>JBAMCM010000428.1:5497500-6097500 GCA_037075145.1 Scaptodrosophila latifasciaeformis
GCTCGAAACCAAAAGGGAAATACATCATGAGTTCAACAAAAATATAAAAAATAAAAGAAATACGGAAAAGAAAAAACTGAAAAAATTGATAAATAAAATCACTTTCAAAAGCTTCGAAGGTGAAAGGAAATTTGTATAGAAAGTGTTTAAAAAGGAAACGGAAACAGAAAGGATTCAAGTGTTGGTCGAGTGAAATAAAGAGCAAAAAGATTTAAGTGCACTGGAAAGCATCAGACCAGGCCAAGAGGAGAGCGGGGAACTAGGGTAAAAAAGAACACAGCTGGTGCAAAATTCTAAGGCAGAAAGCAATGGCAGAAAGAAGGAGAGAGAGGTAGCCGCAAGGATACGAAGAGGACAGGAAGAGGCGGAGACAGAAAGAGAGAGAGAGACAGAAAGAGGGGTAGACCAGTTTAGAGAGAGAGAAAGGGAGTGGGTTTGAGTTGAGGATCAGAAAAGCTTAGGAAAAGAAAGAAATATTTTTTCAAGTAATTCAAAATTGTGTCAAAATTGAATCCTAAGCCTGAAGGCTCAGAAATTCTTAATCCAACCGAAAAGAACCCTTTTTATACACTGAAAAAAAAAAATGAGAATCTAAAAATCCCAGGCTAACTGAGAGGGATCTCAACTTGGATTTTTTCAAACTTGTCAAATTCTTTAAAAGATCTCTCAGAACTTTGACTTATTCCAAGCAAATCCTAGTCAAGATTTCAAAATTTTCTAGCTTATCTCAAGATCATCTTTTTTGATTAGCTGATATATTTTTTCTGATTTATTTATGAATACTTTGAGGAATCCTAATTGGAATTTCTCATTATTTAAATTTCACTTTAAATGATTTTGGAATTTGGTAGACAATCTTATTCTGCAGATTTCATTTTTCAAAATTCAAAAGACTCCTGAAATCTTGATGATTTCAGAATTTTTTTTTTTCCACAAAATTTTTTTTGATCTGTAGATTTATGTTTTAATAATAGCGAGAGATTTTGATTACTTTGAGTTTTACTTTTTGGATTCTTTCATTTCAGAATTTTTCAAGAGCGAACGAGTTTTTGATAACTTTGAGCCTTACTTTTTCATTTCAGAATTTTTCAAGTTTTTACAAAAATATCCTATTGGATTCTCAGAGCTTTTTTTCACAAGTTTTTATTTTTATTTAAAAAAGTATGCAAAATATTTGGATTTTTTCTAATTATTATTATTTTTTTCTTAATTAGAAATATATTTACTTTTTTATTATAAATGTAATTTTATTATTCTTGGATTTCTTTTTTTTAATAAAAAAAACTAAGATTTTTTTAAATTTTTTTTTTTTTATTGAAATAATTTTTTTTTTCTTGTAAATTTAATTTTATTTTTATTGGATTGTTCGAATTTTTTTTTGCAATCTTTTTTTTTTTAAATTTGAAAAAATATGTAAAATTTTTTGTTAAGGGTTATTTTTTTTAATAATTTTTTTTTTTTATTTGAAATATTTTATTTTTTTTCAATAATTTTTTTTCTTGTAAATCTAATTTAATTTTTCTTGAATATTTAAAACTTTTTTCAGAAGCTATTTTTTTTTTAATTTGAAAAAATATTTAAAATTTTTTGTTGAGGGTTATTTTTGAAATATTTGATTTAAAAAAAATTTTTTTCTTGTAAATTTAATTTTATTTTTCCTGAATTTTTAAAACTTTTTTTGTTAAGGGTTATTTTTGAATATTTTTTATTATTATTTTTTTTTAACTTGAAATAATTTTTTGTTTACAATTTTTTCTTGAAAATTTAATATTTATTTTTTTTTTAGGATTTTCCAAATAGTTTCATGTTTCAATCAAAACCTAAATTTTTTTCTTCAACAGTTTTCAAAATTAATTTTAAACCTTTCCTTGACAAGATTTAAATATTTTGAATTATTCATTTTGATTTCGTTAAGTGTTTTTATCTCAATTTCAGCAGAAGCTTTTTGCTTTACAAATTAATGAGCTTCCAGCGTTGTCCTTCCTTTTCTTCTTCTTCTTATTCCTTTTCAAAAAAAGAGAGAAAAATAGAATCTCTTTTTCATCCATTAGTCAAAAATTTTGTATTCGCTTCATTTCATTCATTTTGTTAACTTTGCATAAACACAAACGGAGGAGAAAAGCCGCCGCTGCACCAAAAATTCTAATGCATTTAATTAACTTTCTTAGCCGCCAGCTGCAAAATGTGCACCAAAGAAGAAAGACCAAAAAAAAAAAAGAAAAGACCAACGACATTTGAATACTCTTTTTTTTTTGAAAGAGAAAGTGTATGTCTATTCTTGGTTGAATTGATTAAGATGGTCGAATGGGAAAAGTTCCTTGTTGCATTTGATTTTTGTGAAATTTTAGGCCACAAATAAATTTCTAAAAAAAAAAGAGCATATAATCTTCGGCTGCTCAGCAAAATAGTTCTTTCCTTTCTTTTTTTTTTTTGCTTATTACACAAAATTACATAAATAATAAAGTAATTGCCACCGCATGCATCACTCGCTCACTCAGCATCAGCCCAAAGGGAATTTTTGTGGACCTTTTAACAACGACAACGCGTCCGTTTGCTGTCGCTGCCAACGTCGCTGTCGCTGTCAGCATAGCATTTGTCTTGCTCTCTCACTCACTCTCTTGATATTCGCTGCTTCTTGACCCAAACACAAATGCAGTCACCAAGCAAACACACACACACACACACAGAGACACGTACACATATTGGCTTGGGCAGACTTGATTCGGCTGAGGCTCAGGCTTGGCTCAGCTCGGCTGCTGTTTTAGTTAAACTGAGTTGAAATCAAAAAGCTGTTGACATGTGGTTAAGCGAAATGCAAGGTGAGGGCATATGCAAAATAGGAAATGACTGAAGGACACAAATGTTTGCATTCACTTATTTTTTGTTTGTTTGTTTATTCATTTTGCCTTCGTTGGCAAAATTTTCACTTTGATATATTTCTTATATTTTATTGGTTCCCACAAAAGCTTTAATAATCTTTCAACTGATCGCAGCTTTGCTCTCATCAGAAGAGAGAGAGAGAGAACTTTGTTCATTGCGCCTTCACCTTGTGTTTTTTTTCAACACTCTCAGAGAGTCTGAGTCCACTCTCACTCTCACTTGCACTCACACGCTGTGTGCTGTGTAGGTGGCAGCTGTCATGTATTTAAAATTAGCGAGGGTCTTACTCAAACAAACGGCACAATCACTCACTCTCTTTCTCACTCTGACTTTCTGACTTTACAAGTTGAAAATTACCCGTTGTTTTTTTTTTGTTTTTTTGTTCTTTTATTTTTTGTTAGTTGTTTCGCATTGCCTGCGGGTGTCATTTGGGTTAAAATTCTCCCAAAGGTGATTTTGGTTAGCCAAAAAATAAAAAAATATTACACTCTAGCCAAATGGAGACTGTGTTGCGAGCTCTTCTCTTTGCATGAAAATTGCATTTGGCTGGCTGCCTTCACCTGGCTGGGTAAATAATTGCTTTTGGGGCTTTCAATAGAAACCGATTGACTGGCTTGGCTTTTAATCTCCAAGCGGCATTTTCTTTATATATGAAAATATATGAGTATGTGTGTGTGTGAGTTTTTTTTTGCGTTTTTTCTTTAGACAGAATGCATCAGGTGGCTGGAGTATCAGGAGTGATGATAAACAGAAAAACAGATATGCAAGGAAAATAAAGACAAAGAGAGGCAGTGATTTGGAAAGTAGCGGGGAGGGGGGGGGGCGGGGGGTGGCACATGAGCTGTAATAGTTGGCAAGGCCAAAGCAGAGCAGGCAGAAAAAATTCTTTTTTTTTTTTTCGTCCGGCATCACCACAGCATTCAATTAATATTTTTTATCGAGCTATTTCAGGACTATTTTCTATACTCTTTTCAAAGGTAATAAAAAGGAGTAGTCAACCTAAGACCCTAACCAGATTGATCAGACTCTATATAATTTATAGTTGTCTTTTGTCGGAGCCAGGCAGACTGTACCCCAGCCATCCAAAAATTCCCTTAACTGGTTCTGGGCATATCTCCGATATTTATTCTTTAAACCTAACTAAATTTTGTTATCTGGCATGCTTAAGAATAGGTAAATATATATATCAAAGCTTAGTCGGATACACCCACTATATCTTAGTCGGATACACCCACTATATTTTGGGTATAGCTATGAGATTAATCGATCAATCTTATTCAAACTATATATTTGGATTACTTTGAAAGGGTTCCACTCTTACACCAAATTTCAACTGGAATGAACTATTATATCTTTCAGATCCTAAATGGTATCATACCATATAATTTCTTTCGAAAAGAGTCTCTAAGAATTGAAAATTCCAAGTCTCTCGTTTCCAATAAGCCTTTTTTTTTTTTGTATTTGCCCGATCAACTGTGGCTGCCAGAGAATTTCTCTGGTGTTTCAATTGTTTGTAGGCTTTTCAATTTTCAGGTCAAAGGTTTCATATGAAATTGCCAGGTTTATTGGAATTTTTCTAGCCTGCCTTTCGCTAATGAATGAATCCAAATTCGTATAGAGAATTTTAGTTTTTAATCCCAAGATAAATCGAGTTAATCAAGCCTATATGTGTGGGCATACTATTAAGACCCCTTCCGGGTCGTCTAATCATCGCTTTTAGTCAATTCCCAATTGAAGATTCTCGAGTAAAATTTAATTGAAATAATTGTCCAAAGCACTAAAATCCACAGAGAGAAATTAACTCGTAGTCGAAGTAGTAAAAAATTCTAATTGCTAACGAAAGAGATGAGTCTCAAAACACACTCCTCCACTCCTTCGCCACTCCTCCACTCCTTCAACTTAACCGATTTTATTGACAGTGGCATTTCTGATCCAGTTAGTTCTGGCTTAATCGCATCATTTTGCTCTTTGCCACCGCATTCCCATTCGCATCGGGTCACATACTGTGGCTTAACTATTTAATTATGGTAAACGGCAATTGTCCTGAGTCTTCTCTGACTCTCGCTCTGAGTTTGGGTTCGGTTCGGTTCAGTTCGGTTCGGTTTGGGGATTGGTTTGTGGATTCGGATTCGGATTCGATGGGTGGCTGTGGCTTGAAGCAATCCACCATTGACACGCCGGCATTGAAGGCAAAAATTGTTGTCTTGACTTGGTTAGAATTCTTATACCAACCTCCTACCCCCCTTCCCCTCCCCCACCCCTCTCCCCCTCTTGTCTGCCTTGCTGTCTTGTCTTGTCCCAACTTGCTCCATCTTGCTTATTATTATGCTGGCTGTGCAGCTGTCGTGCTTGTAATGTCCTTCATACACACACACACACACACACACACACACACACACGCACTCACACAGAGAGACATAGCGACACTCTAAAGTTATGTCATTTATTATGTATGTTCAGTCTTTCTCTCAAACTCACAAAAAAAAAATGAGAAAGGAAAGGGAAGAGAAAGTGCCATTTTCTGCTCATTATTTTCAGTTAGCATTAACAAATTTCATTTCTAATTGGTTTAAATTGCAACGGTATTTTTACTCAAAATATGAATTCTTTTAATTTTTTTTCAGCTAAACTTTTGAAAATTTTCGGACTGCTGCAAATCATCTTAAATGTTTTGTCAAAAGGTAAAATGAAAGCCAAAACAAGGGGCAACATTTTTTTTTTTTTTTGGCAAGAAAGCTGAAAAAATTCAGGCCAACTCTGCACAGTGGTTCGAAAGCTGAATTCTTGGAATCTGGAATTTTCAAAAGGTAAGTCAATTTTTTACAATTTGCTTTTTTTTACATGAAATTTTTGGATACCCTAGAAATTGGAGGGAAATTTGAGAACTTGGAGGGATCTTTGATATCAAAGATCTTGGAAACTTGAGTATGTTTCAAGTCTTCGAAGGGAATTTGAGGACTCGGAGGGATCTTGGAAACTTGAGTATGTTTCAGGTCTTCGAAGGGAATTTGAGAATTAGGAGGAATCTTGGAAACTTGAGTATGTTTCAGGTCTTCGAAGGGAATTTGAGGACTCGGAGGGATCTTTGATATGAAAGATCTTGGAAACTTGAGTATATTTCAGGTCTTATTTTTCTTATTTCTCAAAGTTGTTTTTTTAGATTTTGAAAGCATCTTTGAGATATTGTAAAAGATCATAAATAAATTCTTGAAAAATTAAAAAAATATTCCTCGATCTTAAAATATATTTTTTCCTGACTTTGGGGGACTCATTAAAATATTATGAGAAATTTAAAACAAATTAAAAAAAAATAAAAAAAAAAAATTAAAATATTTCAAGAAGGATAAATAATTTTTTTTTTGCTGTGTTAAATAATTTTTTGAGACTTCAAATTTCTTAAAGTATTTTTTTTTCAACTTTAAAAGAAAAATGCTTAAATTTTTTTTCTAATTTTTAAAAATTTTCTTTATTCTGAAAAGAAAGGCATTATTTGAAATACCTTCTAAATTGTCTCCCACATTTTCGTAGATTTTCTTTAGTATTTATTTTTATTTTTGTTTATGAGTAATTAATTTTCCGAAGCTTAAAAATTCTGCAAGGAATTTTTTAATTTTTTTTTCTGAAAAAATTATTTGAATACCTTCGAAATTTTCCTCCCTTTTTTCACATTTGCCATGACTTTAAAATTTCTTCTAAGAATTGTTTAAGATTTTCCCTTTTTGTGGCACAAAGGAATTATTTTTAATACCTTCAAAATTGACTTTCGAATTTTTGGAGATTTACAATTTCTTCTAAGAATTTTCTTTCTTTTTTTGGAAAAACAAAGGAATTATTTTTAATACCTTCAAAAATGTCCCCTAAAATTTTTCGGAGAATTTCAATTTCTTCTAAGAATTTCTTAAGAATTTCTTTTGTGTGAATGCAATTATTTTTATTTAGATATGCAAGTGTGCGTGTGCGTATGTGTGTGTGTGTGTGTATTGCATAATTAATTTCGGTTTGGTATGTATTTGTGGCAATCGATTTGAATTGTATTTGTTTGGCCGTTTGGGTCAGTGTGCGGATTGCGTCAAGGATTTTGTGTGCCTTCAAAAAAATAAGGCCAGAAAATACAGTTACATGATTGTTGATGCTCACACATGTATGGAGAGTCGTCACACTGAGATATATACGCTTCAATGTCTACTAGGCAAGTGGGTGTATTTCTCTCTCTCTCTCTCTCTCTCTCTCTGTGTGTGTGTGTGTTTGTGTGGAAAAGATGGAAAGTTGCCTGGCGGCTACCCAATTGAAATGGCACATATGAAATCGCAGTATTCGTTATGTGTAGTTACTTTTTATGCTGTCATTCTTGTTGTTGTTGTTGTAGTAGCTTGGTGCCTCCAACATTGTTACAACAACAACAACAACAGCAATAGTGGGAGCCACCTTATCCGGCTTGCTGGGCCGGTCCAAAAAAGTATGCTACATTAAAAAAAAAATAAATAAACTGCTTAACCGTGTGCACCTCTTTTTTTTCGCACTCTCCCTCTGTCTCTCTGTATGCTCTCTATAAAAATCAATAATAAAAGTACACAAACACACACACACACACACACACACACAGACACACACACACACATGTATAGAGTCATCTTCAAATAGGATAAGACCAAAGATGAAACGACAGCCGTCGCCAAAAGCAGAAACCTTCTGCCCTACCCAACCCACCCTCTCTTCGCCCTGCCCTGGTGCGGCCCTCGCCAAAGGCAGCCGTTGCAGTTTTATTCTGTCCATCATTATATGCCATATGAATCCGCATATTGCATCACACACACACACACACACACACTTTCCTTACTTGTTTGTGCTTGTCTGTCTTTGTCTGTTTTTGTGTGAGCTCAGAGCGATGGCACTTTTTTTCTTTTTCTATTTTGTCGCCCGCTTTTTTGTTCATTTGTTGATCCGCACACACTCACTTCTTTTCACTTGATTCATTTTAAATTGCATAAATGTGTAAATAATTTAAGTAAACCAGAAACCAAAAAAGGAATTAAAAAAAAAAAAATACAAAAAATTAAATAAACCATCCAATTCATAACCCTTTTCTGGCCCTCAAGCCTCTAAGCCGACACACACTCAAATAAGTGCCAACAGCTGCCATCATCCTCTCTCTTGTGACATTTCTAAGCATCTGCTTTCTCTGTGTCTGTGTATATGTGTGTGTGTTAGTGTGTGTGTGTTACCACTAAGCCGATTTTGTTTAGTATTTTGGTGCGAAACTTGAGTCATTTTCTTTTGGTTTGGTGCGGTCCTTTTGGCTCAGGTCCAAGCAAGTAGCTCTTTGGTCGTTAGCCTTCTCATATGTTTTGGCTATATTGTCGGTTGCTCCAAATCTGAGCATATTTATCTTAGCTTCTCTTTGTAGCTTATTTGAAAAACTCTTGGGATTATTTCGAAAAAAAAACCTTTGGTCAAAATGTTCGGTTCCAAGTCTTTTCCTGTAACCTTTTCTCAATCAGAGAAGTTGACTTTGTCTTGGGGAAATTATAGAAATTATCAGCCCCTTTGAATACTTGGAATTCGTCCAGGTATTCCCAGAAAGCAGTGAAGTTGACTTTGTCTGGGAAAACTTAAGAACCTCTTTGAATTAACCCTTCAATAAATTCCCAGTTGAAGATTCACTTTTGGAATCTCAATAAGCTTTTCAAGAAGAATTCCAAGAACCTAGCCAAAGAGGTAGGGCAAAAACTCAATTTATAGACACTTAAAAATATCTTCATAGTCTGGAAAACCCACTTGAAATATTTAACAACTTCCTGAGGATTTAAGATGACCTACCAGGTAGGCTTCTAGGGTCTTTTAAAACTAGAACCCAACCAATGAATTTGACCATTTGGAAGTATAAAATTCTCTTCAAACTATATGAACCCAGCTGAATGACGAGACCTATGTTCGAAGTTAATAAACCTCTGAGAAATTCAAGGAACCAAACCGGGAACACGACCCATTTTTCTATATGTTTAACCTGGAAACTAAGAGACATCTTCATAATCAAGAAAGCCAACCAGACAAGTCAACCTTTTTTTTAGGAAACTTAAGAACCTCTAAGAACCCAACTAAAGATCCCAACTTTTAGTCAGTCAAGTTTCTATATATTTGACAAGGGATTACCTCGACCTCAAGAAACTTCTGACCTTGAGAACTATACTCTTGGATCTATTTAAAACTTTTATAGATTTGACTTGATGTTTGTTCTATTTTTCCTTTTTTAGGAAACTTAAGAACCTCTGAGAACTCTAGAGAACCCAACTAGAGATCCCAACTTCTAGACCTTCAAGCTTGACAAGGGATTTCCTCGACCTCAAACAACCTCTGACCTTGAGAACTATTCTCTTGGATCTATTTAAAACTTTTATAGATTTGACTTGATGTTTGTTCTATTTTTTCTCAAGTAAATTGAATAAATACCAAAGGGAATTGCTTGTTGGTGTAAAAGCATTCAAATCGAAGAATATAAATTAAGTCAAGAGCAAGTGCAAGGCCGCAAGTGTCGAAAATGCCGATGTGACGTTAATGGGTTAAACAAAACTCGCTGGCCTCGTTAAATGGTTTCCTACCCCTTCGAATTTTTAATAGTCTCAGTCTCATTCAATTTTTCGGTAGAGCATTTTTTCAATTGAAAAATACAAAAAAAGAGTGATGGGAGAGAGGGGAGTGTAGACTTTTAAATTGTTTCACACTTTAATAAACAAAAATAAAAAAAATTCACACAGCTCTATAATTGATTTATTGTTTCGACAGCCCCTCGTCAGTCCCGTCAGCCCCTCGTCAGGTGCCAGCAATTTTATCTGGATAAATATAAATTTCCATTAAAAAAATAACACTTTTTTTTTTTGTGTATTAATTTTTATTTGCCTTTTTCCTTTGAGAATACCAAATCGACTATAGAGGTGAAAACGTTTAAGGCAATAAAAAAAAATATTGAGAAAAAAAAAAAGAATTTGTCTTTTGGCTTAATTAATTTGGTTTTGCGAATTGAATTGAAACGAATTGGGCAATCAATAAAAAGGGGGGGTGAAAAAAGTGTGAATTTTATTTTGGTTGATGAAATGATTGGGATTGCCAGGGAATCCTACTTTAATTATGGGATTCGTATAAACGGTTGCCATAAGTCAATTGAGATAAATTTAACTTAAAATAACTGTTAAGGCTTATTCTGATTTAAGCTTGATATTATCAAGTTTATATATAATTTTTATTCCTTTGGTCTCTGGGGCTTAAGTTGGGACTTAAGACTTCCTCTTTTCTATGGGAGATTAGAGCCTTTAAGTCCTTTTTTACTATGGTAAAAGTCATTTCCAAGTATAAATTTGTTTTATTTAAATCATTCTTTAATTGATATCTAACTATCAAAAAGATATAGTATGATTCTGTCTTAAGTCAGCCTTTGATTGATTATAAATTCCTTAAAGATTTTGTTAATTTATTCTGGTATAAATCTTTCTCTATTCTCTATTCATATAAAAGTAGCTTAGGTGAGTTTGATATAAAACCCAAGGGAAGGGTTCTATTTAAATTCTCATAAAATCAGGCAAGTTCATTCTGGTATAAGTTAAGTCGTAAGTTTTAAGTACCAAGACCTATTCATTGGTTAGATCAGATTAGGAGGAACCCAATAAATCCCCTTTGATTTGGACAAGTCATTTGAGATAATTGGAGAGAGAGATAAATTGATGAGGTAGCAAAATTAAGGTATGATGAGTTTTGTATTAGCTTCCTGAACTTATATACATTTCCAGGATATTCCAGATTCCTTATACTTTATCTAAGCAAAATAGAGACCTATTTGAAGCTGACAGAAATTGTTAAGCCAGTCTTGAAGAAAAACACTTAAAAAGTCTGTTAAAGACTGATCTGAAGGTTAGAATTAAAACTTGTAAAAAACTCTAGAGCCTTAGCTAACATGTTAAAGCTGGTCTTCCTGTTAAATCAGATTTGAGAATTACTCAAAATCAGATTTATTCAGACAAGTCTTGCTGGGAATTTTAACAAAGTCTGCCAGCAAAATTTTCTGATTACCTTTTTATTTTTGAATAAAAAAAAATATATTTTTTTATAAAAAGAGTATACCAAAATTGGGTGTTTATTGCGACTTCTTTATATATATATATATATATATTTTTTTTTTATGGATTTTTATTATATCTCTTTTTTATTACTTACTGACTAGAGTCAATAAAAAATCCAGCTGGCATATGTATTTCTGTTTTGCTTATGCTTTTCATCATCATCATCATCATCATCAGCAACATCATTGTTATTGTTATTGTTGTTGTTGTTGTTTTTGGATATATTTAATTTTTTATGACAGTGTCAAGAAAGCTACGAAACTTTATTATAAATTCTGAAATGGAATTTTTTGGAGAATCAAATAAAACTACTCCAGATAATCCCAAAGAGGCCCAATCAAATTGACTGAGTAAAAATCAGTGCAACTCTCAGCTGGGCTTCTGGTCTCTCCTCTCCTCTCCTTTCCTTTCCTCTCCTTTCCTCTCCTTTCCTCTCCTTTCCTCTCCTTTCCTCTCCTTTCCTCTCCTTTCCTCTCCTTTCCTCTCCTTTCCTCTCCTTTCCTCTCCTTTCCTCTCCTTTCCTCTCCTCTTCTCTCCTCTCCTCTCCTCACCTCACCTCACCTCACCTCACCTCACCTCACCTCACCTCACCTCTCCTCTCCCCTCCTCTCCTCTCCCCTCCTCACCTCTCCTCGTCTCTCCTCTCGTCTCCTCTCCTCATCCCCTCCTCTCATCCTCCTCTCCTCTCATCTCCTCCTCCTCTCCTCTCCTCTCTACTCCTCTCCTCCTCCTCCACCTCTCCTCTCCTGTCCTCTCCTCTCCTCTCCACTCCTCTCCTCATCCCTTCCTCTCCTCCTCCCCCCCGCCAAGCTGCTCCTCTTTCTGGCCAAGGTTTTCTTGACACCTTTTTAATTTAGTCGGTTTATTTTGTTGCCACCAAAGAAAAGAAAACAGTCAACTCTTTTTCACCGGAAAAGGGTAAAGGGAGAGGGGGGGACTCAGTGACTATGGCAGCAATTAAATTCCAACTGTCACAGATTTTGTTTTGCCAGTTACCAGGCCGACGATAATTGATTTGTGTGTATATATGTTTTCCTACTTCTTCTTCTTCTTCCTCCTCCTCCCGACTCCCTCTAAATGAGGCAGGGAAAAAGAAGAGAGAGAGTGAAAAAAAAATTAATTCCATCTTCAGAAATCAGAAGCAGAAACCACAAGTGGCTCAATTTGTTCGCGTCTGCTGCATTCGCTTTGTATGATTTTTATCTCTCTTTCAATTTTATCCCGCTTATTTGTGAGGGGCGAGGTGAGTGGCACTAAACTGTGCCACAGATAATGAGGTAGTTAAGAGATTAATCCCCACACTCAAAACTTTCACGATTTGAGAGAATCTCAACGGTATTTTCCTTCTTTTTTGTTTTTCAAAAATTAATTCAACTCTCATAATTATGTTAGTTTCTACTAAAAATCTTTTATTCTGAAAGGGCCTCTTGAAATCTCTGAGACCTTGAGGGACTCCTAAATCTTATATGAAGAACCCAATTCTTTAGTACTTCCAATTTCTGAAATTTTTAGGGATTCCAATATGAGAGAGCCAAGGATCTTCTATTTCTTCAGGTCTATGAGATCTTTAGGGTTTCCTGGGATTTATTTGAAGGAACCACATCTCGAGATCTGTTCTTGTTATTCTTTCAGTGTCTGAGATTTTTAGGGACTCCTAAGTTCTTTATGAGAAGGTCAAGGAACTAGCGGAACTTGAATTTCTCAGCTTTATCTTTTATTTTTCTAGTTCTTCTAATCTCTGATATCTTTAGGGAGTCCTCAGACTAGTTCTTCCAGTCTCTGCCATTTTAACGGACTCCGCAGTCCTAAATGAGAAAGAGTCTATGAACTAATGTTATTGGTTCTTCCAGTCTTCCAGTAAATGAGGAACCAATATATCAAGCTCTGCTCTTTTAGTCTCTAAAATCTTAAGGGATTCCCCAAGTCTCTCCATGGGATTCATTTATTCTCCAAAGCCTTAAGAGAATCGGTAGACTGATATGAGTTATGCAAGCCTCAAGTTGCGCTCCAGCTTTTCGATTCTTCAAGATATTCAGGGGCTTGCCAGGCATATGTGAGGGATCCCCATCTCACACTCAGTTCTTCTAGCCTTTGAGAATTTAAGTAAGGGATACAAGCATTATCTTTTATTTTCCAGTTCCTGCAGTCTCTAAGATCTTAAGGGGTCCCAAGGAAGATCCGTACCTGAACTTCAAGTCTTGAGATCTGAGTTATTCAAGCCCCAAGTTTCATTCTTCTAGACTTTAAAATTTAGGCCTATATTTCCCCCAGTTAAGTCCCAAATTAAAGAGTATCAAAATTTCTAGTTGAAATAATTTTAAACGGATTGAAATGTTTGCTTGCTTGGATGAATCCCACACGTGTGTGAGTTTTATGCTTGCGGGGGGAAGCGAGGGTTGGAAACCGGAAAAAATCTTTATTGTTACATATTTATTTATTTACTTTTTTTTCTGTCCGAAATCATTTGGCAATTCTGCCAAACCAAACAAGTCAAGTTGAAAACTTTTTGTCTTTTTTTTTTTTTTTTTTTGGTCACAAAATAAATTCACATATTTTCAGAGACTTTTTCCAAGTTGAAAAAAAAAATGAAAAAACAGAAAACCAAATAGAAATGTTTTCTAATAGGATTAGGAAAATGTTTGGTTACTTTAAATTGAAAGAGTCCTTGATAATATTTTTAAGCTCAGTTGGCTTTCAATTGTCTTTTAGAATTATTTTAAAAAGCCAAGGCAAAAAAACAGAAGAAGGGTTTTTTTTTTTCTAAAAATAAACGAAATTTTTGGGAAAATATAAAAATAGAATTGGATTTTTTTATGGAAAAATCTTGGGCTTGGTTGAGATTTAGCTTGGATTTTTCCAAGGTTTTTGTGAAATTTTTTAAAATTATTTTTGAAATTACAAAAGTAATCTTCTTCTTCTTCTTCTTCTTGGAGCAACAATCTAGTTGAACTTCTCAATCCTCAAGACCTTCGAATATCTTTTGGGTCAAGACAAAATCAATCAGAGAATGACCAAATCAGAATTGATTAAATTTTAATTTAAATTGCAAATTTTAGTCCAAATCTCAGAATATTTAAGTCGAAAGCCCAATGGACTTGCTCATTAATATTTCAAATAGGAAAAACACTCAAAACTACAGTCGAGCTCAAATTTTGTGAAATAAAAAAAATATATAATTTTAATTCAAATTAAAAAAATGGAAATATTGGCAAATTTAAAAATTAAATTGATTTAATTTAAAAAAGGGCAAAGAAATTTCAAGCAGAACCAAAATGGCAAATTAAAATTTTGTGAAGCTTTTTAAAAATAATAAATTAAAATTCATTTAAGAAAAAAAAAGATCTAATGGAAATATTGCCAAAGATTTTAATTTAAATTAAAAAAAAAATAAATAATAAAAAAATAATAATAAAAAAAAAATTAATAAAAAAAAATAAAAATTAATTTTAAGAAGAAATTTCAATTTTAGAAAATAAATAATATTTCTTTTTAAATTTATTAAAAAAAAAAGTGAAATATAATTTTTTTTTTTTTAATTTTAAATTTATTCTCAAATAAGTAGAAAGAAAGTTCAAATTTTCTGAAGTTTTAGAAAATAAAAATAAATAATTTATTCTGTTAATTTTTTTTTTAAGATGAAATTCAAATTTTGTGAAATTTTCAAAAATTTACATTTTTTTATTATTATTTTTTTTTTTTTTGTATTTATTCTTCACTAAAGAAAAAAGCCAAATTTGAATTACTGAAAATTCTTGGAAATAATTGTTTTTTTTTTTAATTCAAATGTCGAAATCAAATTAATATTAATAATTATTGGAAATATATATTTTTTGGTGAACTTAAGTTTTGAGAAATTTTTGAGTATATAATTTTTTATTTGATTTAATTTAAAATGGGGGGAAAAATGTGGAACTCAAATTTTGTGAAATAAAAAAAAAATAAAAAAAAATTATTTTCTCTTTTTTTCTTTTTTTTAAATTTTTATTCATTTATGTCCTTTTTTTAATTTAAAAAATTATTGTTTTTTTCACTTATGTTAATTTTAAAAAAAATAATTTTGCATTATTATTTTCTGTGAATAAAAGACACATCGATATTTTTGTCCGCAGTCAGAGTAAAATGGAAAAATGCTGACAAAATGTTTACATCATTTGTTTATTTAGGCAATAATTTATAATTCCATAAATAAACAAATCGTCGAGGCAGCAAATTTGAAAATTTATAGAAAAAGAAGAAGAACAAAACCAAAGAAAAAAAAAATGATTTGAAATTATTTACTGAACTTGAGACAGCCAAATTGTTGATTACATTACAAAAGAGGAAGAAGAAGAAGAAGAAGAAAAAGAGAAATGAAAATATCTAAAAATTGATTAAGTTCATTTTGGGTTTTTCCTTTTTATTTTGCTTACCTTTTCTTTTGTTGTTATTTTTATTTAGTTTTTAATTTGGATTAAGTTTTGTATTTTTCTTAAATTTGATTTTCTTTTGTTTTTTTTTTTTTTTGATTTTTTTGAAAAGGTTTTAAGCTCTTTTAAATTGGTTTTATTTATTTTGATTTGAGATTCTTTTGTTCTTTTCTTAATTTTTTATTGTTGGTTTTTTTTTGGTTTTTGCGGGGGATTAAAAATTTTTCCCTTGGATTTGTAGGCCAAAAACAACAACAATGACAAAAAAAATTTTACACAATTTCCAACGATTATTTTTGTTGCCTTTTTTTTTTTTTTTGAAACACTTTGAAAACACTTTGAAAAAAATTACCAAAATTCACAATTTAATTAATAAAAAAAAATTTTAATTTAATTTTACTAAATTTTTCTATTGTATAAAAAAAAAATTGTTTATATTTTTTATAAGTTTTTTTTTTTTTTATTAAAAATTTTATTGAAAAATTATTTTTAAAAATGTTTTCTAATTTTGTTGCGTGCGAGGCGCGCGCCACGAGTGCCGAAGCCGTTATGGCAGAATCTTGCAAGCATCTGAGCAACTTATCCTGCCGGCGAACCAAACGAAATACACACACACACTGACACACACAGACACCCGCACCCACCAACAAAGCGACGAAATGTGTTGAACGAAAGCCGACAAGAAGACCCGATGAAAGCCGACCAAGCAGACCAAGTTCGCTTTGACAATGCATTAGTGTGTGTGTGTGTCTGTGTGTGTGTGTGTGTGTGAGTTGTTGGTAGTCTCCACTGGGAGCTGTGTGTGTGTGTGTGTGTGTGTGTGGGTGCAGGTGGCGAATGCAACTGCCGCCGCCGTTGCCGCTTAGAAAAAGCGAAAAACTTTCAAGGCAAGAAGAGTACAAAGAGTGTTGGGGGGGGGGGGGGGGAGGGGGTGGAGTAGGGGAAGGATTGTTGTCACATTTCTCAATGCTCTTGTTGTTGTTGTTGTTTGGTGCGTTGGCCCTTGTTTGCTTTGTTTTTGTTGTTTTGGCCAAGTGAAAACAAATTTCCGTTGCCGGCAAAAAAAAAAATGAAAAAATGGCCCAAAACAAAATAAAAAATATTTTTTTTTTTCAACTCAAAAAAAAAAAAAAAAATCAAAGAAGAAGTAGAAAAAAGATTTAAGCTTTTCAAAAAAAAAAAAAAAAAATCTTTCAATTCATTTGGCAAAATAAGTCCAAAAAATGTGGGCGCCGTTTTTTTTTCTTTAATTAAAAAAAAAAAAAAAGTTTTTTATTTTATTTTCTATTTTTTAGTTGTGCACTTTTTGACATTGATTGCACTTTCTCGGCTCTGACGGTTTTCTGTGTTTTGGCCAAGCACGTGACTCAATGTTTTGACTGCCCCAAAACGAAAAGCCGAATCAACCGAAAACCCAAAAAAAAGAAGAAGAAGAAAAAATCATATGAATGGAAATTCACAAAAAAAAAAAAAAAAAGCCGGCAAAGAAAATCAATTCATATATGCGGACTAGTGGGATACTCTTTTTTTTATTGAAGATGGGAATATTTCTTCTTCTTCTTTTGCTTCTTGTTTCATATTTTTCTAGATTTTTGGACTAGTCAAAAAAAAAAAAATTATCTGATTTCAATATTTTTGCTCTGCTAAATCAATTTTTAAATATTTTTTGTGTATTTTTTTTATCAATTTAAAAATTTTTGGATTTAAACTTGACCTTTTTTTTGTTTTATTAAAATTTTTTTATTGTTAAATTTTAAGATTTTTTAGTTTTTAATTGAAAATCGTCAAAATTTTTGTATTTCATTTTTTTTATTTAATTTTTTTTTTATTATTAAATTTAAACATTCTTTGTTTTGTAATTTAAAATTTTGTGGATTTAAACTTGATGTTTTTTTTTATTTTAATTTTTTTTATTGCTCATTCTTTATTTATTTATTTTATTTATTATTATTTTTTTATTATTTTTTTTTATTATCATTATTATTTATTTTATTTATTTTAGCATCGATTTTTTAATACAAAATTTTGGTTTTTCTTTATTCATTTGAATTAATTTTTTTTTCAACAATTTTAAAAAATATTAGAATTTTTTTTTTTACGAAATTTTGAATTAAATTTAAGACCGTTTTTTGTTCTTTTTATTTTTTAATCATTTTTATAATTTTGAAAATTTTTCATAAACTCAAATTTGTTTGGATTTTAATTTATTTTTTTTCTCTAATTTTGAGTTTAATTTTGAAATATTTTTAAATTTTGAAATCCACACTTGAAAAGCCAATCCAAAAATCTATTTAGAAAATTTTACAAAAAAATTTAATTAAACAAGTCTGAACCTATTGAAAAAAATATGAATGGTCCTCTCCATTTAGGCGATCCTTAATTTTTTCTATGGGGAAAGATCTGCCAGTATTTTTGGATTTCTCAATTTTTGTTTGAAAAATATTTAGAAAATTTGGCAATTTGCCCTCAATAAGTGAGCCATTATAAGATTAGTAATAACTAACGAGACTGTACTTTTATTCAAGCAAATTTGAGGCTTCTGAATTTTGTTATAATTTCGATTTGCCTGGCACAAAAGTTGGTAGAGTATCCACTGGGTTAACTTGGCTGACACACTCATGCGTGTGTCTGTGTGTGTGTGTGGATGGATGAGCACCCTTTACAGCTTGGCTGCGTGTGTGTGTGTGTGTGTTTGCGTATTTGGCCGAGTTTAATTTAAAACTGTATAGTCGGTCAGTTGGGCAATCTGTCGGTTGTTTAGGTTTCTCTCCCTTTTTTCTGTTGATTCAACACATTCGCATTTGCATTCAAAATGTGTTGAGAGTTCTCCGAGAACATCCAAAGAGAGAGAGACAGTCAGGGGGAGGGAGAGGGGGGTAGCCATCTATTTTTAGTGCATTTTAATTGTAGTTTTTTTTCGTGTTGTTTTTGTTGTTGTTGTGGCTGCTTGTCACGTGTATCCTCCGCTGGCTCTTGACATTTCATGTGTTTGCCCTTCTTGTCAGAGCGGAAATTAATGATGCAAATTGAAAGTAATCATCCGAGTTTAATTTTGAAACAAGAAAACACTGAAAAAAAAAACCAAAACAACAGCCAAATTGAATAATAAATTCAATTCAATTTATTTCACAATAGCACAAACGAAGTTACTCGGAACTGATTAAATCCATTTGAAGTGCAACCAATTTTTCCAGGAATTTCAAAGGGTTTTTTCCCCTTTTTTTTTTTGGGAATTTTTTATATTTTTTGAAATGAAGATTGAAAGGTCAAAATATTGGGTGTTTCGTGTCCTTCGAATATGAAATATTTTGTTTACTTTTTATTGATTTTTAGAGGGCAAAGAAGTAGCCTTTTTGGAGACGCAATAGTTATCCTTAGGTAGATCAGTCACTATATAGTCTATATAGGAATTTGTTTTGTGGGAACCGACAGGATGGGATCTGTATATTGGTTCCCAGATGGATCAGGCCGACAGGATGGGAAACCTATATCATATTAGTCACCAGATAGATCAGTAGCACTCGACCATATAGGACTTTGTTTTCTGGGAATCGACAGGATGGGAAACCTATATCATATTGGTCCCCAGATGGATCACAGCCAGTAGACAATATAGGGCCTTGTATGTCATTTTAGCCCCCAGATAGATTAGTACCACTCGACAGTTATGGTAACCAACTAGATGGGATTCCTATATCATATTGGTCCCCAGATAGATCAATACCACTCGCCAGTGTTGGGAACCGAAAGGATGGGGAATCTATATCATATTGGTGCCCATAGAAATGGGTACCAGTAGATAATATAGGACCTTGTATATCGTATTGGATAGATCAGTACCACTCGACATTATAGGGCTTTGTTTAATGGGGACCGACTAGATGGGATTCCTATATCATATTGGTCCTGTACGAGGTTGTACGATCTTTCAATTTGGCAGTAAGACTTATCATACAGGAATACATATATATATATCAATTTTCATTTGGATCGGTTCACTATATCAACAAGTTTTCATACAGAGCCAAGTTGGCTGCAAATCGATGGAGTATCTCTGATATATATTGACCCTTCTCAGACAGAATAAGATAGATATTATATGGTACTATAGCATATAGCAATCCCACAGACATTGGCTTAAGATATATCGTCGGGGCTTTTAAATGATTCACCACCAAAAAAAAGATCTTCGAAAATTTCGAAATGAACTTTGAAAAGCGTCGTAGAATTCTTCTCTCATTTTTTAATTTATTCCTATAAGTCTTCTATATATTTTTTAGGTTATTTCAATTTGGAATTCATTGAATTAATTTTTTTTTTGTATTTAATTTATTAAATATATTTTTTTATTTTTCAAGTTGGGTCAACTTTTTTTTTAATTTGTTCAGCATTTTTTTTTTTTTATAATTTTTCACTTTCTTATGGAATCTTTTATTTTTCACTTTTAATTAGAAAAATTTACCTTTTGAAAAAGTAAGAAAATATATGCAATTCTTTTGTATTTCACATAGACCACAGTGCGTATGAGTGATATCGAGTAAACGTGATGTGGTCAGCTTTTGTCTTGAGTTTTTCCCTCTATTTTTTTTGTTTTACTTTAAATAGTTGGACTTAATTATTATAAATCGAGAAACTGACACACACACACACACACACGCACACAACGAGAGAAGAGTGCAAGCAAATTAAAAGCGAACTTTGGCAAATTTGTTTGTCTTGACTTTTATTATGCTGTTTGTTTTATTATTTAAAATCAAAAAAAAAAAAATCAAAAAAATATTCCCAACACATTACGTGGTAATATTTGTTGTTGTTGTTTTAATTGTTATTGTTGTTGGTTTGTTTGCCTTGCTTTTGGTTTGGCTCACAAAACATGCCAGTCAAATTTCTCTTTTGTTTCTTTTTTTTTTTCAATGTTTTTGTTGTTACTTCTTTTTGTTGTTGTTGTTGTTGGTTTCTTTTACAATTGTTTGTTGTTGTTATTGTTTAAGACAAACGATGCGCACGAAGTGCAGCTGACAAAACTAACTACCGCCGGTGACGGCAACGAGCCTGCAAGCTGACAGACCAACCGAGCAGAGCAAAGCAGAGCAGAGCAAAGCAGAGCAGAGCAGAGCTGAGCAGAGCAAAACAAAACCGGGCAGAGCAGAGTAAAGGCAAAAGCAAAACTGAATGGCAAACGCAACAGAACACAAGCCCAGCCAAAAAGGCGCAGCGGAATAGAATCAAATAGAAACCAACAACAAAACCAACAAAACCAAGCCCGACCAGAACAGAACAGAACAGAGCATTTTCCTACCTTCTCTTCTTTTTTGTACAGCTTCTTCTTCTTCTTCTTCTTCTTCGTTGTCTTTTTCCATGTTGACAAATAAAAACAATAAAGGCAAATAACAAGTAAACAACAACAACAACAGCAACACTAAATAAAAAAAAAAGAAACATAAAAAATAAAATTGCTTTCGGCATGCAAATGACAGCAGCAACAACAACAACAACAACAAGTGAGAAATAAAGCTGGGACCCTTTTTTTAGGCTGAAGTCAGTATACTCTTTTTGGTATTTGTATTTTTATTGAAGGGAAAATTTCTAAGTATAATAAAAAAAAAATAAGAAAAAAAATTAAAAAAAAAATTTTAAAAAAATTAAAAAAAAAATTTATTAAAAAAATATAACGAAAAAATTTACAAAAAAAAAAAATTTTTTTTTTTCTAAAATTTTTCAAGTCTTAAAAAAATAATCGTTTTGTCAAAATTACCGAGCAACTCAACATACTCTGTTTCTGGCCAAAGTGTATGCCGGCCGCGACACTGACATTGGGTACATTATCACTAGATAACAACAATAATAAGAATAAAACAAAAAGAACATAAAAAAGACAACAAAAAAAAAAGGAAGCAGAAACCCTTCTTTTTAATAGACTATGAGATACTCTTTTTGTTAGGGTATTTGGTAACATTGTGGATTGTTCGAAGGCAAAGAACGAGTCGAATAGTTTGAGTTGAGCTTTTTCAAAACAAAATAATAATAATTTAGAAAAAATATATACAAATTAAATTAGAAATAAATATTTTGTATTTACTATAATTAAAATTTGATTTTTTTTTAATTGGGAAATTTTTTTTCTATGGTTATTTTTTTTTGATAATTTTTTTTTTTTACTTTTTTATTATTGTTTTTTTCTTATTAATTTTTTTTGTTTTTTTTTTATATATCTTTTTTTTATTAATTTTTTATTATTATTTTTTTTTATTTGTTTTTTTGGTATTTTTTTTTATTATTTTTTTTTATGTATTTTTATATCGGATTGTTTATTTTGCATAATGAAATAATTTAAAGGTCGTTTGTTTTTTGTTATAATTTATTATTCGTTAATTTTAAGGATAATGTTAATAATTTTATATATAATTTTTCTGAGCATTTTATTATGTTCAACATTTTTTTTATTTTTTAATTTATTTTAAGATGATTTCCTTATTCTTATTTTTTTTTATGAAAACGAAAACAATCGTTTTTATTTTGTTTTTTATGTAATTTACATATTTATATATGTATATGTATGTATTTTTTTAAATTTATATTTTTATATATATATTTTTTTATATTTTATTTCATATATGTTATAGGTATGAGTATTATTTTTATGTTTACCATTTTTGTATATTTGATTTTTTTTTATAGTTTGAGTATTATTTCCATATATATATTTTTTAATTGTTTTTGTTTTTATTGTATTGTATTTATACAAGTTATATAATTATTTGTAAATATTTATATTTTTAAATATATATTTTTATATGTTTTTTATGGGATTCTTTTTTTTTTATATAGATGAGTCTTATTTTTATGTTTAGTATTATTTCTATATCTTTAATTTTATTTATATACAATATTTCTGTTTTATTATTATTTTATTAAAATAAGGAATTTTTAAAATTATTTTTATTTACATTTTAAATTTTTTTTTTTTATTGGATTTTTTATTTTTATTTATAAATTTTCTTAATAATTTTATTTTTAATTTCTTTCGATTTTTTTTATTAATATTATTTTTTTTTTTTATTATTTTTATTTTTTATTTTTTTGTTTTTGTAAATTCTTAAAATTCTCTAAAAAATTTTTATGCTCTACCCTGGAATTTCCAAGTAGATGCTCTCTTCCATTAAATATTCCCCAGACCAAAAAAAGTAGATAAAAAAAAAAAATGTTCACTTGGAAATTTTAAAATACTTTTGAGAGCTTGCCGGGTTGCTCGCTCGCTCTGGATTAATTTTCTGCCGATAAACTTTACCCTTAATAAATATAAAGCAATCTAAGCCCAAACACACACACGCACACATGGATATGTGCAAAGAGCATTTAATAAGTGAACAAAGTGAATGTGGAAATTGCACATCTCGGCATAAATTATGGCAAATAAGCAAAGCGAAAATTAAATAAACCAAAACAAAAGACACAAAAAACAAAAAAAAAAAAGAAAAGGAAAGAATTTATTAGAAAAGCAAAAAGCAAATAAAAGTAAGAAGAAGAAGAGTGAAAAAAAAAATAGGAATAAAAATAAAGTAGTCTCGTTTTCAGTAGCCTCGATATCATTTCTGATATTGTTTTTGTTTTTTTTTTACTCTTTCATTTGGAATCTGAGCTGACTGAATGACTGAGGTTGCTTTTGTTGTTGTTGTTGTTGTTGTTGTTGCCTTGCAGTAAACGCCCTCAGCTCATTATGCGTTGGATGAAGCTTTGAAAGTGGGTGGGGTGGTTTGAAGTGGGTGAAGAAAACAATTGCATCTGCTTTGAAATGAGTAGAACGTTAGCGTCGACGTCGACGTCTACGTCAGCTCTTCTTCTTCTTCTTGCTCTTCCTATCTCCCTCTCGCTCTCACGCTGTTTGGGCTGGGCAGCCTTTTGTCACCTCTTCTCTTCCACTTCAACACTTTTTTTATTTATGATTGCCGTTTTTTTTTTTTTGCTTCTCCCCTCTCCCCCCACCCCTCTCTCTCTCCCTCTCTCTCTTCTTCTTCTTCGTCTTCTTTATTTATTTAGTTTTATTCAAGTGGAATTTTTTGCACTTGATAAAACGTTTCTCTGTTTACCTTCCCCCTCCCCCTCCCCCTTCACCGCCTCATCCACCTCCTCACTCAGATTTCCACTTTTGACACTTTTTAAAGCTTTTTTTTTTTGCAGTGTTTTAATGCGTTTCTGGTCACGAAGTTCAATGCCAAATTGCATATTAAAATGGCCACTTTTTTCTCTGTGTTTTTTTTCTTCTCCGTTTTCCTTTTCCTTTTTCGCAAATTGCATTGGCCATCTGATTGGATGGCTTTATTTGAGTTTTGTGCCATCTGTGCTCGCCTCTTTCCTATTTTCTTAGCTAGTTTTGGATTTTCGTCAGCTGCTCTCGGCCGGCCGGCCCGGCTATTGCCTTGGGTACAGTCTGACCTGACTTGAAAATGGTCTCTCTCTCTTTTCAATATTCAAATAAAGTTTTGGGGCAAGTTATTGGCTATTTCTTAGGGATTGACTGATACGATTTTTGTTGGGCTTATTAAGCTGTTCATAGCCGAGTTATAGCCGGCTTATTAGAAGCTTGGAGCTATATCGGGCCCTGATTTTTAGCTGCTTTGTAAAAGATAATTATCGGTATCTTTGATTGATTAGCTCAGACCTTGTTGCTTAACTGTTTCATCATTGGTTGAATGATATTTTAGCCCACGATTCACAGAAGACTCGTCATTGGTTTATAGATAATTCACATACTGATTCATCACTGATTTATCATAGGTTGGTCACTGCTTTATCTCTCGATTTTTGACTAATATAACATTGACGCCGATCTTGTTCATAATTCAATCCAAAACCTATTCAAAATCATAACTCGTTCGTAAGAGGCTCTTAAGCAATTCATAGCAAGTTCCTTAAATCAATAATAAATTCATATCAGATACAAATCTGGCACATAAAGAGGTACAAATGATTCGTAGTTAGTGAAGTTTGGATTGGATTTTACAACTGAATTATTAAGCTACTCAAAGCTCTCAAGATCCAGGGAAGCCGACACGAGTCTGGAGGAGAGTTGGCTTTGATTCACTCTAGTCCTTCATGGTCGTAGTCTTTATCGATCTCAGGAGGGGTCTTAGGGTCTCTGAGTAAAAGTCTCTCCCCAGAGGCAGAGATCTTAGTAGTCCAGCCCAGTCCAGGACTTTCAAATCCTTCAAGCTCAACAGTTTCCAAGTCGATTCGGAACGAATACCCAGCCGCTTCTCAATTCATGAATAAATGAATGATTAACTCATAACCAATACACAACCTAATCAGAACCCTTTCAAGCTCACCTTTTTTTATCAAATCAAAGAATAAATAATGTAACCCCCATTATGAAGATTGCTTCAGAGATCCCAGAACCATTCGATTATTACGATTTCGATTGGATGACTTAAGCCTTCTCTTCTTTTCACTCCCTTTGATTCCTCTCACCATCAAGTGTACCATTTAGTCAATATACACTGTAACCGATGCATTTACCCACAATTCCGGCACGTTTGATTACAACCCATAAAATGCCAACAAAATTAGCAAATCAATTTCAAAAAAAAAAAAAAATAGAGGAGAAAAATAAAGTGGGAAAAATTTTAGTTAAAGTGGATTTTGGCATTAAGTTGCTGACTCAGATAATTCGGCAACAAAATTTAGTTGTCTATTTGAATTACGCTTTTCGTCTTGATTTGATCAAGTTTTTTTTTTTTTGATTAGGAATTTTAGTCACATTGCTCATACGCCACGTGCGCCATTTGTCTACCCATTCAAATCCAAGCAGTCTTCAGCTTAATATTTGTTGTTGTTGTTTTTGTTTTATTCCAGCAATAAAGAGTTTATTATTTGTTTATTTTTGGCTCAAAATGAAAAAAGCAAAAATCTTTTTATATAAATTTTTCTGGCGCAACAATTTTACGATTTACCGCCGATTTCTTCGTCTTCTTCTTCATTTTGTTGTTGTTTTTGTTTAGATTACAAATTTATTTGCTGCCGCTTGTTGTTTACACCCTTGCTTGTTTATCAAAAATTAAAATACATAAAACAAAAAAAAAAAAAAAAATGAGTGCAATGTTTCTGCCAATTGGCCAATTGGCCAGGCCCAAAACAGATACACTTCCCTGGTGTCAGGGCCACTCACAAATTCTTCTATGAAAATTTTTGTTTCATTTCTGTCAATTTTATCAAATTAATCTGGACTTGGCTGAATTATTTCACACTTTCACTTTGACCTTGACCTGGATTCACTGATTTTTTGATAAAAACTTTTAAGAATCTTGTAAAGAATTTTGAAAAATTTGGAATTTCAAATAGTTGGTGAAGGCCTGCAGAAATTAATTTGATCGATTTCAGAATCTTAGCTCAGTCAAAGCTGAGCCAACTTCAAACTAACCTCAAATTCTTTCAATCCTCAGAAAGTGACTGTACCAAATTGATCAAGCAAAGTCTTGTTAAGTGTCCCAAATATTTTTGGACACTCTTTTTAATTTAAAACTCAAAATAAATTTAAAAATTTTGCTTATGAAAGGAAAAGCCCAAAGTAACTTCAAATTCCATCAATCCTCAGAAAGTGACTGTACCAAATTGGTCAACCAGGAATCTGTTAATTTGTTGGGTCTCTTTTTAATTCAACACTCAAAATAAATTCCAAAAATTTGCTTAAGAAATGAAAAGCCCAAAGTTAGCAATTTTCAAACTAACCTCAAATTCTTTCAATCCTCTGAAAGTGACTGTACCAAATTGGTCAACCGAGGACACACACTATCTCTCTCTCTCTCTCTCTCTCTCTCTCTCTCTCTCTCTCTCTCTCTCTCTCTCTTTCTAATTGCAATAAATTTCAAATCTTTGCTTAAGAAAGGAAAAGCCCAAACTAGATAAAATTCAATCTAACCTCAAATTCCTTTAATACTCCGAAAGTGACTGTACCAAATTTGTAAATTTTCCCAACCTCAAAATCAAACAAGTCTGAAGAGAAAACTGTACCAAATTAGATCAATTTAGTTCTTCGATTCTCTTTAAAATATTTTTATGAAAAAAAAGATCGAAGTGGGCGTGGCCAACAGATGTTTTAGCAGTGAGAAAATATCTTAAATCGGCTTATTTAGATTTTCATTAGGATTTAATTACTTTCGCTATCAAAAAAAAAAACTAAACAAAAATAAAATCAAGAATTTCTTTTTTTTAATTTTTTTTTTTGCTATTTTCAAACTTGTCTGTTTTTGTTTCTTTGTTGTGTTTTTTTTTTATTTTGTTGACTTTTTTGCTTTGTTATTTTTTTTTCCTTCTAAAATTGTTATTATTTTATTTGCTGTCTTTGATCTGGGAATCTTTTCTTCTTCTTCTTCTTCTTCATTCCAATCAACTAAATCAGATCAAGAAAATAAATTCCCTTCTCGGCTTGCTTTATTCTCAAATTAAAAGAAACCCACGAAAAGTCAAATCAAATCAACCTTTAAATTTGATTTCTCAGCCTGACAAAACCTTTCTGTCTGCAAACCCCTCCCCCCCCCATCCCCCCTTTTACCCGACTTCCAAAATAAAAGAGACTTGAAAGTTTGCCGATTAATTAATTTGTCTGAGTGGAGGCAAGTTTTTGATTAATTTTTTTTAAGACTTTTTAAAATTTTTATTTTTCGATTTTATTGAATTATTTTTTTTTTGAAATTTATCTAAAGAATTTTTGGCTTGCAAGGGCTTTTTTCTGGGATTAAAGGGAAACCTTCTTCTAGGTGGAATTTTTTTTTTATTAAATTTTTAATTATTCTTTATAAATATTTATTTTTAATTATTTACAAATTTATTTCAAGTGAAAAAAATGTATATTTTATAATATTTCAGAAATTAAAACAAATTTTGAAAACAAAGAAAAAAGTAAAAAAAAAAATTAGGAAAATATTAAAAGCAAAATTTAAACTTAAAAAAAATAAACAACAAATAATTCGAATTTTAAAATATTAAAAAAAAATATACTAAATGAAATTAATTTCAAAAAGTTATAAAATAAAATTAAAAAAAAAAAAATAAAATAATTTAATTAAAGAAAAAATCTAGAAATAATTCGAATTTTAAAATATAAAAAACAAAATTCATTTCAAAAGTTTTAATAAAAAAAAAAAAAAAAAAATTCAAAAGTTTTAATTTGAAAAAAAAAAAATAAAAAGGTTTTATTAAAAAAAAAAAAATATTTATATAATTAAAAATAATTTTAGGAAAAATTGAAATAACTATAAAAAAGTCGAAATTAATTTTTTTTAATTATTTTGGAAAAATGTAAAAAAAAAAAATTCTGAAGAAAAAAAAAATAATTAAGAAAAAATTTTACAAAGACAAAAATTATTCACAATTAAATTGAAAAAAAAAATAGGGAAAAAAATAGGAAAAAGAAAAAATGGATTAAAAATTAACAAGAAATTTGGCATATTTGGAAAAAAAATCCTTGTTTTTTCTGAGCTCAAAAAAATATTTTTACCCCAATTTTTTTTTTTTTTTTGAAAGTTGAAATATTTTTCAAATCAATTTAAAAACTGTGTGACAATTTTTTCATTTTATTTTTTTTTTTTTGGCTAAGCCAACAATTTGGCCCGGCCAAAATGTAATGAAATTGTTATTAATTTGCTGAGGAGGGACAAGAGGCAGGGGGGAGGCAGGAGGAGGTGGAGAAGGAGAAGGCCAAGTGAAAAAGGTCAATTCATGGATTTTCAATGAGTTTGCTGAAACTGAAGAAACCGAATGGAACAAAGCATTTTTCTGTCGACTTTTCCTAAGCATTTCATTTACCTAACAATTTTCCCAACTTGCCAATACAATTTCACTTCATAAGGTTTCAAAAGGCTACAAGAAAGACGCTGACTGACAGGAATGGCGAAGTGTTCGAGGGGGGGGGGCTGGTTCTGAGAAAGGGAGTGAGGCTGGTCTGTTTAACTAAAGGGATTCATGGTATGTCCGGAATGGGGGGGGGGGGGGTGGTAAGTGTGTGTGTGTGTGTGTGTGCGGGGGAGTCCTTTCGTTTTATGTAACCGAGTTGAGGCAGGGTTTGCATAAGCCTGACAAAGCCTCGGGTCTTGCACCAAAAAAAACACCCACACAAAACCGGCTGCCTTTTTAGTTTGCCCCCCCCCCCCCCCCTCTTCCACCCTTTGCTCTTTCACTGTTTTCGGTGGTCACCGCCTTGGCAAGTTGAGCTTTGGCCAAAGTTGTTCTTCTTTTTTTGACTGCAATTACAACAACAACAACAACAACAACCGTGAAAACTGTGTCAAATGCAAAGGCCATGTGAGTTGTTCTTGTTGTTTTTTTTGGATTTGTTTCTATTTAAATTTTATGGAATAAATCAACAATTTTCTTTTTTTTTTCAATTTTCAATATTTTTTTTTTTTTTTGCTGTTTTTGTTGTGTTTTATTTATGTTTGATTTGCTTAACGCTTCAGCAAATGATCAAATAAATATTTTTACATATTTTATTTAACCAATAAAAGCAAATTTGCACAAAAAAATACAGAAAAAAGAGAAAATTTAAAAAAAAAAAAAAAAAAAAAAAAAAATTTACAAAAAAATTTTTTTTTTTTTTCAAAAAATAAAAAAAATTACAATTCAATTTGAAAACAATTTGGTTTGCATTTTTAATTTTATTAGTTTGCATTGTTGTTTAATCAAAAATAAAAAAAAAGAAAGAGAAACAAAGGAACACACGCGGAAATGCACAACGCTTTCAAATTTTGCTACCCAGCAAACTCGGTCAGAATGAAAGAAGCTTTGGAAGGCATGAAAAAGTAAGGCGAAAGCTGTGAAAAAGGAAGCAAAATTCTTGTAAAAAAATAAGGAAATTAAATAAATAAAAGTAAATAAAAAAATAAATATATAAATTTAAAAAAGGAGAAAAATAACAAAAAAAAAAAAAATTAAAAAAAAATTTTAAAAAAAATTAAAAAAAAAAATTAAAAAAAAAAAATTTAAAAAAAAAAAAAAAAAAAAAATACAAAAAATAAAAATCAAAAATCAAAAATCAAAAATTTTAATAAAAAAAATATTAAATAAAAATAAAAGCAAGCTGAATCTTAGGTCCAGGCACAGCCGGAGATACCCTGTTTCTGTGGGGAACTTGTTCCGTAGAATGCTATAATTTCTGAATAAACTAAACATAAACCCTTAAATCGATTACTTCCACCGATCTTCCACTATTTTAGGTCTTCTTAGAACTTCCACTTCTCCTTGAGACTCTGACACTTTCAGTGAAAATATCTTTAAAATTGTGGGAATAAAGTAGTATATATAATTCTATGGAAGTCCTCCGATATAGTCTACCGAATCCATTCATATTTGGTGAAGTTTACTGCCGAAAACACTCTGCCAAATTTTTGCTTAAAAGTTATAAAAAAAAATAGTTGGGAACACTATAGCATATAGCTCCCATACCCCAAACCCAAATCAGTCTTGGGAATACCTTCTGATATAAATCGAAATTGTTTTTTTAGGATTCTTATTGAATTTCTCTCGGATCCGGATCCGGATCTCGGATCATATAGTTGTCAATCCAAATCCACATCGGTCTGGGGAATAACTTCTACATTGATGGACCCAAATCATAATTGGTAAATAGAATTCTTATAGGGAAGTTGGCAAGTCTATTGAGTTCCTGTCGGATCAGGTTATATCATTTAGTTGTCAATCCAAATCCACATCGGCCTTGGGAATAACTTCTACATTGATGGACCCAAATCAATCAAAATTGGTAAATAGAATTCTTATAGGGAAGTGGGCAAGTCTATTGAGTTTCTGTCGATTCGGATTATATCATATAGCTCCCATACCCCAAAACCAAATCTGTCTTTCTATATTTTGAGAACGATATCATTCAAAATTGGTATTTGAAAGTCTTCTAGGGAAGTTTGCCTTCACATAAAATTTCAGTCGGATCAGGCTACTATATCATATAGTTTCATTATCATCTTGGATCGGGCCTAGAAACATTTTCTAATTATTTCATTCACGATAGACAAAAACTTCTCAAAGAGTCTGTAAAATGGGGCAAGCCCAAAAGAAACTTGTAATGTTTTTTCTCCATTTTCAAAATGTTTGCTGGGTTGCAGTTTTATGCATTTTCATGTTTCGGTTTCGGTTTCGGTTTCTGTTTGTGACTGTCAAAATGTGATCGAGCTTTTCATTATTTATGGAAACAATTATATGAAAATTACACAAATTGCTCAACTATTATAAAAATGCACATGGCAATGCACACAGACAAATGCACACATCAATGCATGCACACATGCCAACACAATCGCGGTCAATAAAATAGAAACAAGAATTTTTTGAAAAAAGAAAAATTTTCATATCGAAAAAAAAAATATTATTCTTTATCAAATTCTAATTGATTGGACTTGATGGTTTAGTTGACTTGCATGCAGATACAGTTGAATGCAATTGACAGTTTGTCACAAACAACAACAACAGCAACATAAATATCAAGGTAAAATGTAAAGCAAAACTTACACAAGCTTAGCAAGGCAAACGTGATGAAACCATTTCTTGGGCAAAACCGAATAACAGGAAACCCCAACAAATCTCTAAGTGAAAATGAATTACACACACACACACACACACACACATGCACATATGCACACATGCAGACACATGCATATGCACACTGGTGGACATGTGCTTTCGATGAGAATCCTGTTGATAATTTATGGAAAATAAATCCGAATTGATTGTTTGAAAAAAATCAAGAAAATATTTTAGAGAAATTTCTATCAAATCTTTGGAATCCATGGTACAGTCTGATTATGCAATAAAAGGACCAAACTAATTGATTATTCATATTAGAGCTTAGTTATTGGGGCCAAAAGCAAAGCTCATTTAAGTCGGCCAAGACAACATAATCAGATGAAAATTGCAAGTGTAATTAACAAGTCATTCCACACCCCACATAATACCCCCTCCCCCTCCCACATCACTCGGAGCTGTTGAAAGCTCTTGTAAGTTATGCTTAAACTGCCGTTACTTTTTTATGGGGAAGAGCTTTTTCCGTAAGCACAAAGCTTTTCTGTTTGTATTGGATAAAAAAGAAAAGTTCTTGCCTGGGTTGAAGTCTGCAATGCAGTGGCTCTCAAACTGTTTGACTGCTTCTCTCCGCAGTGACTGTCAAACCTTAGATAAAATTTAAGAGTCACTGATAAAAATTACGTTTTTTTTTTTTGCAATTTATTATTGAGTGCGCTGGCTGATAAAGTCAGTGACTTGACTAAGAAAATACAAATTGAAGTAGACAAATATTAGTCGATTGCTTCCGTATTTTAATCAAAGCCACTGAAAGAGTTATTACGAAATAAAACTGGCAAAAAAAAAAAAAAAAATTCGAAAAAAATATGAAAAATTAAATTTGAATTGTCTATAAATTTCTTAATTCACTGAGACAACTGGCATGTTTATAAAGCAAAAATGTAGCGTTTGTTGCCGTCAAACTGGCAATTCGATAACCGATAACCTTTGACAAAAGCCAAAGCCATCTACTGTTCTCTACTGGCGATAAACTCTTGCAACCTCTCCTCTCACATTCAAGAAGAAGAAGAAGAAGAAGAAAAAATTACTACTTGGAAAACCAAGCGCCAAAAACCTCGGAATCGATTCTATATATAATAATCACATATGTATGTGTTTGTGTGTGTGTGCGTGTGTATGGCCTATTTAAATAAGCTCGACATTGGCAGTGTGTGGTGGATTGAGTTATGAGCAGTTTCAGTGTCTGGATGGGTATGGTCAATGAGATTGTTATGGATCCCAAACTGGTACTGATACGAATTGTCACTGACACCGATTCATATTTTTAGATGTTTCAGTTATCGACAACGGAAGCCGTTGAAAAAAAAAAATTAAAAAAAAAAAAAAAAAAAAAATTACACAAATCTGAAGGAAAAAAAAAATTATAAATATTTGCAAAGTTTCTCTCTGGTTCCTTTGGAAGAAAAATCAAAGAAAAAGCAATAATCCGATTGGTCGACTGGTCGTGCATGTGGGAGGTGTCAATTCTTGGTCCTGGTCTGTCCACCTGGCCAGATGCCCCTTCTTTTGGAGTCTGCGCACTCCGTGGCGCCAATCGGAAGCCTCCGTTTGCCCCAATTTTTTTGGGGGGTTGAGTTTCATTGGCCTTGAAAAAGATGCGACACTCTTGGACCCACTTTACTTTTTTTTTTTTTTTTGTCAAGCTAATCAAATTTTTCATAAATGACTCATCCAAATGAACTGCATACGCACACACACACGCACAGTGTGTCGATTCATTAATGACCGACTTAATGCATTTGATAAGACACGCACAGACAGGCCCAACCAGCATTCAAGCAAGTAGGTGCGAGAGAGAGAGAATATGACAGAAAAAAAAATATTTATGCAGCTTACAGCTTTTGTCTTGGGTCTCGGCTAGAAAGTGAAATGCGCACACCATTTGAGGGCATCTTGTCTCTCTTTCTCTCTCACTCTGTCTCTGTCTCTCTGAGACTCTGATGCAAATCGTTTTTTGGTCTTTATATGCAAATTGTGTGTTTGGGTTAGTTAAGTTTGATTTGGTTGTGAAATGCAAATAGCCTCAACTCTGTTAAATGACAAAAACAACAATAACAAAGAAGAAAAACAAAGACCAAATTGACAAGCTCAACTCAAATTAAGAGATCAATCAAGCAAATGCAAATGTTGAAAACATTAAAGAGAAATTCCTATACATATTTTTTTTACACACCTTTTCGCTTTGTGTTTTTCTTCAACTCTTTTAATTTTATTTTCTCTAGTGACCTACACATACACATAAGGCTAGCTGGACTTCTTTGCTCCATTTACAGCAAAACAATACTGATAAAAGTCTGGAGCAGGCAACTCTTTCCAACTCGAAAGGTGTATACACTTTTTTTTCTAAAAAATTTAAGAGAGAAAAAACAAAAAGAATCAAGCAGATTTAAAAAATAAATCCTTAAATTTTTTTTTTTTTTTTTGTTTTCTTGGAGAGTATAGAAAATTTTAATGAAGCAGACGGCCAGGCATAGGCAGTATGTGAGTGTGAGTGAGCTCACCGATAAACTTTTGATACGCATGCCCACAGCAACAACAACAACAAGAAAAACAAGAGCAAGAGCAGCAAAGCGCGTGTGCAGAAAGCTACTTGCAAAACAGAGAGAAATGTCTAGAAGAGTTTCACACATACAAAAAGGAGCCAACGCGCGCGCGAGAGAGGGAGTAGGAGAGCGCTTTGTGTGTTTGCAGCCGGTGTGAAAATAAAAACACCCACGCTCGGCTCACCAAACGACAGAGAGACGGCGCAGCAGACTTTGCAAATGCAATTTCGGCTTATAGTTTTCAAGTGCCTTGTATTCTCTCTCATTGTTGTTGTTGTTGTTGTTGCTATTATCTAGTCTAGTATTGTTCTTGCTTGTGCAAAGCCACCACAGCAAAAAATGCAAAAAAACTAAAAGACAACAACAAGAAAAGAAGAAGAAAAAACAACAAGAATAATAGGAATGAATTTAGTGTGCGCGCCTTCGGCTGTTTCGTGCTGCCTTCGTGAAGCGCTTCGGTTTGCTTTGCATTGTGCGCTGCCGCCGCTGCTGCTGGTGCTGCTGCTGCTGCTGCTGTCGCTGCTGCCATTTTGTCAGTGTTAAAATTACAGTTACATTCGGTTGCGGGCCGTCGTAAGAAGCGGTCGCACAAATTTCGGTTCGTGTTTTCTGCTGTTTGAAGAAGAACACTTTTTAGTCCAACATTTTTTAGAGGCTTCAATTTTTGTGCCTTTTCTTTTTTTTTCTTGCCTGGCCTGTGCGCCCGTCTCTGTGCTGGCCTGTTGTTCTTGTTGTTGTTGTTGTTGTTGCTGATGCTGCCGGCCGCCTTGACAGCAAATTTGAATTTAAATTTTGTTATAGTTTTTTTCTTTTTTTTTTTCAAAGTGCTTCGACAAAGTCGACTCGGCGACTCTGTGTGTGTTTAAAATCTTAAAACAATTTTTTTTACGTGCCCCCCAAAGGATTAAATAAAAACAACGCAACATTTAAAAAAAAAAGGATCAAAGAAAAAAAAAACAACAAAAAAAAAAACATGAGAGAAACACATTTTCTTGCTTTGCTTTGCGCGTGATTCTCTTCGAATTTCGTCTGTGATTTGCTGATCGCGGCAAAGAACGAAATGAAATATTCAAACGAAAAACAAAAGTGCCGTTAACTTGCTCTCTTCTTACCCAGGACTCTTTCATATTTGTTCACTGTTCGTGCGGGCGAAATGTTTTGTGTGATCAAAAAAAGGAAAACTATAATTTTTTTGGGCAAAAAAAAAAAAAAATAATAATTGCAAACTCAGCCAACTACTTCCTTTTTTTCTAACTCGAAAAAAAGAAGAAACTTTTCATTTATTCACACTGGCTGAGTCCGCCTGTCCCTCCGTCCCTCCGTCCGTTCGTCTGTCTGTCTGTCTCGTTTACTCACAATTGCAATTTTCTGTTGAATTCACGGATTTGAGGCGGCTTTCGGTTACGTTTTTTCGCTGATTTCGAATTATTTTTTTGGTCAGCAACTACAGAAATTTTCGCTGTCTTCAATTTTTCTTGCCTTTTGTATTTAATTGAAATAATAAATTGTTTGTTCCTATTGATTTTTGCAGTGCCATAAAATATCGTTACTTTTTTTTTCCAAACCCCTTCAACGTTCCTAATAAAATAGACATTTTTTTCGAATAATACACAAAACTGCCTTATAAATAATTAAAACAAACAAAAAATAAAAAGAGAAAAAAAGTCAACGAATTTCCCAAAACCGAACCAAAAAAAAAAAAAAAAATTCAAAAAAATTAAAAAAAAAAAATCAATTCAAAATAAAATAAAATCAAAGGAAATCATTATGGGCTCACCGGGGCAGCGGCAGGCCTTGTCGCTGTTGTGGTGCCTATTTGCCATGGCCTTGATAGTCAATCTTTGCCAAAACTCACCACTGGCCAATGCCAAGGTAAGTTCAGATCAAAAATAAATTTTAGGAAAAAATACCAAAAAATACCAACAAATACCAAATTTTATTTTTATATAATTTGAACAAAAAAAATTTTTTTACAACAAGAAAAGCATAGCCAGCAAATACCAAAAAAAAAAATACTAGAAAATACCAAATTTTATTTTTATTTAAATTGAACAATTTGAACAAAAAAAATATTTTTTTTTACAACAACAAAAGCATAGCCAAAAATACCAAAAAATACTAGAAAATACCAAATTTTATTTTTATTTAAATTGAACAATTTGAACAAAAAAAAATATTTTTTTTACAACAACTACAAAAGCATAGCCATCAAATCATTTTTATCAAAACGATCCGGCTGTTAATTTTATAGGCCCCAAAATAGTTTTTCCATCAGTGGCGAGGGGGAGGGGGGTGGTTGGGGAGTGACCTCCGTTTAAATTTGTAACAAATTAATAAAAGTTAATCGAAAAACCAAAAACACCAAATGGAGCGAAAGACATAAAATTTTTTTTACTCAACCCCCTCTCCCTCCCCCCCACCCGTGTCCCCCTTACCAAACCAAATTGATGTCTTTGATCTTCGAACTTTTCAGAGATGAGCTACTTCTCTCTTTCTCTCTCTCTCTCTCTCGTCTTTGGTCAATGGAAATATTAAGCGGGCAGCGACCGGATTTTTGGTTTGTTTGAGTCGCGACAATTTCCTTTTTTTTATTTTTTATTTTTTTCAAAATGCGATTAAGAAATTTTGAATAAAATAAATTATTCTATTTTTTTTTTCCCAAATATTTTTGGCCCTTGACCAGGGTTGCCAAAAGGTTATCATAGAGCGTTAATTTTTTTTCAAATTTGTTGTTGCCAATTGAAATTTTGGGCTTGCAAATAATTTTTTTCAAAGATTCAAAAAAAAAAAAGAAGCCAAATTCTTGGCCTGGCCTGAAGAGGTGAGCGGGGGAAGCAGCAAAAAAAAATTCCAAAAATTATTTCAGCCCTGCCCGATAATGTTATCAGCATTATTAATTGACTCTCTCTCTCTCTCTTTCCCGATTTGGGCCCTCGTATATTTTCTTCTTCTTCTTATGTTTTTTTTTTTTTTTTTTTTTTTTGGAAATAATGAAATAATTTCTTAAATTATATTTGCCGATTGTCGTCATCAGGTTATGATTATTATTATGATTTTTTTTATTTTATTTTAGATTACGCCTATCTTTGGGTTAGACTGTACCTGATCTATTTCATCTCTTTTATACGACCTTTTTTTTTTGTTCTCTGCGGATTTGATTTTTTTCTATATAAAAAAATATATATAATTTTTTTTATTTATCACATCGGAAGTTGCGTTAATGGGGCCGCCTTCATTCAAGTTAATTTTACTATTTTTCTTCTTCTTCTTCTTCTTTTGCTTCTTCTTAGTTTTTCTTATCATTTTGAAATTATATAAAAATAATTTTTAACAATGAAGAAATATTTATATATATAATTTTTTTTTTTAAATGTTCTAGTTTTTTTCTCCAAGTTTGACCCTGGTGGCGTATGCGTAATATTGCTTATACGTAAATAAAAAAAAAATGCAATAAATTAGATAAAAAAAAATAGGAAAAAGGGGAATCTGGGAAATCTAAAAGATAACAAAAAAAAAAAAAAGTGCAAGATAAAAATTTGAAAAAAAATGAGTAAAGATTTCCAGGGAAATTAAGTCTCACCCCCTCACCCCAACTTGTCCCCTCTTGTTGTTGTTGTTGTTATTGTTGTTGCTTGAATCAAGTCTTGGCTTGTCAAAGAGCTGTCAAAATATTTTTGCATACAGCAGCAAATCAATTTAAAATACATAAATTCAGATTTGTCTAAAGTTCTTTCAGACACAACTTCTTCCACTCCCTCGTCTCCACTCTCCCTTCTCGTTTCGTGTGCTTCTTCGTTCTTTCGATTTTTATGTGTTGTAGTCTTTTGTTGTTGTTCTCATTCATGTTGTTGTTGTTGCTGTTTGGTTGGTTGGTTCATTTGATTCGATTGTTTATTTGTCCAACATATGGACACAAGATGTTTCGCCCCGATTTGACCATGCCAAGTTGCTGCCGCTTCTTCTGGTTGAGGATGTTGCCTGCCACCGGCATCTGCTGATCTCCAAAGACACACACACACACACACATACATACATATGTGTGTATATATCGGCAGACATATATATATACTATATATGCATATACAGACTTGCAGACTTGTAAACAAATGAATGCTTCTTTTTGAAAGTCTTGAGGAAGTTTTTTTTATTTCGACTCGAGATTTTGCCAATTTGTTTTCGCTTTTGACAATTTCAATTTGAAAGGGTCAAATTGATATTTTTTCTCTGGTCAAAGTGAGGTTTTCGAGCTCTTAAATTCTTATTAGCTCTACTCGATCGGAGGATCTACTCTACTCGATCTGAGTAAAGAAACTCCCCAAAAAATTCTCGAAATTAAAAAAAAAAAAAATTATATAAAAATTTTGGAGTCCCAAAAATCATAAAATTCGAGCTGAGCTCTTTCAATTTTCAAGGAAAAAAATTTGTGAATTAAAAAAAAAAAAATTTTCCAAAATTCCCAAAAATTCTTTGGGAGTCCCAAAAATCTCAAGATTCTTTTTATGATGACCCAAATCATTAGAAGACTTTTATATATATATATATTTTTTTTTTTAAATTTTTGAAATTAAAAATTACATTTTCCAGAATTTTATAAAAATTTGGTAGTCTTAAAAATTTTATTCTTAAAAAGAATGTTTCAAATTTTAAAAAATATTTTGAAGTCCCAAAAATTTCAAGATTCTTTTTAGATTAGCTCTGCTTGATCTGAGGACTCATGAGAGAGAAAAAATTGTGAATTCCAAAAAAAAATTCTCGAAATTTTCCAAAATTATTTGAAAGAGTCCCCAAAATCTCAAGATTCTCTGCCCGAGCTGAAGATTTTTGTTATTTCTTGAAAAGCAAAAAAAATTGTGAAAAAAAAATCTCAAAATATTCAAAAAATATAAACAAATTCAAAAGTTTTAAAAAATTCAGTTTTGAAAAATAATTTCAAAAATTTCGAAAAAAAATCTCAAAATTATTTTTATGATATTCCAAGCAAATCATTAACTCTGCTCGAACTGAGGACTCATTAATTTTTCAGGTAGAAAAATTTGTGGATTTTAAAAAATTTTCAAAAAAAAAAAATATATAAAAAAATTTTCGAGTCCCCAAAAATCTTAAGATTTTTTTTTATGATAACCTAAAAACCCAGTCTTGCTCGATTTGAAGACTTTTTTTTTCAGAGAGAACAATTTTTTAGATTTTTAAAAATTTTCCAAATTTTCAAAATTTCAGTTCTCAAAAATATTTTCGAATTTCAAAATTCTTAAGATTCTGTTCCTGGGACTCCTCAATTTCTTGATCAAACCCAAACCAAGTTGAGTTCCAATGAAATTTGTCATTTCTTTTTTATTTTTTTTTCAAAAATATTTCAAGCATTCAGTTTTTTCTTCTTCTTCTTTGTATATTTTTTTTGGGGGAACTTGGGACTTGTGCATATACGAAATATCGAAAGAGCCCAGCTGCCTGCCTCAGGTCTTGCCATTTTTCACATATGTATTTATATATAGTTTTTCTTCTTCTTCTTCTTCTTCTTCTTCTTCTTCTTATTTGTCATATGCAATTTTCACTGGAATTTTGCTATTTTGCCGGGATGATTTCGACTTTATTGCATTTGTTTAAATATTGTCTATCTAGGTGTATGTGTGTATGTGTTTGTGTGTGTGTGTGTGTGTGTGTGTGTGTGTTTTTATAACTTAGGCAAAATGTGTTGAGAACTATTTGAATGAGCTAAGCCAAGTCAAAGGGGGGGTTTGGGAAGGGGCCAAGGCAATATTTAGAAATGAGCTGAGTGAGAGAGAGAGGGATAGAGAGAGAGAGAGAGAGATAGAGAGAGAGAGAGAGAGAGATAGAGAGAGAGAAAGACAGAGAAAGAGAGAGAGAGAGAGAGACAGACAGAGAGAGGAAGACAGAGAGAGGAAGACAGAGAAAGAGAGAGAGAGAGAGAGAGAGAGAGAGAGCGAGCTAGCAAATTGTTCCTAGAAAAAGTAACTAAAACTTAACGAGAGTAAAACAAGTTGAAATAAATAAAAAAAAAAATAAATAAAAAAAAAAAATCTGAAAAAAATAAAAAAAGAAGAAGAAGACAAATCAAGTGTTGACACTTTGGCACAATGTTGCGCCAATAAGAGGATTGGTCAACAAGTTTGAAGCCCTGGAATTCGCCTCTGCTTCTTCTTCTTCGTTGGACTCTGGCAACTCTTCTTCTTCTTCTTCGGTGTTTTTTTTTTTTGCTTTATTTTGCCACCTTTTGCTTTATATTTGATTTGATATTATTTGTTTTGAACTATTCCACCTCGCATGCTCCCCTCCCCTCCCCTACACACTCCATCAATGTTGTTGTTGTTGTATTTTCACAATTGATGTTAGCTTCCGGGAATCTAGCGAGGGCTGCCAAATAATTAGTCATCGAGTTGAACTTCTTTTTTTTTTCGTTGTTGTTGTTTTTGTTAACAACACGCCCCATTGGCTAGCAGGCAGCCGAATGAAATACTACATATGTAATATAAAAAAAAAACAACAACAACAACAACGACAATAACAAACTCGATTTGGCTTCCCAGCTTCTCGGCTGGCTGGGATCCAACGTGGCTACGTCAGTTGCATTTTGCAATGTGTTGCAAGATCGGCAAAGTTGTTGTTATTGTTGTTGTTTTTTTTTATTCTTGTTATTTTTGTTGTTGTTGTTGTTATTGTTGTCGTTGGGGTCTTCATATATGAAGCAAACTCCTAAAAATAGACCCACACAACAGACAGAAAACATGCGGCGACAAAATGCACACACTTACACACACACACACACACACATACATGCGCGCCAATACAAACAAAAGCAATGAACAAGTAAAAAAAAAAAAATAAAATAAGAAAAAAAAAAAACATGTAAAATAAAACCACAAAAAATATAAAAGCAAATTTCGCGTTTGTTAAAATTTTGTTAAAATGGAAATAACCAAATAAAATAATAAATAAATCATTAAAGCCATTAAAAGTTAAATGCTTTCAAAATTAAAAAAAAAAGAAGAAATTAAAATCAGAAAATAAAGATTAAAAAAAAAATGAAGAAATAATTCAAAGAAGAAAAAAATTGGATGGGCAAATAAAAAAAAAAAATAAACTTTAATGAAAAAAAAAGATTGATAAAAAAATATTTTAAAAAAATGTATGACAAAAAAAAAAAAATGAGAAAACTGGCATAAAAATAATAATAAAAAAATTTTTAAATTTAAATAAAAAAAAAATATAATAAAAATTTAGGGTAAAAGAAAAAAACTGACAATTTTATAAAAATAAACAATTAATAGAAAAATAATTAAAACTCAACAATAAAAAATAAATTTATAAAATAAGTAAAATTATAAATAAATAAATAAATTTAATTTGAAAGTAAAAAAAAAATAAATAAAATAAAATAAAAAATATCGCAAAGGTCATCGTAAAAACTTATACAAAATAAATAAAATGCACATAGAAAAAAAAATAAAAAAAAAAATAAAAAAAAAAATAAAAAAAAATAAAATAAAAAAATAAAAATAATTTTAATTAAAAATACCACATAATTAAATAAAATATTTATAAATTATTTTTTTTAATAAAATTCGATTTTTTTTAAGATTTATAGAAAATGCAAAAATAAAAGAATTATATTATTATAGAAAAATAAAATAAATTTTGAAATATCTTTAAAAAATTAAAAAAAAAAAAATAGAAATTATTTGAAAAAAAAAAATTGAAAACCGATAAAGTCTCCAAAAATTATCAAAAATAAATTTAGAATAGTTTTACGCAAGTAAATCGAATAAATAAATAAAAAGCGAAAGCTTTTCATTTGAAACACTTAAATAAACAAAATAACAAATTTAACCAAAAACTAAAAAAATAAATAATCCAAATGGAATAACAAAAAAAAAAAATAAAATAAAACAAAAAGAAAATTCTTACAAAAAGACAAAAGAAGAAGAAGAAGAAGAAGAGTCACTCCAGCCGCCACAAATCAGAAGCGTTCTAGAAATTTCAAAATCTTCTTTTACAAATTGGAAAATTCTCAAAAAAAAAAAATTGAAAATAGATTGAGCAAATAACTTCACTGGTGGTCCCCCCCTCCCCCCCTCCCTTCACCCCCTCGCTTTTGATGTATGGCAAAATGGGCAAAGCTATTCTGGGTGACTATTTTGTTTTGTATTTGTAAATTTCGTAATGCTTCGAAAAGTTGAAAACTAAAATAATGACAATTTTGAGCAAGAAAAGAAAAAAAGAATACTGTGGCAATTTGGATTGTGACAGCGACAGCTGCCCCTCAGGTCGTATGAGTAATATGCAATTCCGAGTTGGAGCCGCCTGGTGACATCAGCCTTCTTCCAGACAGATTATTTTTTATTTGTTGAAATAAATCTTTGTATTCTTTTGGGTTGCTGCCACTTGCATCACCGCACAGCTGGGCTCTTTCGATATGTCCAAATAAATAAATAAATAAATAATTAAAAGGCCCTCATGATCAGATCAGATCAGCTCAGACCCAGCCCAGCCCATTTCATTTCGGCAATTTGTTTTCATTGGAAAAAATTTGTTATTTTTTTTGAATTTGTCCTCGGCTCTTCAATTTAAATTGATTTAGGCTGGAATAATGCTGGAATCGCCCTTTCGTTTTAACCAATTGAAAGTTGTTCGAATCAATTTAAAAAAAAAAATATTAATAATAATTTTTAATTTATTACAAGAAAAAAAAAATTGTGTATATTTTTTTTTTAATAAATTTTGCTTCCGTTTTTATTTTATTTTTTTCATCTCTGATCAAGCCAGTGTCTGCCCATTTGTCTGGTCTAAAAATACAAAAAAAAACAAAAAAAAAAAAAAAAATTTTTTTTTCCATTGAATATTTTTTTTGGGACTTGTTTAAACTTGTTAATATTATTGAGTAGCCAATGGGCAATTAATTAATAAGAAACAAAAGAATTTATTCATTTTATTTGTTGACTCTTGAAAATGACGAGTCGATTTAAAAGATACCGAAACGAGCAGCCTAATTATGTTAATTAATTAATTTGTTTTATTTTTAAACAAAAAACTAAAACCGAATAAAATATTTAAATTTTTTCATAATTCTTTTTTGTTGGAATTCCTAACTAATTGAAAATTGTAATTCATTAGGTTTGCTGAGTAGTTCAGTCATATTTTTTTTATTTTTTTTTTATAGAAATTCTCTCAATTTGTAATTGGGTTTGAAATATCTTAGGAAAAAAAAGTCAGCCAAATTCCAGATAAGATATACGCACCTTTTTGTTGTTGTTGTTATTGTTGTTGGCATAGTTTCTTAGTTTGATAAGAGACAATAAGCATTTGACTGATAGCGTTAAAAAGAACAAAAAAAAAAACGAGAGAAAATGAGTGACTTTAAAACTGTAAAGGCTTTGCTTGGGCTCCCATGAAATTAAATAATTTTTTTTTTGATTGGTTGAGTTCATTCTAAATGTTCATAAATTTGAAACCAAAGAAAAAAGAAAATAAGGAGAGAAAAAAAATATTTTGCAATTGCTCTCAAACTGTAAAGGTTTTGCCTGGGCTTCATATAAATATACATATATATATATATATATTTTGATTGGATGAGTTCACTCTAAGAGTTCATAAATTTAAAATCAAAGAAATGAGAAAAAAAAGTAGAAAGAAAATAATTTTGCTGTGACTCTCAAACTGTGAAGGTTTTGCCTGGGCCCCCATGTAATTTAATAAATTTTTGGATTGGATGAGTTCACTCTAAAAAGTAGAAGAAAAAACTCTCAAACTCATTTAATACATATTTATGACATTTGCATGACTCTGGGTCGGTTCTGTTTATTTTTTTTTTTTTTTTGGTCTTGGCCAACCGGTTTGGTGGGCTTTCAAAAGCAAAACGGCAGAAGCAACCGACCCGGTGGCAGTATCACTCTTTTTTTTTTATGATTTTCAAAACACAGAACTGGAACTAAACTGTGCCCCTCCCAGCCATAACTATTGCATAATTTAAATAATTTCCAACCATCAAAATATTCGACCCTGATCAAACACAAACCAACCAGCCAACCAACAAACCATCCATCTGGGATCATGATTAAGTTGTGAAAATATTCAAGCATTGAAATACAATTCTTGTTTCACTTGTCCACTCTTTTTTTTTTACCATTAAAATAAATAATTAAATATTTATCAAAAAAAAAAGAAAGAAGCCAAAGCAAAAGAAATAAAAAACTTGAAAAGGTGTCAAAATGCAGTTCAATTCATTCCTCAGCGAAATTCCAGAAATGGCAAGTTGTTTATTCTTTTTTTTTTTAATTTTTGCAAAGTTCATTTGCCTTTTGTTGGAGAGTTTTGATGGTCAATGCAAAACACCAAAGATCGAATAACTATATAGACTTGTTAATTGATCTGTTTTGGGGGTCTTCGGTTGAACACCCTCGGAGTTATTTGTAATTACTCTTTTCATTTTTTAATATCATTGAAAATTTGACTCTCTCAGGCTTTTGATTTTCCAAGAAAAATAGCTCTTTAAAAAATGATTGAAATTCAGTATTTTTTGAGCCCAGACAAAAAAAAACCTCTTAACGCCTTTATAATCTCCTTTATGCTTCAACTTCTTTCTAAGCTCAAAATCTGGCTGGCTTATCTTCAAACTGGTTTTCCGTGGACCAGCTGATTAAACTTAATTTCTTAATAAAAACAAAATTAATCAAGTTGAGACTAAAATTTGTTTATACTTTTTTGGGTTCAAAAAATTTCCAATCACTCTTAAAGTAGTTAAGAAATTTTGCCTTGAAGAAGAACTTTGGTTTTGAAGAAACAATTTTTTGGTTATTAGAGATTTTCATGAGTTCAACTTTATCCATAAATTCAGCCAGGTTTTTTTTGCTAGGCTAAATAGGATGGAACACAAAGATTCCCAGACTCAAAGATTCACAGGGCATATCAGGAAGACTTGCAAGATCTTTAGGTCTTTTCTACTGGGCCTTTTAGGAGGATTCTTTAATCTTCAATGTATTTCAGAACTTGATGGGGATTTCTAGAGAGTTTAACTCGATCGAGAGGTCCTTAGAACCTTATTCAGAAAGGTTCCCTAACTCAAGGATCTTTGGAATTAGGTGGGATGTTTTAGCAAGCTTGTTTAATTTCCTCTCCAAATGCTCTCAAGAAAGATACCCTAACTCAAAGATCTCTCAAATTTTCTAGGGTATTTCAGGAATATTGAAAGGTCTTTGGATCTATTCTGGGCTTTACCACAAAGATTCTTTAATCCTAAAATTATTTAGAACTGGAGAAAGTGTTTCTCACCTGAAAGGTCCACAGAACCTAATCAAATTTATAAGCCAGACTTGAGAGGTCTCCACAACCGAAACTCTTTAGAGAGTTTGAAAAGTTTCCAATTTTTTCCAAGGAGTCTTTCGCACTTTGGAAGACCTAATCAAAATTTTTAAAATCTTTTTTTTGAAATATTTAATCACTTTTACTAACCTTGTTTCCTTCTTCTGTCTCTTTTCAGGTATGTAAAAGATGTTAATTTTTTAAGCAGTTTTATGGCATGATTATCTCGTAATATGCTTGGCAAGTCAATTGGATTTCATAATGCTTCCAAAAACACTATAAGCCTTTTCAGTTAACACATTTGCTAGGCAAACTTGATAATTGAAAGAGGTGACAGCTTTGAAAAAAATTGGAGAGAATTTCGGTCAGTCAGATTGAAACGTTTGCCTCGCATTAATTTTTTTCCAATATTTTTGATATATTTTTTTTTGGTTTGTTTTCATTTTTTAGTCATAATCGCCACTTAACGGACTCTAAATGAGCCCATTAGCTGACAAAGAGCAAATATTTGTCGTTGTCACTAGGCTGGCAATGAGTTTAGACTGAGATTGTTTTTTTTTTTTTTCTTTTCTGGCCACCGAAAATGTTGGCTCAACAAACAAAAATAAATAAAAAAAATAAAATAAAAACAACAGAGGCAGCACGGGACTGGGCAAAAGCCAAACTTGATTTATTTCCTGATTGTGTGTGTGTATGTGTGTGTGTGTGTGTGTGTGTGTGTGTGTGTGTGTGTGCGTTGGAAATAAAACGTGCCGCTGAACTAACAAAACTTCAAACGTTGGTCAAAACGAAAAAAAAGTAAAATTTTGGTGTGAATCAACGCCAACAACAAACACAAAAAAAAAACAACGATAAAAGAAGAATGTGGTTTGACCTTGAATCTTCCGAGTGTGCGTGCCTGAGTGTGTGTGTGTGTGTGTGTGTGCCTTTTTGGCTTTCTCAGTAAACGAGCCTTAAGACCCAAAGAGTTTGCCAATTCGCCAATATTGGCTTACAGTTTGAGAGCACACAGTTTGAGAGTCCATAAAATTTTAGGCTTAGCCCAAAGTGGAGATTGAATGGGAAAGAAAAAAAAAAAGGGAAGGAAAGTAGAAGTATCTATGGGTTTCAGAATTGATATAATCAAATTAAAAATCTTATAAAACTTATTTGAAAAGTTCAGGGAGTTAGAAGCTGAAGAACTTGGAAGATGATGTGAAAGCTATCATCAAATGGAGCAAATAAAAGTGGAATTTAATCTGAAACTATCAGAGGAAACAACAGAAGGATTATAAAGGGTGTAAATTAGGACTAAAAGTGCAGTTAACAATGAAAGGAAAACTATAATTAAAAGTACAGTCATCAATGTAAATAGTAGTAGAATTCAAAGACCAATCAAAAATGCCATGAAAATTAAAGGAATCTTTCTAGGCTAGAATATTTATTCCCACTTCCAAAAAAGGGTAAAAAAAAAGGTCCCAACTTAAATGAATAATTCCATCAAATCGGTAAAGCTAAATCCCTCCAACTTATACCAGAGTTACTTAGAGCAGAGCCTAGGGAATTGAAAAGAGAAATGTTCATTCAATTTGAAGTAAAAATCTAAGAAATAATTTGAAGAGGAATATGCATTTTTAAATATAAATAATAGGTGAGCTTTTGTTGGTATTGGGAGCCTTTGGGTTATTAAAAGTGAAACCCTTAAAGGTGATAAGAGTGGTAGCCTTTTTGATGAAACTAATAGTGGAATGAAGAGTGTAATGGAATCGACATAAAGCTTGGTGGATAGTAAAAAAATTTTGAGAGAATTCATATTAAAATAGAGCTATGGTAGAACTTTTAGGGTATTACAATTGCCCAACTCTTGGTGATTATTTCCACTCAAATTAATAGCTAAATTTTCATAGGAAATTGATTTTATTCCAAACCTCAATCCTCATAACCTTAAAATACTTTAAGAACCTAATAAAATGTTTGCCTCGAAACCAGAATGCGAAAATCTTATTATCCGACTTGAATACAAATTTTAGGTAATAGAATTTTTTTTCATAGAATTTTTTAAACGTTTCACTGTAGGCCTAGACCTGTCCCGCCCTCTTCCCCTTTCCAGCACTCCCTGGTTTGTGGTCTTGCTCGATAGACTCAGAGCCGCTTAGGCTAAAACAGTTCAAGTGCGTACCAGAAACGTTGGGTGAAACAACAAAAACAGTATCTGTCTCTGTATCTGTATCTATTTGTGTTGTGTGTTAAATGTATGTTATGTGTGGCAGTGTCGCGCTGTCGCATTGGACTGAGTGGCCCTACAGGTGAGCTCTGGGACAATGACAAGGAGTGAGTTTGTCTTATTTTTCTGAGACTGTAATTACGTTTACTTGTTGTCTCTCTGCTCTGCTCTGACTGACTAACTGACTGACTGCATTTGTTGTCATCGTCAGTTGTTGGTGTTGTGTAGGTGTAATACCTTTAATAAGCAGCCACAAATGAGGTTGCACTTGTTGGCAGTCAGCAATGCAGCGGGAAAGGAGCAACTCTGGGCCGATGCTGGTGTGCGAGGCTGTGCGGGGTGGGCCACATTTGTGAGACGCCTTTGTTCCTCGGCTTTATGGGGCACACTTGAGGAGTGGCCTCCTCTTCCCGCACACTGCACTGCTCCTCTCCATTCTACATTCTGCATTCTCTTCTTTGGCTTGTTTGTCTGTTGCTTTTCGGAGACTGTGCTTGCCTATCTTGCCCCATCTCACCCATAATGAGTTGCATTCTCTGCCACGATATTTCACTTCTTTCTTATAATTTTTTTTTTTTAATGCTGAGCTTGTTTTGGCTAGCACACAATCAGAGGCTTATATTGTGTGCCCCTAACCCAGACGTTGCCCCTGCCACGGTCCTTTTTAAATGATTGTCGCCGTTTGTGGTTACGTGCTTGGCATAAACTCGCCCACCCTTTTGCCAAACGGGCCACTCGAAATTCTAATTGACAAACACGTTGCCAATGAATCGATCGACCCAAGACTGAAGAAGCCACCTCGCCGAGTCAACTGGAAATTACTTTTGCTCTGAGAAAGCCCATATCGAGTGAGTGCAAGTGTCAGGTGTTTATTTGTTAGATGCTTATGGCCATGACAATAACTTATCGGTTATTGGTACAGAAATATTCAGAGTCGGCCGTTTCGAGGTGAAAGTTAAGTGTGCGCTCAGTGAAAGCCTCAAGTCTTGGCAAACTTGTATCGATAACACTGACTTATCGATAGTTTAGATTGGCAGTTAAGTAAGCAACTGTTTATGTTGAGTGTATATATAAATGTTTTGTTACAGACTGTACTTATTTATCTACTACTTATTTATCTACTTCCTACTACCCAAATCTAGAGGGCTTAAGAAGGTGGATCTATTTAATAGTCTAACTTGTTATCGTTTATCGATAGCATGTTCTTTTTTCCAAGGGAAGAAATGTATTTAGCTTGATGACTCTTATAATTAATCGATAGTTGTCTTGAATGTTTTAAGGGTCTCTAAATGGTTCCCATATCAGTTGAGGGTTAATGGCTTAGAATCCTGTAATTCTAGCCATCGATGAATATATCTAATGTTATAGATATATACCACAATTCAAGGTCTTGAATAATTGGAGAAAGCTATCTTGTAAGACTGTAAAACTTTGGGATTTACTTCACCAATAACAAATAACAAATATATCGATATATTTTTTATATGAAAATTAAAAGGTTTATTTTAAAGTGTAAAACGAGCAGCCATGAACTCGTGAAAATATTATGTCCAATTAAACTGGGAAGGCTATTAAAATATCAATAGTTATCGATATGATTTTATTGACAGTTATTAATCAGCACTTGGTAGGCTCACCCGGAGATAGTGTGCTCGATTCATGTAAAACCTTAACATGTTTTTTTTTTTTTTTTTTTGGTCTTATCAATCGATAATTATCGAAAGATTCAGAGTGATTATGTGCAGTCATGTTTATAAAAATATTTATGATTCATGAAATGAAAGAATTTGTAAGTTTCTTTATTTTTGACTGCCACGCCCATTTTTTTTGGGCTGTTGTTGGGCTGGAATTTAATTTTTTTTTTACTCGTTTTTTTTTATTGGTTCCTCATCATAATGAAAATGATAATTATGAATGGAGTGTGGTGTGTGTGTGTGTGTTTTTTTTTTTTTGATGAGGTAAGCACCAGTCTCCCCTTTGGCCACTTTTGCTGATAAGCCGCATTTTTCTAAAGTGTAAAAGTCTTGGTATGTCCACATGTGTGTGTGTGTGTGTTTGTGCTTTTTAGTAGGCCATGTGGATAGTAAGTTAGCATTCAGTTAGATACGATAAAGTTAATCACCTGCTGCCTTTTTTTATTCCAGCCGGCTACGTCAATATTTAATTTATTGACTCTGCTGGCTGGAATGGCCCTCGTTCCTATCCACTCCCCCCCCCCCGGCCAGCTCCGCTCTGTCCATGCCTACCTCTCTCTCTGAACTCGAGATTTTGTTGAGCATCTTTTTGTGTTTTTGTGGGCTTCACAAATGCCATTGAGCCCACCCACAGTTGGAGTTGGCCAACAGCCTTTTTAAAGTGAAACCAAAACTTTGGTGTTTCCATTTCATAGCTGCTGCTTTTAAATCTTAAGTAATTGAGTTAAAAGTTTCAGTTGACAAGGTAAAAAAATAAAAAAATAAAAAGCATACAAATACACCGAATGAACTGTTGAGTGCCACTGCGACTCGAGCTGAGGCTGAGGCGTTGACAGACGCTTCAACCTGAAGTTGTTTTGGTGGCAGAGTCTGTTGGCGTGTGTTGCCTCCAGTGTGAGTGGCGCTGCCCAACATCTCGACGCGCCGGCTTCGTCATCGGACTGACCTACAACGTCGGCACTCTGCCGCCTCTCTGTTTGTTTATTTGTTTTTTGTTTGCTTGTCTGTCTGTCTGACTGTCTGTCGGACAGCGTCCTCCAACGCCGTCGCCGCCGCCGTCTGTGCGTGCCTAATGAGTTGTTGTAATGTTAAACCAAATGTATAAACAATTTGCCGTTTAGAATAGCCCGAGCATATTTCACGACTCCCTCAGCATATCTAGATGCCATAATAATAAAATAAATGTACCGGCCCAGCGCTACCCCTTTTGCTCACTGAAGCCCTCTAAAAGGTGACAGTGGGGCTTTCCCCTTTATTTTTGGAAGAAAAAAAAATAATAAAAATAATGAATAAATCAAATCAACATAATTAAATTAAAAATAATAAATTGATTAATTAAAATAAAATATAAAAATTCTTGAAAAATCTTTTTACAAAATTAAAAAAAAAAAAAAAAAATAGATCGACTCAATCAAATCAAAATATTTAAAATAAATAAATTTTCAAAATTAAATAAATTAAATTAAATTAAAAATAATAAATTGATTAATAAAAAAAAAAATAAATAAAAAAAAAAACTAATAAAATAATTAATTTAAATAAAATATAAAAATTATTGAAAAAAAAAATAAATAAATAAATAAGCACAAATAAATCGAATAAAAATAATTGATTAAATTCTAAAAAATAAAAAAAATTAAATTAATAAATAAATATAAAATAAATTGATCAATAAAAAAAATAATAAGTAAAATTATTTAAAAATATATTTCCACTATTAAAATAAAATAAAAATATGTAAATCAAATCAATATAATCAAAATAATTCAAATAAATAAATTAAATTCAAAAAAAAAATAATTAAATTAAATAAAAAAATAAATTGAACAATAAAAAATCAAATATCTAGAAAAAATCTTGAAAAATATTTTTAAAAATTAAAATAAAATTATATCAAATCAAAATATATAAAAAAATAAGTTAAGTAAAGAAATAATAAATTGATTAATTAAAAAAAAAATAATTACAGAAATTTTTTAAAAATCGTTTTTCCAAAAAGTACAGTCAATCCTTTGTTAGTTAGTCAAATCTTTTCCCAAAAAGTACAGTCAACCCTATCTTAGTTAGTCAAATCTTTTCCCAAAAAGTACAGTCAAACCTGTCTTAGTCAAATCTTTTCCCAAAAAGTACAGTCAACCCTATCTTAGTTAGTCAAATCTTTTCCCAAAAAGTACAGTCAAACCTGTCTCAGTCAAATCTTTTCCCAAAAAGTACAGTCAAACCTGTCTTAGTTAGTCAAATCTCTTTCCAAAAAGTACAGTCAACCCTATCTTAGTTAGTCAAATCGTTTTCCCAAAAAGTACAGTCAACCCTGTCTTAGTTAGTCGAATCTTTTCCCAAAAAGTACAGTCAACCCTATCTTAGTTAGTCAAATATATAATGAAAATTCCTTGGCTTATTCCACAGTAAATCGGAAATGCTTTTTGTTGGATTAAAAAAGCAACGAAAAATTATGATTTATTTTTTTTTTTTTGCATAGTCAAAACATATTTCAGATTTATTTATTTCCACCTTTTGCAATTAAACATGCTTTATGACGCAGCCCGAAAGCTTAGCCAATTTGTTATTGTTTCGTTATTTTGAATTTGCAACAGACTTGAAAAAGAATCGGAGGGGTGAAAAAAATCCAAGATCATAGCCAATGGCGAACTCAGCTCAAGTAATCCTTTCGACCTGCTCAGATCAACCCACACCCAAGTTGGAAAAGTCGGCAGCTGTCTTGGTTTTTTTTTTTTGGTCTCTATAATTTCGACTGTTAACATCTTGATAGCCATTTTATATTTTGATTAATGGCATTTGTTGTTGTTCTTTTTTTTTTTTTGTGGTAAAACCAAGCTCAAAGTTGGCCGAGCATTGATCTATGGCCAAGATCTTTTGCTCTTAAACATCATCTCAAGATGACGAAGATTGCAGTCGTTGATAATGGTGATGGTGTTGGCTGATCGCCGGCAACAGTTGCATAAAATTTAAGTGCCACCGGTGCCACCACTTTGGCTCAGGCCTCACACCAGTCTGGCGTCTAGTCGGTTCAGTTCAGTTCAGTTTGGCTTGGCTTGGTTCGGTGCCACCGGGGCCGCCGGTGCGCCTTGGTCTCTGCCGCAGCTAATTGCACAAAAGTTGCACGCTTAACACCAATACACTGGTGATTTATGATCAACACCAACAACAACCGAAACAAAACAACAACAAGAAAAAGACGTGAGCACGCGTCTCTGCTGAGGGCAGCAACAAGTGAGCTTGTTAGCTTTCGACTTGGTCGACTCTGGGCTACCCTTTTCTAGGGTCTGAAATTAGTGAGAATTGAGTGCCACAAAGGTCTTGAAAACAGGGTTGCATTGGTTTGGGGAATAAGTCCAATCAACTTGGGAAACTAGTTCATCAGATTCATCGGATATGACCAAATTCCTTAATAGAAAGGTACTGCCAAGCCCTAGGCTTGGCTCTTTTGAGGTCTGAAACTAGCGAGAATTGAGAGTTAAAAGATCTTGAGAGCAGGGTTGCATTTGCTTATGGAATGAGGCCAATCAACTTGGAAAACTGTTTGACTCATAAGAGATTCCTTGGATATGATCAAAGTCCTTTTAAGGAAAGTTCTGCCAAGCGTCTAAAGTTAGTGATGATTAAAAGACTAAAACATCGTGAAAACAGGGTTGCATTGGTTTGAGGAATGAGCCCAATCAAATTGGAAAACTGCACGATCTATCAGATATCCCCAGGGTATGACCGAACTCCTTAATAGAGAAATACTGCCAATCCCTGGCTGGGCCCTTTTGGGATCTGAAATTAGTGATAATTAAGAGACCAAAAGATCTTGAGAACAGGATTGCATTTACCCTAGGAGGGAGCTCAATCAACTGTTTGACTCATAAGAGATTCCTACTGCCAAGGCTTAGTCTGGCGCCTTTATTGATCTTGGAATTGAGAGCCCCAAAGATCTTGAGAACAGGGTTGCACTTTGCTTGAGGAATGATTCCATTCATCAGAGATCTTTAGGATAGGAATTTGATCATTCCTTCCCAAGGCTCCATTTTCTATAAATCAAACAATTTTTGCGTCTGAAGCTCCTTGGAAATCCTCAAGAGGATTAGTAAAATTCCAATTTTGTTAGAGTATTTCGAATCTCAATAATTTTTTCGGCGATCACAAAAAAAAAAAAACGCCACACCATGACGTGTGCCGGCAAAGTCAAACAAATTGCCAGGAGCAGTCTCAGCTCTCAGGGGAGGTTGTCGGGAGGGGGGCAGAGCAATTGATTTGGCAGCCGATCGACCAGACAGACCAGACGATCGGCCTAGTCCGGCCCCCTCGGTGATATCATTTGTACGCCGGTCCATGACATCATCCAACCAGCCGCTTTGCCATTTGCTTCTTACCCCAGCCCCGGCCGCCGTCTCTGACACCGTCGACCATCTCAATTGGCTTTTCTGGCGCTGCCTTTGCCTTTGCCTTTGCATGCTAATGACATAGATTTTCGATTTTGAAAAACGCTTGGAGAGAACCGCGAACAAACATAAATTTTGTTAAACAACAGGCGGGCTCAACTGTCAGTTAATGTCAGCCTGGCATATGCAATCAGTCAGTCTGTCATTCAGTCAGTTAGTTATCCAATGAGTCAGTCATATTTCCATCTAACCAACCCAAGCCAAACATCTTTCCAACCAACCAACCAACCAGCCAGCCAGGCTGCCATCCATCTATCTACTTAGTTTTATCTATTCAAGTAGTCAGTCAGTCGGTCACTACACTCCAGTCAATATATCAATCAAGAAGAGGCGCGTTTTTAAATAATAAAAAAAAACAAAAATTAAAAAAAATAATAAAAAAAAAAAATTAATAGTCAAATTGCATACTCTTTAAATGGCATTTTGTATTCCACTCGAAGAGACTTCAAATTAACCAAACGACAAACATTTACATATCCACGATACATCAAGATGATTCAAGCCAATCACGGTGACTCTGCCAATTGGAAACGTGGAATTTATTGGAAACGGTGAAACAATGAAAGGAAATACTTGCCAGATCTCGAGACAAGAACTATCAAAATGATTCGGAAATCTTTTCGAAGTGGGAGAAGATTAGGTTTCCAGAATGAACCAAGAAATATCTGGAAAGTATTTTCTCTGAACAAATGAGACTCAAACTGACTTCTCAAAGAAACTAGAAGAAATAACTTAAAGATACTTTTGAGTTGGAAATAGTTAAATAAAAAAACTATTGGGAACATTTAAATTTATTAGACAAACGAATTTATGAGAAAAGAACTGAAACAGTCTCATTCAAATTGTCTGAGAGACTTGTGGAAAAACTTTGAAAAAAATTCTGAAACTAAGAAATTCAATTGAAAAAGTCAACTCAATAGATTTGACAAAAAGAGTTGGCCTAAAAAAGGTCAGAGAAGCTAGAAGAAGACTAAAAGAAGAAGACGAAGACTTGAATTCTTGAAGAAGAAGAAGAAGACTAGAAGAAGAAGACGAAGACTTGAATCTTTGAAGGAGAAGAAGACTAGAAGAAGAAGACGAAGACTTGAATTTTTGAAGAAGAAGAAGAAGACTAGAAGAAGAAGACGAAGACTCGAATTCTTGAAGAAGAAGAAGACGAAGACTTGAATTCCTGAAGGAATTTCTGAAATTAAAAGAGTAAATCAAAACTTCAGAATGTGGTGAAATCCAAATGAAATGGACAAAATGATGAACCTTAAACAGTCTCAGAAATTGCAAAGAAAAATTGCACAAATTAAAATAATCAAATGCTAAAGAGTTTGATGGGGATTCCTTGGCTTTAAATAAAGAAAAAAAGGGAGTCAAATAACTCAAATGAATTTGTGGAAAAACTTGGCATAAATTGAGTTAAATCCTTTCAAGTCGGCATAGAAATTGGTACAGTCTGTTCAAAAGGTATTTCACATTGTAGAAGAGCAGAATCTGGCAAAAATATATTTCAAATTTGCCTAGGATATTGAAATGGGTACAGTCCAGTCAAAACATATTTCAAATAGAAAAAGTCTTTTAGAATTTGATAAAATGAAAGCGAAAAAATTAATTTAAAGTTAACAAAAAATTTAGTTCAAACATTTTGAATAAAAAATTCCATACTAATGTTATATAAATCGATCCGAAACAAAATCAATTCTAAACCAATTTCAAATCAAAGCCAAATCAAATTTAAACCAAATCCAAACCGATTCCAAATCAAAGCCAAATCACTTTGAAATCAAATCCAATTCCTAACTCATTCCAATCCTTTTCAATTCGAATTAAATTAGATATAATAATTTCTAGAATTATCTAAATTTGATTTATTTTTATTTTTTGAAAGAGTTTCGAACCCAAAAAAAAAATATCAAATAAATTTTGATTTAATTTTTTCATTGAGAATTTCTGCCAAATCAAATCCAAGTCAAAACATTTAAAATCATCGAATCATTTCAATCAATCATTTTATTAGAAATATTCAAGATTCTCATAACACAAATAGATAATTCAATATAACAAAAAGAAGAAGAAGAAGAAGAGGAGGAGTAGGAGGAGGAGTAAGAAGAAGAAGCAGCAGCAGAGAAGCAGAAGAAGACTATAAAATTTATAGCTCCCGCCAGGAGTGTTTGAATTTTTGGCAGTTGCTGTGGTTACAAGGTCGCCGTCTACCGATTTTTTTCTTCCCCCCCCCCCCCCCTCCCCCTACCCCTTCCACCCTCCACCCACCAGCAAAGGTTTCTCTTTTCCACCTTTTTGTTTTTCATTTCTTCTTCTTCAGACTATTTTTGGTAAAGGGTTAAAAGGTCAGATTGCATAGTTTGCATTACACACACACAGACACACACACACAGACATAGACATAAATTTTACGGGGTAAATAAACGAAAAGCTAAACTTTCCAACTGTAGACAAATTAAAATTGAAGCTCACGTGGCCGCAAACAAGCTTCATCACCTCAACTTCTTCTGCCTTGAAGCCTGAGAGGCTTCTAACCATACACACACACACACCAACACACGCATACGCAGACAAAAAAAGATAGACGTGTTTGTTACTGTTACTCTTACTCTCTTATTGTTGTTGTTGCTATTGTTGATTATTGCCGTCTCGTTGGTTGTTGGTCAAAATAAAATGCTGTAAATTATTCCATGGAGCCAAGCCAAAACGCAACAGGAAGTCTAAAATAATAATAACAACAACAACAACAAAAAATTGTAAAAACAACAACAACAACAAGCGAAGAGTAAGAGCAAGAAGAAGAGCAAGAAAATTAAGTAATTTCAAGCCAAAAAAAAAAGAAACCCTTGCAAATGCCAACAGGCAACCCGGCTCAGTGGAGTGAACTTTTGTCTAATTGAGCTCACATTTCATACCAAAAATATATATACATATATATAACTAGACTAAGGGGCAATTTTATAAACCCCCCCCACCCCGTACCCTCTGCCCTCCGTTTAACCCCCCCACACACACACACAAAATTAACGTTTGCCGATCAAATTAACGCTATTTGCCTATGTGTATGTGTGTGTGTGTGTTTGTGTGTTGTTCCATTAATTAATATTCATTCAATAAGCTTCTTCATCAATAATCGAATTGAAAAATTTTTTTTTTGAAAGATATCGGCAAACACGCGGTCGCTGCCTTACCTAGCCTTGCTCACTTATCAGCTCTATCTCTACCTCACTCACTCTTACACTCTTTCTCTTTCTATGACTATCTCAGTCTTATCAGTTCAATAGAAAAATGAACAAATTATGTTTTGCACTTGCCAAAGAAACTAACCCAAAACGGGGGTCTTACCGGATCGGATCATAACTCGGCTGCTAAACAAACGAAAGTCTTGAAATTTTATATACAAACTAATCAAGGTCATAACTTGTTATCTAACAAATTTGATTGAGTTGGCCAAAATCCTGAGGAATTTATTTTTGAAAAAAAAATAAAAATAAAAAAGAGTATGAGTGGTTCGGCTTGTCAGAGAGTGAACTCATTGAAATTCACTTCCTTAAATAGCCAAGATATTTTTAACTAAATTGGCAAAATAAAGATAAAGTCAGAGTTTGTTGGCTTAGGTAATTCACGGAAATAGAGTGCCAGGGTTTTCTCAAGGGTTTTTTCAAACGACGAAGAAGAAGAAGAAGAAGAATTTTACACCTGTTTTGGCTTGATTTATTATTCGATTTGGTTTATCTCTCTTTTTTTTTTGGATGATTTCATTTGAAATTATGTTGGAAGATTTTTTGAACACTTAAATCGTTTTCATGGCTCGTGATTCTGTTGTTGTTGTTGTTGTTGTTGTTGTTTTCAAATCATTTCTAAATTTGCAAAACTATTTTTCTTTGCATGTTTTTGCTTTTTTCAAACGAAACGCAAAAATGCAACATTTTCTCAGTAAGAATAAATATGCACTCAACGCAGACAAACACACACACACACACACACACACGCACGCACACACATACTAAGACCATCATAAAAAAAGTCTCAAGGCACACACACGTGTGCAGCGTTTATGATCTGAGGCAATAAAAACCCGAAACGCATAAAATTTCACGAGGCAGAGGCGTGTGGCCAAAAAGGGGGGGGGGACCCCATCCGTCTCCATCCATCCATCCATCCATCCATCTGTCCATCGTCCGATGGGGTCGAGGTCAAACGGAAAGCCTAATGCTTATTAGAAAAAATAAAAAAAAAACAACAACAACAGCAACAAAATTATACATGCAAAGTGAGCAAAGCGCGGCACATAAAAATGTCAAAAAGCATTCAAAATCAACGCCAATAAAAACCAAAAAAAAATTTCAAAAACCAAAAATTGCAAACAAAAACCAAAAAAAAAAAAAAAAAAAATGCAAAACATAAAAAAAAAAAATTCTACTTTTGACAGAGAGAATTTTCTTACAAGAAAACCCACTTGGCGGGAAAATAGAATAAAATTTAACAAGCAATTAGGAAAACTAATGAATTTTTACTTACAAAAATTATAAAAAAAATAGAAAATTAAGGAAAAATCTCAAAGCAATTTTGGAAATAAAAATTTGTGAAAACTGAAAAATAATTAGAGGAAAAATAATAAATAAACCTTGGAAATGGAAAAAAAATAAAATAAATAAAATTATAAAAGGAGAAGAAAAAAAACCAAGAAATACCAAAAAAAAAAAAAAAATAATAATAATAATAAAAAAAAAAAACTTGGAAGTTAAAAAAATAAATAAATAAAAAAATAAAAAGAAAATAGAATTAGATTAAATAAAAAATAAATTTATAAAAATAGAAAAAAACTAAGAAATACAAAAAAAAAAAATAAATAAATAAATAAAAAAAAAAATAATAAAAAGAATAAAAAAAAAAACAAAAAAAAAAAATAAAACTTGGAAGTTAAAAAAATAAATTAATAAAAATATAAGAAAATAATTAAATTAGATTAAATAAAAAATAAATTTATAAACATAAAAAAAAACCAAGAAATACAAAAAAAAAAAAAAATAAATAAAAATACAGAAAAAAAATTAAAACTTGGAAGTTAAAGCAATAAATAAATAAATAAATAAAGAAGAAGAAAATTAAATTAGATTAAACAAAAAATAAATTTATAAAAATAGAAAAAAACTAAGAAATACAACAAAAAAAAAAAAAAATAAATAAATAAATAAAATAAATAAAAAAAATAACTAAATAAATAAAAAAAAAATAAATAAAAATAAATAAAAAGAATAAAAAAAACAGAAAAAAATTAAAACTTAGAAGTAAAAAAAAATTAATAAATAAACAAATAAATAAAAAAAGAAGAAGAAAATTAAATTAGATTAAATAAAAAAAAAATATGTATAAAAATAGAAGAAAAAAAATATATATTTATATTATAAGAGAAGAAGACAATAAATATAAAATAAAACAAACAAAAAAAAAAAAAAAAAAACAGCTAAATATTAAATAAATATAAAAAATTAAAAAATAAAGTTGAACCTTGTTAATAACGAACAAATTCAAATAAAATAATTAAATTAAAAAATGAAATATTACAAGCAAAACAAGAAAAAATTGTAATAAAAAAATAAAAAAGTATAAAAAAAAACCTTGGAAAAAAATAAAAATAAAAAAGAGTATAAAATAAATCACATAAATGGGAAGGTCAACGCCTCTAATATTCCAAATTGTAAGGCATTTAAGCAACAAATAGAAAGTCAATCAGGCTAAAATTTCTGAAACATTTAAGAAACCTAAATACCAAATTTGATTGAGATCCTTCAATCAAAGTCAAAGATGTACCCAAGACCGATTTAGGCATATGGCATAGGTATGCCAGCCTATGATATAGTAGCTCAAACTGTTTAAAGTTGAGTATACCTGAAAGAAGAAGAAGAAGAATCTTAAATACCCAATGGGACTAAGATCACTCAATAAATATGGGATCTATTCCCAAGACCCATCGATTTGGGTTCTTGAGAGAGCTAAATGATATAGAAGTCGGATCCTAATGAAATTTGGTACATATGAGTATTTCTATAAAAGAAATCTATATACCTAGTTAAAAAGAGATCACTCTATAAATATGGGAGCTGTATTCCTAGGACCATCGATGTAGGTTCTAAATGATATAGAAGTCGGATCCCAAGAAAACTTGGTACATATGCCTATCTCTATATGAGAGATGAGTGTCTTAAGTTTAAAAGAAATCAATCAATGATTGTGAGAGATATTCCCAAGAATTATTTAGGCTATATAATACACTGTCCATAAATAAGTAAAATAGGACAAGTCAAAAAAAAAAATTTCACAAACAAAATTCCAAATCTAAATTAATGGAAAAAATTCTTAAAATTAGAAAAAAAAAATTTGAGGCAAAAAAACACAGTTCCAAACAAATTAAGAATTTCTTAGAAGTGGTCGGAGAGGGGGGGGGGAAGGAGGAGGAGGAGGAGTAAGTTAAAATTGAGTCAGTCAATCAAATAAAAATTAGTCCAAACAAATAAAGAAATTAACCAAATTATTTAAACATAAAAATAATGAAAGAAAATACAAAAAAAAAAAGAATTGGGGGAAAAAAAGAAAAAATCAAAAAGAAGAAGAAGAAGAAGAAATTCATAAGCTAATTAAAGGCATTAATTAAACACACAATAATTGACCGTTAACAGAGTGAATTGGGTGTATATGTATTTGTGTATGTGTGTGTCTATGTGTGTGTATGTGTGTGTTTGGGTGTGGCTGTGATTGTGCCATACATTCCCATCATATTCACCACGCCACCTCGCACACCCCACACCCTCCTGCTCAATTACAAATTGGGCAAAAAGTACGAAGAAGAAGAAGCAGAAAAAAAATGAAGAAGAAGAAGAAAGTCTTGCCTAATGCAGACAAATGACAAGAGTTTCCAATGAAATTGCCTTGCCACCTGTCTTGGCTGCCAGTTTGCCAGTTTGCCAGTTTTGGCCTGGCCGACTGATGTGGCGCGCCCACGCAGCGCCTAAGTGGCCGCAAATGATGCACGCAAATTGGCTTTGTTTTGATCGTTTCCAAAACCAACCAACCAGCCAAACCACCCACCCCCACCCTGTCCACCACTCACCCCCTTTTGCATATCAGTTTGATATAGTTTCGTTTCAATTGGTCCTACTCTCTCTTTTGTTTTTGACCGGGCAAACATTTTTTTTTTTTTGCCCATTTAAAGGGGCTTTAGACTACATACATCCCCCACTCCCCGCACTCCCCGTCGGACCGTTCTATCCAAAAAAAATGAGAGGGAAGACAGTGGCTCAAGTCGAGACTGGCATGGGCTGACAAGTTAATGTGCGGCACGAACCAAGTGACACCCAGGGCTCTGACACCCTCTAAGACTCTGCTCTCAAAACCTAGAAAAATAGACCAGAAACCTACACACCCCCGTCCCCCTCCGCAACAGAGTCTGTGAGTGAGTCTGTCTCTGCTCTGGTTGAGTTAGTCAGGCACGCGCCAGCCTCGCCTCGGAATTGTCTGCCGACAACTTAAAGGCGTTAATGGTCGTTTGTTTTATGAGAAATTGCCAAAACGTGAGCAGCATGAAGAGATTTTTTTTTTGGGGTGGAGAGGGTGGATGGAGAGAGAGGGGGGTGGTTGGTTGGGCAAGTGCAAAGCTCGAGTCTTGTCAGGGAAGTTTTCAGCCTGGCGGCCACAATGTTGTCATCGTCAAAACGGGACTCACCCCCCCCCACTTGTCACTCTCAATATCCGGTATATTTTGTCCACCCCCTCCCTTCCCCCCTCTACCCACACAAGAGGAAAGTATCCAGCGACTTTGTTGAACATCAAACCGCAGGATCAACAGTCGCCGGGCGTGATGGTATTTCTCTGATTTGGCTTCCTCTTCTTCTTCTTTTTGTTTTTGTGACTTTTCTTTTTTTGTTGTTGTTGTTTGTTTTAACCATTGACATGTTGCCACCAACTGTCATTGTCTACCCACACTCTGCTCCCCACAGGCAATCCGCCAATTTCCTTGACCAAGGCAACCTCAACTTTTTCGCTTTTGTTCTCATGAAATTTACACACACACACACAAACACACACACAAAGTCAAACAAGTTGTAACTATTCCAGATATGCAAGGTGTTTATTTAAATAAATATTTTCCATTTGTCTCGAAAACCATGTGAGCTGGGCTGGACAATGGTGAATGGGGCGAGGTGGTGAGGTGGTGAGGGGAGGGAGGGCAGGGGGGCGGGGGTCAACAGCGAAACGTGCTGAGCTCTTGACTTTTGTGCATTTTGCATTTACATCATGGCATAAATCTCAGCTAATCAAGTCGGCCAACTACGGTGCAACTGGAATAAAATAAATACTCAAATTTATTTTTCAAAACAAAAAAAAAAAAATAATAAAATTCGAAAAAACCTTGAAAATTTTACAAAAAAAAAAAAAAAACAGGGTCAAGTCTTGAAGAGAGAATTTCAAACTTGAGATTTTCTCAAAAATTTTTAAATATAAAATTTGAGAATAAATTTCAAATAATTTTGAAAAAGTCGCAAAGAAAAAAAATAAAAATTGAGGGCTTCTTTTCTGCTTTGAAATGAATTTATTTTCATTTTTGTTAAGTTAAAAAAAATAACGGTAAATTGAGATTTCAATATTGTAAAAAATATATAAAAGATATATATTTCCGATCTTGAAATCCTAGAAATTTTGAGGAAAATGAAGAACCTTGAATAAGTCGAGAAGAACTGGGAAAGTCTTGTTCTTTTTTTTGAAAAATTGGAAATTATTTTATGATTACTTAAAAACTATTTTTTTTTAATTATTTTTTTACTGTTTTTTCCTAAAATTTTTTTGTAAATATTTTAAATTAATTTTTTAAGGGCTTAAAGAAGCTTGAGGAAAATAAGAAAGAGCAGAGCAATTTTATGTTCCTTGGCAAATTTCTGCAAAATTTTCTGCGAATTCCCAATTTTTTCAATTTTTTTATGGAATCTATATCAATTTTACATTATAAAAAATTCAAGAAAAAATCAAATTTAAACAGCTTTATTTTTTTTTTTTAATTTTAAATTTTGACAAGATTTGAGGTGACTTTTTTTTCTATTTTTGAAAAGGCTCAAGATTTGCAAAGCTTGAAAATTAAAAGATACCATACTGTTATATACTGTTATATACTATAATACTGTTATACCAGATCTTGAAAGGTTTTTCTGAATTTCAGAACATATTCCCAACTCCTCAAGGAGAAGGGGTCACCCAGAGCCCTTATGATCCATTGTGATAGCTTTATCTTTTGACTTGAAATAAATAATAAAAAAAATTCTTTATTTAATTAAAAACAAGAGAAAAAAAAATTAAAATCGACGAATATATTAAAAAAAATATATATGTTTATTTCAATTTTATTTATTTCCATCGTTTTCAGTAACAAACTTCGAAAAAAGCAAAGCTAAGCTTTGAATTAACTGTCATAAAAATATATATATATATTTATATTTTAGTCATATCTATTTAGACGTTCGTTCAGTCAATATCACAAAATTTATGAATATTATAAAAATTAATTAATTATATAACAAAAACAAGAAATTTCGAAATATGGAAACGCATAATAGTTCAAAATTCAATCCCTTAAAGGGTGTTCATAGTGTAAATAGTTTTTTGTCACCATCTCAAACGAGCTTGTCATCTCGCACTAGTTTACCGAAAATTCACTATCAGGCGGAGAATTGCAATTTCGACGAGGCCCAGGCCAAAGCTGGTGCTGGCGAAGGAAAACCAATAACACCTCAAATTAGCAAAGCCAATCAGAAGAACTAGAACAAACTACAGTAGCGAAGACCTAGATATCCGCAGATTATATCTTTATAAATAGTGCGAGGCGTCCACCTACCTGTAATTAAAATAATAAGTGACAAACGACTTAAGTTTGTCGAAAAGGACCGAAAAATAGGCAAAGAATAGTTGGAAAAAGCCAATCTATCCAGACGAAAGCACGTTTAACCTTCTTGTATTCAGAACTATGAACTACGTGCGACGCTCACTAGGAGATCTTCGATAATATGGTGATCGAGTGGTATGGGTATGCTTCTTCTGGATAAATATCCGTAAATAACGGGACTCTAGGCACAAAGCAGTAAAAAATTTTTTTTTTTATCACAAATCTGACGCCCTCGATTGAGCATGATTATGGCGCAGCTAATGACTCCGATGGCTCTGAACAAAATCGTCGAGCTCTATTAATGGGTTGCTTTTTTTTTTGTGAAGTTTACACTGTGTTACAGTTTAAAATCGATAAACGAAAGCCCACACCTATCCGAGAGCCTAATCAAAATTTTGGAGAAAGAGTGATACGAATTGACAAAAGCGGAAAGCTTGTAGGCTCTGATAGATTCCATGCCAAGGCAGGCTAAGGCGGTCATAATAATTAATGGAGGACCTACAATAATATTTTTCTCAAATTTATTAAATATTTTTTTCAAAGAAAAAAAACCTTATTTTCCAATAAAAAGCTGAATTTCATAAGAGTTATTTTAGTTAAACTCAAGCAGAAGCCTATAAAACAGAAACTAAGAATATGTTTTTTTTTTTTTAATTTCAAAAATTATGGTTCAAAGTTATATTCTTACTATATTCCTTGGTATAACTCTAATAAAGCCACGATAATAAAGAAATTTAATTTATATTCCTAAGTTGCATGGGGAAAAAAGATATATCCAAAAATGTAGGCTTCTCTGGGTGTTTGGATTTTTTTTGTCCACCTGCAAAATCCTCGGTCTTTTTTAGTCCAAAATTATTATTTTTCTTATTTTATTTATTTTTTTTTTTTTTTCAAAGTATTTTTTATGCAATCAATCAATTTTTTAGTTTTTTTTTTACAAAGTTTTATCTAAAACTTAAAAATAGTTTCTGATTTTTTTTTTATTCTTCCAATCAATCAAAGAGTTTGTTTCATTTCCTTCAAAAAGTAAAAAAAAAATGTTATATATATGAAATGTTGAATTCTTCTTATCGAATCTAGACTGTTTGTGTGTCCACACACACACAGACACACACACATATGGTGTGTGTGGCCCACCTTTTTCATTGTTATCACCGGGGCAGAGCCCAGAATGGAATAGAATTTAATTTCCTGTGAGCAGAGAGAAGAGTGGGTTGGCGTATTGAGACCTGTTGGGTTATGAAATCGTTGGATTGACCCGTTACCCTTTGGACTCAACTCTCTCACCGCCCCCGCCCCCCTCCGTGTGTCTTTATCAAAAGGCATAAAAACTAATTAAATCAAAGCAATTGCAAAACGTGCAAGTTTAATTAAGCCCGACCAAATTGCAATCCACACCCACACAAAAGGGGCTTGGAAAAGCGTATGTGGTGGGCTGGGGGAGGGGGGGCCTGCCATGGAAAAAGACAAATCTGTTGAAGCTAAATATTTCCTGCTATGCGAGAGACCCGCCAACCTAGGCCAAGACGAGCCAGCTGCTCCGAGGTTTTCGCTGTTTTTTTTTATGATGATTGACAGCCTCAGTCTCGGCTTGCTGAGCGTGTCCGGTGTCCAAGTCTGAGTTAGGCCGGGGCCATACAAATGCACTGGCATAAATCGCATAATCGCCTTAGTCCCCGAAAACCCAGCAGAGCATCAATTGCTTTGCACTTGCTCCAAAGACCCAAATACTTGGCTCGACTATTAAAATTCTTCCAAGCATTTGTCGTTAGCTTACAAAGACCCCAAAGACCCCCCCCATTCTATCCAACTTGCGCCCACACACAATTACACTTTACAAATTTCACACTTTTGCCAGCGAGCAGAAATGTAATTTGCACATTGCGTATACGCAATGTGGGCCTACGCCATTTGCAATGATTTTTATACCGTTGAACTTGCCCGAATTGAGGTTAGCTTGGAATTATTTTTATTAGTTTTTAATTAATTATTTTTTTTGTGTTTTTTTTTTTGGCGCTGACCTAACCCAGATGGACTTGGTCTGAGTCCAATCGACTGATTTGGCCACACCCGCCTAGATGGGCTCTTTGGCCTGGGTGGAAGTGGGCAACGGGGAAAGGTCGTTGAAATTGCAGTTTTCAAAACAGCAGACGTGCCATCGATTTTATTGTCTGGCCATAAAAAAAAAAAAATATTACAAAAAAAGAAGAGGAAAGAAGAAGAGGAAGAAAATGTAAAAGAAAATTTTGAAATGCTTTCATAGATGAAAATAAATGGCCAGAAAAATGATGATGAGAGGGCCTGGGTCACTGGGTAATTTTCAGAACCACACTCACACTCAAACACACACACTCACACACACACTAACAATCACACACACACACATGGCTTATGTCCTTGAAAAGGAGAAACCTCCCCGCCCTCCGCCGGCTTAAAGGCAACAAGTGACTGAAATAGCCTCAGATTTAAACAAGATTTTCCCCACTCCCCCCAGACACTCCCCCTCCTCCCCCTCACCACCACACCTCTTGACTAGTGCAAAGCAAATTCCTTAGTCATAAAAATAAACATGATGTCTTTTTTCTGGCTCGGCCAATTGAGTACAAAATTTTATAATTTTAGTTCAATTGCAGTTTTCTGTTTTGTTTTAATTCAAAAAAAAAAAAAAAATTAAAAAAAAAAGAATTTTTTTTCAAATATTTTTTTTTTTTGCATTGTTCTCATTTGTCTGCCATAAATTTGTGCAGCCCAGGGGTGGCACAGGTTGGCTTCTGCAAAATTTCTTTCAGAAAAAAAAAAATTTCAAAAAAACAAGAAAACAAAAAAATTGGTTCAAGGACGCCAAAGATGCAACTGAGTAATTACAGTCGCACAGTTTGAGAAGCACTGCCTGACCGAATGACTCAGACCAAATTACACTAGCAGCTGCTTTTAAAAATGGGTGGGGGGGAGGAACGAAAATTCAAATATTTTTATCAATTTAGCTTTTGTCTATTCTGCTTCCTCTTTTTCTGTTTTTTTTTTTTTTTTGAAGGTGTGAAAAGTCTTTTGTCCCATTTTAATTAAGCCGTAAACAGGTGGAAAACATTTCAAAACATTTTGGAAAAATATCTGAAATATCTTTGGGGCTGAGGCCACAAATCATATAGAAAGACACCCCACCCCTCCCCCTCCCACCCTCTCTGGGCACTGTATGTTTTAAGATGGGGGGAGGGGGGGGGGGCAGGAAAGAGGGTGCGAAGGTCGAGGAGGGGAAAGTTGGTGGGGGAAGGGGGGAGTGGGAATCTTATCGTGTAAAGTGCTCTAATTTTTTTGTCGAAGTTGAAAAAAAAAAAACTATTTATTTCTCAGGGGAAAATCATTTTCATTTGTTAGCAAGAAGAAGAAGAAGAAGAAGAGGAAAATGCAGTTCATTTCTTTTTCCACTTCGATAAGAGCAACTAAAATTGAAATATTGAAAAAAAAGAACATGTCTCTTCCTCTTTCTACTTTTTTTTTTGAAGAAGAAGCCACGCTTTTTGAGCCTAAAGGTGGTAGGGGGAGGGGGGAGGGGGGGGTGATGAGTGCTAGGTGTGCGTGTGTGTGTGTGTGTGTGTGTGCGGCACACATGTGCCCCTTATGTTGTACATGAAAAGTGCACTTATCAGCAACAACAACAACAACAACAACAACACACGAGCACACCCAAAAACATATCTTCTGCCTTTTCTTCTTCTTCTTCTTCTTTCTTCGATCAAAAAAAAAAGAAGAAGAAATTAGATATATGACGTAGCACGCGTCAGATTGACACTTGAGAACAACAACAACAAAAAAAAAAAGAAGAATGAAAAACAACAAAAACAACAACAAGAAAAACTAAATTCGAAATAAATCGAAGGAATGAGAAGACAATTGAAAGAACATTTTTTTATTCTTTGTAAATCATTCAAAAACCCAAAGGGAGATGGGAGGGGGGGGGGCAGTGGGGGAGGGTATCGACTGAAAATACATTGTTGAAGGGCCCGCTGAACATATTTTGACACTTGAAATGAATTCTCAATTAAAAATAGAATTTTCTATTTTTTTTTATTTTTGGTCTTCTTCTTTCTCATCTTCATTGTTGTTGTTGTTGTTTATTTATTTGTTTGTTTGTTTGTTTTTTTTTTGTCTTGGATTGCATCACACATGATGTACAAAAATTGTAATAATAAAAAATAATGGTGCATGGGGGGAGGGGGGGGGGGGGGGGGGAATTTGTTTAATCATTTTGAATATTCCAAATTGAAAATCACTTTTTGATTAATCGTTTTGAAATTTTTATACTTGAATTGAAATGGGGGAAAAATTATGAAAATATATTTTTTTTACAAATCAACAAGAATTTATTGGAAATAAAAGGTCAAAATGATTTTGGAGATAGAAAAAAAAATATATAAAAAAAAAACAAAAAAAAAAAGAAAAGAAAAATATAGAAAAAAGAAAAAAAAATTGGATAAGGAAAAAAATATATCAAAATAAAAAAAAAAAAAAAACAAAGAAAAAATTGCAATTGGGGAAAAAATAATAAAAAAAAAAAACAAAGAAAAAATACAGCAAAAATACGGAGAAAATTGAAATTGGGGGAAAAAATAATAAAAAAAGCAAAAAAAAAAAATACAGCAAAAAAATGGGAAAAAATTGGAATTGTGGAAAAAATAATATTTAAGAAATAATGAAAATAAAAAACAAAGGAAGAAATAAAGAAAAAAAATTAGCTTGAAAAAAAAATAATTTCATTAAAAATACAAAAAAAAAAAAAATAATTTAAAAAAACGAAAGGAAAAAATACAGAAAAATACAGATATGGATAAAAAAACAGGGAAAATACAGAAAAAAGAGAAAAAAGTTATAAAGAAAAAAACAGGAAAAATCAAAAGAATAGAAAAATAAGGAAATATTAAAAAAATACATATATTTCAATTGTATTTAAAATAAAATTAAGTTAATCAAGAACAATAAAAAATTAAAACCATAAAAATTAATAAAAAAAAAGTCCAAGTCAAAATTCCGTATAAATTTTTTTAGGTGGCCAACAAAATTGAAAATAATGAAAAAACAAAAAATCATAATTTATTTTCTGTATTAAAAATATACCCCTCCACCTGCTGGCGACCTGCGCCCTGTCTTCTTACAAAGTCGAGCAATCAGAACGCTTAAAACTGTTAAAATCTAAGCCCGGCACAGTTTTGAAGCCACTGGCGGCATATTTATTTACATTAATCCTAGAGCAAACACTGTGGTGCCTTTAATGGGTTAATTGGTCTTAAATAATATTATTGATATATGTTTGCTCCCTCCCCCAAAAAAAAATATTGATAAGAATGAAAAATTTAACAATGAAGAAGAAATAAATTAAAGTCCAAAAAGCAAAAAAAAAAAAAAAACATTGTGACACAATTCGAGGGCAGGTGTTTTATACACGTCATTTTTCTGATAACTCAAACACACACACACACACAGACAATCATGCATATTGAAAGATACTAAAAAAAAAAAAAAAATTTGTTGGATGAGAACATTTCTTTAATTTCTTCAAAAGGCGCTGACTTCAGTTTCTTTTATCAATTTTTCTCCAATTTCACCACGAGGTGTGGTGAGGTTCTCGACTTGAGTAACATTGCTCTCAAACTGTACAGCTTGTATCGACTTAGCCGAGAACCAAACCATTTCAAAGCTTTTTTGCTTGAAAGCTTTCTTTTTCGTTGTTCAAAATCAAATTTAAATTTCATTTTTTTTTTTTTTTCTTTATAGAAAATTGACAGAGTCTCAGATGATGACAGTGATTTCTTTGTGGCCGATGACGATTTGGATTGGTGGAAACAATCAGCCGAAAGCATCAAACTCGATCCGGCCAACGACCTCACAGCTGCCCATCACATCGATGGCACGCACAACCAGGCCGCATCGGCTCTGGCCGCTGACGAGCAGGAAGAAGAAGCAGCGCCTTCAGGCTATTGGTTCACCGCCGGCCTGCATCGAGTGCGCCGTGAATTATCCCGTCTCTTCGGTGGCGACACAACCACCCCCGACGCCACCCTCACCACCACCCCCAAGCCAAAGCAGCACAAAAAGTCACGCAAGCATCACCCACACAAAGAGGGCCACTTGAAGGGCTCTCAGCGCCAAGCGGAGCGCCAGCGTCAGAAAATGCTACGCCTTCAGGAGTTGCACGAGACCAGGCAACGCCTCAAGAAGCAGAAGCTGCCCCGCAACATTTCCAAACGCACCCCAAGCAAGCCCATCAAGCGCAACATTTTCTTTGACGAGAACGAGAATGGTTCCGGCAATGGCGACGATGAGAAAATCATGTGTAAGTTCCCTTTGAATCGGGTTGGGAAATATTTTCAAATTCACTCTAGAAATCGGAGAAAAGATTTTCAAAAGTTTTTATTACGAGAAAATTCACAAAAGCTTTGTCGGGTTCTGTAGAGCTTTGTCAAGCTTGGTGAAGCTCGGGCAAGACACTGTTGAGTTTTGTCGGGCTTTGTCAAACTTAATGAGGCTTCTTCAAGCTTTATCGAGTTCTATCAAGCCTTTTCGGGCTCTATCGAGCTTTATCAGAATATACCAAGCCTGGTCGAGCTTTATCAGAATATATCAGGTTCTCTTAAGCTTGGTGAGACTTTAGCAGGCTAACTTTGGAGGATTGTCAGGCTCTCGCAAGTCTTAACAGGCCTTATAGGAGTATATCAGGTCGTCTTAGGCTTTTCCAGGCTCTGTCAGGCTTGGCGAGTCTCTGTCAGGTTTGACTAGGCTCTATTGAGATCTGTCAGGTTCTCTCAGGCTTTGACAGACTCTGTGGGATTTTTTCAAGCTTGACCAGGCTCTATAAATTTTTAACAGGTCCTTTCAAACTTTACCAGGCTCTAGTAGACTCTGTCAGGCTCTAGTGAGCTCTGTCAGGCTTTAACGCGCTTTGTCAGGCTATGTCAAGCCTTTTCAGGTTGTGTCAAGCTCTTCAGTTGCTTGTCAAGTTCTCTTGGCTGACTTTATAGGTTCCTTTCAGGTTTCTCAGACACTGTCAGACATTGTCCAGCCTAGTCAGATTCTGTCAAGCTTGGCTAGCCTTGTCAGGTTCTATCGAGGTTTGTCAAGTTCTAGTCGAGACTTATCTAAAATGTTATAGGTTAGGCTATAGTTTTTCAAGTTTTTTGAACAAGTTCCTATAATCGAAATCTAACAGATCCCTTGAAATATTTATTCCTCCTTTGATTACTAAACTAATTCGGCTTATCTCCTATTACAGATCGTGCGCTCTTCACCCTCCACGAGCCCTATATAGTCGAGTACGCCAATGCCCATAGCGATCAGTATGAGCGTCTTCATGCTCAAATCTATGAGGCCATGCGTCGTTTTTATGCCGAGACTTATCTCTCCGATGATGATGACGATGACCTCAAAATTCGCCTCTTGCGCGTCGAGTAAGTCCGAAATTGATCAACTTTTTAGCTAAAATTTTAATGAGCATTTTGTTTTATTCAGTCGCACCAAGGACAATCATAAGATCCATGTGATCCTGCAATTCGACCTGCCCAGCAGAATTGGCGATTTCGAGCAGACTTTGAGCCGTCAGATTCGTTCCTATGGCAAAATTGGAGATCTCGTTGGTGTGACCACCGATGAGGACTTCTATGTCAAACAGATTAGCGGTAAGTTTGGTTAACTTTTACCAAATCACTAAGCTCTGATACTTCAAAAGGATACTAAACCGTTTAGAGTAACGAGATCCTTCAAAAATGTCCAACCAAATGTAGAGTAAAAGTAAAAGTAGAGTTTCCCCCTTTCCGTGGTGACCTGGTATTGTTATTGTTTAACCCAATTGTCACTAGCAGAACTTCATGAATCCCAAAAAAAAAAAAAGATCTGTCAACCTAAATCACAAACACAATTATTATAGACCCCAACGAGCCCATTGAGCCCCTCGAATCGGATCACTTTGCCACAGCAGATGACGATTCGTATGGCATAACCAGTGAATATCTGACCAATATCGATAACTGTCGCCTCGATCCGGACAGTGTGTTTACCTGCAACGATGGCATCCAGATTCGTTGCCAGAGTCTCTGTGACTCCGTACCGAATTGTTATGATGGTCTGGACGAGGAACCGGAAATCTGCAGAGCCTATATTGCTCGAGGTTGGTTAATGGGAAGAAAGCCAGTAAATTTTCCCATTGGAATGCGATTAGCTTGCGAAAGCTTTAAGCCACGCCCCCCCACCACGCTTATATCATGCATGCTCTTTTCCACAAGCTTGGAAAGCTCAAAGCTCTAAGAAGCTAGAGCAGGCCCATTCGCTCATATCATACACAGGCTTTCTGATGGCTTCAAGCTTAAAGCTTGACTCACCACACTAATGCCAGAGCTTTGAAAGCTCAAGGAAATGGTAGAAAGTCAGAGCTGTTCAAGCTTCGAATTCGCTGGCTCTGCTCGCGAAAGCTTAAAGATCTGCTTAAAAGCTTACCATTCTCTCTCTCTCTCTCTCTCTCCTCTCTCATTTGTCATATTTCATTTGGGTTTCGGGTTCTAACTTAAATTGTCAGTATTCATTGAAAGAAGCCTCCATTATCTAAGTCATTCTAGTTAAGTTCCTAATTCCGGTTGAAGGGATTTATTTATTTTTTTTTGTAAATTTTTGTCTTTAAATTATCTAAAAAAAAAAAATATCCTAAAAAAAAAAAAAACAATCAAGGTGCCGATGACACATTGGATGATTCCGATACTGATACGGATCAGAATAGCCTGGACAATACGAACACAAACTATGAGGCCGGCGATGTACAATTCTGTCGAAACAATCCCGATGGCCTCTTCAGATGCGAAGAGGGCACCACAATCCCATGCAATGAGCTATGCAACAATAGCTTCGATTGTCCCAACGAGTCCGATGAGAATGAAGAAATGTGCCGCGAACATAACGAATTCCTTGATCCAGAAGGTGTGTGTTTTTATTTGCCACTCCCTCAATTATATACATATATATGTGGGCGTGGGTGTCTCCAAGAAGTCTTCATTCACTCACTCGATCATTTCAACTAAAAACCTAACTAAAACGTGACTAAAACTGTAGTTAATTCAATCTCTCCACACCACCAACCCCCCCAACCCCTACTCTCATGGAACTAACCATGAAAAAGCTCAGAGCCCTGAAAAAGCTCAGGGCTGCAGCAGCAGCAGCAGCCGCTCTCTCGCGCGCTCTCTCTCTCTCTCGCTCGCTCTCTCTCTTTCTGTTTTTGTGTGTGTTATTGCTTTTGTGTTGTTGTTGTTTTTGTTATTGTCCCAACACACCAACACCCCCCGAAAACCCCCCCTTCATACTATATGTGATCCTTAGTCCTTTGGGCAAACAAAAAAAAAAAAAGAAAAAAGCTTTATGTGTTGAACTCTTCCAATTGATTTGAACTTTGGCTAATCACTTTGTGACTTTGATTTGACATCAACCAAAATGGTCACAACACACACACTCGGCAACCTTTAGATGAAGATGTGACGGGAATGAATGAGGGCTCCGGCCATGAGGTGAACATTAATGTTGGCTGCCGCGGAGATGCCACCTATATTTGCCCCTCGGATCAGACCGTTATCTGCGATGAGATGCGCTGCGATGGCATACCCAATTGCCCCAATGGCGACGACGAGGAAGACTGCGACGGCGACGAGCAGATCGACAATGCAATTGGTAATTTACCCACCGCCAACTCGCCACTCTCTCTCTCTCACTCTCTCTGTCTCTGCCTCTCTCTCTCTCTATCGTTCATACGATTTCCAGAACCTTTAGAAAAAAAAAGAGATAGAAATTTTTTTTCTACTAAAACAAAATTAAACAAAAAATTAATCAACCGATTCGGCCTGAATACACCCAACCACCCCCCACCCCCCTCTCCCCCTTTTTAACCATTTCATTTAGCTTGGTAATTTTATTTTGATTGATTTGATTTATTTCTTTACGCTTTTTTGAATTTGTTTTTTTTTTGCTGCATTTTTTTTCTTCTTCTTCGATTTTCCTTTCGGATTTAGTTTGCAATGAATCCAGCGAATTCAAATGCGATAATACCTGCAGACCGATCAGTGAGCGCTGCGATGGCTTCATCCAGTGCCAAGATCAAACCGACGAGGCCGGCTGCCGTCCCTATGAACCTGAACCTGAACCGGAACCTCAACCGGAACCGGAACCACTGCCCGAACCCACAAGCCAAGAGGGTGAGTTCTTTTCTTTTCTTTTTTTTTTTTTTTTGCTTTTGAAAAATTTTCTTTCCCCTTTTCTTTTGATATATATATATATTTTTTTTTTTTTGCACATGTGGAAAATTTGTAAAATTCTTTCTTCTCATAGTTTTTCACTGACGGCATCTGGCAATTTTTGGCCAGCTCTCATGCGATACGAAAACACGTACAAAACTTTTTCAATCGAATTTTCCAAATTCTTTGATTTGTTTTGAATTTTTTCTTTTCTTTTCTTTTTTTTTGGATTTCAAAAGAATTTAATTTGATTTGCTTAATGTGTTAATATCTTGACCGTGAATGGGAAATTATCCATAACTCATTGGGATTTGGCAAAAACTTTGAAGGAAGTTTTCCCAGCCAAAATCAATTGACCGAATTGACCGATGATCTGAACTGGTCACTCGAATTCTTAGAAATCTGAACTGAGCTCTCAAATTCCCGGAGAGTCTGAAGTATCCCTGGTTTTGAGGCTTGCAATCCTCAGAGATCTCAGAGATCTGTCTCTGGATCTCAGGGGTATTCCTCATGAAGGCCTGTTAAGTCCTTCCAAGACTCCCAAAAGGAAACCTAAGTAACTTATGAGAACTGAAAGAAGTCTTAGAGAACTTCTGCTCTTTTTAAAGGTCTATCGATATCTCAAAACAAAATCAATAATTCCCAGTGAAGTTGAAATTAATAACAAAATTTAAGGATCCTAAAGGGTTCAAACCAAGAACTCCCATCAATCTTAACTCTCCAACTGCTTCAATTTCACAACAGAACTTCAAGTCTCAGGCTCTCCAATTTTAGGCAAATCTCAAGGCTTGGGCATAATTTGTTTGGTATTTGATTTTTTATTCATTTTCGAATTAAATAAATATTTCCCAATGTAATACAAATCCCGCTGGATTTGGGAATCTAAAAGGAACCGTATACCAGGATTTCTATGGAAGCTTAAAGATTCTAACCGGGATACTTGATCTATTAAAAACCCCCGGCCCTCTCTTATAATGTGACAACCCCAACATCTTCAAGTTCCCAAAACGACTTCAAGAACTCAAAGCAATCTCAGACTAGAAACCTCAGTAACCCAATGGGAATTCTGCTTTCTGGAAACTTTTAACCAATCCTGAAAATCTTTTTTCTTCTTGAGTTAAGAAAATAATCCCCAATATGATTTCAGTTCCTCAACATTTTGGATAGAATTTTGAGAACCTTTCGAAACCCAAAAATCTCCTTGAAAATCCTTAGAACAAAAAGTGTATAAAATATTCTCAGCTAGATCAGCTAGCTATATAGATATAGATTCTCTCTCGACTTTTAAGAATTTAAAGTGTTTTGGGAATTTTGGGTTTCTGTCTTTGTGAAACCACTTGAAATTTAATATTCTCATCATATTTTGCACCCGATTTCTTTTTTGATAATTTCGAGTGCATAAAAATTAATGGAAATCTGTGTCATAAATACACACACACACACACACACACACACATACATAGCCACGTGTTATTCTATGGACTTTTTCCATATGCTTTGTTTTTTTGGGTGGGTGCGAAAAAGAAGAAGAAGAAGACTAGACCATAAAGTAATTCAGAGTTGTGGCTCATTTTATTTTTTTATGTTGCCAGCAACAACAACAACAACAACAACAACAATGGCAAATAATCATCTGAGATAACAACAAAAACAATTTGCAACAGATTAAAATTACCCCTAAGCGTATTATAAACTAAAATAATCCCATGCCCGGGGGGAGGACTGAGGAGGGGTCAACCCAAAGCAGAAAATATCCTTTTTTTGTGAGCTCGGGGAGAGAGGGCCACATTGTGTGTCATCTGATATGGCCAGGGGCGGCCCCCTCCCCTCCACCCCCTTTTCACTTGTTTGGTATCGCCCCGTTTTTTTTTTGGTGACTTCTTGGGGGCGTGTTAAGTGCTTTCAACGAGATTAAATGCAATGTCAGAGGTCATAGAAAAAAAAAACGAAACAACCCAACACACACACACACACACACAGAGACACGCATGCTGGGCAAAGTTGTGTCCTTGTAAATTTAATGAATTTTCGCCACTTGATTTGGGAATTTCATTTTTTGTCATAAAAAAAAAAAAAAAACAGAGGAGAGGAGGAGTAAGAAGAAGAGAAGCCGAGAAGCCAGTGAAAGCAGAAAATTTACGAAAATTAATCGAATCATTTTGCTTGGCGTAGACGAACATTTTCTACTTAATTGGAAAATGAAATACTGAGAAATCTTTGAGGTTTTCGAAAATATTCTAGAAATATTTTGGAAAATATAGACTAAAATTCTATCCAAAATCTTGGGGGCTCTTGGAGGGGAACTGGGACATTCTGACCTTTGGAATTATCTAGGAATGCGGTTATCTGAAGCTCTCAGGATTATGGATATTTCGAGCTTAGAAATTATCAGGAAATGTCGTAGGATTCCCCAGAGTCGCAAGAGATCCTTACTTCTTTGGAGCTTCCGGGAACTCTCGAGTTTTATTTAATAAAAAAATATGGGAATTCTTCCCTTAGGAAATTCGAAGGATTCACCGGAACTGAAGGTAATCAAAGAAGGTGATTTTGCCCGCAGGAACTAACTAGGATTATAGAGGGTGCTAACCGGACTTAGCCAAATGGACTTAAGTTATACCTGAATTCTTTGGAGCTCTCGAAAACTTCAGCTCCCAAGATTGAAAATTCCGGGAATTTTGAAGGATTTAACGGAAGTATAAAAAAATATAACTAAAATCTTTGGAGCTCCAGAGGAAAGGACCTCTTAAGATTTTTAGAAAAAAAAATTGATGGGAAATTTGCCCTCAGGAATTGAAGGATTCATTGTAATCGAAAGAGCTAACCTTGTGGAGACACCTGATGGTCTTGAGGTATACCTGAAATCTCTGGAACCCAACGGAACCCCTGAAACCCGTAATCGAAAGAGCTAACCTTGTGGAGACACCTGAGGGTCTTGAGGTATACCTGAAATCTTTGAAACTCAACGGAACCCTTAAAATTGTTTCTAAAAAATAAATTAAGAAATTAAGAATTTTCTAGAAAAGCCAAAGGGCTTATAGTTCCGAAAGAAGAGTTACTCGAGTCAAATCCTTTCAGCTCAGAATTCTTATAAAAAAATTTTGGAAATTACCCCAACTTCCCCTTGAAATAAAAATAAAATTCTCTGATCTCTTTCAAAATCCGAGTAAATATTTATGAAATCTTACGAATTAATTTGTTTTTTCCCCGCAAGACCAAAAAAAGCTCAGCCTTTTGATTTAATTTTTTGAGGTTATGTAATGCGTGGCATTTCAGCGGCCAACGACGACGACGTTGGCGTCGCCGCAGCTGCAGTTTTTTTCTTGTTGTTTTTGTTTTTGTTTTTTTGCTCTTTTTCTTTTTTTTGTGCGTCATTTGTTTTTTTTGTGTCTCTTTATTTATTTTGCCGGAGTCTGTCTTGCGCTAACCTAAGTTTTAATCATTGTGTAAACACACCAACACACACACCAACACACACACCAACACACACATGGATACGATATATTTAAAAATTTTATTGCCATTGTGAAATATTTTCAATTTGCTTTTCAAAAGTTTCATTCGGGGCTAGCAGGGAGCCACTGCTGCTTCTTCTTCTTCTTTCTTTTTTTTAGTCTAGAAATGCGTGTGTGTGTGTGCGTGTGAGTGGGTGTTTATTTTGTAGTTTTTGTTTGTTCTGCTTTGGTTTCTGTGGCTAAAATTGCAATGTTGCCATTTTGATTAGACTTGCTGTTTTCTATATTTTCCTTCTTTTTTTTCTATTCGCTGGCAATTTTGTGGATTTTCGAGTGGAAGCAAAAAAAGGGCGCCGAGCCGAGAGAGAGAGAAAAGAGAGAGTTTCACTCTGCCACTTGCACTTTTGCTGGGCTTACCTTGACTCAACTCAACTTCACTCTCACTCCCACGCTCTCCTGGCCCTTTCCCCTTCCCCCTGAGCCAAATGGTCAGTAGTTAACCTCAGCTTGTCAGACAATCCAGTTCAGGCCAGGCCAGGCCAGGGCAGACCAAGCAGAGTCAGTCAATTAGCAGCTACGCTTTTTCTATTCGTTTATTTGCCACGTTAAATGACAACCGCAGACAGGGAAACGGAAGCGGTGCCAGTAAAAAATACACACACACTCACACACTCACACACACACTCTTGCAAGCTGAAAGATTTGCCACATATGCAAATGATATTTCCGACAGCGAAAAGCGCGCTCGCTTTTCTTTTCACACTCTCAATTTAACAACTTCCCAGTGAGTCGCTGCCTGGACTGCATGTGCCTGTGTCTGTGTGTGTGTGTGTGTGTAAGTGAGGGAGGAAATGAAGTCAGCTGCCTTAAGGCGATTTTGGTATACTCTTTTTTGGCTTTGACTAAACAGGAGTAAATTAAAGAAATGAAAGAGACAGCTAACTCAGCTGCTTTAAGGCAATTTCTGTATACTCTTTTTGATTTTTGTGAAATGAGTAATTCCGGGCAGAAAAAATTCTGGAAATATGGAATTTTTAAAAAAGTTAAAAATCAAATTTTATCATTCCTTTACGCTTATAAAAAAATATATTAAAAATAAATAATCAATAAAAACAATTCTAGCAAAAAATAATACAAAATAAATGTTCTTATAATTATATTAATTAAAAAAAAAAACTAATGAAAAAAATATAAAAAAAAAATAATTCTGAAAAAAATGATAAAAAATATATTAAAAAAAATAATTAATAAAAACAATTCTAGAAAAAAAATAATAAAAAAATAATATAATTAAAATAATATAATTAAAATAATAATTAATAAAATCAATAATTATCAATTTTAATTAAAAAAAAAAATCAAATGAATAAAAATATAAAAAAAAATAGTTCTAAAAAAATATATTTTAATTAAAAATTTATAATTTAACTACAGAAAAATAAAATTATATCAAACAAAATATAAAAAAAATATTCTAGCAAAAAAAAATAAATAAAAAATATATATTCAAATAATTTTTTTAATTAAAAATAATATTAAGAAAAAAATGTACTTCAATCAAAAAATTTCAAATTTCAATGACAAAAAAAAAAAAATTTTGACAAAAGTCTTGCGAAATTCACTTCACTTTGATTGCTTTGAGCTTTGAAAAGTGTACAAGTACAAGAAGCTGTAAAACGAAACAGACACAACGAAACAGAAACCAAGAAGAAGAAGAAGAAGACAGGGGAAAAAAATGAATTACCAACACCAAGGGAGGGGGGAGGGTGGTGTGGCGAAGGCTCTCAGGGCAACTTAAAATTAAGTGAGCCAACACAACCACTTCAAAAATTGTTTCGCGATTCATAAAACTGAACCGCTTAACTTATCAGCGACAAGTCCCGTTACAGCCCTTCCCCCTCTCTCTCTCTCGCACTCTCTCTCTCTCTACCCCACGCTCCTTCTCACTCACTCGGGGGAGCTGTGAATGTCTGATGAGCTTTTTGTGCAATAACAACAACAACAACAACAAAAGCCCGTTAGACATTGTTCTTGCTTTCCTCTAAGCACTTGACGCAGGCGTCGAAAATTCTTTAACCAAAAAAAGATAAAGAAGAAGCAAACAACAACAACAACAACAAGTAAAATGCTTGCCTGCACTTGGCAACCTTTAGCAACATTTCGAATCAAACGTTGTCAGCTATTTTGTTGCTTAGCTTCTTTGGCTGGCCGCTACGATTTGCTTCGGTTTTGTGTTGCCATAGCCTCGCCACTTCTCGGCTTCGGTAAGCAAACACATACACACACACACCGTAAACTAAGCGCGCAGCTTTTGCCTGCTTTGGTTGTTGCTGTTGCTGTTCATTGCAATTCTCGGTAAAAACGACAGCGGCGTCAACGCTTCGGCTTTGGCATCGGCAGCGGCGTTTTACGCTCTTGGCTTGCTCTCTTCTCTGCTTTGACGGCGACGCAACCGTTTCGTTGGAAAAGAGGGCCACTTCTAAGAGGAAAGAGGGCACGGATAAAACGCTAAAAAAAAGCCGAACAAAAAATCGGCTGAAACTGAAGCTGAAAACGAATTGTTTGAATTTAAAGAAAACCGAACAAATTTGCTTTTTGCTTTTTGTTTTTTTTATTTTTATTTAAATTTAAATCTCCTTTGCCTCAAATTTGTGTACTTTCGCTTAAAATAGCTGAAAACAGCAAATGGCTAGAAAAAAGCTGAAAACCGAAAAAAGCTAGGAAAAAAGCCGGAAACAAAACATTTGAATTTATAACGGCTCCGTGCTTACTACGGTTTGTGACGTCGATGAAGCAAAATCAGATACTCTGGAGGCGTCTGCGTATACGTTACGTTCTTGGCGCGTGTGCAATAAATTAGTTAAAAAAAAAAAAAAAAATTATAAAAATTTTTACAAAATTATAAAAATTTTTACAAAATTATTAAAAAAAAATTTTTGTAAAAAAAAAACAAACGAGACAGTATTATTTTGATCTAACTAGGTAAAAATATATCAAAAAAGAACTTGAAAAATGTGTTGAATTATTAAAAAAAACTTTTTTTTTTTTTAATTTTTTTCCTGTGTGAAAAGCAAAAAGTTTGCAAAAAAAAAAAAAAAAAAAAACTACTCCAAATCATTTCCGCAAATATTTCAGTGTTGTGGTAAAATATTTGCAGTGCAGTTTGACTTGAAAATTGTGTAAAAAAAAAATGTTTGTTCTTTTCTTTCAAATAGGAAATTGTTGGAAATTGTTTTTTGAGGTTATGTCGAGTGTTGTATTTTTTTTTATCGACTGATAAAAACTTAAAAATTGTCGGCTTAAAACTTTAAGGTGATGAGGTGTTTCTTATTTTTTTTTTTTTTTTTAGGTTATGTAGAATTTTTTCTGAAGTCACTATAGCTATCTCTTTCTTTAATCTACCATTTTTTTTTTTTTTGCAAAAGTTTATTAATTTTATGATGTCATTTTTTATGGCAAATTCATATATATTTTTTCATATTTTTTTTTCATTTTTTTTTCATTTTTTTTTTTTTTTTTTTTTTTTATTAATTTTTTCACATATTTTTTTTTTTTAAGAAATTTTTGAGGTTAGGTTGAACTTTTTTTGGTTCGCAAAATCTTATCTCCTTTATCTACTTGCAGACTTATTGTATGTGTCTGTGTGTGTGTCTGTGTGTGTGTCTATGTGTGTGTCTGTGTGTGTGTTTCGATCACAAAGTCTCTGCTTCTTCTTCTTCTTCTTCTTCTTAGTCATTCTTGGCCAGCCATAAATTATGAGCAGAATTTGTGGTATTGTGTGTTTCCTTGTTGTTGCTATTGTTGTTGTTGTTGTAATCTGTCTCTGGCTAAACAAATAGCCGAAAGGCATAATGGGGCCATCAAATGACCGAAATGATCGACCGGATCAGCCAGGTCTGTTTTTTCAGTCTCTTCCACTGGATTCAAATGATCCGCAAGATTGCGGGGGAAGTGGTGTGGGGGGTGGGCTTTTTTTTTTTTATTTGGCAAAACAAGAAGAAAAACTTATAAATCTACCAAAACTACTTATGGGCTTATCTTCCCTCTCGCTCACTCATTCACTCTACACTGCTCTTGACATTCAGTTTTGTGTTGACGGGAGCTGGGGGAGGGGGGGTCTGCCCAAATCATTAGATTGGCTGGGTCTTTTATCTTTTGGGCGGCTGCTTGCCCCCTCGCTCCGTCTTCGTCCCCGGGAAAATTTCCATTGACTCTAATGAGACGCGCCTGTTTCAACAGAAATAGATTAGGGTAGGGAAGGGGGAGGGAACAACTCCCCCCGGGAAGCCAAACAAAACGAAAAACCAAATAAAATCACACCCACAATTTTCACGGCTTTTCCAGTATTTTTTTTTTTTTTCGTTTTTTCTTTGTTTGTGTTTTTCCGATTCCAAAGAGGATTGACAAATTGTCTTAGTTTGTTGTCCAAAAATAACAGCCCCCACCCCCCTCGACGGGGGCAAATTCTATTTATAAATTTTTGTTGATCTTGAAGTGTTTTTAGTTTTTTTTTTCTGGTGGTTTTCTTCTTCTTCTTTTTAGCTGCGCGCGCGCGCTTTTCACAGCGCCGCCAGCGAATTTGCTAAAATTTTTGCCAAAGTGGCACATTTTTTTTTTTTTGTTTTTTTTTTGCTGAATTGAAAAAATTCCCAAAGTTGTGTAATTTATTTGGTATGAGACAAACTAACTCACACATCATTAATTTTAATGAGCAAAATAAAGGAGTAAACTCTTCCTCTTCTTCTTCTTCCTCTTCTCGTTTGTCTAAGAAAATTGAAATTATTTATACGAAATTTTTTTTTTTTTTTTGCCTTTTTAATGACTTTTCAAACATTGAAACACATTTGCGGCTATCAGCCTCATTAACAAGAACTTGCAAAATGCTACAACAACAACAGCAACAAAGAGTCAAATGAAGCGGCCATTCACGCATTCCAAAATGAAGAAGAAGAAGAAGAAGAAGAAGCTGCTCGGTGGAGTTTTCTTTTCTATATTTTTTTTTTTTTTGTGTGTGTTAAAAACATTTCCATCTCATTAGTGGCATAGAATGGATATAATCCAATCCTGGCATATAACAGACTGAAACCCCTCCGCCCCCCCCTTCCACACCCCCCGCGCGAACCCTCTAAAGTTTTAGTTTGTCCAGACAAAAAAAAAAAAAAAATAAAAAAAAATACTTAAAACGTTTAATTCGTCTCATGTTGGGCGAGTTTTAGTTGGCCAAGCTAAAAAACCAACAACAATAACAACAACAACAAGAGCAAAACTAAAAGCATTCCTTTAATGTTTAGTTAATTGAAACAGCAGCCTACAACAACAACAACAACAACAGCACACAAACAAGCCAGCAACAATTGTGGCCACAAAAGCTGATTTAATAAGTTTGGTTCCACCCCGCAGCCCTCACCCCTCCTCCCCACCGCACCCCTTGTTGTTTCCTATTTAAAATGCAGGCATTTTGCCAGAGCAACAGCATAAACAACAAAGCTTTTACGCGTATCTCACAGATACAAGTAGCCACAAGATACCACAAAATGAAACCTTTCACGCCAAAAAAAAAAAAAATCCACTGGTCCATTCAATCAGCCCGGCCATGCGTCAGAGAGCCTATGTGCTGGTCTCTTTCTTCCTCTTCTTCTTCTTCTTCTTTTTCATATTATTTTTGCATAAATAAATGATTGAATAGTTTATTGAGTTATTTGAGGTTTTGCTTGGAAATTGATATTCCGAGTTTCTGGAAATTTTGAGAAAATTGTCGAATCTGCTTTCTTTTTTTTTTTTTTTAATTTTGTTGAAAATTTTTAATTGAGAAAAATTCGGAATAAAATTATTTTCAAAATTTTTAATTGAGAAAAATTCGAATTATTTTATTCTAAAAAATTTGGAAATCTTTTATATTTTTGAATTTCTGGAAATTTTGAGAAAATTGTCGAATCTGCTTCTTATTTTTTGGAAATTTTGTTGAAAATTTTTAATTGAGAAAAATTATTATTTTATTCTGAAAAATTTGGCAATCTTTTATGTCTCAAAATTTTCTTTGACTTTCTTAATATTTTTCCATAATTTTATCAGGATTTATGAGTTTCTGGATTATTTGGAATTTGATTTGATTTGCTTTGAATAATTTTCCATAATTTTATCAGGATTTATGCGATTCTGGATTATTTGGAATTTTTCTCGATTTCGTTTTCAGAAATTTTTGGAAATTATATTATGAAATTAATTTTTTTTAACAAAATTTATTATTTTATTTTTGTTACATTAATAAAAATGCTTAAGGAAATTTTTAAGATTTTTCAATTAATAAAAAAAGTGATTGAAATTTTGGCTTCAACTTTATCAGAAGTTTTAAGAAAAAAAAAAAACAATTATTTTCAAAAGTTTCCAAGGTTTATTTTTTATTTTCCAGAATATTCAGAAACCAGATTCTTTCAATTTAAAAAGAAACAAAATTTCAGAAGTTTCTGTGGATTTTTTATTTCAGAATTTCATCAGAAGTTTTAAGACAAAAAATATTCAGTTTCTGGTTTCTTTCAAATTTAAAAAAAAAAAATAATAATAATATTTTTTCCAAAACCTTTGAGGTTTATTTTTTCCAATAATTTCCTTTTTTCTTTTTCAGTTTTTCTTTTTAAATTTCATCAAAAATTTAAAAAAAAATCTCAATTCTTATTTTGAGGTTTATTTTATTTTTCCAAAAATTTACTTTTTTTTATTTTTCTTTTTAATTTCATCAGAATTTATAATAATCTAGATTCTGAAATTTTTCCGTAAAACATTCTTTAGAGTTTTTTAATTTCTGAAATTTATTTTCTTATTTTGAAGAAGCAGAAATTTTTTGTCAAAATTTTGAACCAAAAAAAAAAAAGAAGATGAAATTCTTAAAAAAAATTTAAAAATTCTTCAAGTATTTATTTTTTCATTAGGAAATGTTTAAATCCAAGAAAAGTAAATCGTTTCTCAGTTGATTATTTTATGGAAATTTTACTTCGAATTTCTTTTTAGATTTTAACCGGAACCCATAAAAAAATTTGTGACTTAAAAAATTCCTAAAATTCTTCTTGTTCAAAAAAGACTTCTTTTCTAATTTTTTTCACTATATTTCAATATTAAATTTTTTGACTATTTTGAAACTTATTATTTTTCTTCAAGAAAAAAATTTATTAAATTTTCTTACAAAACTTTTCGTTTTTTTTTTTGATAAAAAATTTCTCGAAAAATATTTTCCTTGAAATTTTTATTTTTTCCAAACCAATTTTTTTTTCTTTTACTTTTTTTTGACTTGAAATAAGTTTTGAGAAATTCCATTTTTATAAAAATATTTTTCATGTTTGGTCTATTTGATTCCAAATGGTTTCTCGTATTTATTCAATAATCACGATTTTCCGCAATAATTTTATCAGTTTTTTTTTTTCTGGAAAATTGATTCAAATATTTCAGAGTCATTTTGGAATATTTTCGATTTCTAAATTATTCAAGTCAATTAAATTTTTTCTATCAGTTTGATTTGATTTATATTTTTGAAAAGCTTTTTTTCTGCTTTTTCTTTCTTCAAAATTTTTATGGTTTTTTTTATTCAAAAAGAAGAAGAAGAAGAATTATTTCCGCGTTTTCTTTATGAAAAGCGCATATTTTATTTATTTTTTTTTTGTGCCTGCCTTTGCCATTTTGCCTAAAAAAAAAAAAAATGAATACTTTTTGATGTGCCGCTGTCATACAGTTTGAGAGCCATTGGGGGATTTCAACAATTGAATGCTGATGAGGCCCGAAATCACAAAAAAGAAAAAAAAAGAAGAAAGGCATCACTTTTTGCCTGATTTGAAATTAAGCAACATTTAATGTGCTCTCACTGCTCTTGTTGTTGTTGTTGTATTTTTGATTTCCGTAGACAAAGACGGAAGTGTGTCCTTTCGCATGGAACCTTTGGCCAAGGCGAAACTGACCAGGCTCACTTTCTTTTTTTTTTTTTGGGCCACAGCTTTGGCCTTGCTTTCATTTGTAACGGAAATGTTTGTTAAAGTATCCTTTTCTATTTTCCCCAAAGCCTTGTTGTTGTTGTTGTGGTGTTAATGCGTTGAATTTACAACCGGAAATTCCAACCGAAAAAAAAATAAAAAAAATAAAGCTCCGAGAAACCTTCTGTGGAGGGGGCGGTGGTGAAGATTGAGGGGGACAGGGACAGGGACAGACCAGGGCAACCTGCTGTGTTTTTTATGCCCTCATCTTGGGTTTTGTGCATTTTGGGAAGATACATTTTGTATTCGTTAGACTCCCCGCTGCTCGGGGCAGTAAACATTCTCAGCTTTTGTCAACATTCTTGAAAAAAAAAATAGCCAAATAGTTGAATCAGCGGAATCTTGAAATTCTTAGCGCCAATCTCAAAACTGCACTGCACAATTTGCCCAAACCGACAAAATAAACCAAGTCAAACCGAGCACAGCTGAGCTGAGCTGAGCTGAGGAAATGAATTGGAGGCATTTCCTTAATGCTTTTTTTTTTCTTACTTCATATTTGTTTTCATTAGCATTCAACCGAACTCAACCAGCCAAAAACAAAAACAATTAAAAAAAAAAAAATAAATAAGAATAATCAAACCTATCCATATCAGAAAAGATACATTTGCATTGTATCTGAGTGCCACCATGCGGTGGCGAATGCATCCAGCTGCCTTCTTGTTATTCTTGGCAGCAATTGCCCTTCATTTGCCGTTGCCTGCTACTGGTCGTGGCTGGGATCTTGGTAAGTAAACTCAATTCGCGATAAAAAAAAAAAAAAAACAAAAAAAAAGATACAGTTCTATTTAGATAAGATGGAAGAATGCAATCAAGTTGAGCTTGAAAAATAAATCAAAATGTGAAATTCTTTGCACAAGTTTATCTTGTTTGATCTGCAGCAGGAAGAGCTTATTTTAAATATTCTTAAGAGTCACAAGATTTCAAGGCTAACACGAAAAACAGATGAGGAGATATTGCGAAAGACCTGAGTGATGTCCCACTCCGGTTTCTTTGTCGATCTGAGTTAAGAAAGTTGGAAAAATGTTCTTTTATTTCAAAAATCTGTGGGAGAGACAGAAAGAAAGCTGGAGCTCTCTCCAGTGAAAGAGACTCAGAGAAAGCTCCAGCTCTCTCCAGTGAGAGAAGCAACCCGCTGACGTCATATTGTCCGGCTCTCTTTAACTGCTTGGTCTACTCTCTTTACCTGGTTCTTTCCGGGTTTAGTTCTCACTGAAGTTAGCCACCATATAGAGTCACTTGAATAATTCTCAAAGCTCTATGAAAAAGACAGAGAATAGAACTCCTGACATCAAGGTGGCCCTAGGCTCTGGAGCTGCCTGGCTTTATCTAGCCTTTGGCTGCCTGGCTTCCTCTGGCCTTTTGGCTTAGACTCATAAGCTTCCTTGCTCTTCCAAGAGTTTCTGGTTTATTTATTTCACTCGGTGAATAAGACTACACTTGTCTATATGGAGAATTTCCATAGTTCTATGACAAAAGCAGTGAGTAAAGTTACAGAGACTGCTGACGTCAGAATGGCCTACACTCTTGAGCTTCCTCGCTCTTTCTAGCCTTCTGGCTCGAGTCTTCTGATTCTTTCAGACTTTCTGGCTTATTCATTTTACTCAGAGATTAGAGCAGCACTTCTCGCAGATCTAGGATAAAAACAGATAGTTAAAACTGACGTCTGGCTGGCCCACATTCCTGAGGTCTCTTTTTCGATTAAGCTCTCCCTCTCTCTCTCTGTCTCTCTCTCTTTGTCTGACTTCTAAAGCTCTCACATTTCAAAGTAAGAAGCAGAGAGAGAAAAGTCACTGCTGACGTCATACTGACTTTCTCTCTCTCAGTTTTCGCCTGGCCTGCTCTCTCTCTCTCTCGACCCAATCGACCTTCCTCGGTGGTCAGAGAGGAGGCCAAAAGGCCTGACTGATTGTTTGGCCAACAAAGGCAATAAATTTATGGCGCCTGAATTACTTGATATCAATTTGAATTCAAATTCCATTGCCATTTGCCATTCATTTCAATCAGTTGTGAAAATGAAAATCATAAAAAATAAAATAGCCAAGCACTCTTTTTTTTTTTCTTTTCTTTTCTAATTGTTTCTCAATTTCAATTGCAATTGTCAGCCAAGGCGGTCGGCGGGCAACCTCAGTCGATACCACCCCGGCAATACAGTTGATTCTATTGCCCAGAGGGCCCAGCTGCCTCAGCTCATGGCTGATGGCTCATGGCTCATGGGTTAGTCAGATCGAGCTGCTCGTGGCACTTCACTTGACTCGTCATTGCGAGCCAAGCAATGTTGCAATGCTCAAATAATGCTCAAATGTGTGAACAAATCTAGGCTAATTGTTTGTCGCTTTCGTTATAATTATGCCAGCAACCAATTAATTTGCACAAGCATCTTAATTTCGCAATAAAACAGCACTTGGAATCCCAAACGAATGAGACCCAATGAAGATTTCATTAGAGCGCCAGATCTCTGCATATTCACGAAGAAGAGGCTGGAAATTTGGTCTGACCCCCAATTAATTCATAAATGATTAGAAAATATATATCACTTCTTGGTGGATCAAAGTTTTCTAGAAATAATGAAGGAAACTTAAATAGAAGAAATGGTCAGGAGAGTTCGAAATTGGTGGAGCTTTGGGAGAGAGAAATGGATAGTTGAAAGAGTGGGAAATTAGAAGAAGGAGAAGAAAGGAGATTGAGAAGAAAGGAGAAGGAGAAGAAAGGGGAATGGGAAGAAAGGAGAAGGAGAAGAAAGGGGAATGGGAAGAAAGGAGAAGGAGAAGAAAGGAAAAGGAGAAGAAAGGAGAAGGAGAAGAAAGGAAAAGGAGAAGAAAGGAGAATGAGAAGAAAGTCAGCAAGTCTGCTGAGAAAGGAAGAGAGGAAGGAGTCAGAAAAACTCCTTAAACTTCCAATAGGATCTCAAGGAATCATCAGGCCTGATAGAGTCAGATGATATGTTTCCTACCATTTGAAATGAGAGAACTACTCAATCAAGGAAGGCATAGAAAAGTAGAGAGAGAGGGATATGGAAAAGTATGGGAAAGTAGAAAAAGGCAGAAGCTTTCTATAGCTTTCTTCCTGTACCGAAATTCCCATACCAAGAAACAAAAAAAAAATCCAAAAATTTCATAAAAAAAATATAATTTCAAAGCTCTTCAAATTTTGTTAATTTTTTTTAATTTTTCATTAGCCAAAAAATCGGTCCTAATCGGATCAAAGCCACTTCCCTTTAAAGGGAAAAATCTAACCCAGAAAAAAATATTAAAATCTTAGCAGTTTCTTCAATTTTTATAAAATTAAAAAAGAAGAATAATATTTCAAATGGGGAAAGTTTCGGATGGAGCACCACTGATGTGGTCAGTGTTGAGCTGCCTGCCGTGCTTCCTCTTCTTCTTCTTCTTCTTCGGTGGGGCTAACCGCGTTGCCATTTTAACTCATTTGAGTGCACTTTTTCTAGGTCTTTGGTCACGGTCAAAGGGAGACCAAGAAAATGCCTGAAAGAGACAGACAGAGGCAAGAGAGCGAGAGAGAGAGAGAGAGAGAGAGAGAGCGAATGAGAGGGAGAGAGTGAGAAAGAGGAAGGAAGAAGAAGACTAGGTGGAAGGGCCCACTGGGCTGGGCAAGCTAAATAAAAATGTAAATTAATACACACACGGAAAAGACAACAACAACAACAAAAGAAGAAGAAGAAGAAGAAGCAGTAGAAAAAAAAAATAACTGCACATTATTGTTATTCTTCTTCTTAATTTTTTTTTTGCTTTGAAAAAAAAAATTTTTTTTATTGTTGAAGAAATTAAAAACTGTAAAAAGCGTGTGTGTGTGTGTGTGTGTGTGTGTGTGTGTGTGTCTTCAAATATTTACGAGCTTGGCATCCTTGACTTCATTAAATATCACACAAACACACACACACACACACATGCATACACACACACATGCATACACACACGTGTGGGCAGCCTCAGTGCAGTGTCTTTCTGCCTGTCCATGTGTCTGTGTGTGTGTGTGTGTGATCGCGGTAATTTTATCTCTTTTTTTTTTTTTTTTGAATGCATTTTTTTTTTTTTTTTTTTGCTTAGATTGTTGGCTGAGCCAAGTCACACTTGGCGATAAAATTCTTTAGCCTATCTCGACATAACCTAAAAATAAATAAAATATTTCTCTGATTTGTTTTAATTTTTTCTTGTTCTTGTTTTTTTTTTTTTGTTGTGAAATATAGCCATCTCGCTCTCTCCTAATTAATTTTATCATTTTTTTCATGTGATTTAAAGTGTGCTTTGCGCATTCCTCTTAGGCTTCAAAAATTATTTATTTTTAGTGCCTTCGCACCCCCCGCCCCTCGGCACCCGCAACCGCCCACCTCAGCTCAGTTCAGCACAGCTCGGTTGAACCAGCTTTCATTCGGTTGCGAAAAGAACCGCAATAACAAAAGCATCTTTTCTGGTTGCCTGCTCCATGCGCTTCCTGAAGCAACAAGGGCAACACTGCCCGCTCTGAGCTCCGACTGTGTGCGAAAGAGAGAGAGACACTTGGCTTGTTTGCAGAGAGGTGGGTGGGGGCGGGGCCAACAGCGAAATGAGATCTGTGCAGTATGTGTCTCCGTGTGTGTGTGTGTGTGTGTGTGCTTTTTGAAGCTGCGACTGAACAAATAAAAAAATTAAAAAAACAACAACAACAAAGAAAATGAAGAAGAAGACGAAGACGAAGAAGCAGAAGAAGAGCAGGCCAGCGCGATTGTGATTCTTGTGTTGTGGCAGATGAAGATGTGGGCATTTGATAGACGTTGGCCGTAACGTGTGTGTTGGACCAGGCGAGTTGGGGGAGGGGTGGGGATTGTTGTGCTCTGGACTCGACTCAATATGATTCGTTGGTGGGGTCCGGGTGAACTGCATGCTCATGCGCTGATGTAAGCGCCAAATAAGTCTATCTCCCCCATCTCTCTCACTCACTCACATTGACCATGTGTGTCTGTGTGTGTGTGTGTGAACAATTAAAATATGTGTGCAATTGTTAAGTGAAAATTCTATTTACAGTTTCTAGGCTCTTCCCCCCACCCTCTTCGCCGCCTCGCTGAAGTAATCTTTTTCTATTGACACGCGCGCACTCAATTGTGACTGTCAAACTGTGAATACACACACACACACAAGCCTCGACCAAATGCAATTTTCAATGCCTTTTGTAAACCAGCACAAAAAAATTGAAAAAAAAATCGTTCTTTCTTTTCTTACATATTTTTTTTTTTTTTCTTTTTCATGGCCAAACGAAATTCAGTTTTTGTTGCCAAGTTTAAGTTTTAATCAGACCGAAAGAGCCTTAAACTTCTAAAATGAAATCCAAAAATGAAAATGCGAAACCTTTAACCTTTGTCCTCTTGTTCTGGCTCACCCTTACCCTCTCACCCCCTCTCTCTCTCTCTCAGCCTTGTTGATTCTTTTGCTTATGCTTTGTCAAATTGTAATTTGATGCTCTTTTTGCCATTAACTAAAATGTCAAAATGTCTACGCAAAAAAAAAACAGACAGAGGAATGTCAACGTTTTCCTACCCCGCCCCCGACCCCTGCCAATTCTCCCCCAGGACATCTTTCTAACCAGCCTGTTGCCGGTTGCTTTCATTTTTTTTTGCATCACGTAATTTGCTTGTTAAAATCGTGAGAAAAAAAAATAAAGGCCCCTCCCTCTCTCTCCCCCCTTGCATATATGCAATCCCCTTGTCCCTGGAGGAGAGGAAGAAAACTTTGATTTTCAGCGAATGGAAAACGGATTGAAAATCACAACTTGGCTAAACAATTCCTACTTCCTGTTTGATCGAGGTGGAGGGGGGAGAGGGGGAAGCCCTGAATAAAAAAACAAAATAATCTTTGGCTGATTAAATACGTGACTTAATCCTATTTTGTTGCCACTTTTTTTCCTACGAAATCAAAGTTGACCTAAACAAGCCCAGGCGAAATGGCTCAAAACAAATTCAGTTGCCTTTGACATGTTGCAAATTTCTCCAAAGGAAAATGCAAGGCGAAAAATAAGGCTTTGATTTTCTGGAAATTCTAAGAGGAAAAAGTAACAAAAGAAAAATTATTTCCTTAAGAAATTTCTTAAAAAAAAAAAAAAAAAAATCCCAACCATTTTGAAATATTCAACAAAATTTTTAAATCAAGAAAAAGTTTTATAATTCTCTTAGACTTTTTGGGGGGGTTAGAAAATATATATATATATATATGATCTGATAGTTTGATAGACGATTTTTCTCTGACTTCAACTTACACTTCCTTTTCCCAAAAAAATTCCAAATTTCTTTGAATAGTTTCGAATTCTTTGTCTTTTCTTGTAGAATCTGAAAAATAAAAAGCCAATTGGCTTGGTTGATTTATTTTATTTCATCATTCTGGAGCACTTGAAGCAATTCAAATATACCAAACAAACTAATAAAAATTAAAACAATTAAACATTGTTTGTTTAATAAATTTTTGATTACTTTTAAGAATTTTAATTACAAAAAAAAATACTGAAAATTAAAATTTTAAATTAAGGCGAGCCTTGAGCTTGGCCATCACTCTTATGCACACGCCATCTAGCGGAATAGTCAAGTAACTGGGGGGTAGCTTGTTCGATTTGGTTCAGTTTGACTTATCAATCAGAAGTTCTTTTGATTTTCAATCATTTATTAAGAATAAGTGATGAAAATTCGATAATATCAGCTTTGGATTATATTGGTCTATTCTGGCAGAGACTGGAGCGGAGGTAGTTAAGGCAATTAATTGGTCAAATACCAAAATTGATTCGTCTATAGTCTGGACCTCTCGTACTACCCAAGATCTAGGAGTTTAGATGAAGAGAAGAAAAGACAGACTGATAGACTGGGCTCTTTTTGGTCTTCCCTAAATAACCTGAGCAAAGCTAGGGTGATTCTCTTCCCTTATCTTACCTAACACGGCTCCGACTTTACTCTAGCTTTAGGAATAGACGATTCTGTCCCATAAGCATTTTTGCTCAGCAAAAACCTCTACCAAAAAGACCGCAGATCTTCTCGGTAATATATCCGGGGTTCCCTAAAATTAAAAGGCACCAAAGACCTTCAGAAATTTCTCAGATAACTCAGGAATTCTTCTACTGAATCTCTGAAATATCTGGGACAAAAAACTGCAAATCAGGTAGCCACACAGAAATGACAAAAGATATATATATTCTTTATCTTGATCAAATTAAATTCAGTTTTTTTCTTGGAAAGATTATAAGCTTTATCTGATGGCACACAATAATTTCACCAATTCGGGGTCAGTGTATCTGTAAGTGATAACTTCATGCCGGTCTTTTTCTTATCTCTTGAAGTGTTGAAGTGGTGGTGGTGGTGGGGGTGGTGGGTTAGGGGGGTAGACTTGTCAATGCCCTGACAAGTATGCAAAATCTGGAAAATATGGGGAAGAGGGCGAGGGAGGGGTGAGCGCAGAGCTTTGGAGGCAACACATAAATCTAAGCTGGAAATTATTGATAAGAAGAGATTGTCTATATTTCATTTGACTTGATTGAATTTGTTTTAATTTTAATATTGTTTTTTTTTTTTATTTTTTCATTTCTGCTTCTTATTGAAGCAAAAAGTGTGTTGATGGATTTATTGCCATGACAGGTCTATAATTGTAAATAAAACCAATTCTCGGTGTATTCAGAATTTTCAGACTCGCCAAGACAAGTTTCATGTTCTTCTTGTTGTTGTTGTTGTTTTTGTTGTTGTTAATGTGCGCAATTAATTACGAATCGATAGACAAATCATGGCAGCAAACAAATGTCTTGACACATTCATCTATATATATATATATATGTGTGTGTGTGTGTGTTTGTCTTGAAATTGAAATTGAAATCAAAGTGCAATTTGAATTTTTCAATACTTTTTTTTTGCATTGTCTTATGCAAATTATTAGTCAAGTTGACTGACTGACAGCACAGCAACAGTGCCAACAACAACAGCAACAACAACAAGAGTAACAATTCTGTAAATGACAAGTGACAACAAAATGTATTTACGAGCGCATTGCAGATACTACATAAACAACATTTGTGTATCTGAAAGATACATTTTTTTTTTCTTCTACATTTAATCTGCCTCTTTTTCTGGCTTTGCATGTTAGCATAAATTTTGAACTTGATACGTTTTCTGCAAGCAGTAAATAATTTCAAACTATCTTTTTTTTTTTTGTAAACTGCACCTTTTTTTCATATTTTTCTTGGGCGTGGCCAGAACTTGCAATATAATATTGGCAGATGCGCCCACCATCCGCCCAGCTCCAGGGAATCTCTCACTCTGTGACTATCTGTGTGTATCTGTTTAGCTAAGTTTACTGGGTCGTTGTTATTGTCGTCATGATGATCGTTTTTTGTAAATTACGCAAAGAATTTTAATAGACCATCAACGATAAACGAGGATGACGGAGCTCACGCCGATGCCGCATCGATGACGATGATGGCTGGCTCAGGCTGGCTCAGGCCCTGAGTATCCGCATAAATAAATCTTTGAGATCACTGAATAGAACTTTTGCCCGAGTTTCTCATAAATATTACACGATGACTCCATGCTTTGCCCAGATACAGATACATCAGCGGCAGCGACTGAGGCAGCGACTGAGGCAGAGGCAGAGGCAGCCACATTGTTAAGTCATAAAGTGGCCAAAGCAAACAGTCAAGCGATTTTGTAAATTGCTATGGCTTTGGCGGCTTCGATTCTACTTTTTTTTTTATATCAGCACCTCATCCGCCCCTTGATCAGATCCTCCTCCCCTCCCCGACGACACCCCAACTCAACCAACCACCCACCCATCGCATTTTTAATGCAAATGCCATTCTGCCCAGTCAGCTGACTCACGCGCAGCTAAGTGCGCCGCCAAAACCTATTAAAATGCAACAATTTTATTTTTTTTTTTTTCAAAAATATAAAAAGAAAAATTATTCATAAATAAATGACTAAGTGTTTGGCAGAGTCGAAGAATGCCTCGCGGGGGTCTTCATCAAAAAGTATCTGTCACTATCAACAACTATTTGTCACTATCAAAAAGACAAGAACCAAAAAAAATAATTATTCAAATAATAAAAATCATTTATTTTCTGATGTGATCATTTTTTTTTTTGGGAAATTTTAAAAATTATTTGAAAATTAAAAAAAGAAAAAAATCAGAATTAATCAAACCAAGAAGGAAGGAGTTGAATTTTGAGTAGTTTGAATTTATTACAAAATAAATTCGAATTAATGATTAAAAATTTGAGGAAAATATTCGAAAATTTGAAGAAGAAAAACCGAGTAAAAAATGGCGAAAAAAAATTGGGAAAAATGAGACCTCTGAAAAATTAAAGAATTCAAAAAAAATAAACAAGAGTAAAAATGTTTGCAAAGGTTTGGAATTACTTAACCCAATTCAGTATAGAAAACCCCAGAAAATAGGCGAGAAATTAAAAAAAAAAAAAACAGCAGAAATTTTTTGGAAAAAGGGGAAATGGGTAAAAAAATTAAGACACTTGAAATTCTTGTCCCAAAACAAAGTAATTCGAATCTCAAAACTAAAAGGGGGAAAAAGGAGTGAAAACTCGAAATAATTTGAGAAAAATAATACAGAGCAAAAGTTTTTCGAATTTATTTGAAAAATTTATGCAAACTCAAAAATAGAAAAAAAAGTTTTAGGAAAAAAAGGTTTTAAAAATTTGAAAGAATTGGAAAAAAAAAATATTTAAAATAAAAATATTGACAAAAAAATTAACTGCAACTAAATTAAAAAGGGAAATCTTTAAATAATTAATAAAAAAAAATCTAAATAGTATTAATATTGAGAAATTAAATCTAATCCAAAAAAAAAAAAAACAAAAAACAAAAATTGGGTAAAAAAAAAATAATAATAAAAAAAACAATTTTTTTTTAAGTACAGTAGTATCTCGATTCTTGCACGTAATGAAAACCAGGTTCGGTGCACGTTTCGAGGTTGTCGCAGGAACCGAGTTTTTATTTTCCATACAATTTTACGTACACCGCATAAACCCTACCGCGCAAAAGTCAGCTTAAAACTGATTCAAATTACTACATTTCATAAGCAGCATAAAACTACGGGAAATCCCCGAATTTTATTTAGTCTAAGAGCAAGAGCAAGACAAAATGTCGCAAGTATCGAGTATAAAGTTTTCAGATGTCGCAAGTACAGAGTAATTGAAAAAATTGCTTTGTTGCAAGAATCGAGGTGTGCAAGTGTCAAGCAGGTGCAAGAATCGAGATACTACTGTAATTAAAAAACCAATTTAAAAGAATGCGAAATAGAAAAAAAAAATATTGACCGGATTCAAAAATAAAATAAGCATTGGAAAAAAAAGAAATTAAAAAAAACAATTGCTTCAAAAATACTGAAAAAATAAAATAAGCATTTGAAAAAAATAAGAATTTAAATTTAAAAAAAAAATGGAAAAGATGTAGTTAAATTAGAAAAAAGTTGGTTCAAAAATATGAAGCAGACTAAAAAAAAAAAATACTTAATGCCAAAATGAGAGAATTAAAATTGGGGGAAAAAAAATCTTTTAATTTTTTTCAAAAATTTTAAAAAGAAAAAGGAGACAAATAAATTGGGGGGGGGGGGGGGGGGGGTGGGCAAAAAAATCACCCAAAAACATTTGTAGTAAAATTTCAATTCGCATTTTGATAAAAGCTCGAACAAAAAAGACCTTGAATTATTTCGAGGAATTAATTCCATTGACAATTTTTGGGAAATATTTCAATTTGGAATTATTAATTTGCATTGAATTTTTGCCGCGGAGAGCAGAGCAAAGCAGAGCAGAGCGAAAAGTATTATGAATTTGTTTGGAATTGTTTCAATCATTTCAAATTTGCTGAACTGATGTCACTCACACACTCGTTTACCATATTTGCCAGCAAAAGTGTAATTCAAATGAAATCAAATGGAATGAAATTAAATAAGTGATTCAAACTTTAAAATTAGCTATGAAATTCTTGGACAAATATGGAAATAGCCGGGAATAAATTTTACTTACCCTGAACCGATGAACTCGAGGGGGGAGCCCTAAAAATGCCCTACAAAATCTATACAAATATTATTAATATTTTTATTTATTTATCTACTTCCTGGCTTATTGCGTGTCGTGATGATTAATGACCAATTCATTTTTATACCCTGTACCTAAAAAGGTACAAGGGTATATTAAGTTTGTGCAAATGTATGTAACATAGAGAAGGAGACGTCGGAGACCCCCCAAAGTTACCCACAATATGATCAGGGTGACTAGAGAAATTGATATAGCCATGTCCGTCCGTCTGTCCGTCTGTCCGTCTGTCCGCGCGTACGCCTAGATCTTAGAGACTATAAGAGCTAGGATAACCAAACTTGGGATTCGGACTCCTTATGTGTGTACGCTGGTCAAGTTTATTTTTTTTTCTCCCCCCGCCCCCCCTTCCACCACCTCATTTTTTTTAAAGCCATATAATGTCTAAACCTTTCGGATTTAAGTATTAGTTGCTTCTGAAAAGTTGTTAGGAATCTAAAAATCTTTCGATTGATATCAAACATGACTAAAATTGGACCATATTTACTCGAGATATACAAAAAACAAATTTTGAGGGTCAAGATTTTAATTCCCCTTGCCTAACTGGTAAACTGCCGAATGAGCAGTCCGATAGATGGCGTGCTTGCAATATTGTGAACAATGTGTTTTTGGATTCAAAGGAATATTAAGACCAGAAGTTTTATGTGAATGCAGGCGACCAGGGTTACCACCCGACTAGGGTTGCCACCTTTTTTTTTTTAATTCCGTCTACTAGGTACAGGGTATCCCAAACTCGGCCGCGCCCGAGTTTAACGTTCGGCTTCATTTTTTTTTTTTGGGTTGACCCAAAGAGTCGATTATGGCCTCGAACAGGCCAACAGGCTTCGAATAAAAATATTTTTCTTAAAAAAATATATAAAAAATTATAATAACAAAATGAAATGCAAAAATTTAATTCTTAAGAAAAGAAGAAGAAAAAAAAATCACGCATACGCCGCATTGACAGTGAGACTCATTGTCTGTGCGTGTGTGTCAAAAGTTGCTTGCATTAATTGTCATACTTTTTGACTTACTTTAATGTTGTTGTTGTTGTTGTTGCTGCAATCGCTACCACGAAACCGCAAAAACTAGGAATAAAAATGAAACTAAAAAAGAAGTAGAAAAGAGACAACAACAAAGTTGGCAACCTGCGTTTCAATTCTGAATTCTCCAGTGAATTTCTAGCCATGTTTTTGTTGTTGTTGTTGTTGCTTTGGTAGTACCTGGCACACGCTGACACCTTCAGTCTGTCTGTGAGGCGGTAGCACGGACAGGGGCGGTGACAACAGAAACCGAGACCGAAACAACCGAGGCACACAACTTCTTTTGGCCCGACTTGTTGACAAGACCAAAAGTAAATAAAACTATGAAAATTAAAGCGGTGAAAAAAAAAACAAAAAATAAATGTGGAAGAAAAGTAGAAAGACAAAAAAAAGAAATTGCAGGTGAAAAATCATGGAAAAATACACAACAAATTAATATAGAAATTAACCCTAGAAAGACCAAAAAAACCGAACTGAGTAAATTTCGAGTCAAGTCACGTTTTTTTTTTTTTTTTTTTTTTTGGAAAATATTCTCACTCAAAATTCCCCAAAAAAAAACTTCTAATTTTTTCACGGTTTAAAATTTCGGTAATCAGATCGAATATATATATATTTTTTTTGTTACCAAGAATTAAGCGTGTATTTTTTTAATGAATGAGAAGAGGAGGGGGGGGGGGGGGGGGGGAAGGTCTCAAAAGAGACCCTCGAGACCCTGTTTTTTCCAAGAGTTTATGCAAAAACAAGCCACCAAAATTAACGTTTGTCACATCGAGCATGGAATGCGATAAATAAACTTTAATGAAACCCAACCAAGGTGGTCGGAGTTGGTTGGTTGGGGGGGGCGCTGACTTGGCCAACTCGAACAATTTCATCGATTTTGCAACCTGGCCAACAAGTTGTCAGTGTGGCAAACGGCCTAATGGAGGCTTATACCAACCAGGCTTTAATTGCAGGTTCAAAGCTCAAACAATTCTACCCTTTCACTCACTCAGTCGGTCTATCTGTCGGTCTGTCTATCAGTCGGTCAGAGTGTCTGTGGCCCTAAGCAAACATGGTCACATGCAAAAGGCCACTCATCACTCTAGCCGACCGCAATTATGTCTGACTTGTCCTATAGACAGCTGTCTACATTATATGGAAACCTCGAAATGCGATTCTCGGGATCCTTGGGTTTCTTGGAATTCTTGAAATTCTTTGGTTTCTGAAGACTCCCAGTTTTTTTCTGATTGGTTCAAAAAAAAACATCAAAGTCATATTTTTTTTTTGGTTGGAGTTCTCCAAAAAGTCTGGGGGTTCTTGGGTTTCCCGGGACTCCCAGGTTTCTCTTGTTGGTTCAGAGACATATCTTTTTTTTTGGGATTGGAGTTCTCCAAAAAGTCTGGGGATTCTTGGGTTTCTCGGGACTCCCAGGTTTCTCTTGTTGGTTCAGAAAAATCATCAGAGTTTTTTTTTTGGTTGGAGTTCTCCAAAAAGTCTAGGGATTCTAGGGACTCCCAGGTTTCTCTTGTTGGTGCAGAAAAATCATCAGAGTCATATCTTTTTTTTTGGGATTGGAATTCTCCAAAAAGTCTGGGGATTCTTGGAATTTTCGGGTTTCTTTGGTTTCTCTAGTTGGTTCAGAAAAATCATCAGAGTTTTTTTTTGGTTGGAGTTCTCCAAAAAGTCTGAAGATTCTTGGGTTTCTCGGGACTCCCAGGTTTTTCTTGTTGGTTCAGAGTCATATCTTTTTTTTTTGGGATTGGAGTTCTCCAAAAAGTCTAGGGATTCTTTGGTTTCTCTGGTTGGCTCAGAGAAATATCTTCTTTTCGGCTGGAGTTCTCCAAAGAGTTTTCGGATTCTTGGGATTCTCTGGTTGATTCAAAACAAAATCATCAGATTCATATCTATTTTTTTTTTTTGGTTGGAGTCCTCCAAAGAGCCTGGGTTAATTATCATTGAGCTTGGTTATGGCTTGGCCTTTGTCTTGGCTAGATGCACTAACCAGGCCGAGTGGCTGAGTGTTGCCCTGAGGACGGCATCAACCTTTTGGGCCAAATGAGCCGCGGCTGCTGCTGCTGCTGCCCCCGTGTACAGAACCAAGCTCGTTGTGCTTCTTCAAGCTAATGACTCATTAAATAACGCGTTCCATTACATGACAATATCATCATCAAAAACCCCCAATGCTAACACCCCTTCTGTCTGCTTCTTCTTCTTCTGCTGTTGCTGCTGCTGCTGCTGCTGTTGGTGTGTTTGTGTCAACGTCTCAGGGCAAGACCTTTTGGGCCTGACAATGTTGCGGCTCTGACGGCTTGCCAATGCATATTCATGAGATTCATTCGTGCCAACTTGCCATTCTGCCAAGAGGACAGACAAGGGCTCATCTCACCCATTCTCCACCACCCTCACCCTCCCTCTCTCACCAAGCAGCTATACTTGCAAGTGCATATGAACTGAATATCTGATATCTGAGAAATATGGCTTAAAATGTTTAGAAAGCTAGGTAGTCACTCACCCACTCCCCCACTCCCTCAGTCAGTCAATCAGTCAGTCAGTCAGTCTGGGAGTGAGTCAATCGGCTGATGGGTGACTGCTCAAACAGTGACAAACACTTGACATGTTTGGCAAAAAAAAAAAAAGACAAAAAAGTAAAGCCCAGATTTCAATCAAGATTCTGGCAAAGTTTTTGACAACAAATATATATATATATATACTCTGATAACTGAGGACTTCCAGGTCTGATGAACTCAGAGACTTTTGTAAAAAATCTCTTAATTCTGTGAATTTCATTTGAGTTCCAAATAAGCTGAGAGTTACTCAAAAAGATCTTTTGTTTTGAAGCATGTTTTGTGCCCTACTGTACTCTGCCTAGCCAAGCTTACAAAAAAAATGAAACAGCGAAGCTTTCAGAGGTCTTTACAAAATGTCTCATATATTTCCGCTGAATAGTTTTCACCCCCCCCCCCCCCCCCAGCCCCCTGTTTCCATTGAGTCTCTTCCTGGGTGGCGTTTTGTTTTGACTTGGGCTTTCTAATTTGAATACGCTTTTTAATGTGAAACACACATGAAATCGTGATTTGGTAATCAGATCTGAATGTCTCGTCAGTGTTTCCTGTTTGAGTTTTTCACTGCACTCTTTGAACAGGCTTAGCTAATTCATTCGATTGCGTATACGCCGTGTGCCTCACTCGCTCCCTCTCTCTCTCTCTGTCGAACACCCCACAAAAACGGAAATCGATTCCACGCGAAACAAACTAATAGAAAATAGGGAAAGGGCTTTGCTAGAGAGTGGCGAGGAGGTCACCAAAAAATTAAAAGCAAATGCCAAACAACTTTTAGTTAATTAGAACGGGCATTAAGTCAACTCTTTCTCACACCCTCTCTCTCTCTCTCTATCTCTCTCTCTCTCACACACACTCTATTTGCTGGCTGATAAATTCCTTCGTTTATGAAGCAAACCCATTAATGTCGAGGTCAAAGGAAAAACATATTTAATTTTTTTCTATGCACTTTAGAAAATCTGAATAAGCGAGTTAATGATTCGCTCGAAGGGTGAAGGCACTCCTCATCCCTGGGGAAGGGGGTTGGGCTTTTCACACTGTCAATGGAGTGGAGGGGGTGGTGTGGCAAGTGTGCGTGTGTGTGTGTGTGTCTCGAGTTGCGAAAGACGCTAACGAGCAATAATCAAATCAAAAAATACATTTTATTATTATCCAAAATTGCTGTTGCTGAAAAGCGCTTTTAGCAAAGCTTGAAAATGGCAGCGGGGCTGAGCAGGCGCTTGGCAGGGGTGAAAATTCTTTGCGATTTTTTTTTTCTTGTAATTTTTTCTCGAGAATTTTTGTTCGCCCCTCCTCTTTCACTTTTGGCCTGGACCAGCTGCTCAGCCACCTTTCACTCTCTTCTTTGTTTGCCCACCACTTGAGGCTGTACCAATTTTTTGCTCAGTCCCACCCACTCCTCTTCTCTCTTTTTCCTTCTTGTTCTTGGCTCTTGCTTGTTATGTTCTTTGTTTCCTCTGTTTGCGGTGTATCAATTATCGTCTAGATTTTTTGTTATATTTTTTTTTTTTTTTGCGAACTTTGTGATTTTCGCTTTGGCTGAAAATTCACAGGTTTCTTTTTTTTTTTTTTTTTTGCTTTGCTTACTTTTGCTTTTTGCCTTAAGTCATTTGGCAAACATACACAAACACACACAGACACACACAGACACACATAAACAACCACAAATCGGAGTGCTTCGGGTTACCACATTTGTTGCTTTCCCTTTTGGCCTCTGTGCGCCTATTGAGGTTAACTTGGATTTCAAGAGCGCGAAATTTCACACATCACATTAAACGATGAGACAAAAAAATTAAACAACAACAACAACAAACTAAAAAAAAAATAAATAAAAAGTGTCCAGGCTGAGCACACCTATCGTGTGATAAACCGAGGACCAGCCAACAGGACCCCAGCAATGCTCAGTCAAATTCAACAAGCTGCCAAAGCCAATGAGTCCACACACAAGTCTCTGCCTGTCTCTCTGACTCGTGTGTGTGTGTGTGAGTGTGGTGTGGTGTGATTGTGTGAGTGAGCATGTGAGTGTCGTGTCTGTGGGAAAGTCTCGTTGGCTGCTTCGTTCTGTTTGCTTTCGCTAGTTTTCTGCGCGCCGCTGCTGCGTGTGAATAAGTGAACTTTGTGTGCGTGCTGTACCGTTAGCCAGTGAGAGACCAAGACTGTACCAACTCTGGCCGGCCACTCAGTTGGTCGAGTGTGAGCGAGAGCAACATCCAACCCTGAGCAAAGCCATTCAATTTGGCAACTGTTTGGCTTTGCTGTTCGCCTAATTCGTATAGTTGGTGATTTTTTAACACGGCCAGCTGGGGGCACACCTGTCTGGGCTTTTGCCACTCGGACAGGACACCCACTCGGTATACAATGAAAAGTGTGTGTGTGTGTTTACAGTTTTCACCTTTATCAAAATGTTATTTTCGAGGATTATAAATGCTGCACGTAATTTGTTTACACTGAGAGCAACAAACAGGAAAATAAACACACACACACCCACATACACACAGACACACATATTCACTTAAAGAAAGAATAGCAGAATTTATCCAGGTTTTTGTCTGAACGCTGTCTGCTTTTTTGCTTAATTGGATGGGTTGAGGGTGATTGGGAGCTGAAAAGTTTCTAAGGAAACAGCTTACAGCCTTTCCTCACCCCTTTCACTCTTACTCTGTGTGTGTGTGCGTGTGAATCCCATCTTGTCTTGTTTTCGTCTGTTTTGACCATCTTTTCTTTTCATACACATGAAAATTGAATCTTTAATGCCCCCAAGAAAAGTGAGAAACAAAAATAGAAATATCTTCTACCTTTTGGCAAAAACCGACTCAGGTTTACCCTACTTGATTAGGACTAAAATATATATCTACATATATATATCAAATTTCTGATTTGAATTTAAAGGAATTTTAAGAATTAAATCTTTCAAGTCTTGAGGAAATTTTCTCAAGAAATAAAAAATTTAAAACAAGCAAACTGAAATAATTCCAAAACAAAGAAAATAATCCTTGAAAAAAATATAAAAATAATTTCTAATTCTTCGAAGAAAAAAAAAAAATTATAGAAAAATATGAGAGAGTTTTAGTCGCGTGTACAGTTGTGCCGGCCAGTGCAGAGTGCACGGTGCACCTGACAATGGGAACTAAAACATGTTGCATAGTTTTCGGCGCCGCAAAATTCGTTTATTTCTTTATTGTTCTTTGACTGTTTGCATTCTTATTTTTTTTTTGTTTTTACTAAAATTTTCTTTACTATTTTCTTTGGTTTCTTCGTTGAACATTTTGCCTAGTTGCTGTTTCGCAGGCAAATTGACTTGCATATTTGCAACTCGACGCGCCGCATTGCGCGCTTAATCGCTTTACAGCACCGACCAGCCCAGACCAGACAGACACATAATAGCCACCCGCCACCCGCCAAGTCAGAGGGGGGAAGTCGGAAGGAGAAAGGTGAAAGGTGGAAGTGCGGAAATATATATTTTGTCAAAAGAGTTTGGAGTTGGTGAAAAATTGCGCCAGCGAATCGAAACTTGGCGGGCAAATAAATAAGCAAAGCAATGCGGGTCACAGGTTAACATTCGTGTTGGAAATTACTCACAAAAAAACTTTGCCAATTGAACTTATCAACTTGTATGAAGAAAAAACAATATATACATATATATATAGGAATAATAATAAGTATGTATATGGAAAATTTTTGTCACTCTTCTTTAAAAAATTGTTTTCACAGAAATACTTTAATCATGAAAAAAAAACAAAGGAAGTGCGAGAGAAATTTAAAAATTTTTGCCACTCTGATTACACTGGGGCTCTTGGCCATTTGATCTTTTGCCTTGCTCGCTTTACTTTTAATTAGACTTCTTACACAAAACCCTTCCCCACCCACCCACTCCTGCCCACCACGCCTACACAACGTGTAATCAAATCCCGGCAATTTTGTCACTTTGCAAATTTTCCAAAGCATACTTTTCAGCGCCCGGAATAAATCTAAGAAACACTCAGCCGCTTGCCGTACAAAATATTTAACCAAGGCCGACAACACCGACTAAAAAAAAAAATATAAATCCACAACAAAAAATAAAATAAAATAAATAAAAAAAAAGGTTAAAAATTCAAACCGACAAAACATGCACAGGATGCTGTGGCTAACGATGCTGTCTCTGCCTCTGCCTCTGCCTCCATCCTCCCCCCTCTCTCTCTGTCTCTCTTACTTTGTCTATTTCACTTTCGTGAGTTTTGGTAAGAGGCTTAGTCAAAACTGGGAATGCAGAAACTTTTGCTTTGATTTGAATGTCAGAAAATTTTTGACAATTCGAGTGACTCGGAAGTGCTTGTTAAACTGCATCCGGTTGTCAGTTAATTGCAATCTCTCTCTCTCTCTCTCTCTCTCTCTCTCTCTCTCTCTTTTGTTACAATCTGGAAAGTTTGGTATATATATGTATATATTTTTTAGATTTTTAAAAATTAATTTTGGTAATTTTTTTTTCATCAGGAAAATTTTTCTATGTTAACTTTGAAATATTTCTGGGACTTGGCTCAAGCTTCCTTTAAGCTTTGCAAAATCCTTGAGAAATTGAAGAGCTAATTTTGAAAGGACTTGGATTTGGGTTAGATATATCTCTGGGTCTTAGATTATTTTTGAGCGTCTCCGAAATGTTGACTAAATTTGTGGATTTTGAAAGACTCATTTGAATTCTTCTTAGTTGATCTCTGGGACCTTATATCTTTGAGATTTTCTTATGTTTTTCGAATATGTTTTTTTAGCTTATCTGGGTATTTTTCTAGGCTTACCACGACATATCTCTGGGATTGTGGTGAAACTTCAGGAATATTCTTGGAGCTCCTACAAATCGGGCAATATTATTCCAACTTTTTAGGAAGCTTGACTACTTTTGAGATATGATCCAGCCCTTGCTGATTCCTTAAAATATTTCACTACCTTGTCTATCTTTTTTCTCTAATTATATTTGAATTGTTTCTCTTTCAGAATGCCAACCTTATGAGTACAAATGCCACAGTGGCAAGTGTATCGATGCCAATAAGCGTTGCAACAACGAGCGTGATTGCCCCGATGGTGATGATGAAGGACCCGATTGCCGTAAGTAAAATTGCCAAAAATAAAAAATCGTTTAACCCCAAAAAAAAAAACACTCTACACAATTGTCCCAACAACAAAAAGGGGAAAAAACCTGATACCTCAAAGTGCTAAAAAAAAAAAAAAAAAACAACTTAGAATAAATAAAACAAAACGCTTACTAGATCTCTCTATGCCTCGGGTCCGAAAGGTCCTTTAGATCTTAAGTAATTTTATTTCCGCTAAGCTTGATTTTAAGTCTGCAAATAGTATATAAACATTTTTAACTTCAACTTAATCTAACAAATAACCAAAAAGTTACTAACCCAACTCACCTAACTATCCATCTCTCTCTCTCTCTCTCTTTCTCTCTTTGAAACGGGTAACAAAATCTAACCTAAAAAAAATCGAAAACCAAATCAAATTGTTACTAACCCAACGTCATCATCCAAAAATAACAACAGCGGCAGCCTGCAGCGGCATGGAGTACCAATGCCGCGATGGCACGCGCTGCATCAGCATCAGTCAGCAATGCGATGGTCATGCCGATTGCCATGACTCCGACGATGAGGAGCACTGCGACGGAAGTGAGTATAGCCCCGGAGTATCATCAGTCGATTTCGGTTCATTCTGCTCATCTCATTAAATGCATTTCTCTGCCGTTTTTCTCTCTCTCTTGTCTACTTTGGCTGGGCAGTTGTGCCTAGGCTGAGATTCACCTGTCCCAAGGGCAAATTCACCTGCCGGGATCTCTCCTGCATATCGATAGTTCATCGCTGTGATGGACGAGCCGATTGCCCGCATGATCGTTCCGATGAGGAGGGTTGTCGTAGGTCTTACCCAAACCCAAACTTAGGGCTAGATTATTTTGTTCTCTCTCTCTCTCTCTCTCTCTTGCTCTTTATGTCTCTTTCCATGCAGCCTGTCTTTATGACAAATGGCAATGCGATGATGGAACTTGCATAGCCAAGGAATTACTCTGCAATGGCAATATCGATTGTCCCGAGGATATATCCGATGAACGCTATTGCGATGGTGAGCCTAATCAATTAGATTTTTTTTTTTTTTTATGTGTGCCACGAATTTGGCTTGCGAATTTTCAAAAGGGAAACCCCTAAATTTATCGATAAAAAAATTGTGGTTTTAGACAAAAAAAAAATACTGAAAAGCCAATAAATTTGTTTTTTTTTTTAGAGAGGTTTTTCCTACCAGGAATGCCAAAAAGAAGCAAAAAATAATTGGGTCAATATTAGATAGATAATCGATATCGATAGACAATTGAGTTGATAAATGATTTATCCATAGACGATTGTTTTTCCCAATAAGTTTTGATATAAAGGAAACCCTTCAAATGGATAAATTTAATTAAGAATTCATGATGATTTGATAAGATGTAAGAATCGATAGATTTATCGATAAAAAAAAAGAAAGAAAGAACAATTAGAAAAAAGTATAAAAAAAAAATAAAATTCTGAAGTCTTTGAAAAAATATTCAACTTATCGATAGAAAGCCTGGTACACCCTGAGCACTTGAGACTGATTTAAGTACATAAAAGGAGGCACAACATTTTTTTTGAGATATTTAAGGAAGTTAAACTAAAATTGCTGGCCAAAAGGTTTTGTTGCAATTTGTCAAAACAAAATGAGAAAATATTTAAATAAATCGATAAATTCTTGAATATTTGCATCCAGACTCGTAGCCACAATTGTGTAGAATTTAGATAGACATTTGCCCAGGGCCATGGCCCTCGAACTTCTCCACCTACTCGGCCAGGTAAGCCTTCAAGCCTCCTTTGATTTTTTTTCATTCCATTTTTACTTTATTTTGGTTTCTCTCGAAATTTTTTGGTTGAAATGTTTGTTTGATTTACCTCGATTTGCTTTTCCTTGGCAATTTCGTGTTGTCAAATCAGAAATCAGAAATCAGAAATCAGCGGCTTTCAGTCGGTCAATCAGTCAGTCACTGAGTCACTCATCTCGGCCCCTGTATGGTTTTGCCATTGAGCCGAGACAAACTGAAAAGTGCCTGTCTGCCGACCACTAACCAATGTCCAAAATAATTCCAACTATGATAGACAATTGCTTCGAAACCCTCCAACTCGCCTCACCACTCTACTCACTCATCTCACATTCACATTCACATTCACTCATCCAGCTGAGTTCATATCATCTCGATTTGTATAACTGAATTACTTGAATGGTCATGGTTATTGGCATCAGGTGGCAACGATGCTGATAGTTGCCTATTTTCGGAATTCCGTTGCGATAACGGTCAGTGTATACCGATGCGTCAGTTATGCGATAATATCTACGATTGTTCCGATTATACCGATGAACAGGATTGCGGTAAGTGATGTCACGAGGCATCAGAAACTCACACGCTAAAACGCTGTGAGCTATATGTTATTTATGTGTTATCGATATGTTATCGAAATATTTTAAATGTGTTATCGATATGTTATCGAACTGATGGATTTCATAGATGAGTGATAAATTTCGAATTTATCTCAAACGATTTCTATCGTTCGATATATCCAACATATCCTTAAAAGTTATCGACCTTAAAAGTACTGTTAAATCGAACGCTCAAGTCTTATCGATAATTTGTCTATTTGTTAGCTATTGATTCTCTTGAAGTGTTATCGATTTAATGTGATTGTTTTTTTGGTCGCCTTTGTGTTATCTAAATGTTATCGATAATTGCTGTTATCGAAGTTTCTATTTGCTTCATGCGGTGTTGGACTCAAAAGTAAATAAAACAAATTAAATTGGTGACTGGTCTCTCTCTCTCTCTCTCTGTCTCGCTCTACTGTTATCTCTGTCTCTCTCTCTCTCTCTCTCTATCAACTTTTTGTGTGTTTTACTCTCTTCGATTTCGATGCTGCTTCTTCTTCTTCTTTTTACAACTTCAACTGCTGCTTTTCTCTGTGTGGTTTTGTGAATTTCGTATTGATTTATTTTTAACACAAAAACATTTTTATTTTCTTTTCCCCCCCCCAAAAAAAAAAAAACCAAAATCGGATCCATTTGAAATGTGAACAAAATTGAATGTAAACTTGCCTTTATGGTTGTGGTTATCGAATCTTCTAAAAACCAAACAAAACTTGCACGTTCAAATCAAAAAATTTATCTACCTCTTTTTGGCATATGGCAAATTTTTGCATGTAAAAAAAAAACACACAAAATCAAAACCCTGCCCACGTCTATGCATATGGTTGCATGTGGTTGCCTCTTCTTGACCCACCCAAAAAAAAAAAAAAAAAAAAAAAACAAAACACGATTGCACAGACCCCGATGATGCCCACAACCGAGACACCTTCGACGAAGACGAAATCATACGAAACTATGCCGACCACCATCAACGACCCAATCCCTACCAGCCCCCGCCGCCCACACCCGGCGGCTCGTTCAGCATGCATCAGCTCGATCAGCATGAATACGAACTATATCATCCGAATATCTATGGCAAGGCCAATGATCGCAATCCCTGCCAGGAGGATCAGTTCCGTTGCAACAACAATGTCTGCATACCCCTCCACCTGCGCTGCGACAAGTTCTACCACTGCAATGATATGAGTGATGAGTTCAACTGTGAGATCTATGAGAGACCCAGACCCACCACGACCAGTCGACCATATATGCCACAGACTGAGGGTCCTCCGCCGACAAGGGCACCCTGGCCGCCACAGAACATTGAGGTGGCCACATCTCGTCCGGCCTGGCCCTGGCTGGCAGTAACCACCGAGGGACCTCCTCCTACTCCGCCACCAACAACAACAACTCCTCGAACTAACCCAATCCTAACCAGAGCGCCGCCCTTGAGTAGGTTTTACCAAATTTTTTGTTCTCCATTTTTTTTTTTTTATTTACCGAATTCGCGTGCCCTTAAAGCTACAGAATTTGGGTGGGTTAAATTCACCGTTACTTTCCGTAGTTAGACCAATAACAACAACAACAACAACAACAACAACAACAAAGTGCATGCGCATGTTTTTAACTCAAACATTGAAATTTACTTAAGCCTATTTAGCTATAAGCCACACACACACACACACACACATACACACTCACACATACACACATACACCGATACACAAGCACAAAAGAAAAGAGTTAAAAATAAGTTTTATAGTTTTATGCATACGTTTATTTTATTCCATCTAATTAGGTATTTAATTTTGATGTTCTATATATTTTCTATTTTAATTGATGCCCCTGCTCTCTCTCTTTCTCTTTATTTCACATTCACTCTCTCTCTCTCTTTCTTTTTGTTGCACTGTACGGGCTGCTTTCGTTTTGTGTACCCTTATGCCTTTTGTTTTTGTTTGACCATCAACATCATCCGTGTCATGTCATGAAATTTTCACACACACACATACACACACGCACACACCTTCACACATCACTTCATCAGCGCCAACATCGCCATCATCGTCATCATCGTCATCGTCACATGGAAATTCAGGCACATCGAATTGTCTTGAAAACATTGAATTCGCGTGCCACAATCGTGATTGCATTCCGATTGAGAGTGTGTGCGATGGCATAGCCGACTGTGCCGAGCACGAGGATGAGGAATATTTGTTATGTAATTGTAGCAGCGATAAGGTGAGTCCATCCCAGCCCATCCCAGCACATCCTCAAACACATCACATCACACAAAGCTTCCAGGCTAACAAAAGAGTTGAAACCAAAGGTTTGGTTATGGTCAAAATAATAAGCCTGGTACAATTAGAAGAACTCAGATTAATCTCGAACCTAAGGGGGTAAAAGGATTACGGAACCCATTTAATGAGATTGTCAGAAACTTGGTATACCCGAATTGATTCGACCAGGCAATCTTCGAAAAATAAACATCCCCGGGTCACCTACCAAATCCCAACGATTAGAGACTTATTTTCTTTTCGAAGTATTTTCCAAGCACGATTTTGGTTGGTATAGAAACTATAGAAGCCTGATCCAACTGAAATTTAGTAGGCATGTCTCGCTTTATATAAAAAATTCAGCTACCAAATTTGATTGAAATCAGTCAATAAATGTAGGAGTTATACCTAAGACCGATTTATGTATGATATAATGGTCGAATCCTGATGAAAATTGGTACATATGTGTATCTGTTTATAAGAAACGAGCTTACTGAATTCAAATAAAAATAGGGATTATTTCTAAGACGGAGTTAGGTTGGTAAGACGGCCTAATGATAGAATGATTCGATAAACCCAGCTTTATTACAATCGCCTTAAAACTGAGGGACAAGCTTAGCAAGGAAACTGAAAGACAGATAGACATGGCTCAACTAATTCTTCTAGTTTTACCAACTTTTGGGGGTCTACAATGAATGATTCTGTGCCTCACAAACATCAGACAAGAGTATAAAAATAGAATTCCTTTTCTTTAGTCTTGAATTTTTTCAGAGCTTAGAAAGTTCGAGATGAAGTCTCTCTTGCACTTCTCAGTCTGCTTATTAGTTTGATCACAACTGTACCTAACACACACACTCACAGACACACCAACTCTTTCTTTTTCCCCAATCAAGCAGAAGCTATCTTTTATCCACGCTCTCTCTCTCACTTGCTCTCTCTCTCTCTCTGTCACTGTCACTGTAACTGTTGGGCTGTTCAATGTGTGCGTGTTGTGTGTTTACTCGCAGTACAAATGTGTGCGAGGAGGCGGTTGCATACCCAAGACTCAAGTCTGCGATGGCAAATCGCAATGCCGTGATGGCAGCGACGAGAGTGCTTGTCGTAAGTACAATTCATTGCTATCTCTCTCTCGCACTCTCTCAGTGTACTCTTCTGTCTCTATCACTCACACACTCTGTCTCTTTCTCTCTCTCTCTCTCTGACTGTTTAACTATCTTTTTAATTTTATTTTAAGAAAACTTTCTGCCAAAAATAGTTTTAAAATTTTTCGATTTATTTTTTTATTTGATTTCTCAACTATTTTTATAATATTTCCGAATTAATTTTAATTACTTAAGAGTCTTGATTTATTTTAATTTTCTATATTATTATTTTTTTTTATTTTGTAAATAAATCTGAGCTTTCGTATTTGTTTGGCATCATTTCATACTATTTACATATTATTTCATATATTATTCATAGTTTCATTGAATTGATTTTTCTATTCTTTTCTACTTTCATTCTCTATCATTTTTATCCTGATTCCTATGTAATTTTTCAAATCAAAAAAAATACCAAAATTCGCTTGGGCCCTCACAAATCTCTTGCTACTGCTACAATCAATCAACAACAACAACTACTACAACAACAACAACAACATCCAATCAACAACAACAACAATCATCATCACATCAACTACAACAACAATCAATCAATCAATCAATCAATCAAATCATCATCATTATATTAAAACAACAACAACAACAACAACAACTTAAGATTTCCATGCCAAATTCAATAAGACCCGACCGAGTATCGAATGTTCGAGCTTTCAGTATCAATGCGGTGACGGTAGTTGCATATCCGATTATAAGCGCTGTAACGGTATCACCGACTGCGCCGATGGCGCCGACGAATACAATTGTCTTATCAATTTCGATGATGCAAATTATGGTCTCTCTCAAAACCCAACCGATATTCATCCAATCCCAGAGATTCTCTAAAACTTCTTCTTCTTCTTTTTTTTTTCTTTCCTCTTTTAAATGAAATTTTGAAATGGTATAGACACCGACACAAACAACAATCCGTTGGGTGATTGTGATATCTTTGAGTTTGAATGTGATTTGTATCAGTGTTTGCCATTAGAGAAGAAATGCGATGGTTATCCCGACTGTAATGATGAGACCGATGAGCTCGATTGTCCGCCCTTTACAGGTAAAACTTTACAAAAACCAAACCCACTTCTTCCCACCCACCCACTCTCTCTCTCTCACTCTCTGTCTATATCTGTCTTACTCTATGTTTTCCCAATGTACTCACCCACTCACTCTTTGTCTGTTTCGAACGCGTTACACTTAGACTTAGTCAGGATTTAAAAAATTCACAATATTCACAGAGCACTGTCTTGAGCATGAATTCGAATGCGATGACTATTGCATACCGCGTGATCAGCTGTGCAATGGCCTTGTCAACTGCAATGATGGCAACGACGAGCGCAACTGTACTTTTTGTCGTGAGGGCGCCTTTCTGTAAGATTTAAACAAAAACAAATCGAACCCATACATTTCGATCGATGAGAATTTCAAGAATTTTTGTTTTTTTTTTGTCTATTCACACACACACACAAACACACCACTACACACACCCACACCCACGTCTTTCATCATTCATCAACCAAAAAAAAAAAAGCTGCAATACGGGCGAATGTATTGCTGCCAAACTGCAATGCAATGGCAACCCTGACTGTGCCGATGGCAGTGATGAGTATTCATGTGGTAAGGGCTACAACAACTACAACAACAGCAACACCTTTCATTTAAACACACACTCACACCTATTTAACACACCATTTAAAATTGTAGAAAAATATTTAATCCAATTTTATTTATTTTTTGATTGTAGTTATTTTTGCTTTTTGTTTTAGTTTTAGTTTTTGTTTGTTTTGCTTAAAAATTAGTAACTGATGAGTTTTAGTTAAATTTATAGTATTTTAGTGTTATCATTTGATTTCTATTTTGTCTCTCATTTCAATTAAAGTGTCGTGTCCCTTTGATCAATTCAAATGCAATGGCCTCTGTGTCGATCGCTTTTTGCAATGCGATGGCAAAATTGATTGTTACGACGGTAACGACGAACGAAATTGTCCGGGTAAATTGTTCTCTTATTTTTTTTTTTGTTTTTAAAAAATTATCTTGGAAGCACTTTTCTCCTTCACAGTGCCATTCAAACTGTAGCAGCTCCAAAAAACCTGTAGAATTTCCCAAAAATACCTTTTGGATTTTTTTTTGTAGTCCCTTTTTCAAGATCTTTTGTAGTTGCCTTTTGATATAGTTGAAAGGCTCTCTTTCATTTCACTGTGTAGCTCAAACTGTATTAGCTGTAGACTTGTAGAACTGTGAATCCAAATTCCTTTGAACTGTGATAAATATTTTCAAACTAACTCTCAAACTGTAAACTCTAAGAGTTCTTGTTGGGTACTCTTAGTACCCAAGTCTCTCCTCTTTCCCAATTAACAGCTTAAATTGTTTAACTCCACAGTAGCTGTCCAACTGTAAACACTGAGTATACACCTAAAGCTCTTGTTATACTTTCAATACCTAAGTCTTTACTCTTTCCTATGGTAATTCCACTGTCCCTATCAAACTGTAAACCATAACTGTTCTAGCCATTGCAATTCCCTTTAAATGTTATTTTAAATGTTATTTCAGCCAGTATTATTTTAAAGTTACTGTCAAACTGTATACAATGTCCCTAAAACTGTCTAAGCACAAAGTACCTTCCAAAAGCGAAGTGTCGACTTATGTGATTTCGCAATTGTTTTCAAACTGTAATATGGAAAACTTTTTTCTTGACCTTTTAAATGTAATAACCAAGTCTTTTCTCTCTCCCGTACTAGTAGATCAAGTTGGATAATTTCACAACTCCTCTCAAACTGTAATCTTGTCTAGACTTTGAAAAGCCTATCCCTAAAATTTCAAGCTGCATAATTTTACAGTTTGTCTAAAACTGCAAGTAGTGATAGTATGTACAATTATTTTATCACTTTCAATTCCCAAGTCTCCTTGTACCTTTGTATTTTGACTTGTTTATTTTCACAGTAGCTCTTAAACTTTTAGCCATGAAAATACTTAAGACTATCTCATCACTTTCAATTCCCAAGTCTATCATTTTTTCTGTAGTATTTTCAACTGGATATTTTCACTGTATCTCTCAAACTTTGAAACCTAAAGAAATGTAAAGCTGACTTAGTCCTTTCAATTAACAAGTCTCGCCTTGTCTTCCCCTAATGCTTCCAACTGTTTAATTTCACAGTAGCTCTCAAACTTACAAAGAAAAACTTTCAATTCCCAAAATCTTCCAACAGTAACTGAAAATACCCAAAATCAAACCCACACCCATTCCACTGGTAACTCAAACTGTATACTTTCGCAGTTGCTCTCAAACTGTTCTATCTCACCACTTTCAATTCCCAAGTCTGTAATTTTTTCTGTAGTATTTTCAACTGGATATATTCACTGTATCTCTCAAACTTTGAAACCTAAAGAAATGTAAAGCTGACTTAGTCCTTTCAATTAACAAGTCTCTCCTTGTCTTCCCCTTATGCTTCCAACTGTTTAATTTCACAGTAGCTCTCAAACTTACAAAGAAAAACTTTCAATTCCCAAAATCTTCCAACAGTAACTGAAAATACCCAAAATCAATCCCACACCCATTTCCACTGGTAACTCAAACTGTATACTTTCGCAGTTGCTCTCAAACTGCCCTGTTGAAATTTTAACATTTTGCATTCATTAATTTGTTTTGTTTCTGTTTCGTTTTTTATTTGTTTTTTTTTTTATGCTTTTTTTTACGCATAATTTTTGCTCATTGTGTTGTCTGTTCAATCACACACCAACAATGCACCAACAACGCACACAAACAAACACACACAAACCACAACAACATCAACAACAACAACAACACCAAACAACAAGTAGTAGACGATGAGACTAATCAAAGAAATGCGAGCAGAAAAGTCTGCCAAGATTATCAATGGCAATGCGCCAATTTGGAATGCATTAATTCAGAATTTGTTTGTGACGATCGTGCCGATTGTACGGATGAATCGGATGAACTGCCACAGAATTGCCTGGGAAATGGTAAAATCAAAGCAAATAGTGCAAATTTTTTTTTGTTTTTTTTTTTTTGTTTTTATTCTTATAATCAAATTAATTAATTAATTAAATAAATAAGTTAATTTAAGAATCGAAAGGTTTGTATATGCGCGCAGCTTTTTTGATAAATTTTAATTTGTTTTTCATCATATCAAGTTCTTTTTTTTTTTTTGTTTCATTCTCTCTTTGTCTCTCTCTCTCTCTCCCTGACACATACTGCCTTGCTCTTTCATGCTCACGCCAATACCGCTTTCATCGACACACACACACATACACAAACAAATACACACATAAACCATGAACCAACTGTCACATTTTGGTGATGCGTCCCGCTGCTGCTTGTCCACGCCCTTCATCCTGCGCCCAACGAAACTCGACTTGTACATAAAAACCAAATCAAATCAAATCAAAATCCATCAGCCACCACACGCTTAACCATCGAAGATTGCAGCCCGGAGCAATTCTTCTGCGATGACACTTGCTATGATCGATCGAAGCGCTGCAATGGTCACTTCGATTGCACCGATCGTAGCGATGAACGCGATTGCAATCCATTTGCCACACCACGTCATCCCTCACCCTACCCAGATCTGCCATGTCCTCAGCATACTTGCGCCAATGGCCAGTGTTTCACGGAGACCGAACGCTGCGATGGCCGACGCCATTGCGACGATGGCACCGATGAGGCAAATTGTAAGTTAGCTTTCTCTCATTATTTAACCATCTTTTACCCACCCAAAATAACCTCAGCTCATTTTTGGGTAAGCATTTTATTTTTTGGGGGCAACTAAAAACAAAAAAAAAAAAATGCTTAAGGACAACAAAATTGCACGAAAACTAATCACGATTTTTTTTTTCAAGGTTTTCCCGGGAAAATCTTATTCCAATTGGCTCAAAAGTTTAAGTCATACATAATTCTAACTGACTAATAAAATGATCATCGGGAGAAGTTCCAATAAAGACAATAATGAAGTCAAATATTGGAATACAATCCCTAAGATATAGCAAAGAATAAACCTCTGAAAGGATTCCCTCGACAGACTAGGAAAATATCTTAGTCCTAACCAGAATTCTGTTCGATTTTCAAAGGGTGCAAATTCCCAATTCCAAAAATATTGCCCAGTTCTCAAAGCTTTGAAAGTATCCGCTGTTTCGAAAGAGTTCCTGAAGTCTTAAAACAAAAACCTTAAGCCCTAGACTTTAGGGAGTTCAAGAACGAATTTCACAGTTCTTAAAGTTTCCAAATATGAGAGGAAAAATTAGAAATTCCAAAAAACTCAGCCAACTCTTAAGGTCCTTAAATTAAAGCACTAGCTTTCAGGGAGCTAAAGAAAGAACTTGAAAATACTATACTCTTGAGAGTCGAGAAATTGAGGCTTCGAAATCAAGTAGCTCAGTTTCCCATTCCGAAAGAATTCCTGAACTCTTAATGACAAGAAGCATGAAGCTGGATGAGTCAAAGAATAGTCAGATCTTCTAGAATTCAGGAATTCCTGGTATTTTAGGACCTGAAATTTATAGGAGATAATTTCCCATTCCAAAAGATATTCCCAATGCTTAAAATCGAAGAATTTGAGTGCTAAAATTGAGAGACTGAATTCCCCATGCCGAAGGAATAACTGAATCCCTCAGGTTAATGGTTTTCAGCCCTGGAAAGAAAAAACTCCGAATCCAAAATTATTGGGAACTAATTCCCCTTACCCCAACTTTAAGAGTCGATGAGCTCCTGAACTTCCCAGCCCCTAGAATTTCCATGACCCAAAATTATAGGAGGCTATTTCAACAGAAATTTAAGTCCTAAAATTAAGAGACTGAATTCTCCACGACGAAGGAATAACTCAACTCCTCAGGTTAATGGTTTTCAGCCCTGGATTTTGAAGGGTTAAAGAAAGAACTTCGAGTACGAAATGATTGGGAACTAATTCCCCTTAACCCAACTTTCAAAGTCGAGGAGTTCCTGAACTTCCCAGCTCCTAGAATTCCCATGAACTCAAGACCCAAAATTATAGGAGGCTATATCAACAGTCCGAGAGAAAAATCTTTTAGGGTTCCACCAACTTGATGTACATATATCCAGTACTTTTTGTTCGATTTAAAGCACGGCTCACTGCTTTTTAATGCCCAGCAATTTTTTAGGCACTTAAGATTATTACTTTTAATTTGATTTTCTTTTATCTCACTCACTCTCTCTCTGTCATATATGAAATGAATCTATCAATATTATATAACTCTCTTTCTTTCAAGTACAACGAATAAATAGTTTTCGTTCTTTTTTTTGGATATTTTTATATATTCCATATTTTTATTTATTGATTTCTGCTTAAAATTGTGGAATTGCGTAAATGTTCGACTTATTTCGTATTGAAATTTTCTTTTGCAAATTGCACAACCACAAAAAGGTACCCAATGCAAGGATAATGAGTTTTTCTGTTACGATCATCAATTTTGCATAAATGCAACTCAACACTGCGATGGTTTCTACGACTGCAAAGATTTTTCCGATGAGCAAAACTGTATTGGTTAATAAGCTAAAAATATTCTCTATCAAATTTATTTATTTAGAAATAAATTTTTTCAATTTTTTTTTTGTATTTTTTTTTTTTAATTAATTTATATAGTTTTTTTTTTTTAAGTATTTTTCTAGAATTGTTATGGCATGCTTAAATCAAGTTTAAATTAGTCGTTTAAAATAGTTGGTAAAATTGAGTTAAATCTATGAATATGCACTTTTATTTTTTTTTATTGTAATTTTTTAGCCAAAAAAAAAAAAAAATGATTCTCTCTCTGAAATTGTAGATTGTCCTGTTTGACCCCTCAAAAGAAAACAAAAGCGAAAGCAAAGTTATTTATTATTATTATTTTTTTTTGAGAAATTTTCTAATGAAATGAATATTTTTCCTCCCCGTTCCCAACAAATTGTTTAGGCTGCAATGACAATCAGTTCCGCTGCGACAATGGCGACTGCGTGCCCAGGAATGCCTATTGCAATGGTCGTGTCGAGTGCCGAGATGGCTCCGATGAGGCCAACTGTGCCGATCCTGTGGAATGCGCCTCCTATCAGTTCCGTTGCAACAATGGTGAATGCATCAGTGGCGCTGCCCGTTGCAATGGCCAGACCGACTGCCTGGACAGCTCCGATGAGTACGACTGCCGTAAGTAGCCAAGCCCCTCCCCTACCCACTTTAGCTTCACTCATCCATCATTCGAATCATTATGAAAATTGAAAAATCCAAAAAAAAAAAAAAGGTACCACCACCACCACAACAACTACTACAACAACAACAACAATGACAACACCCACCACTGCCCTGCGTATCGTCTGCCCATCGGGCACTTTCCGTTGCGAGAGCGGACTCTGCATCTCTCTGGGCTTGCGCTGTAACGGGGTGGTGGACTGTCCCTACGATGTGACCGATGAACTGGACTGCGGTCCGATCACCAATGAAATCGATAGTAAGTGGACCCCCACGGCAAATGCAAACCAAAGCCCCGGCCAACTAACCAAAACTAAGGAATTCCCGGGCTCAGGCCAAATCATCCCTCATCTAATCGATTTAATCTAACCGATTTCGCAAATTTCCAGAACACACTTATTAATTTAATCTCTCTCTCTTTTCTCTTCGCACAGCCATACCGGACTATAGTGGCCGCCCGTCTACGCCTGAACTGAATCTCAAGACCTATCCAAGTAGTCAAATCATCAAAGAAAGTAAGTTTCCAAAAACAAAACTGCCTAGGGTATACCAGTTACTTTCTAGAAAGAAAAAAAAACAGAAATTTCTTATAAAACTAATTTTTTCTTACTTGCTTTTTAACCCAAAAAAAAAAAAAAAACAAACAATATTTATGTTACATAAAATACTATATAAAAAATATCTACAGGATATATTAGGGAGGGTAAGTTGATCTGACTAAATACAAAAAAAAAAAACAACAACATATATCAAATGCACACTCTAAGCTAAAGAAAAAGTCAAACAAAAAAGAACACTGCATCCCCCCAAATTGATTGGTCAAAATTTTGAGGATGTATATAAACCGATCCTGCTAGTCTTAGATGCCTTGTGCCTTGGTCCCCAAGCATATAGCTCGATTCTTTTTGAGAATAGTTTTTTGTGTGTGAAACTTTCTAAATTTGAAAATAATTTCTTGCCCAGGTCGCGAGGTCATCTTCCGCTGTCGTGATGAGGGACCACAACGTGCCAAGGTCAGATGGTCTAGACCCGGAGGTCGTCCCCTGCCCGTTGGCTTTAGGGATCTTAATGGACGTCTCGAAATACCCAATATACGAGTGAGTTAAACGCTATATCTCTGCCCTGCAAATCTTTAAAGTTTTTCTTTTCTCCCACAGAGCCAAGATTCTGGCACTTATGTCTGCGAGGCTGTGGGTTATCCTGCCCATATTCCTGGCCAGCAAGTTACTGTGCACTTGACTGTCGAACGCTGTAAGTCTTAGGCTTAATTTGGGAGGGTAAAGATAAATCATAAATCTATTTAATTTGCCTGCTACCCCTTCGGACGCCTTCAGCCTGGGGTGAAAATAAATATGAGGAGCCTGCGTCGAATCGGATTAAGTATGGCACTGTGCCGCATATAGATCTTGAATTCTTTGGCCTAGGTATATTTCGATCGTAAAGTTTTAAAGTTAAACAAAAGATTATTTTTAAATATTTCTTCATATTTCTCTTGCTGCATTTAATGGGCGCCACTTTGCCCCAAACATCTTGGTAATTTGATTTGTCCTAAGCCCGGAAACTTTAACTCTTTTCGAAGAATCATATTAGCTTCGAAAAGAGTTTGGTTCCTTCGGCTTGCCAAAAATGCATCCTGATTTGTCTTGTTTCCAATTTTAAATTTACAAATTTTTTCCCCCCTTCTATTCTCTAGACAATCCTCTGCCAACCTTCAATACAGCTTGTAACCAGAACCAGGCCACCTGCATGACGGGTGAGTGCATTGACAAGAGCAAGATCTGCGATGGCATCCCCCACTGCTCGGATGGTTCCGATGAGCACAGTTGCAGTCGCAACCGCAAATGCGAACCGAATCAGTTTGTCTGTGCTAACTCACGTTGCGTGGAACGCACCTGGCGCTGCGATGGTGAGAACGATTGCGGTGACAATTCGGATGAGGAGTCCTGCCACACCGACTCCAGCTCTGGTCCTTGTCGTGCCTATGAATTCCAATGCCGCAGTGGTCACTGCATACCCAAGAGTTTCCAGTGCGACGATCACAACGACTGCTCCGATGGCACCGATGAAATCGGCTGCAGTAAGTCTTCCCGCCCAGCCAAATCCGAACTTTTCTGAAACTCTCCTTTTTTCTTTGTAGCCGCACCTGTGCCCATACGCCCACCCCCGCCCATGCAATCCCTCCACGAGGGTCAAGCTCTCAACCTGACCTGTGTGGCTGATGGTGTGCCTGTGCCCACTGTCATCTGGCGTCTCAACTGGGGACACGTGCCCGAGAAGTGCGTCTCTCAGAGCTATGCCGGCACCGGTTCTCTCTACTGCCCTAACATGCTCTTCCAGGACAGCGGAGCCTACTCTTGCGAGATTCGTAACAGCCGCGGCTTCCACTTTGTCACCCCCGACACCATTGTCAAGGTCACTCCCGATCGCAATCAGTACTGCCCCTCTGGCTTCTTCAATATGCTGGCCCGCACCTCGGACGACTGCATCAAGTGCTTCTGCTTCGGTGTGGCCAGTAACTGCGAGAGCGCCAACCTCTTCACCTATGCCATCCAGCCTCCAATCCTCTCCCACCGCGTGGTCACTGTCGAGCTGAATACCCACAGCAGTCCCGTGATCAATGAGTCACCCAACTCCGACATCCTCAATCTGCACCATGGCGTCCAGTTCCGTGCCTCCAACATCCAGTACAGCGCCAGTGAAACCCCCTACCTAGCCATGCCCAGCGACTACATGGGCAACCAGCTGAAGTCCTATGGCGGCAGCCTCAAGTACGAGGTCAACTACATGGGCTCTGGACGTCCCACCAACTCCCCCGATGTCATTATCACCGGCAATGGCTATACCCTCCTCCAGCGCGTACACACCTACGCCAACATGAACAACAAGGTGACCGTTCAGTTTGTGCCTGGCCAGTGGCTGATGCCCGATGGTCGCAAGGCCACCCGCGAGGAGATCATGATGATCCTGGCCAATGTGGACAACATTCTGATACGCCTCGGCTACATCGACAATACAGAACGTGAGGTGGAATTGGTCAATATCTCGCTTGACTCGGCCGGCACCATCGACCAGGGTCTGGGCTCTGCCTCTCTAGTAGAGAAGTGTACCTGCCCACCTGGCTATCTGGGTGATTCCTGCGAGACCTGTGCCCCTGGTTATGTGCGTCAACCTGGCGGACCCTGGTTGGGCCGTTGCGTGCCCTTCACCCCGCAACCCTGTCGTCCCGGCACTTACGGCGATCCACGCCGCGGTATACCCTGCCGCGAATGCCCCTGCCCCCAGACCGGCCCGAACAACTTTGCCAACGGCTGCCAGATGGGTCCCGACGGCGATGTCATCTGCAACTGCTACGAAGGCTACACCGGACGCCGCTGCGAGTACTGCGCCGACGGCTACCAAGGCAACCCCCTGGTCCCCAACGGCAGCTGCCAGCGCGCCCACGAATCCTCCTGCAATGTCGAAGGAACCTACACTGCCCATCAAAATGGCACCTGCTCCTGCAAACAGCTCGTCACCGGCGATCGCTGCGACACCTGCCAGCCCAAGTCCTTCCATCTCAACTCCTTCGTCTTCAGCGGCTGCATTGAGTGCTTCTGCAGTGGTCTGCAATCCGACTGCAGCAGCAGCTCCTGGTACCGCGACCAAGTCATCTCCACCTTCGGTCGCTCCCAGGTCCCACACGGTTTCGCCTTGGTGCGCAACTCTCTCTCCAACAATCCGGAGCCAGTGAACTTTGAGAGCACCGGCAGCGACATTAGCTTCAACTCGGTGTCCGATGCCAGCTTCGACACGCTCTATTGGAGTCTACCAGCCACCTTCCTGGGCAACAAGCTCACCGCCTATGGCGGCCGTCTCAACTACACTCTCAGCTACAGTCCCCTGCCCGGTGGCCAGATGTCGCGCAACAGCGCTCCCGATGTGGTCATCAAGAGTGGCGAGGATCTTGTCCTCATCCACTCCCGCAAGTCTCACGTCATTCCCAGCCAAGACAACTCTTATGCAGTGCCCATTATCGAGGGTCCTTGGCAGCGTACCGACGGCCAGCTAGTCGATCGTGCCCATCTCCTGATGGCCCTCAGCCGCATCGATGCCATCTACATCAAGGCCACCTACACCACCAACACCCGCGAAGGCTCTCTCAAGCAGGTGATTCTTGATGTGGCCACGCCCACCAACCTGGGTACCGAACGCGCCTACGAAGTTGAGGAATGTCGCTGTCCTACCGGCTATATCGGCTTGTCCTGCGAGCACTGCGGCCCCGGCTACAAGCGCAACTCCGAGGAAGGCCTCTACCTTGGCCTGTGCGAGCCCTGCGAGTGCAACAAGCACTCCAACGAATGTGATGCTGAGACCGGAGTTTGCCTGGTAAGTTCTCCCTCAATCCGACTCTCATCGAGCTCTATTAAAATTCCCTCTTCCTCTCTCTCCTCAGGACTGCGCCGACAATACCGAAGGTGAGACCTGCGAGCGTTGCGCTCCTGGCTATGTGGGCGATGCCACCCAAGGCTCTCCCTATGACTGCCAGCCCGATCGCTATCGTCCCGAGCCACCACCACCACCACCCTCGCCCGACACCCAGACTGTCTGCGCCCACTGCAACCGTGACGGCACCATTGGCTGTGACGCCAGTGGCTACTGCCAGTGCAAGACCAATGTAATGGGCCGCTACTGTGAACAATGCCGTCCCGGCACCTATGGACTCTCCCCGTTCAATCCCGAAGGCTGCAAGGAGTGCTATTGCTCCGGCATATCCAATCAATGCCGTGCCGCCACTCTCTACCGTCACCTGATCCCAGTGGACTTCATCTCGACTCCACCACTGCTCACCGACGAGAATGGCGATCAAATCGAGGGCGGTCAGAGTGTCTCGTTCGATGTACCCACCAACATGTACACCTACTCCCACGAGTCCTACACCACCAAATACTGGAGTCTGCGTGGCTCTGTGCTGGGCAATCGCCTGCTCTCGTATGGCGCCCAGCTTCAGTACATCCTGCATGTGGAATCACCACGCGACATCACACAGGGCAATGATGTGATACTCATCGGCAATGGCCTCAAGTTGGTGTGGTCGCGCAGCCTAGACGAAGGTGACCGCGAGGAATACAACGTTCGCCTACACGAAGATGCCATGTGGCAGCGTGTCGACGGCGGCCGTGTCAGCACCGCCACCCGCAATGACTTCATGACCGTCCTGAAGAACGTAGAGCACATACTGGTCCGTGCCACCACCAAGATCCCAACTGTACGCACCTCCATACGCGATGTGGTCCTCGAATCTGCTCTCGAGCACGCCTCGGACGGCTCCCTGCAGACAGTGGAAATCGAACTCTGCCAGTGCCCAGCCGGCTATATTGGCAACTCCTGCGAGAGTTGCGCCCCTCTGCACTACCGCGACCAGAGCGGACTCTGCCGCTCGTGCCCCTGCCAGGAGGAGAACACCGCCAGCTGTGCCATTGGCCAGAATGGCTATGTCGAGTGCCAGTGCAAGTCTCGCGCCAGCGGCGATCGCTGCCAGTATATCGGTAAGTGTGTAGTGGGCCAATCCCGAAATGGCTCCCTTCTTAGCAGGAAGTATCACAGCGTTCCAGAACATACAGAACACCCAACTGTCCAATTTGTCCCAAAAACTTTCGAAATCTCCCTGTCCTTGGACAGACTTCAGGTCGATCAAACTGTTTATCTGTGATCTTATATTTTCTTCATATTCCTCACACTCTTTATATTTTCTTTCTCTATTTTATTTCACACAATTCCCGCCCTACCGCCCACGCCCCCCCAAAAAAATGATCCATCTATTTCCCCAAAAACACACAAACACAAATAAATTGATTCGTGAAATATGAAATAAAATTAAAATCACCACCAAAACAATCCAATCCATCCACATTCTAGAAACATCTCTCATTATCGAAGAACCGCCCAAGAAATGCGATTTAAGCAGGGGATTCTGTTGCAACGGCTTTCGTTTTGATATTGCCCCCAACGAAACCATATCATATAATGACACCCTCCAGATATATAAGGGCAACAGAATTATAGGAAATATAACCAAGCTACCATATGGCTGCCACCTGCGAGGTTCGCTGAAAGAACATTAATTCTTTCATTTCTATTTTTTTTTTTCCTTTTTTTTTTTTGTTTTTTTTTTCTCTTACTCATTCAAACAACCAAAAAAAAAACAAATTAGAAGAAATCAACAATCACAAAAATCTACTCAACTAATTTCTAATCTCTTTTGTACTCACTTAAACATACACTCTATTTGTCTCGCTCGCTCGCTCGCTCTCACTCTTTGCTGTTGAATACAACAACAACTTAGACATCCAAAGAGAGTAGCACACACATACTAGCAAAAAAAAAAAACAATTTGTTAAATGTCCACACACTCACACGTACGAGCCAGAAATGTGTAGTAATTAGAATCGATACCATTTCAAGTATTTCTATGTCTAGCAGTAATTAGAATCGATACTCCTCCTCCAAGTATTTCTATGTTGAATTTAGTGGGTCACTTGCAATCGTATTACTCTTTTGTTTACAGTGTTTTTGATTTTAACTCTCTCCCTCTCTCTTTCTGTGTGTATTGAGTGCTCGCAGCGCTCTCTTTGCTGTCACACAGAGTAGACTAGATCAACTGTATTTAAAGCTTTGCTAAGTAGTTTAAACTATGGGCTCTGATCTCCCTCTCTCTTTCTCGCGCGCGCTCAGCCAATCCAGTCTAACTTATACCGTTCATCCTCTGTGTAGTTTATTGAAATCGCTAAAAAAAAAATAAAAGAAAAGAACAAAAATCAAGTCAGCAAACCCCTTCAAAATTTAAGAAAAATAAATTAATCACCTGATTGTTCCGGATTTGGTTTGCAGCCTTGAAGTAAATTCAATTCTGGCTCTCTGCTCTACTCTAACTCATTTTTGGCTAACCAAAAGTATTCTCTTGAGAAAAGTGTGTCTACTAACCCTTTTAGATTCCTGGGTTCTTTAGCTAACCACACCCCCCCACTCCTCAGATCCTGCCCTCTAGAAAAAAAGAAGAGAGTATTCTGAACTTTCTAACCCACTCAACTTTTTCGGGTTGAGTTACCTTTTGAGATTCCCCCTCAAGTCCCCACTAACTTCTTATCAAGTATATTTGTTTTGATGTCTTGTGTACCCCTCGGACCCAGCCAAAGAAGCTGGTAGCTCTGCCAGCACTCCTAGAAGGAGTGCAAAAAAAAAAAAATTTATAGAAAATTATGGAAAAACTATTCACCCCGTGTTCTTGACGATCCCCGTAGACCGTTATTAAAACCAAATCAAATCAAATGTCACTAACCCAAACAAAATATCTTTGATGATGAGACTTATGCTTTTCTCTTTCTCTCTCTCTTCTCTTTCTTTCTCTCTCTCCCTGTCTCTTTGCCCCTGTCCCACTCAACTTTAAATTTTGACCGAAAATCTCAAATCCTAGATCAAGTAATACCCGAGAGACCCACCGAGCCACCAGGCTACGATTATCGCACCCAGATCATCGTTTCGATAGCCAAGCCCGAGATCACCATCATACCTGTTGGTGGCTCCATCACCCTCAGGTGCAGTGGACATCTCAACTGGAATAATGTAAGTACCCGAAAAGAGTCTTTCCACTTTCGGTTTAATTCCAGGTAATCCTTCTTCTTCTTTTCCACAGAATCCCGTGGTGGTCAATTGGTTCAAGGTGGATAGTCGCCTGCCTCCTTCCACCGAAATCCTCGGCGGTGAACTCCGCCTGCACAACCTACAGATAGCCGATTCCGGTACCTACATCTGCCAAGCTGCCAGCAACGAAACCTCACGTGTCTTCTCCGACAAGGTCACCATCACAATCACACGTAAGTCCAGAAAATAAATCCAAAAACCTTTTTACTTTTAACCTTAAAATAATTCTAAAAAAAAATGCTGCTTCAAAAAGGATATGCCAAGGAAATGCTGGCACGCTATGGTAGCTAAGAGTTTTAACATAATCTTTCCACAGAAATGGATCAGATTTTAATCCTTTTGTTGTTGTGTCTCTGCAGCCACCTCACAAATGTCGCCAGCCCAGGTTGTCAAACTACCCAACTATGTGGACTTTGAGGAATACCAATTCAATCAGATCCAGTGCGAAGTCCAGGGCAATCCCACGCCAGTGGTGACCTGGACCCGGGTAGATGGCCAGGCCGATGGTCAGACCCGCACTGAGGGCAATCGCCTCATCTTCGACTCACCACGCAAATCGGACGAAGGTCGCTACCGCTGCGAGGCCAGCAATAGTCTCGGCACGGATGAGAAATACGTCCTGGTCTATGTGCGCCCCAGCAGCCCCCAGCCCCCGCAGCGCGAACGTATCTACATTGAACCAGAGAGCTACAACGGTCTTCCCGGCAGTATCGTGCGTCTCCACTGCCAGTCGGTAAGTGGGGCCAACTTGCGCCTGGAGTGGACCCGAGATGGCTATCCACTCAATGGCCAGCACAATGTGGTTATCAATGGTGGAGTCCTGGAGATCTACGACAGCAGCGTACACGACTCCGGCAACTACGTATGCGTCGGCACGGATATGCGCCACAACTACACCGCCTCGGCCCGAGTGAACATTGAGTCCTACCCGGTGCCTCCCTCACCCGATAGGTGAGTCTCGCAAGACTACTTTGCCGCCGAGGTTCTTACTAATCTAAAATTCTTGTTTAGCTCCAGACCTGTGGTCGTTCCTCTGTCCAACATGTACAAGGTGGCCCAGGGTGAGGACTTTAGCGTGCTTTGCGAAGCCACCGGCAATCCTCAGCCCACTATCAAATGGATGAAGGTCCACGAACAGCTCAGCCTGAATGCACGCCAAGAGGGCAATGTCCTCCACTTCTCCAACACCCAAATCGAGAATCGTGGCATGTACATTTGCACAGCCGAGAATATCCATGGCTCTGATGACTCCAATACGATTATTGATGTTGAACGTAAGTCAGTCCCCATAGATTATTCTCATTCCCATGCGATTTGCCTAGACATACTCTGATTGAGAAAATGCTAACATTTCCATTTGCTCTACAATTTTCTCTTCCTCCTTCTATTTCGAAAAAAAAAAAATAATAATAATAATACAAATGATAAAATTTTTAATCTCTTTTTAAAAAATATATACATATATATATATTTCCCATTATATTAATTGAATTTCTGAAAAATAATTAAAAGTGCATAAAAATGGAGTCGGTAATAAGACAGCTCCAAACAGTCTCATCCTAATACTAATCTGTTCAACAACCATAATTTACTTGCTTGCAGCTCGGGAGCGGCCGAGCGTCGATATCCATCCACCAGGGCCGCAGCAAGTCCATGTCGGGGGCCAGGGTATGCTATATTGCAGTGCCAACGGCATACCCGAACCCACTGTTAAATGGCGTCGCCTTGATGGATTGCCGCTCTCACAGCGACACACCGAACGCGGAGAGGGCGATATAATGTGAGTAACAAAATTTATATCCTTTAAAACAGTGCAAATGAGGGAGAACAATGAAGAAACCAGAGTGTACAAAAGAGAGTAAATAAAGCGCAGCTTTTCAAGGCATTATTAAAACACGAGAGAGAGTAGGCCGAACTGAAAGGAACAAGAGAGCGTAAGCTGCCCGAATTCTACACAGAACTGAGAGAGCAACAAAAGAGCGTAAGCTGCTAGAGATAAAGCTATTAAAGAAGCACGCTCAAAGAGCGAGAGGAACAATAGACTGCCTAAAGAGAGCTTTGAAAATCATAAGCGAAGAGGGTGCTTTTGTGAGCCCAAAAGAGACCACAGATACAAGAAAAGGATCTGTACTTAGCATTAAGAAAGAGTGAGGAAGATAGCGACAGGCTGATGTAAATCTCAAAAGAAACCGAAAGACAAGACCACAGATCGAAAGAAAGAAAGGGCTTAGTTAAAATTAGAAAGAGTTTCACAAAATGGCTTAATCACACCTCTTCCACTTTACTTCCAGCATCAATGATGTGCAAATTGCCGATGCCGGAACCTACGAGTGTATAGCCGAGAACATAGTTGGTAGTGTCACCGCGACAACCACTCTGAATGTGGTTGAAGTGCCACAAATTAGATTCGAACCGGATGATTCCGATATGTCCGTGACTGAGGGCGATGAGGTGCATATCAAGTGCATTGCCAGTGGCTATCCCACTCCCACTGTCTACTGGGACAATGGACGCTCTCCCGTTCGTTCCGAGAGCGCTGGTCAGAATGTGGCCGTAATCAGCATTTATCGTGTGACCCCAGCCGATGCCAGGGCCTACACCTGCCGGGCCAACAACGAGGCCGGCTCCGATGAGCGTCGCTTCTCCCTCGATGTCAGGCCCCGTCGTGGTGACATAAACCGTAAGAATCTCTAACACTGACACTGTCTGAAAAATTAATAACCATTTGATCTATTATCTCTCTCGTCCAGATGGCGATGGCGATGTTGATCGTGATCCCTACAATCAACCCAACTATAACTACCCCCCGCCACCACAGCCGCAGCCACAACCGCAGAGGCCCACCGAATATGAGGCCACAATTGGCGACAATGCCACCCTCACCTGCGGCACCTCCACCAGTAACACAGTCACCAAATGGGACCGACCCGACGGCCGTACCTGGCCCGAAAATGCCTTCCTCGAAGGCAACAGCCTCATCTTCATCCGCATCGAAGCTGAGAACTTTGGCGAATATCGTTGCAGCATCTACGACAACCAAGGCACCCTCCTCCACGATTTTGTACGCAAACTAGTGGAACTGCCACTGCCGAAAATCACATTCCGACCGAACATACCCCTCGTTGTCGAGGCCTACAAGAACGTGGAAATCTTCTGTGATGTCACCGGCGAACAGCCCATGGACGTGAAATGGACAACCGACAACAATCGACCACTGCCAAGGTAAAAGCTTAACCCAGCCCCCCCTCATTCAACTTTTGTAGAAATTTTAATTTTCGAATTTATTTTGCCAAAGTTCCGTGAACATTGTCGGACAATATTTGCGCTTCACGGCCATCACACCAGCCGATGCCGGTAGCTATCAGTGCATTGCCTCGAATCGTTATGGCACCACCAAGCAAATGGCTCGGGTGGTTGTCCAGACTCCCACTTACCAGCCACAGCCGCAGGATGCCTACCACCAAGGCTTTGTGGGCGGCAACATCAGGCTCACATGTGCCAGCTACAATCAGTATGGCCAGCAGCACGAAGATGTTCAGGTGAGTCCAGACAAAAGTCACCAAGTATTTGGTGATGAAAGAAGAAGAAGACCAGTTGATGAGATCTTACAAGCTCTGAAGATCTCTTATTTTCAGTACAGTTCCTGCTAGATCTCTGACAGATCCACAACAGATCGGTCCATTATATCATAATTGATTTTACAGTATCTTCGTTATTTAATTATCAACCTCAACCAATTGGTTAAATGAAAAATAGTTCAGATCGTTGACAGATCAATGACGGATCGGGGTACTATATCAACCTTGGTTTCATCTTCTATACTAATTTATCAATCTCAATCAATTCTGATAAGTAAAATTTATTCAGATTCTTAACAGATCACTGTCAGATCAATACTGGATCGTTGACGTATCGATCTACTATATCAAATTGACCTTGGTCTTAAGTTCTTAACTTATTAATCAATCTCAATGAGTTTTGGTAACCGAAACTAATTCAGATCGTTGTCCGATCAATATCAGATCGTCCATGATGAATGGATCGGTTTTCTCTATCACATCGGGTTTGGTCTCATATTCCTTATTAGTTTAGACAGGTTCAGATCGATACCGATACGAATCGGTCTACTATATCCAAGTGATCTTATATTCACTATTTCTCAATCAGTTTCAATTCATTTAAAAAAAGAAAACTAGTTCATATCGATCCTAGATCAAAGACAAAACAATGAGAGATCCGTCGACTATATTATAAAACTTTCCAATATTTTTTAATAAATTTTTAATGGATTGAATTTCGTTTAGGTTCGTTGGTATCGCGAGCACAACAAGGAACTGCCACGAGGCTATTCCATTCACGATGGCGTACTCAATTTGCTCAATCTGCGTCCTGAGGATGCGGATCGTTATATCTGCGAATCGGTGGACTTGCGCACCAATCAACGTCTGCCACCCACCTACGTTATTTTGTCTGTACTACGTGAGTAATTCCCTAGTTGGTTATGTCAGGTCTGTTCAGATCAGGTTGACAGTTTGCCAGGTCGACAGTAATCCAAAAATTTATCTCTTTATCTCAATCAAAACAGAGAGAAAAAACAAAATGAAAAAAAGAAACATTTATATATTTTTATTTTTAAAATTTTTAAAAAGAAAAACAAAGAAATAATGCAAATAATTTTTTTAACAAAAATCAAATCGAGTGCTAGGCCGATCGAGAACGAAACGGAAACAAATTCAAGAAGAATTTTGATAAAGTTTAGGAAAGATTTTTTTCTTTTTTTTTTAACGCTGATTTTACTTATTTTTTTTTTTATACATATGTACACCAATTTTATTCAGTTATTACTATATATATATATTAACACACACACACATAAACAAAGGCACCTCTGTAAAATGGTAAATATTGTCATTCTGGGTAAAAAAAAAAAAAAAAAAAATTTATTAATTTTTTTTTTTTTTTGAGATTCCAATTGATTAGCACTACTTACCACTACTACACTACTAATATTACAAAAATTACTACTACAACAACAACAACAAGAGCAACAATTATTGAAAAATAAAATTAATAAACACATTTTTTTTTTTTTTGTAAATACACAAAAATAATTCTTTTGTAAATATCTCAAAAAAAATTTAAACCGAAAAATAATGTAAACCAAAAATGAAATTGTAACAAAGCAAAAAAGAAAATAACAAACAAGACAAATTGGTGATGGTGATAAAAATTAAAAACAATGTACAGTTTGGTCATTAAAACAAAAACAAAAAAATTGAAAACAGAAAAACAAAACGGGTACAGTCACATCAAAAAGTCAAAAGCCCAAAAAACAATGTGACCGTTTCGATTTGCATGCTTCGACTTGTCTTCTTCTCACTGCCTACTTGAACACCGCCACTAAACGATTCCAAAAAAAAACAAAAAACAAAAATCACAAAAAATAATAATAATTTTATATATTTCCCAAAAATTGATTTTATTTTATTTTATTATTATTATTTTTTTTCTTTTGTAATTTTCTAACTGGAAAGAGTCACGATTTATATATACTTTTAAAGTCTTAAGTTTAAAATAAAATTGGCTACGATTTAAGCTCAAACCGAAAAACACTTAATAAAACAAAAAAAATATATATATAAATATATTGAAACATATATTAACAAACTGTTTGCGCAAACAATTTGCGCAAATTAAAAAAAGTTAACCTTTTCTTTTAATTATTTTTATTTTTAGTTTTAACTTTTTTTTTGGGTGTTGGTTTCCTTTTTTTTTTTTTTGTTTGAATTGCTTGTCCTTTTGTGGGGAAATTTTGTAAATATAATTTTTTTTTTTTTAATTTATTTTTGTCTTGGTTGTCTCAATTGAACAGTTTGTCCTCTCTATGTGCGCCCATATAATATCTGCCAACCTGCCCGCTCCAACCCAAATATCCTACCGGAATAAATCTATAATTTTTTTAACTCCTTCCCCCCCCCCCCCCCCATCCCTTGTGCCAAAGTGTACAAAGCTTTTTGTAAATAAAAGAAAAAAAACAAATCAATTCAACTTAACCCAACTTTTCACTCTATGAAATAAGTCAAAATCAGAGAGGGTCAATTTCAAGAAATTAGTTAGTTTATTTTTTTTTCTCAGGGAATCTTTCATTTTTTTTTTTTTTAAATAAAAAAAAAAAGTACACCTAAGATAAATAATTTTTAACTTATTATTTCTCTCTTTTTCCTCCTGCTTTTTCTCTTTCTCTCTTTTATTTTTATTCGCGCTTTTCAAAAAATCAAATTATATATATATATCATAATAAATTATATATATATATAAATATGTACTTCATTTGTATATATATATATAAATATATATATATATATTGCTGCAAAAAAAAATAATAATTTTTCTATATGCTTAATTATATTAAAAAAAACTACAACAACAATCAAAACCAACCACAACAACTACAACAACAACAACAACAACCACAACAGCGAAGAAAAAGACCGATATTTGCATGATTTTATTTATATGTAAAGGTGTGTTTCACTTGGAATAAAACCCCAAATCTACCATACGTCTTTTCAGCTTTAATTAAATTTAATATAAATATATTATTTTTTTTTTTTAATTAATTAAATTAATCTTATTTTTTTTTATATAACAATTTGATTTTATATATACACACAATTAATTTGATTTTTTTTTCTGTCGCTTGTTAACGGTTTCATGTGTATTTTTTATATTTGTGTAGACTGTACCCAAAGCCAGGCCAAATTACTTCGCTTTGTCTGAGTGTCTGTTTGTCAGGAGCTTGCTACTTCCTTCGGGCTTTTCTGATATCAGTAAGGCCCTCAGGTTTGAGAATGAGAGATAGACGAGCTTTATCTCCTACTTCTTCTCAGGTTTTGAGAATGAGAGATAGGCGAGCTTAGTCTCCTACTTCCTCCAGATTCACAGCTTTGGCTTAAGAGCCGATGGCCGGTTGAAATTGATTACTTTACGGACGGAACTGTACTTTCAAGACTTCAGTCTTCTTCAGTTCTCAGAAGGGTCGGCTTGGGGTTTACAAGAAAATAATGAGCTTTACAGCCTCCGAGTCACCCTGTTTGTCTTTGGTGGGCTGAGACCTGTTCAAACCTAAATAAGCATGTGAGATCTTTCTGACCAAGCCGCTAGATGGCGCCAGAGCTGCCAGCCTTTAGCCTAGGTACAGTCTATTTGTTTATCGGGCAAGCCCGAGTTTAAAACTATTTTTTGCTCTAAATTAAAATTAAGATTAGTTTCATTTTTTTTTGTTTGTTTGTAAATAAGAAAAATACCGAAAAACGTATTAAACCAGAATTAGTCTTAGAGAAAAACCTACTGTTCAATTAAATTCCAATTAGCCAACTAAAAAAAAAATTACCAAAAAAAAAAAAAACCCAAAAAGCACTCAATTATTTTGGCACAGTTTTAGAAGCTTTGCAAACACACAAGCACACACATACACACACACACCTTTTCTCGTTTTTCCAAATTCTACTAAAAAAAAAAAAAAAAATTAAATTGGCCCTTCCCCCCTCACTCGGAAATCGGAGCAAATTTGCTGGGTTGTGGATTTTGGTTTTTGAGAGCAATTGAAACGGTTCAAAATTACTAACCAAAAAAAAACAAAACAAAACAGTTAAGCCTTAGCTAATATTTTATTCTATGGAATCAAACAACAACAACAACAACAAAAAAGAATTCAAACCAATGAGTTCGTTGGTGAGCAAGCCAATCGGACCACCGCGTCCAGCCATTTCGCATGTCTGCCAGCCGAGCGATTTCAAGTGCGTCTCCCATCCGCACACCTGCATCAAGCCGCACATGGTATGCGATGGCATCTACGATTGTACGGATCATTCGGACGAGTTCAATTGTACCCGCGACTATGGTGGCAAGGGGATTAACAAGACTGGATCTGGTGGTGGTTTCAAGCGCTGGAAGAAGAGTCGCCACCACCACCAACACCACCACCAGCGGAGCCATCAACGCCATCACAGAAGTCATCGTTTGAAAACGAAACGTGCAATTTTCGGTTGGTCTTGAGTTTCTTCATTTCTTTTCGCACTGCTCCCCCCCCCCCTCCCCCTCTCTCACTCTATCTCTTTTCTCTATCTTTTGATTTTATCCACAATATCTAAATTGTTTTATTTTGATTTTATTATTTGTGCCTTTTGTATTTTTTGTCCACCGAAACCATTTGGTCACTCACCCGGTCCACATGAACCTCACCCTTTATGTCCTCCTTTATTTTTTTTTTTTTTTTTGCACTCACTTCGTTTTGTAGGCTCACCATTTTCAGCCTCGTCCAAAAATCTGCACCACGTTCTATGTTTAACGCTTTAATTGAAAGGATCACCAAGTGGATTCCACGAAGGCCACGAAACCAATAAGAAAAAAAAAACACGAACCAGCAACGCTTTTGAATCACTTGAAAAAAATAAAAAAATAAAAATGTATTGTTTATCGTTGAAGTAGCACAGAACAGCACAGCACAGTTATCGAAACTATTGCCACTGCTTACAGACTGTACACGAATTTCTCTTGTAATAAAAACAAAAAAAAAAAAAAATGGCGACAGTTATGCAGGATGTAATATGGGTCTCGGGCTTATCTATTCTATGTATATAATTGTTTGCATGTCTACCCGCTTGATTAAGTTCTGTAAATAACCCACACACACACACATACACAAACATAACAAACAAACAAGTAAAAAAAAAAAAACAATAACCAAACTGAAATTGAAAAGATAATGTAAATTATGCCTAGCCTTTTTGTCAACTAATTTCAAAAACAAAAAATCTTTCAATAAACAACTTATCATATAATTATTAAACCAATACTATATATATATATATCTTTATATATATATCTTTCATTATGTGTAGTAGTGTATTTTTGTATGTCCATTTTGTGCTCAAATCCAAAACAAAAAAATCGAAACATTTAAGACTCTATCAAAATTCAAGTGGTACTGGTAACACCGTTATGTATCTGTAAAACCGTTAATCGGTCGTAGTAAATGTTGAAATCAAATCGATAAAAAAATCGATTAATTGCTAGCAAAGCCACAAAAAGCACTTGATAAATCCCATTTGTAAAATCCATATAATACTCTATATATACCTATATATATATCTGTGTGTGTCTCGACCAAGTAGAAGTATCTGATAAATCTTATATATTATCTTAGTTGTGTTGTTAGTATCAAACCAAATCACCGCTGCCCTCTATCTGTTTTTTTTTATTATTTATTTATTTGTGTAACTAGGAACGAAGCAAAAAAAAAAAAAAAACAAAAAAAAAATCACACTTAACGATTAATATCGAATGATTAACGATAAATCTATCGGAGCAATTCTTGCAGATTTTTCTTGAAACTTCTCTCTCTGAAACGTGAGCGATAACGTTGGATATTTTGTTAATCGATTTGTCTCTGACTGGTTTATCGTTTATCGTTCGATATATTTAAAGCAAATTATCTGTTTACCTCATCAAAATTACTTTCGTATTTTGCTAACTGTACTTTTTCTTTCTCTTTGTGTACCTTTTTTTCCCCCCGTTATCTTGAAATCTATCGAACATCGATAACCATAAACACAACAAACACACACATATACACACATACACACATATACACATATACATGAATGCATTCTCTATCTATCGATTGTGAATTGTCGCCAATTGTGAACCGTCTCCGTCACCGTCTCCGTCACCATCTCCGTCTGCGTCTGCGTTTTCCTGGGGCCTCTTCGGTGTGGTTGTGGGTGGGTGGGTTGCTAACTTTGTGTCTCTGTGTGTGTGTCCTTCCCGCCCATGTGAACGCCTGCCCCACCCAACGATCGTTTGTGGTTTTCTCCAAAACAGCCGAGGCACCAACCACACCACGTTATCCCGTCTACCTGCCGCCTCCAGAACCAACAAGGCCACGTGACTATAGCCTCAGAGTGGACCAGCAATCGTCGAATCTTCATGTAGGTGAATCCACCTCAGTGGAGTGCTACTCCTCGGACAACAGCTATACGAATGTGATATGGGAACGTGCCGATGGAGCACCCTTGTCAAGCAATGTCCAGGTGAGTCTTACCCTCTCTCTTCGAGTCAATCAGAATTTTTGCTAATCTTGCTAAATCCCTGCAGCAAGTGGGCAATGCCTTGGTAATTGCCAATGCAGGACCTTCGGATGCCGGCCACTATGTCTGCAAGTGTCGGACCGATGAGGGAGATCTCTATACCACCAGCTATGAGCTAACCATTGAGGAGACACCCCATGAACTTAAGCGTCCCAAGATTGTCCATGCCCAGGTGGGCAGTGGTGCCCAGCTGAATTGTGGAGCCGATGACAATCGCGGTCCCAGCTATCGCTGGTCTCGCCAGTATGGCCAAATGCAGCCCGGTCGGGAGATCTTAGGCGTAAGTTGACCATCAAGTCCCAGCCAACTTCCCCCCATCATAATTTATATGTTTGAATTGCTTTAGGATATGCTCTCCCTTGTGGATGTTCAGGCCAATGATGCCGGCACCTATATCTGCTCGGCTATATATAACGATGGCGAATCGATTGATTACCCCACCATTTTGGTTGTGACCGGAGCCATTCCCCACTTCCACCAGGAACCGCTAAGCTACCTGAGCTTCCCCACCCTACCGGACTCCTCCTTCAAGTTCAACTTTGAGGTGACCTTCCGGCCAGAATCTCCTGATGGTCTGCTTCTGTTTAACGGCCAGACCCGCGGTGCCGGCGACTATATCGCGCTTTCCCTAAAGGACCGTGTCCCTGAGTTCCGTTTTGACTTCGGTGGCAAGCCCATGGTGATCCGAGCTGAGCAGCCAGTGGCCCTCAATGAGTGGCATACTGTCCATGTCCATCGCTCTCGTCGCGACGGCTACATGCAAGTCAATGGCCAGCATCCTGTGGCCTTCCCCACACTCTCACAGACACCGCCACTCGATCTGATTGAGGATTTATTTATTGGCGGCGTGCCCAACTGGAATCTCCTGCCCCAGGAGGCCATTACCCAGCATGAAGGCTTCAAGGGCTGCATTAGCCGTCTCACCCTCCAGGGTCGCACCATTGAGCTGATGAAGGATGCCAAGTTTAAGGAGGGCATCACCAGCTGCAAGCCCTGCGCCGAAAATCCCTGCTCCAATGCCGGCATCTGCCTGGAGAGCCAGACCGAGCTGGCCTATACCTGCATCTGTCAGCAGGGCTGGACTGGACGCAACTGTGCCGTTCCTGGCACTCAATGCACACCCGGTATTTGCGGGGCTGGACGTTGCGAGAACACCGACGTGGGCATGGAATGCCTCTGCCCACTCAACCGCACTGGTGACCGTTGCCAATATATCGAGCATTTGAAGGAGCACAGTCTCAACTTCAAGAGGAACAGCTTCGCTGCCTACGAGTAAGTAGATATGACAAGCAAGAACCCTCTTTGTATTACCCAAGTACAGTTGTGTTCAATGGTGGATAAAAAAGTACAGTCACCAGCCCATGTCTCTAAATCATAATTACTGTCAATGCAAAAGTACAGTCACCACCAGAATACGAATGTTAATTTCTCACCTTTTTCCCTAGAACACCTCGTGGCTTCCGCATCAACATCACTTTATCCGTACGCCCGGCTAGCTTAGATGATGCCGTGCTCCTCTATACCGCCGAATCCGAAATGCCCACTGGCGATTACATAGCCCTCGTACTCCGTAATGGCCATGTCGAGCTGATCATTAACACTGGTGGACGCCTGAAGCCAGCAGTGGTGCGCTCACCGCAGGCCCTCCCACTGAACCAGTGGACTCGCATTGAGCTCAACCGTCGCCAAGGGGAGACCATTTTGCGTGTGGGTGATGGACCTGAACAGCGCTCCAAGTCCTCAGGAGCAGCTCGTGCCCTCACCATCCGAACACCCCTGTACATTGGCGGCTACGATCGCTCCAAGGTGATGATCAACCGTGACGTCAACATCACAAACGGCTTCGACGGCTGCATATCCAAGCTTTACAATACCAATCAGAACATCCAGCTCCTGGTGGACGTGGTGGATGCTGCCAATGTCCAGAACTGCGGCGAAATCAATGAGATAAACGGCGATGACAACGACAACAACAAAAATGACAACAACAACGATTACATCGACATAAATCGAAATGCCGGCAATGAAAACGAACCCTATGTCCAGTTGCCCTGCGCCAGCGAACCCTGCGACAACGGTGGCACCTGCACCGAGGTCAACAATCAGGCCATCTGCGCCTGCCCCGTGGGCTACTCCGGCAAGCACTGCGAAGACCGTAAGTTCATTGGTTTCCTCCTTTTTGTTAGGCCTCCTTTGACATATATTTTTGCTCCACCCGCAGACATCAATATAAACCACAATGCCTCCTTCCGCGGCGACGGCTTTTTGGAGATCAATCGAAATCAGTTCAATGTGGAAATTGAGCAGAACTTTACCGATGCCGGCATTGTGTTCTCAACGAACAAGCCAAATGGCCTGCTGCTCTGGTGGGGCCAGGAGGCCGGTCAGGAATTCACAGGTCAAGATTTTCTAGCCTTGGCCATAGTGGATGGCTATATTGAATATGCCATGCGTCTGGATGGCGAGGAGGTGACCATACACAATACCCACACTCGTGTGGATGACGGTCAGCGTCATCTGGTACTTATCAAGCGTTCCGAGAATACCGGCATGCTGGAAGTGGATCATCTGATGGATGCCGACGAGACCAGGCCCACCAAGAAGAAGGCCATGAGCCTGCCAGGCAATGTCTTCATTGGTGAGTCCCCTTCGCGACAAGTTTAGAGTCACTTTAAGACTTCATTTCTGCTTTTTGCTTTTGCATAGGTGGCATACCCGATATTGCCCAGTTCACTGGAGGACGTTATAAGCACAACTTCAATGGTTGCATCCATGTTGTCGAAAGTAATTCGATTGGCCAGATTCAATTGGGCAATGCGGCCGTCAATGGAGCCAATGTGGACACCTGCCCAGTGTGAGTAGCCCCGTATAATGATTAATGATCGATTCAATTCTACACTTTCCAAATTAATTTATGCGGCCTCAGGAATTACTGGTATCCCTCTAGTCTAGTCTATCATCAGCACGATCCTGACGATGTGCGCTATGATCCCACGTTCTTTGATGAACTCGATGAACCGCCACCGGTTCACATTATTTATCCACGTCCCAATTCCAATCTGATTTACCATAGTCTAGGTGGCAGTCTCCAAATGCTCAGTCTGCCCCTGGCCGTGGGGGCCTTGGTGGCAAATTTCCTTCGACTGCCAGCCCCCAGTTAGGTCACTCTCAAAGACCTTTGTGCTTAGATTGAAAACTTGACCGGCTAAACTAAACCAGGACAAGTCTAATGAATTAATCGTGCCATATCATTCAAATATCATGTTATCCATATATACCTACATATACATAGTATAATCAAAAGATAAAACCCTATGATCATAACCAAAGCATATCACATCGAAATTTCAAAGCCAAGTCGAACTAAGTTGATCTCGAGTTGCACCGAAATGATCTTTGGGTTTCCGGGGTCTTGGAAATTATTTATTTATAGAAAGAGAGAGTCTAGCCAAACCCGCAAACCTTAAAACCTTGTCAATCCCTTGACTCTAAAAATCTAAAAATCTCAGACAAAAAAAGTTTCCTTCTAGAGCAAAAATCCTCTTAGTTGTTAAGGAATTGATTTTTTTTTCATAATTTTATCGGTAGTTAGCACAAATATATATATATATATATATATATATACTATATCAACCTGGGCCTTGAGCTCTACAAGAGATTCCAGTCGGAAGCAATATAAATAATTATTAATTTAGCTTAGTCATTAGTCAATGTCTAAAAGATATTCAATAAATCCGAAGAGAAAGGAATTCCAAAAGTTGCTCGAAATATGAGACTGAGAGTCTTTATTTTACTCCAAACAAAAATCGAAACTGATCCTATAAAACGAACTATCATTTTTGAGGTTATGTTATGATTTTTCAAATAATCCTATTGTTTTTATGATTTTTTTTTTAATTTCTTTTTATTTTATTAATTTTATTTATTTTTAGTCATGATGAGTTCAACGGGGACATTGAGCCTCCAGTCGTTTGATTTCCTATCGAACAGGCAACAACAACAACAACAACAAAACTAGCCTTTTAAATTGCAAAAGAAAAACCAAGAAACTTTTTTTTTATATATAAGAAAATATTTAATATAAAACAAAAGTACGATAAAAAACAAACAAAAAAAAAAACAAAAACAAAGCACAGCCAAGTAAATTTTATTATAATTATTTTTTTTTTTTTTCTAATAATTTTTATTTGTTAAGTAAAAAGCTCCTTCAAGTCGAAAGCAGGAAAATGAGCAAAAAGCTTCAATTTTTTTTGCATTTTATTTTGAATTTCTTTTTGCGCCCAAAAACCAAACCAAAAGGAAGTAAAAAAGAAGAAGAAGAAGAAGAAATATCGAACGAAAACCGTATTTAGCTTTTAGACAAAAAAGAAGAAGAAGAAGCCACACACGACAAAACAACACATACTAGCCAACAACAAAAACAACAACAACTACAAAAATAAAAGGAAGAAGAAACTAAAAAATTTAGTCTAAAAAGAAAAATACACACAAACTTTTAAACTTTGACGGTTTTTTTTAATAAACACAAATTGTTTTTCTTTTTTTTGACTATTTTAAAAACCCAGTGTAAAGTTTTTAATTTCCTAAATTCTTTTTTGGATTTTTATTTTCCTGAAGAAGAGGAAGAAATATTTGCTAAAGGAAAATAAAATTCTATTTGTTTATATTGTGAATTTGTATAACACGAAATTAATAACATAAATTTAAATTAAACATACTATATGCAAATATATATGAAAGTGTATGTATATGTATAAATATAAAGAATTAACAAAATATAAAAAAAAAATTAAAAAAACTAAGAAGAAGAACAAGAAAGATTAAAAACATGTATAAACAAAAACGAAATTGTTAAGTGGATAATAAAAAAAAAAAAAAATGAAACGAAAAATTGTCACGTGTTTTATTTGAATCCGTTTTTTCTCTCTCTTTTTTATTCTTTCAAACAAAGAGTGAGAGGGGGTGGCGAAGGATGCGCAAAACTTTTTAGCCGATCGTTCTCTTCGTAAGCCACTGCTACTGCGCTGCCGACTCAACCGTTGTTCTGCTCTCATCAGCCCAGAGAGAGCGAGAGAGAGAGAGCAACAATCGAGCTGGATTACAGCTAGGCGTGCGGGTTGAGTTGACTTTGAAGCAAATTTCGCATTTGAAGGCGTAGGCGTGCTGGTCCTTCCGTTCTGTGTCGAGGCACAGGACTCGTGTGCATCCATTGCATCGATATAAATGCGAAATTTGCGGATCACAAATAAAGTGGTATTCCAATTATATAATGAATGCGAAAAAAACAAAAACTAAACAATAATAACAATGATAATCATAATAATAATTAATGATTACATTTTTATTGAATTTTGTTAAACTAATGAATTTTTTCTTATTTTAAGTTTTTGATTTTTTCTATGATTAAGAATCCTTGAAGATGCAACTGTTTATTTAAGATGATTAAGAAAATCCTTAAAATTCAACTTTGAATTTAAGCAAATGAAATGAAATTGATTATTTTTCTATGATTAAGAAATTCATTAAGAAATCAATAGTAAATTAATTTATAATAATTTAATTTATTAGTAAATAATTTGTTCCTTAGTAATTGAAGTCGTTGCCTTAAAAACATTAATTTTCTTCCATTTAAATAAAAAAAAAACAAAAAACAAAAAGCAATTTGTTCGTTCAAAATTCAAATTCAAATTCACGCTCTCACGCTTCTAGCTAATTTCAGCTATTTTCATCCATTTTCAGCTATTTTCAGCGACATCGCTCTCTCGTCGTAAGAACGAGTGAACAACGTAGCAGCGGTTGCGAGGCGGTTGTGGTGCGCGCAGTAAAGCAAAAATAAAAAAAACAAAAGCAAAAACAAGCTGAAGCTGGCAGGTTGTCTGCGCGCGCGACTCTTTCGATTCCTCGCACATTTTACACATTCTACGATTTTTACGTCTTCACCTGTGTGCGTGTGTACTTAACTGTGCATTTTTTTTTACTATGTATATTTTTTTTTGTTTTTTAGTGCAAGTGTAGTAAACAGTGAGCCGGGTTTATCTTACTTGGCCAGACAATTAGTTTTGTTGTTATCAAAGATACCTGTTATTGAACTGGAAAGAAAAACGAAAGAAACAAAAACTAGACCAGTCTATGTGCCGTGCCGGATAAGGGCGAGGGGTGTAAGACTTTAAACAAAATAAAAACTGCATGCTGCATGCTGCCACACTGCCAAAAATGAATGTGCGTGCGACAAAAACAAAACATCAAAATGCGAACGTCGTGTTGTTATTTTTAAAAGCACCAACGACACAGCAACACAAACACAACAACAACAACAAAAACAGCGGCAACTGCTACTAAATAAACCTAATAATAAATACATAAATAAACGAAAATGAATTATAGAGACAGTGGCAGAGACAGCGACAGCAACATTGCTAACGGCAACCCCGTTTCGTTCACTCCCCTTCCACACACACACACACACAGACACATGTGAGAAGAGAAGAGCTTTTACACTTTCGGCATCATTGAATGCTGCTGCTGCCGCCTTCTTTTCATTCATTAACGAAAATTTGATTTTTGTGAAATTTTAATTCCTTTTTTTTTCCTTCAATACGCTCATTCCGTTTGTCTTTAACCGTTTTATTAACACTTCATGCCTACACATGTGTGCGTGTGTGTGCGTGTCACTCGTGTGCTCACTGTGCCAAATTTTAACGGTAGTTTTTTTTTTTCTTCTCTCTGCAAGAAAGACTGAACAAATGTGAATGTGAAGAATTTCGAGAAGCTGAAAAAAATTGAACAAATCGCGTTGATTTCTTATTTCGTTTTTTTTTTTTCAAAGTATTTAAAAAGTGTCATTAAATTTTTTTAATTTTATTGTTATGCGAGAAAAAAAAGAAATAAATAAATTATTGTTTTTTTTTTCCACCGTAGAATTTGTGATTTTTTTTTTATGGTGCTATTTGAGTTTGACACGATTTGAAAATACAAGCAAAAAATTCAAATGAAAACGAAATTTAAAAAGAAGAAAAAAAAAGTAAATAAATAAATTTAAAAAAATCAATAAACTTAAAAAAACAACAGCAACAGTTTTGGCCCTTTTAAGGGTTCAATAAACAAAAAATCCTAGCTGAAAAAAAACAGGTGAGTAAAAAAAAAAAAAAAAAAAAAAAACTAAGCAAATTGCCCGCTCCCCTTTGAAGTAGTGGAAAGTAGTTCAGCTGGTCAACAACTGCCTAGCCAAATTGGCCATAAATGCAACCAAAACAACATCAACAGAAACAAGAAGAAGAAGAAGAGAGACGATAATATTGGCTTGGTTGGAGCCCCAGTTTTGCCAGAAAAGTTGACCAATCCAAATTGACAATTTGTTTGACCAGGCAACTGAAAGTCCGCATTGGGCAATTGCCGTTTGCCACCACTTGTTGCTGCTTGCCACTTGTTTGTGGCATATCCTTTTTTGGGCCGAGTTCAGCAGAAACGTCCACCAGGCCAGAGCAGAGATTTCAAAGAGTTGGACTGGTCTGGCTTGTTGGCCCAAAGTTGTCATTGCCGTTAATGTGCTTGATCAGTTACTAAGCTTTTTTTCTTGTTGTTGTTGTTGTTGTTGCTGTTGTCATCCAATTGATGTGGCAGATGTTGTTCAGGTTTTTTTTTTATATTTTGTTGGCCCATTTAACTCGAAAACCAACAGCACCACCCTCTCCTTGGGATTTCCTATTTATTCAGCTTCTTCTTCTTCTTCTTCTTCTTCCTCGACTGACCAAATGAAAATAAGGTAAAACCCAGAGGTCAATATCAGTAACACAGCAGGAAGCAGGTTAACTTTGTCCAGACAATCTTCCATTCAAAACAAAAATTTTTTCTTCTTCTTCTTTTTGGTCATCTTGATCATCTGATGTGGCTTCTTCTTCTTCTTCTTCTTCTTGTCAATGTAGCTGCTGCCTTACCTACAACGACGCTGTCGGCCGGCAGAGAATAAGAGAGAGCGAGCGAGAGAGAAGTAAGGAGTGCATACGGGTGGGCAGCGGCATTTCTAGGACCGAAAAGGGAAGAGGGCAAAAACAAAAAAAAAACGAAGCATGCTGTTGATAACATTAATGAACTGTCTACAACGGGCGACGATGACGACGACGGCGACGACGGCGACAGCGACGGTGACGGTGACGGTGACGCGACGTCTTAGTTGGAACGCACAAGAATAGAAACCAAAGACACACACACACACACTAACGCATACAGACTCACTTGGCTAGTTGCGAGTGCACAGGTGGTGGTGGCGGCGGTGGCGGTGAGGAGGCAAGCAAAAGAGAGTCTGACTGAACGAAGAGTGCAAAGGCAGAGAGGAAGGCATTTTTCTTGGCAAGGCAAAAAGGTAACAACGGAAAACACGGAATGCCAGGCAACACAAAAAGCCAACGTCTCTGCCAAAGTGAGAAAACACAAGTGAATGAAAGACAGAGAAAGAGAGTGAGAGAGATAGAGAGAGAGTTGAGTGTGCGAGTGTGTGTAAGTGTGTGTGTGTGTTGTTGTGATTGTTCCTGTTGTTGGCTGTTTTTGGTTTAGACCAGGTTGCATTTTCCTGCTAACAATAAATCAAAAAGGCAATGCAACAACAATGGGAATAATAATGCCAAATGAAGAAGAAGAAGAAGAAGAAAAAGACGAAGTAAAGCCAAAAGGGAAATACCTGAAGAAAGAAAACTAAAATAAATAAAACACACACACAGAATCCAAGAAGAAGTAGAAAAAATCAGAGTCAAGGCAAGTGTATGTGTGTGTGTGTGTGTGTGTGTGTCGTCATCAGTTAACAGGCTCTTCCCCCTCTCACCTTAACACTTTTGTCTGCCACTCTTCAGCCTGAGCGTTATTTTTTTTTTCATTCAAAAAAAAAAAAAGAATTTCTCTCTCTACTCTCAGGAATTTTTCAAGGCCCTTTTCTCGGCCACTCCACACCTTCTTCTTCTTCTTCATCTTGGTCATCTTCTTCTTCTTCTTCTTGGTGATGTTGTTTATGAGATTTCATTATTACTTTCGTTTGTGGCCCAGCTTGATAATGAAGAGAGTCTCTTCTCATTGACAAAAAAAAATAAAGAAAGAAACGAACCCTGTTTCTTTCTTTCTTTTTTATTTTTGTTTCCCTAAAACATGAAAAGGCTCAGCTCTCCTTTGCTCACCTAATCGCTTAAGCGGCCTAACTAAATCTTTCCATCTCTCTCACTCACCCACACTCTGTCTTTTTCTAATGAAGCAATAATTGGAAAATAAATTCCCCAAATTTGACAAAAAAAAAAAAAAGAAAGGAAGAATTCTTTTTTGGTTGAGAAGGCAAACTAAAACAGCCCGGAAGTATTGACAATTCTATAGGATTTAACAGATTAGTCAAAGAAAGAGACAGAAAGAGACAGACAGAGAGAGAGAGAGAGAGAATGCAATTATGATTTACAGTTTTGTAGGCCAGCCAGATGACGGCCCACTTAGATTGGCAATGTCATAAAGCTCTGACTGGGCTGTGACTGTACCCGCCTCTCTTTCCTGCCGTCTCCTCCGTTTTGTCTGACGCGACCCAGCCAAGCGATGTCTCGATCATTACCGATCTCTGCCTCTCTGACCTGGCTAATTGCTAAAGCAAAAAAAAAAATATATCTCGAAGACCTTCAATTTTTGCAGATGTGGATTTTCCAATGAATCAAAGGGTGGGGGGGGGGGGTGATTTGATTTGTTCCTCTTTGGGGGGCTTTGAAAATTATCCATTGACACCTTGGCAGGCCGGCAATTTTTTTTTTTTTTGGTGGCTAAAACGGCGCATAAAAAAATATTTCACGCTTCTTGGCCCAAAACACGAGGCAAACAAAGCTTGAACGAATGAATGAACAGACCAAAGAAAGAAGTAAAAAAAAATACGTATAAAAATAAAAAATTATGATTAATGTTCAAAACATAAATTGGATTTGATTTTTGTTTGGTTTTCGGCCGTCTTGAGGCGAGGAGCGGGTGGAGCGCGGCTGGCGGCCGGGAGAGGTCGAATCTTCTGGCCTGTTCATTAGCGCAAACTAATCATGGGCCCAGACAGACCAAAAAAAAAACGAAAAAAAAGAAGCTGAAGAACAGACGGACGGTAGTGGTAGCACAAAAAAAACCAAGAAGACGAAGAAGAAGAAGAAGAGTGTAGAAACCAAAGGTGAGTGAAAGAGATGGCTGATCGAGTGAATGAAAGCATTGCGGCCCAAAAGCCCAAAGGTGGTAATCAACATGAATGAATGAGCGAATGAATGAATGAATGAATGGATCAACTTGGCTTGAATCCGCATTTAAAGTTTCTGCCTTTTGAGCTTGGGCTATATCAGTGGACAAAGACACCTGGCCAGGCCTGGCCTGGCCTGGGCCAACTCGATTCGGCCCGGCTTGATCTGCTGGTGTGGATGGAATTTGTTGAATGAGAAGATCTCATTTGATGAGCGTTGATTATTTTCATTTTTTTTTTTTTTTTGTTTTGTGTTGAATGCCGCTAGCGGAAGTGTAATTGCAGGTTACGAACCGATCCAGACAGAGCGGGCCATAAGTGGCCTTATAAATGGGCCCAATGAAACCCCCTCCACCCTTGAGATTTTTTCTCGTAATTAACCAGAAAAATGTGAATTTACAAAACGGAAGCGCCTTTTCGAATGCTATCCAATCCAATCCAATCCGATAGAGTGGGCGTGGCCGGGAGATATAAAAACCAAATTGTTTCTATAGAATTGTCACAATCGAAATGGAATCTACCCTGCCTTCCCCTCACAGTAGCACGTACATTTCTTTAGAGCTTATCGCACCGAGGACATCTAGAGCACGCGGTGTCTTCTTATCTAGCTAGAAGCGATCTCAGTCAAATGCCATGACTGGGCCAATCACCATCGCCATCGCCACCGATGACAGTGAAAAATGTCAGACAAGAGAATCTCAGGCGCGACACAAAGTGAGACAGGAAGTGAGCTATTTGCACTTCCAAACAACTCATAACTTTTCACAAAAACAAAGAATGAGAGAAACGATTTACTCGGAATTTTCAAACTGATAAAGTGGCCCGAAAATGAAAACATTTAATAAGCGTCTATTTGGCCCCTGCGGTTGACACAGGTAGCCCACTCCACTCCGTCCAATTCGCCTCGACTCGGAATCACTTGAGCATGACGCGACAAAATTATCTAACCAGCCAGGATACAACAATAACAACACGAATGATCTGAAGAAGATCCAAAATCTGATGATTTTTAATTAGAAACGAAATCATCAACACTGTGTTGGATTGTGGGCCGCTCAGGAATTCCAAAAGTAAAGAAACCAACAAACAAAAAAAAAAAAAACAACTCTGAAAAAGACCTCACAAGTTTTGATTGTCCCAAAAGTTGATTTTTCACTCAGCTCAGCTCAGCTCAACTCAGTTGGGACCCTCGAGACGATGATGTGTGTATTAATTTCTCACAACACTCTCGAAATGATTGAATCATAAAGATTTCTTACACACACTCGCACACACTCATGAGATGAGTAAACAAAAGTCAAGAATCCAACGAATAGAAAATATTCTTTTGCCAGTCTTCTCATCAATCTTGGAAATATTTAAGAAAATTATTAAACAATCTATTAGGAATTCAAAAGAGATATTTACTTCGATTCGATTCTAAGCCATATTTTTACTTGACTACATCTCAGTTGACACTATTTTGTTTCACTCTGTCTTAGAACTTGTTTTCCATAAGAATTTCCTTGAAATATTTCCTATAAAACCTCGAGAATATTGACTGAAACTCTCCCCTATATCTTATAAATTAAGCCCTTGGGCTTCTACAATTTTAAGCTTATAAAATTTCTTATAGAACTTGAGGAACTTGGCTGGAAAGTCTTCCTTGTGTCGAGGCTAAAATCTGTTGTCTTGCGGAGTTCTTTCATTCAAAGAACTTAAGGAATTTTTACTTAAAACTTTACCTTTTATGATATATCCATCCGGGGGCTTCCACATATCAGGGAATTTTGACAGACTTATAACACTGTCCATAGATTTTCTTCGAAGTCTTTCCTATAAAACTCTAAAGATCTCAAGCTTGGAATTCTGCCTTATAACCCTGTCTTATTTCTAAAAGATTTCATGGATTTCCCTTGAAATATTACCTTCAAAACTTAAAGGAATTCAAGCTCGGATTTCTGACTTATGACCCTGTCTTATTTCTGAAAGACTCCACAGATTTTCCTTGAAATATTTTCTGTAAGACTTAAAGGAATTCAAGCTCGAAATTCTAAGTTATAACACTGTCTTATTTTTAAAAGATTCCATAGATTTTCTTCGAAATCTTTCCTATAAGACTTAAAGGAATTCAAGCTAAGAATTCTGCCTTATAACCCTGTCTTATTTCTGAAAGATTCCATAGATTTTCTTCGAAGTCTTTCCTATAAAACTCTAAAGATCTCAAGCTCGGATTTCTGACTTATAACCATGTCTCATATCTGCCATCAAAAACCTTTGAGTTCTATAGATTTTTCCTTGAAATATGTCTTATAAAACCGAGGCACCTTTGAGTTCAAAAGGTTCCTTCGAAAACTCGAAACTATTTCGATTTAGTCATTTCATTGACCTAAGAAATTTCTCCATTATCTTCTTCGTAGGCTTAAGTCTTAACGATTTTCTTTGCTCGATTTGAGAAATGAAAAAATTTAATCATTCTGTCAGAAGTTTCAATTGTTGTCTTTATTTTGATATAGGCAAAATGGATTAAGAAATCATTTGACATTTTTAAAGAAATCTCAAAACTATTTGGATTGAAATATCTGAGTCAATTTTTCTCTCTGGTCTCTGGTATTCTTTCACTTTCACAATGGATTCTCATCGGGGAATATTTAGATTCCGTATTGTCAGTCTATAGGGTCGTGTTAAGAGTAGAGTGTCTCAGTTAGGAGGCTCAGCACGTAACCGTCTCTGTTAGAAGACAAAGCCCGCCAGCTGGGACAACCATCAGTCTTAGACTAAACAAGAGAGAATGAGAGATAAAAGAGAGCGAGAAAGAGAGAGAGAATTGAGATCGCCACTGAAATGTAGATGGAGCTGAACTTTGGTTGAGAATAGAAAACAAAATAAACACATTTGTGAACTCAATTAAAGAATGTGGCAAATGATTGAACAATGACCCTTTCAGACCCATACCCCCCAACCCCCAACCTCTATCTCTCTCACTCACTCTGTCTGTCTGTCTGTGTGATTTGCCAATCTCTAAATCACATGTAAATACTCTGTAATAATGAAACACCAAACGAACTTTGCCAAGTAATTAAAACTGTTTGTGGCTCTGGGCTCAGACCTAACGCCCCATGTCCCCCGCCGCCGACCCCTTCCCATGAGACTGGTCTACTCTGGGTTATAACAGTCACCGCAAATGAATAGACATTCTTTTCCTTGGGCAATTAGAAAATGAGTTCAACCGAGCTGAATAGAAACAGAAATAGAAATGAAATATCTGCGAGTCTGAGTCGACTCTGAGTCGACTGGCCAACTGGTCGACTCGAGAACGATTCAAGATCCCCGATACGACTTAGGAGAGATTCGAGACTTGGGTTCCAAGATCCCAACTAACTGATCAATGTTCAATGATAAAGGCCAAGTCTACGGAATCTCAGGAACCCAGCGAAAGTTGGACCCTACCTCCCCAACCTCCCCATTTCCTCTGCTAGGCCAACCCCGGCCAGATGTGCACTCAAGTTGAACTTGTTCAAATAAGAAAAAAATAGGAAAATTAAGTAAACAAGGGGGAGGTGGACGGGGTGGATAGGGTCGGAAAAATCATACAGTCTTTGAGGTATTTTTTTTCCTGTTGTTTTTTTTTTTTTTTTTTTTTTGTTTTATTCTTTGTCCATTCTTTATTTGTCTTAGTTGTTAATTTGACGTTGCCGCCATTTATGGACTAAAACAACAACAAAAGGCAGTTTCCGGAGACGGTGCAATGAACCATGTGATAAGCAAAAGAGGCATAAAATCAACACAAAAGCAACTCCAATTAACCAAAACCCTAAATCCAACTTGGAATGGCTACAAAAAAAATTAAATCGTGTAATTCGAGCAAATGGCTGGCTTAGTTCCTCTCTGTTGTTGTTGTTGTTGTTTGTGGCTACCGCAAAATAGCAAGCAGCTTACAACAAATTTCTTGCCACATAAAAACAAAAAAAAAAACTTGAACAAAAAATGGCGTTCAGGCATAACGCACCAAACGACAGAGACAAACAAGCGAAAGACAGAGAGAGAGAGAGAGAGAGAGAGGGAGAGAGAGGGAGAGGGAGGTCACAGCAAGTTTCTTCATTCATGGAAATGAGCCGTGAGCCAAGGCAACTCGACCCAGGCCAGCCTACAAACAAAATTCATTCATAAAAATATATCCACACCATTTGGGTGAGCCAGAAAGAGATCGAGCCAGAGAAAGAGAGGGAGGGCATGAAAGAAAAGTTGATGAGGCTGCAGTTTATGAATGCGTTGAATGCCCGATTACGCCCACACGGCCGAAAAAAAAAACGACTAAAGACACTTAAAGACCCGCCGGCTCGCCCCGCATAGATAAGTTCGGGAAAATCATAGATAACACCAAACTATGCCTCTGAGATTAACCAGTGCAACCGGCTACCTGAAACATTCAACCATTTCTCCTTCCACCTCTCCCTCTCTCTTTTTGACTGTCTCGACAAGGTTAAATGGGCTCGATCATCCGAGCGATGCGGCATCTTTGTTGACAACATTTTTAACTGCTTTATTATAACAACAACAACAGAAACAACAAGATTAACAAGAAGAAGAACATAAATGCCACAGACAGAGCTACCTGAAAAAGAAAAAAAAGTCCACTCTGTATTTGCATGACTCTGTCCAAGACTGATGAGCGTCTCTGGCCTGCTCATCCATCTTTGTGGTCTGTCACGTTTATCGTTTCCCGGCATACTCTTTTTTTCCCAGAAAAAAGATCCTTCAGATTTGTGGCTCTCTTGGTTGCCCAGAGAATATTTACCTCACAATTATTATGGCAAAATATCTTCCAACTGAGAGTAGATTCTTGATCACATTCGCCGAGTCCAAGTGGATTCACTAGATTAAAGGGCTTTCAAAGGGTTTTGACTATGGTTCCATGATTTTTATTTTTATATAGAACAGATCTTTCAGTCTATTCAAATCCAAGACTTAAAATATATGAGTAGAAATAAGAAGGAACCCATTAAAGGTTCAAGAGTTTTGACTATAGTTCAATGATTCTTGGAGCTTTTTTTTATGGAACAGATCTTTCTGTCTACTTAAAAAATATAAATAATAAAAATGAAAAGGAACCCATTAAAGGTCCAAGGGTCTTTTACTATGCTATCATGATTTCTGTATACTTCTTTTTCAAGTCTTTTTATATAGAACAGATCCTTCTATCTATTCTAAACCAGGACCTAAAAAATATATATAGAAATGAGATGGAACCCGTCAAAGGTTCAAGGGTTTTGACTATAGTTCCCTGATTTCTTGGATACCTATTTTTGAGCTTTTTTATATGGAACAGATTTTTCTGTCTACTTAAAAAATATAAATAATAAAAATAAAGGTCCAAGGGCCTTGACTATACTACCATGATTTCTGTATACTTCTTTTTCAACTCTTTTTATATAGAACAGATCTTTCTATCTATTTTAAACCATATATAGAAATGAGATCGAACCCATTAAAGGTCCAAGGGTCTTGACTATAGTTCCCTGATTTCTTGGATACTTATTTTTAACTAAAGAAGTATGACAAGCCCAAGGAGTTATATAAACCTAATATTATGAATAACAACAAGACGGAAGCCATTAAAGGTTCAAGAGTCTTGACTTTGGTACCCTGATTTCCTATCAGAATATAGAAGCCCTAGAAGCCCTAGCAGATCTTTGAAGATCTAAAAATATGTTTCAAAATTAAATGGAATCCATCACAGAGTTTCGCTTTGATAGGGGAGACCTTTAAGTATGAATAGGATCCAAGAGACCTTTTCGCCAGACATAAAAAAAAAATAAGAAGTCAGTTTTAGCAAGTCAAGTCAGTTGGCCAATCTAACTAAGCCAACATTGCATTCCGAGCAATCGGACAAATCGAGAGTCATTCAGTCAGTCAGTCAGTCAACCTTTTCATTGATTGTTTTCATACCTTTTGGTTTGGTTTCTTTCTTTTTGGTTTCCCTGGAACTGAAATGAAGCTGGCATTCCATTGCGTTTGTGGGTAGGGGGCAAAACGGCCTCTGGCGCCATTATAGCTAGGGTGCTCTGGGCCTAGACTTTTGGAATTGAGCTAGATCGTTCGCTCACTCGCTCACTCGTTCACTCGTTGGTTGGTTTGTTTGGTCGATCTTGCTAATTGTTTCCGACTTGGGCTTTTATTTTGTTTCAGTTTTCTCTTTGAATGGTTCGGCTTGATTTGTTTTTCCCTCTGGTTCTCAGGCTGGTCTAACCAAAAGATCATGAAGAAGAAGAAGAAGATGGGGGGGAAAATACCTTTGATTGATTCACTGAAACGCTTTTTATGCACCTGATCAAGGCCTGGGAGCCAGATCATGGGAAATGCCTGAAAATTGTCAAGTGAAAGTACTTTTTTCTTCACACTCAACTTGGTTGGACTGACCAGGTCTCTAACCTCGCCCAAGGTGAAACGGCCTTAACTTTTTTTTTGAAATTGAAAACGAATCAATTTGATGGTATTTGTCTCCGTTGGGCGGAGCGACTTTCTTGTTAATTTTAAAGACCGCTTTTTTTCAGAATAGGAAAAAAAAGAATACCAGAAATGATTCAATTTGCTGATAAGCCGAGCAGACCCAAAAGAAATTCATCAGAGCGCTTTGTGCCGCACTCTCCCCGTTGCCCCCGTAGCCCCCGTTGCCATTTCCATTATTCCCGTAAGCCAAAATAGTTGCCCTGTGCACGTCCAACTGTGTAAATAAATGAGAATAAATAAAAACAACCAAAAACAAAATTAAATTGAATTTATTGCATTTCATTTGAAAAAATAAACGAAATCGTAGAGCAAACAGAACCCAACGAGGGATCGACACTACGCCCAGTTAGAGATGGTAAAAGATAAAGCCGGCTGGATCGAGCGAAGGCCCCGAAGGGGCTAGGGAACTAGCCAGTAGAACTGGGCAGATTGACAAAAGTGCTGCCAACGCTTTTCAATCATTCAACCAAAATGCTCTACGCAGATCGATTCTCAATTGAAAATAACCACGAGAGAGTGGGCCAGACAGAGAGAGAGAGAGAGAGAGGGAGAGAGCGAGAGAGAGAGAGAGGGAATGAGAATTGTTCTTGAAATAATTTATGGGTTTCCCCAGTTTCAAATATTTCAAATCTATTCTCTCCTTTTCCGATCTCAATTTTTATTTTTTTTTTTTTTAGTTCTTAAAGGAATATCTATATATTTCCTATAGTCTCAGATATATCAGACTTACCCTTTTTTCCTTGGCTAAAAAAAAAAAAATCTAACATTTTTTATTGAGAAAAAAATTAAAATTTTTGAGCTTCCAAAAAAACCTCAAGTCCCCTTTTGGTCTTATCTTAGAAAGCTCTATATATATCCTAACTTCATCCATTTCCTGATCTGAGTTACTTTAAAAATGTTGTACAAAAATCCGAAAGGGTCCATCATTTTTTCCGAGTGTATCGATTGGGTTTCAAATATTGTTGAACTCAAACTTGTGCGGCCCAAAAAAATGCCAACGATGTCTTAATAAGGTTGACAATAGATTGGAATGAGAGTGGGAGTGGGAGTGGGTATGGGAGAAGGTTGGGGTTGGTTAGGCTTTCAGAGATATTTTTGTGTGGGTTTTCGGTACACGGGTTTACGCACCATTGCCCGTTAGATTTAGCCTCAATATATATATATATATATATTCTCTCAATTAAATACCAATTAATTAAAAGCCCATAACGGTCCACCAATTTGGGCAATTTACGCGCTTTAACCCCTTCACGCCCCCGCCAGTTGCTTCCGATTTGATCGTTCGATCGTTCGGTGGGTCTGGGCGAAGGTGCCGCCCGTCGCCATCATAGTTAGATGCTTCCATCTAAATTACAAATTTGTCAGACCAAAATAGATAATATGATCTAATAAAAAGTAAACACACAAATACAAATGAAAGAGCAATCGGCGGCACAATAAAATCACGCAGACAAAACCCCACAAAACAAAGCCAAACCGACACCGATGAATCTTGCCCAGATCACCAAAATTGACAAAGAAAGAAAAGAAAAGATCAAATAGAAAAAAAAAAAATACGAAACCAAACCATTCTTGTTTGTATAATGATGATTTTGTGATTTTTCCATTGGGCTCTGAGACTATTTACATATTATGTATTTTTATATATATTTTAGTGAATTTGCTTTTGTCGAGGCACTTAAATTAAAAGCCTGCGATAAGCCGAAATTGATTATCGAATCGATCATTAAAAACTTGAAAAAGCCAAACTCAAATCACTGAGTCATCTCTATCCCCCTCTCTCTCTCTCTCTCTCTGTCACTCTGACTGGTTAGTACAGTTATGACAGGTTGCCTGAGATTTGTCAAACGATTTTAGGGGGCCCTTTTGAAATGGACCTGAAAATGATTCTCTAGATTCTTGACCCAATTAAAAAGCAATTTGATTAAGCCATGATCTGGCTCAACTCACTCTTTCGCTCTGATCTTTGATCTTTTCAGCAAAATAATGCCACAATCAATTCAGCGCAAAAAGAAAAGCGAGAATATTGAATTTCTCGAGTCTGGCAAAAAATCATAAACCGAATGCAGCGTAGACAAAAATTAACGAATATCCAGCCAAGCCTATTCCCATTCTCAGCTGATTTTCTCAAACCGATCTAAATCTTTTCTTCTTCGTCTTCTTCTTCTTCTTCGGTTTTGTTGCTTTTTGCCAGCACGTCTGCTGGGGTTTTCTGCTTCAATTGCATTTTTCATGGGAAATCTCAGCAGAGGAAATCTTCAGAGTGCCAAGAAAAAAGAGCAAAAAAAAAAAAAAGAAGAAAACATATAAGAATTCTTCATTACATTTCTTTTTATTGCGAGTCTTGAAGAGGTTGACAAAAAAAAATAAATAAATAACAAACAAACGACGGAAATTGCTGGCCGAGTTGGGAAAAGCATAAAAAAAAATAAGCTAAAGAAAAACTGGTTATCTTCTGGGCTCTGAAGTTTACAGACTCTTTTCAAAAGATCTTCCAGATGAACTTGGTTGAGCCAGGTCTAGATCTGACAGATATAAGCAGATCTCTATTGTTATTTCATTTGAGGGAGCTTAGTCAGAAAAAGTACAGTCTCCCTATTAACATGTTACACATATGTGGCTCTCTAAGGCTCTACATCGGTATTGGGCTTATAAAAACTGGAGATATCCCTAAGATTGATAAAAGGCAGCCTTGTGATATAGTGGACCCCTAAGATAGAACTTGGATGGTATTTATAAGCATTCTCTAAAGCAAACTGGATTGAGATGGACCTATGAGTGCTGGACATATCCCAAGACCCACTACCTGACTAGTCAGAAAAAGTACAGTCTCCCTATTAAAATGTTACACATATGTGATTCTCTAAGGATCTATATCGGTATGGGGCTTATAAAAACTGGAGATATCCCTAAGATTGATAAAAGGCAGCCTTATGATAGAGTGATGCCCCTAAAATATATATAAGCATTTATGATACAGAAACTCGATCTAAACTAAATGTAATACACCTATCTATGTGGCTCTACATAAGCAAGGCAAATATCGGGGTTAGGTTAGCTTAAATTGGTTAGGTCTTTGCCCTATTGAGTAGCAGGAGAGCCTAAGGCCCCTAACTAGTTATAAGAACCCTCCAAACCCTCCTCCAAGTAAGAATGGACTAATAGGTTTGATGGACTTGTCGTAGACGATCCAAATCGGGCTTGCCTCTATAAAAGTATTTCAAAAAACAAACTTGATCAAAATATTGGAGATATACTTGAATCCTCTTTGATTTATTCAAGACAAACACTGAATATACATCGGTACATATATAAAAACAATATGACACTAATAGCACTATTTTGTTTAAAAGAGTTTGACTACTTTTGGAATGGAGGGTACTGTACTTCGATCCAATCAAGTCAGTTTTCGACTTGACAATTAACTACTCTTTGGGGCTTTCAACCCTTCTAAAACTCACTTCTGCCTGTGACAAGTTTTTTCACAAAATCCGTATACTCTTTTCATTCGAAAAGAGTATAGAAAAGACTGGGTAATAAAATTCATACAATTTGATTGGATCAGAAGCTGATGAAGTGACTTTTAATACGCCAGTCTTCTTCTTCCTCTTCTTCTTCTTAGTCATCATGATCTTCTTCTTCTTCTTCATATTGGCATTATCGTTGTTGTGTTAGCTTGTATTGAGTTACCAACTTGGTGCAACAACAACAAGAGCAAAAATAAAGCGTGCTTAATTGTTAAAATTAATTCTCAAAATGTTGTGATTTTTCTGCACGTTTTTAATTGTTTCTTCAGAGCCAGAATTCTGATCAATAACAACAACAACAACAACAATAAACATAGTCTGCCCTCAACCTGTCAAAGCATATTAGCCATAAAACTGCAACAACAACAACAACAACAACAACAACGGCGGTGGCGGTGGCGATGGCGATGGCAGCAAATGAAGGAGCCTTGTTGCCGCCAGCCAAGCCAACGCTTTGGGTTACAAAAAGAAGAAGAAGAAGACGAAGAAAAAAGCTCGTAAAAATTTTTAATGCATTTTAACAAAACAAAAGCAAATCGCACACACACACACGGCCCAAATGACAAGGGCATTCAAAAAGTAAAAAAAAAAAAAAAAAAGAAAAAAAATCTGTAAACCGACACCAAGGCACGTTTTTTGTTTCGCCTGACTGAGAGGGGTGATGGGGTTGATGGGGGAAGAAAGAACTGAGGATCCGAGAGGGGCTAGAATGAGGGATTCTGGTTTGGGGGGGGGGGGGGGGTCCCGGGCAATGAGTGGGCAGTTCTTCTTCTTTGAATCAAAATAAAAATGGGCCAAAAAAATATATTTTTTCTTTTCTCAAAATTTATGAAAAAAAAACAAATATTTTTGGTATCAAATTTTAAAAACATTCTTTTTTTTTTGACCTGTCAAAAATTCTTGTGTTCTTTTTATTTTGGCTTTGCCAATTTATGCATAATTAAAATTAATAAACAACATTTTGAGAGGCTGCGGCCCCACCCAGTTTCTCCTCCTCATCTGCTTTTGGCCAACTTCCCCTCACCCCCCACAGACCCCCTTATCGAGTGGGTCAAGACAATGGGAGAATCGGTTCAGCTCATCTTTGGGATGATTCTCCGATTCTCTGAAACTCGAACTGAATTTGCTTTTGAATTGTTTTCTCTTTCTCTTTTTTTTTCTTCTTATTTTTTTCATATTTAATTTGCTGCTCGGCTTGTAACTCAAGAGGATTGAATTACCAACAAAAAATAATAATAATATGTCTGACGTAAATGCCCGGTTTTTTTTTAAGGGTGCTTCGGATTCGAAAGCAAAAATTGGTTAGGAAAAGTCTAAATTCAATACTTTCGGAATCGCAAAATGCCACAATAAATTATGGCAAATTAATGACAATGCAATCGAGGCATAAAAGGCACAAAGAAAGCCACAAGCTAATTGCCAATTCATCGACTGTTTTGCCATAATTTATTGTTTATGGTTTCTGGCATTTCCGGTCCTGGGGTAAAATTAAAAAAATATTTACAGGCTTTCCTCAAACCAATCGTAGACCCTGATGGGTCTTGTATATAGACAAGATTTGGTTTTAATCTTTTCTTGAAAGGGTTTTAAGATAAAATCAATATTGAGAGAGACCCTTCCATAGAGATTAGAAGATCAGAGTTATCAAAATCTAATCAGTCTTCTATATCATATTGGACCTCTTCAGATCTTTAAAGGGTTCTATTGAAGGGTTTTATAAAAATCGAATCGATCTTCTATATAATTTTGGACCTCTTCAAAGCTTTGTGTTCAGATCTTGAAAGGGTTCTATTGAAGGTTTTTATAATAATTCAATCGGTCTTCTAAATAATTTTGAACCTTTCCAAGGCTTTGTGTTCAGATCTTGAAAGGGTTTTACAAAAAACGAATCGGTCTTCTAAATAATTTTAAACCTTTTCAAGGCTTTGTGTTCAGATCTTTAAAGGGTTTTACAAAAATTTACTCGGTCTTCTTTATAATTTTGGGCCACTTCAAAGCTTTGTGTTCAGATCTTGAAAGGGTTTTATTAACAATCTAATCGATCTTCTTTATAATTTTGAACCTCTTCAAAGCTTTGTGCTCAGATCTTGAAAGGGTTCTATGGAAGGTTTTTATAAAAATCGAATCCGTCTCTTATATCATTTTGGACCTCATCAAAGTTTTGTTTTCAAACTTTTCAAGATTTTTTCCAAAAGATTTTTGAAAGGGTTCCACCGTTTTTGAATCAATCAATATCTAAGGCCATGAGACCCAGATCGATCCCTTATACCATCTATTTTATCACTCTTCAATTTTCGAGATTTCTACCGGAAAGATTAGGGCTGAGCGAATTGAAATCTGAGGCTATAAGTCTTTGATCAATATCTTAAGGTTATCAGCATTTTGTAGCTGAATTCTGAAAAGATCTTAAAAGGGTTCCTACCAGAATTAGTGCGTAAGCTTTTAAGACTCCGATCGGTCTTCTATATAATTTCAAAATTTGATTTTTGGTCTTTCAAATTTCTTGAAAGACTTTCAAAATTTTTGAGAAAATAAAAAACTTCTTCGAAAAAATGTTTCAATTAAAAAATGTAATAAATTCAAAATCGGAGCAGAAAAAAAAAGAAAAAGAGAAGAGGAAGACGCATGTAAAGTTGCTTGTTTATTTTTTTTTTGAAATTCTCGAAAATGTCCAAAGATCATTTTAACAAGACAGGCCAAAATATGGGGCAATTTTGATGATGCCACCGTAAATACAACAACAACAACAACAACATTGTGGATAGAGAAAAGTAGGAAGAGGTGGTTGGAGGGGAGGAGTGGCAAAGACAACGTCTCCACGGTAAATGACATGGCCGTCTGCCAAATGAGAGGGAAAACTTTGAATTTCGGGAGACAAAATCTTCTTGCCACATTTGCATGTGTGTGTGTGTGTGTGTACGCGTGTGTGTGTCAGCCAGCAAATGGTGAAATTTCATTTAGCCATTTCCTGTTTGTTTTTTTTTTCGCCTGTTGATAAATTTCAAATTAATTTGGCCAATTTACCGCTCATCAGTCAAGGAGAAAGCAGGAGAGAGACAAACCTGAGAAAAGCTCAAAAGTTGAGAATTTCTCCCCCCTCCCTCTTACCCTCTTTTTTTGAGCATTCTTTCCCAGAGCAAATCTGAGCTGTGTGATCATTAGGGCGCCCACATGGAAAAGCTGCCTCAGCTTGACTCAAACTACTGGTTTTGCCTTCTCCTCAGAAAATAGAGAATATCACCCATCATCATTATCATTATCATCAGCAGCAGAAGCAGAAGCAGCATCAAGTATTGGCCTGGTCCATTTGGTTGTTAACACCTTGGCGACTCTTCTTTGGGTTCTTCCTCTTGCCTACTCTGTCTATCAGACTGTCTTTCAGGTGACAAGAAGGGAAACTGAAATTTTTGTTGTCTGCCCACGAGAAAATATTTTTTGAGATTTTCTTGGCCTTTTTCCTCTTTGTCATTCTTAATGAGATGAGCCCACGCGGGGCCCAGCTGACGAGGGTGTCGATCACTTGACGACTGATGAGTCCGTTGGCCTGCCCATCTTTATGATAAATTGCTGGCCAACTTGGGTGGGAGGGAGGTGGGGGGTAGCAAGTCAAAAATCTCTGGGGACAGCGAATTGCGTAACGAAAAGAAAAGAGAAACAAAACAAAGGCAAATTGAAATTCCAAAAGATCAAAATCAAAGATGGCGACACTGTCAACTGCCAGCAGAAGAAGAACGGGGACAGCCGACAAACCACAACCAAAGCAAACCAAAACGAAAACCAAAACAAAGCAAAAGCAAAAAATAAAACAGTCACAAATTTAATGCAATGAAAATCAAATAAATTGCAATGAAAAAGCATAACAACAACAACAAAAGCAACAACAACATTGACAGCACTGGCAAAAGGCGATAGCAATCAGTGAACATGGTGGGCAGCCGCCGCCGCCACCACCACCGCCGTCGCCACATATCTAACGAGGGCAGACTGTAGGCAGTGAAAGAAAGAGAGAGAGAGAGAGAGAGAGCGAGAGAGCGAGAGAGAGAGGGTGCGAAGAGGGTTGGGAGCATTTGAAAAATTTATAACAGTCCATGCAAATGAAATTGGCCAAGGCAGTCCCAAAATGGACATGTAAACGAGCGACAGCAGCCGCCAAGCCGTAAAAGGCACTCAAGGAATGCGCCAAAAAGGTGCCCGACAACAACAACAACAACAACAGCAAATACAAAGGAAAGAGCTAACTTAACCTAACCCCTTCCTCTTCCCCTCTGCCTCAAACCATTGCTTAGTTCTTAGCCACAAATTGAGTGAAATTATTAAGCCAAACGCAATCGACCAACGGCCTGAGTGCCTCGACAATTTCATCCACCTCACCCCTCCCCTCCCCCTCTCTCTCACTCTCTTTCTTTCTGGGTAAAAAAAATTATGAGACCATTGTGCAACAACAGGCCAGCATGCCACAGCAACAAGTAAGAGGCCTGGCTGAGATTACCCATAACGAACTTTGCATACTCTTTTTTAACAGGAAATCGTATAATCCCGAAAGTACCTAAACTAAAGACAGATATAATAAATATAGAAAAGACTGATTGTTCTGACACTCTAAGTCTGCCTGGCACTCTAGCGCCACCTGTTGTCTTCAAAATAAAAGACTCGCCTCTTTCAAAAAAATATCGAAACAGAAAATGAAAAGATTAATGGGAAATTAATCACTTCAGTTTGGGAATACTTTTAATTCAGAGTCCCTGAGATCTTAGACTAACTTTCTGAAATTTCTGTGAAAATTTCGAGATTTTTTGCTATAGAAATTGAGTCTAAAATTGGTGGAAATTGGTTGATGAATCTATATCATATTTTAGATTGATTGCAATCAAGATAGATGACCTATTCCAGCCATAGTTTGATTCCAATCCATATAGGATACTCACTAAATGTATATGATATGGTAGATCGATTCCTATCGAGTTGGATAAAATATCCAAGATATATAGAGTATATAGGATTGATTCCAGTCAGGATAAATAACCAATCCGAACTATATGGTATATTAAAACCATTATTCCATAAATCCAATCCTGACAGACTCCTATATGATATATCAGATCGATTCCCATTAAGATAGATAAAAGATCCAAGCTGTATGATATATCAGATCAATTCCCATCAAGATAGATAAAAGATCCAAGCTATATGGTAAAGCAGATCGATTCCCATCAAGATAGATAAAAGATCCAAGCTATATGATAAAGCAGATCGATTCCCATTAAGATAGATAAAAGATCCAAGCTATATGGTATATTAGGTTAATTCCAATCAAGATGGATAAAAGATCCAAGCTATAAGATAAAGCAGATCAATTCCAATCAAGATAAAGTTCTGAGTTCTTTAAAACAATAGAGTAGATCGATTTCCGTCAATCTAGATCCCCGATTCCAGCTTAAATCAATTCCAATCAATACGGGATCCTGAGCTCATTTATATGATAAAGTAGACTTATTCCAATCGAGATATATATAAAATTCTGACAGATGATTTAGCCAAACTAAATCAATCCGACCGACGATCCGAATTGTCAGATAACTCCCCGAGATATAGCCAAGTCGGACGGAATAAAGTTGGGTAAAAAAAAATATAATAAAAAAAGAGTATTTAAAATTGATGCAACTGCGGATATGAAATGGTTTGGCAAGTCAGGCGGAGGCAAAGGCAAAGGCAAAGGCGTGCAACGCATAAATTTTGGAGCATGTTGCTGTCGCCTGCCGCTGGCAAGCCGATCGCAAGTTGCCAGCAACATTTGCCGATTTTTTTCTTCTTCTTCTTTTTTATTATTATTATTTTTTTTTTTTTTTTGCATGCCTTGGCATGTGATTTGTAAATGTAGCAGGAAAGGGTTGGGTAAGGGGGGGAGAGAGAGACGGTTAGGATTTAGAGCAGACCAGAAGAGAGCAAGCAAAGTAAATGCCTGGTGGGCCGTTGGAGAAGGTGATGCCGTTGCAAGCGGCAGTGGCAGTGGCTGTGGCAGTGGCAAGCGCGTGGCTTTCACCACAGGAATGCAAGCGAGCAAATGAGTGAGTGAGTGAGGGAGAGAGTGAGGGAGTAGGCAGCGGTGGCGGTGGCGGTGGCAACAACAGCAAATTAGCTCAAATGCTGTGGCCGCAGGGCAGGCCCAGTTCGGCCCGGCCCGGTCCGGACCGGCTGACTGGCTGCTGTGTTAGGGCTCTGAAGTGCTAATAATAACAGAAAAGACAACAAGAAATTGCATGCCGCAGGCATTAATTATGACAAAGTAAAAGGCAACAACAACCAACAACAACAACAACAACAACAATGATAGCAACTGTGGCAAAGTCAGAGAGGCAGCCAAACGGCAGCTGTGAGAACAACGGCAACTGTTAAAGTTTATGCCTCGAATGCTTCACACGCCCACACACGCACACGCACACACACACACACACACACAGATAACAACAATACAAATGACAAAATAAGACAACAACAATAACAATAATAATAATCATAAGGCAAAAGTCTGGGTGATTATATATTTTTTTTTGCACTCGTTTTTATAGCAATTCTCGTTCTTCTTCTTCTTCTCATTGTTGTTGTCGTTGTTGTTGTAGTAATTGCAATTGAAGCCAGTGTCCCCAAGACACACACACACACACACATGCACACCTGATTCGGCCTGCATGAATCATCAAGGCCTTGGCCAGGCCAGGCCCGGCCAAGCCCGGCTTTGTTTGGCCAACTCAAGTGCAACAAAAAGAAGAAGAAGAAGAAGAAGAAGCAGTGACAACAATCCACCTCTGGCCACCCTGGCCACTCTGGCCACCCTTGGCCCAGCTAACTAACTCTCAGGGCATTTTCAGGCAGCCACTGTTTTGTTGTTGTTGTTGTTGTTTTTCTCACTTGTCTGCTAAATTTTTGGAAAATGTTTTGTTTCGGGAAAAACTTGAGGGAAAATATTTATGAAAATTGACAACTGCCGCCGGTGTTGTGTGACAACACACACACACACACACACTCAGACCGGGTCAACTACTCCCTCTGTGTCTGTGTGTGTGTGTGTGTGGACTGTTCGACTTGGCGGCTTTTCAAAAAAATTATGTCGCAACAACTGCAACTGTGACCGCGTGGGCGCCAAACAGCCAAACCGTCCGGCCTCCTCCTCTGCCGCCCCCCCCCCCCCTTTCGATTCGACAATCCCTTTCCCTGGTTCGACTGGCACTTCCCGCTCTTTTGGTATCTCTTTTTTTTGTTTTGGATCATCTCGTAAATTCATTAAATTCACATTTGTGCACTAAAAACAAGCTAAAAGGAAATGAACACATAAACCAAAACCAATCCCCCCCCCCCCCTCTTCCCCTACTAATAAATTATTATTTATGTATTTGATTTTTTTCTTCTTCTTCTTCTTCTTTTTTTTTGGCACACATTTATTTATTTTCAAGAAAAAAAAAAATATTTGAAAAAAAATTTTTTTTTTTTTGTTTTTTTTTTTTTTTAATTTTTGAAAAGGTGTTTTCCCTCGTTGAGGTTGGTTTTATTTGTTTTTAAATAGTTTGTTGTCGCTGGACCAGATGTCTAGAGCAAATTCCAGAATGGCCAGTTTTGAAAATACCCCCCCCCCCCCCCCCCCGCCCCCCAGAAATACACCCCCTGTCTGTCACCCTGCTAAAAGTGAAAAATGCCGACTCGCTTGGCTTTTCCGGGCACATTTTTATTTATAGTTTTTTTTTCGTTTTTTTATTATTGTTGTTGTTGTTGTTGTTGTTGTTATATTTTTATATTTATTTATGTGTGTGTGTGTGTGTGGTGCCACTTTAGGGCTCAATTATTTTGAAATTCATTAAAATTGTCGTTGATTTTATCTCTCTCTTTTTCTCTCTCTTTCTCTTTCGCTCTTTTGCAGGCGCCTCTCAAAATGTTTGTGGACTTGGCTTGACTTGGGCAAAAAGGAAAAACAAAAATCAAAATAAAAATATAAATAAATAAAAGCAGAGCATAAAGCTAGTGGTGCCTTCAAGTTGACACTCGACTCGACTCGACTCGAAGCGGCAAGGTAAGTCAGCTAATCCTGTAGTGGAAGAACCGGGCGGCGGGTCTAGGAACTTGACTTGGGTCCAACTGGTTAGCTTCGGCCTGGCCTGGTCTGGGCTGTCTTGGGTATTTTGGTGATCTGCCCACACAATTGTTTGGCGTGGGCCACATCCATTCTGCCCCATCATTTTCATCTTTATCGGGTTCGGGTTTGGCTCTCTCTCTCTGTTTCTGTTTCTGTGTCGGTTTCAGTTTCGGCTTCTCTGGAATTGAAAGGCTCGCCTACGCATTAAAAACAAAAAAAAAAAAAAATGCCAGCAATGATGATGAGTTTCGAACCAGAAAGCAAAGTTCAACTCAAGATCAGAAAAAGAAGGTAGAAAGGCCTGGCCCAGACTTACTGCTTCTTCTTCTTCTTCTTCTTCTTCGACGACGTCGTCTTTGTCTTCTTCTTCTTGTTATTTTTTTTTTATATTTTTGTAGCTGCTTCTTCTTCTTCTACTTGGACTGACTGGGCCTGTTGTGCTTGTTTTGAGTTCTGGTTCGGTTTCTGGGTGGTGCTGCTGCTGAAGGGTGAAGTAATCTGAAGTGGTGAGGGGGGTGGGGGTCTGCCCTGTTTTGCACAAATTGCGGGCGCAGCAACAAAAACAGGTGGGGCTTTGAAATTAGACAGAGCCACACTGCTGCAATCTCAACGAAAAAGGGGGGGGGGGGGGGGGCTCGAAAGAAAGGCCACAAGCAGACCTGGAGACAGTCAAGCTCACTCTGGCTGGTTATTCTGGAGGGGATTTGACACAAACACAAACAAACAAACACACACACACATACATACACAGAGAGAGGCAAACACAGACACACACAGACACACACAGACACACACATGAGAGAGGCTGAGCAGCCACTTTTGAAAATGTCGAAATCCTGTTGCGCCGAGGCCGCTCAACTTGGCAGGAATGCAGATTTCGAACTCGTTTACATGCTCACTGCAGTTTTTTTTTTTCCTTCTTTTTTTTTTGAGTTTTTTGTTTTTGTTTTTGTTTTTTTTTCATGCAGCTGTGCAGCTTTGTGGCGTGTGTGCCCGGTGCCTGCCAATTGAGCGCGTGGCGCTGTCGACTTAACCAAAAACTCATTTCTTTCCTTTGCCTCCTTCAGCTAACTCCACCTCTTCCTCCTCCTCCTCCTCCTCGGTCTCCGCCGACTCCTCCGACTCCTCATGAGTCTCCTTTATTTTTAGTTATTCCCCCCTGGTCGGTTTGTGTCTCTTTTTTTTTTTTTTTTTTTTTGTTAACCCCTCAAAACCAGTTTAATTTTACGAGTTGAGAATTAAAACTCTTTAAGAAGAAGAAGAAGGAAGAAGAAGAAAAAATGGCTACTAAAAATTGTTGAACCAAATTTCCAATTAAAAGTCAACCCTGATCAATTAGAAGCTTTCAATTTGTTTTCAAATTGAGCTTGATTCGGTACGGATCATTTTAGAAGAGTGAAAACTCTTTCCGAAAATTCTTAGAAAATTCTAGAAAACCATTTTTTGAAATTTCATAAACTCTTCTCTTTGGGATCTTTTCCTCAGTCGGTTCTCCTTAACAATCGTCAAGTATTTTCTTTTAGGATTCTTTCCGTAACCTCATCTTTCATAGTTACATTTAAGACTCTACTTAGGACCTCTTACCTGACGCCTACTTGGCATATCTTCCTTAACTTTTGTTCTGGAATTGGTTCTCTCTTTTTTTTTAAGAGTTCTTTAATATTTTCCACAGCGAGCTTGCCTTTTGTTAGTTTCAAGCTGACCTTACAATCTTAGAGCTTCTTAGAACCTCTTAGAACCCAAGAATTTTCTTCTGAGATCTTATACCAAGCTTTTCTAGGTTTTCTACCCTGCTTCTAAATTCTTTCCTGACTTCTTTTCAGACAGTTTTCTGAGAACTTATCCCTAACTCTTCCAATCCAGGCTTCCTACCCTGTTTCTAAATTCTTTCCAGATCTCTTTCCTGACCTCTTTCCTGACTTCTTTTCAGACAGTTTTCTGAGAACTTATCCGAAGCTCTTCCAATCCAGGCTTCCTACCCTGTTTCTAAATTCTTTCCTGACCTCTTTCCAGACCTTTTCCCAGACCTCTTTCCAGACTTCTTTCCTGGCGTCTTTCCTGACCTCTTTCCAGACCTCTTTCCGACTTCTTTCCAGGCGTCTTTCCTGATGTCTTTCCTGACGTCTTTCCTGACATCTTTCCAGACTTCTTTTCTGACTTCTTTTCAGACAGCTTTCTGAAATCTTATCCCAAACTCTTTTAGTCAGGGCCTCCTACCCTACTTGTAAATTCCTTTCTGACCTCTTTCCTGACCTCTTTCCGGACTTCTTTTCAGACAGTTTTCTGAGAACTTATCCGAAGCTCTTCCCATCCAGGCTTCCTACCCTGTTTCTAATTTCTTTCCTGACCCCTTTCCAGACCTTTTCCCAGACCTCTTTCCAGACTTTTTTTCTGACGTTTTTCCTGACTTCTTTCCTGGCGTCTTTCCTGACGTCTTTCCAGACTTCCATCTTATCCCAAGTTCTTCTAATCTAGGCCTCCTATCCTGCTTCTAAATTCTCTCCTGAGCTCTTTCCAGACCTTTTTCAAGACTTCTTTTCTGACAGTTTCAGTTACTCTTTTTCTAGGTTTTTTTGTCGAATATTTCCCTAAGTTTTCCTCTAAGTTCTCGACTAATTGAAGCCTCACTTCAGATTTCGTCTGTACTCTCTGCTTCCAAATATTTCCTAACCTCTTTTAGGAAACTCTTAGTCTATTTCTCCTTGGGTTTACTTACTCAAATTGTCTTCTCAACTCTTTCCAAAAATTTGTTCTTAAAATTCTTTTAACCTAATTTTTTTGGTGCTTCCCTAATCACAACTTTCTTCTTCCTTGCGGAACTCTTTTTGGCAACTGTACCTTTTAAGCTTTTTTTTTAATCGATTTTGAGAATTTTTTTCTAAGTTCCTCCAAGCTAAGCTAAGCTCTATTTCCACCTTAAGAATTCTTCTATAGACTTTTTTTTTACCCTTCTCAGAATCTCTTCCTTTCTTTTAGGGTTTTTCCGGAATCTCTTCTAATTTTGTTTCTTTTGTAAGTTATACCTGATTTATTGTTGGCATTTCTTTTTACTCTTCTCTTCCTTATTTCTTAAATTAGTTTTTAAACTTTCTTTTGGAATCTCTTCTCTATACCTTCTTTTTGTTAACTCTTTTTTATCCTTCTTCCTAAAGCTTTCCTCTTAGTTCTACCCTAAGCTCTTTCACCTTCCTTTCTCTGCTCTAAATTTTTGAAAGCTTTCAAAGAAGAAAAAGCATGGCCTTTATGGGGTTAAGACATTTAATTTGGCCAATTGTTTGCGGATTCTTTAAGAAAGTAAATTCTCTTTTATTTTTTTCCTCAGCTTCTTCTCTCTTCCATTGGGAGACCTACCTATCTCGCTCTCTCTCTCTCTCACTCTCTGGTTAGGCTGTCTCTGTCTTGGTTTGGGCTGCCCGCATTGCGCTCCTGGGCAGCATCTGCTGGTTGGTTCCGGTCGTCTTCAATGTTTTCATCATTCCACCTCTTCTCATTGTTGTTGTTGTTGTTGTTGTTGTTGTTGTCGTCTTCGTTGTCATGATCTTCATTGTTGTTGTTTTCTTTAGCAAAACAGGTTCCATTGCCTAAGAATGCTTTTTTTTTCTTTCTTTCTTTTTTTTTTGCCATATCTCAAAAGTCTCTGCCTCTGGGTCCGCATGCGTGCGTGTGTGTGCCTGTATGTGTGTGTGTGCGTAACTCTCAGTCTATATGTGTGTGTGTGTGTGCCTTTCATTTCTTTTAGTTTGGCCATATTTTTTTTATGTTCATGATTTTTCTATTGCTCCTTATTTATATATAAAAATTCTTTACTCCCTTTTCCAACTCCCCCCGTGCCCTCGCTGCTTAAGCTCTTCTTTATTTGCTGTTGTTGTTGTTGTTATTGTTGTGAGTCTGGCTGAGTGAACTTGAAATAAAATGGTCAAAGAATGATTACACTTTGATTTGATAGATTTGTTGTTGTTGTTGCCAAGGGAATGAGTAAGCCAAAAAGGAAATGGCAAAGACTTTTAAATCAAACCAAAAAAAAAAGAAAGAAAGAAAAAAATCGACAAGTGCTTCAAACCAGATGAAGAAAAAAAAGAAAGAAGAAGAAGAAGACGAGGAGGAGGAAGAAGAAGTAGGAGAAGAAGAAGGCTTTGGCATTTATAGCAGGTGTTATGTGTTTTACAAGCCGTTAACTGCCCCTCTACTAATGACCGCATAGACTCTTCAGATAAAACAACAACAACGACAACAATAACGAAAACCCAAAAAGAAAGAATATTTCGCCTCACACTTCTTCCTCTTCTAAAATTATGAATTTTGACACCGCATCTGCTTCTTCCTCCTCTTCTTCTTCTTCGTCGTCTCTCACTCTATGCTTGCTCTGTCTGGCTAGACCCCCTCCCCTCCCCCTCACCTCGCCGTATGACCGGCAAACATTTCAATTGTCTTAGCTAATCTGCCTTTCCCCCCTACCCTTCTTCTTCTTCTTGCCACTTCCTCATTGTTGTTGGGCGCGTTGATAATTCTAACAGTTTTATGCTAATTTTTGACAGGCAAACAAATAAAATTGCCACTGCCACCGCAGTGAGAATTCTTCTCACCGTTTTTCTTCTTCTTCTTCTTTTTCTATTTCTTCTGCTTGTTATTGTTGTTGTTGTTGTTGGTGGCACTGTTGGGTTTGTCAATTTTTTGTTTATGAGCGTTAATTAATGTTATTCTTCTTCTTCTTCTGTTTCACTTTGATTAATAACTTTTTTATTCAAAAATTAAAAAAAAAAAATTCTACTTTTTTTCATTTTCTTTCTTTTGTTTTTGCTTTTGTTGTAGACGAAAATTTTTGGCGCCTTTTGTTTTGTTTTTTGTTGGCGGCGTGAATAATTTAATCAAATCAAACATATGTTAATCCCAGCTCAAAACATGTCCAAATAATTACAACAACAACAACTACAACAATAGCAATAAATGTACTCTCAAGATCATTGCCATTTTTGGGTAAAACTTTGCCACAACAACAACAACAACAACAAATGCACAAAAAATTGCCTGCAATTTTGTCTAGAAAAGCCAAAACGAGTGCTTCGACATTTGTTGTTGTTTTTTGTTGTTGTTTTTGTTGTTTCTTGTTGTTGTTGTTGTTGTTTTTTTTGTTCTTGTTATTTGTGCTGTTGTTGTTGTTTTTATTGTTGTTTGTTGTTGCTGTTGTTGTTATTGCTGTCGTTTGTTGTTGTTGTTCTTGTTGTCTTTTGTTGTTGTTATTGTTGTTTTGTTGTTGTTGTTGTTGTAATTGCACAATTGTTTAATTGGCAATTTTCAACTCTGACGTCATTCAACAGTTTCAACTAATCAACCGAACTAGCCCAGACTCTTGTTAAGCTCTTTACACTTCTTTTTCCTCTTCTTCTTCTTCTTCATAACAAGAAGAAGAAGAAGAAGAAAAAAAATACCATTCATTTCCTCTTATTTTCTGGGTCTTTTTTTTTATTTTTTGCTTTGCTTTGGCCAACAAAGAATGCGCATTAATTTTCAACACACGCAACAACAACAACAACAACAGCAGCAACAAAGAGGAAGACAACAACAACAACATGAAAAAGCTGCGTCAATTTCGCGCTTTACTTTTGTTGTCAGATGTTTTAAATCACGAAGCAACCTCAACCTGGCAAACCTGGGCCAGATCCTCTCTCCCTCTCCCTCTCTCTCTCTCTCTCTCGCTCTGTTTGTGCCTGCCTGCCTGCCTGCCTGCCAAAAGGACAGTCTCAAGCCTCGTGGAGCTGTGAACGGCTTTGTCTGCTGTGTTGTTGTTGTTGTTGTTCTTTCCTTGGGCTAACAAGTGGCCACCACCAACTCAATTCCACACATATCTTTCTCTCTTCCCCCCACCACCACCGCCCCTCTTTCGCCTAGCCACTGTGCAACAGGCAGAGTCACAGAGTCACAGCAGCTGCTGCACGCGCCTCTGCCCCAGCTATAATGACTTTCAAATGGAGCCGTTTGGCCAGGCCGGGGGACTCGGCGATTTATGTGCAACGAGTTGCTTTAGGGCCGCAAAACAGAACACACAACACAGCCTTCAGTCTTCTTCTTCTTCTTCTTTTGATACACTTTTTTTGGAAGGTCACTTTGAAATTTTCCTATTTTGTGAATATCTTCTTTAATTCTTGAGCTATTTTAATCAAATTTGGTAAGTGGCTAGGGTTTGGACACTTAGTTGATCCTACCAAGTTTTAGCCAGATCGAACTACTCTAAGACTTGGGATCGAGATAGTTTGTAAGGAGAGGGGGAGAAAAAAAAAAGAGTAAGCAAACTTCGTCGATTTAAAGGATTAGCTCCTCCTTGTTTTTTGTAACTCTTTTCTGGCTCTTCTTCTTCTTCGACCTCATCCTCCTCTTATTCTTCTTCTTGTTCTTCTTCTTTTTGGTTTTTGTATATTTTCTTGGAATTCCGCGCGCGCTTTTGTGTTTGGCATCGTTTAAATTTCAAATCAAGCCAAACTGTCGCAGGGCCAAAGCCAAAGCGAGAGCCAGAGCCAGCCAAGATGTGGCCGGGCCAGTTGCTCCTGACTGCTTTGTCTGTCCCCTGGATTTCGCTGCACCTCATAATAATGACACACCATTAACAATCGACCCGCCAGCCAGCCAACCAGCCAACCAGCCAGACAGTCAGCCAAGTGCGCCAGGCTGTCGCCCAAGTGTCCCCTCCTACCCTCCCGGACACGCCCTGTGCCCAGCGCCCTGACTGCCTGGCTGCCTGGCTGACTGGCTGGGCTGGAGTCTCATTCATTTCATACCTCTTCGCTTGCATTTTTTTTTTGGTGTATTTTTATCTCGGCTCCAGTTTAAATGGCATATTTTGTGGCAGGCAGGCAGGCAGGCCGTGTCCAGAAAGGTGCTTTTGTGGTGGGGAGTAATCTTTCGGATGGCTTCCGTTGGACCCGCCCTGTTGGGTCAGGTTGGTTTCAAGGACATTCTAACCACATCTTCTCCTCCTCTTCTTCTTCCTTTGCAGATGGAAAGTTTCCTCAGGCTTGTGGTGTGGACATTGGTGTTGGGCCTGATCAGGAGGAGCAGCTGCAGCAGTTCCCCCACCCCTGACACGCTGGGTGTCTACATAGAGAGAGCACCCGAATCGGCCATGGCCCCCAAGGGGGATGAGGTGGTCTTTGAGTGTGAGCTGAATCTGCGACCGGATCGTCTGGAATGGCGTTTCCGTCATTCCGCTCAGGCCAATGCCGGCCTAAACGCCGGTGGCGCTGGTTACCGCCGCTTGCTGCCCTCCGATGGCTACAATGTCACAAGTAGCAATGATGAGCGCACCTGGAAGCTGAGAATCTATGTGAGTGCCCAGACTCTCGGTGACTATCAGTGCCTGGCCTGGTATGGACCCGGAGCTCTGGCCTCAACACCCGCCCGTCTCACCCTGGTCTCCATTTCCATTGACAATGGCAACGGCTACAATCGGCATGCCGTGCGCTGGAATGTGGCCCCCCGGAATTGTCTGCTCCTGCGCTGCGGCTCTGTCACTTCCAATCCGCCGGCCATCTGGAGCTTCTACAGGAATGGCGAGAAGTTGCTGCAGCCCGAGCTGCTGCATGGCTCGGCCGGTGCTTTGGTTCTTAACTCTGTGTCGGCCAAGGATTCGGGCAACTACACCTGTGCGGCCACCAATGCCATCACCGGTGTGGAAGTGCGTCTGCCTCTCAGCATCGATGTGCGTGTCAACTACACGGACCGCACCCCGCCCTACTTCCTGGTCCAGCAGCCGCCCAATGAGGTGGCCGCCCGGCCCGGCGAGTCTGTGATCTTGGAATGCCCGGGCGTGGGCTCACCCAAGCCGGAGGCCGTCTGGAGCAGTCCCAACATAGCTAACATTTCCAATAATCGCACTAAAATTCTGCCCTATGGCCTGCAGATAATGGAGGTGCGTCCCGAGGATCAGGGCTCTTATGTCTGCCGTCTGGACAATGGCATTGCCCCTGTCCTGGTCCACATGATATATCTGACTGTGCTGGAAAAGCCACGCATACTCCAGCGACCCGCCTCCACCCTCACCAACGAGGGTGCTCCGCTAAGATTAAATTGCACAGCCACAGGCAATCCACCGCCCCAGATCTACTGGCTGCTCAACGGCGAGGATGCGGCCCAGGACAAGGAGACCGTGATCGAGGACCACCATCTGCACATACGTCGTGTCCAGAAGCGCCATGCCGGAGTCGTCCAATGCTTCGCCAAGAACATTGTGGGAGAGGTAAACCAAACCCCCATCTCCTCCGAATCTTCCAAACCTAAAAATCTCTCTCTCTCTCTCTCTCTCTCTCTTTCTGTCGTCCCCAACCCCGCCAGGTCAGTGATGGCAATATGCTGCTTGTCAATCCCCTCGAGATCACAGGCGAAGAGTATCTGCCCCTGGGCAATGTGCCCATGCGAACCACCTACGAGCACAACGGCAACCGTGACGGTAGCCCTGGCAACGGACGCGGCGGCGGAGGACGCAACAAGCCCAATCGAAAGTACATGAAAGTGGGTAAGTAAATTCCAACCAATTCGACTCTTCCATTCTTGGCTGCTCCACGTTTTTACAGTCATTTAATCATTTGAAAATTCCCCCCTGCCAAAAAAAAACACACGCAAGTAAAAAAAGAAGAAGAAGAATGAAATAAACACTAATCGATTAGCAATTAAAAAAATACCAAAACGAAAAAAATGGCATTTTCGGTGAGACGAAATAATATACTCTTTTCGTTTGCCGAAAAAAATTAACAAATTTTGAAAAATACAAAAAATTTGAAAAAATTCAGAAAATTTAGAAAAATTTGGAAAAATGCAGAAAATTTTGTAAATATGAAAAAGTTCAGAAAATTTGAAAAAAAAAATCAGAATATTAGGAAAAGTTTAGAAAATTGGAAATAATTTAGAAAATTGGGAATAACCTAGAAAATTTTGAAAAATTTAGAAAATTTGGAAAAAATCATAAATTTTGAAAAATTCAAAAAATTTTAAAAAATTCAGAAAATTTGGAAAAAATCAGAAATTTTAAAAAATTCAGACAATTTTGAAAAATTCAAAACAATTGAAAAAATTCAGAAAATTTGAAAAAATGCGAAAAATTTTGTAAATTTGGAAAAATTCATAAAATTGGAAATAATTTTTAGAATTTGGAATAATTTAGAAATGAAGAATTAGAAAATTTAAAATATTCTGAAAATTTTTAAATATTCAACAAAATTTTGAAAAATTCAGAAAATTTGGGAAAAAAACAGAAAATTTGGTAAATATGGAAAAATGCAGAAAATTTTGAAAATTCAGATAATTTGTAAAATTAAACAAAATTCAGAAAGTTTGTAAAAATTCTGACAATTTGGAAAATAGCGAAAATTGGGAAAATTCCCATCCCAGCTTCATTCAATTTCTCAGTTTCAAAAACAATTTTAGCTATTTCCAATTTTATTTTAAAATAAAAAAAAATTATAAAATATTTCCGAAAAATGTTTTTTTTTTGTTTTCAATTTTCCTCAAGAAATTTTCAAAAAAAAAAATAGTATTTTTAAAGACTGAAAATTTTTCAAATTTCTAAGAAAAATAATTTTTGAAAAATTTTCAAAATTTCTAAAAAAAAAAAATACATTGTTTTAGTTTGAAATATTAAAAATTTTGATTTTTTTCGAATTTAAATAAATTTATTTGACAAGTTCTTTTTTCTTATAAATTTTTAAATAAATTTTTATTTAAAAAATAGCTAAAATCTACAATTGACATAAAATAGATAAAAATTAAAAAATATAAAAAAAAAAAATATCAAAAAAAAAAAGCTATACAATTTTTTTTTGTATAATTTTTTTTTTTAACAAAGAAAATAACAAATAAAATTTTTATATTTAATTTGCTATTGATAAGTCATAAGTCTCCTTTTAAAAGTATTCTTTCTGGTTTCTTTGTTTTATTCAGAAATCGGGAGACTTGTAAAAATATTCCATCAATTTTCTAAAACACAAATGATAGATTACTCCGAGTGAAATTAATAAAAACCTATTCCATTACTGCTGCCCAATTGAACCACAATCGAGATATGCCTAATACCAGATAATAACTATCCGATAGTCTACAGTTATAAAGGTCTTTAAGAATTCAAATCCTAATTTTGTTTGCATATATTTTTAAACCTCAGAAGGAACACAACGTATTGGGTCCCATGGTCCTACTGGCCTTGAAAAATTCCTTTATTCACTTCATTAAATTCTGATTCTATTCTAAATTCAATTCTCGACTTATACAGGCTTTCTCTCAGTCCAGATGTTTGCCCAAAATTAGGAACAATTAAACCATATCTGAGGCACCCAGAGATCTTGACTCAAATCAATTCAAATAAGATTAGGTTCCTCATTCGACTATATAGCAGGAATAGAGAGATTAAGTCAATCCCATCGATCAATTCCAACGGTCAATATCAATTAATATCAGAAGGTGATAAGGAAAGATCTGGATTTATTTAGCAATTCCAAGTTTTTTTTATAAATATTCCGATTGGTTCAATTAACTTTATCCCGCACATTCAAGGTAATCTGTGTGTTTGACTTAAGTCTAATAGAATTCAAGGAGACAATCTCCCACCCAAGATAATTGTTAGGAGATCTTGACTTAGCACCCATTGGATAATTCGAACAGACCCCCCCCAAGTAAGACTTTTGCTAGGATGATGTGATCAGTTTAATATCAAGTTATCAAGATGCTTGAGCCATTGACAATTCCCTAGAAGTTTGATATATCTACGATTGGATCAATTGAAACAGCAGAAATGATTTACAAAACTATCACTTCTAATTTTAAAAGTGATTTTTCTTTTATGTTGATTTTAAAAATAAGAAAAAAAAAAAAAGAAAAACTTAAAATTTTAGCTAAAAACAAAAAGGTCTTTTGGATCGCTCGATTCGGGTCTGGACTGACTGGGATGTTTTTGAATATTTTCTTCTTTTTTGTTTTTTTTTTTTTTGTTTTTGTTGAGCAGACTAACCGAATTGTTTTACATTTTACATTTCATTCTTATTTCGTATTCACTTTTCTTTTCACAAATTTCTTCGAAAAGAGTATTTCCTTTCTTTCTTTCTTTCTTGTTTTTTTTTTTGTTTTAACGGTAAAATCGGCCAATATGGCCGCCCGCCCCGATAAGCTTACGTTGAACAAAAAAATTATAATTTTAATTATAATTAGAATAAGTTTAAGAATCTAAAACGGACAAGAATCCCGAGACGGATCAGGGTCAACCCTGGCTACCATGGATCATCTCCTTCTTCTTCTTCTTCTTCTTGCTCGAGACTCTAGAAGAAGTGAAGAGAGAGTGACAGAGTGGCAGGTTGGATTGACCCCAGCCAGTCTCGAGTTGCTTGATGGTGGATGTGTTGGAAGTGGAAGCCGAAGAAGGCGGCATCGACTGCGGAGAAGTAGGAGTAGTAGATTCCTACAAATTGCTGGTCCAGCTAACCAGATGGCCATTGTGGTGTTCTTGGTCCGCCTCCAGATCGTCTTCCACTTCGTCCACATCCTCATCACCCTCGTCGTCGTCATCCAGATAGTCGTCGTTATCAGCATCGCTGATATCCTCCACGTCTCATGTGCTGGCATTCTTGCGCAGCTGCTCCTCCTCTTTCTGTAATATTCGGATCTTGGTCTTCAGCTCGTCCACCCGCAGTCGATGCACCTCTCGCATAAACTTCAGCTCATCCTGGGCCTTGTTCAGTTCGATTTTCTTGGCCTCCGTGGCCAGCTGTTGCTCCTTGCAGCGGAGCTCCGCCTCCTTCACCTTGAAGTAATTCATTCGCTCGTCGTAATTATCGGTTGAGGCCACACCGGTCGACGAGGAGGTGCTCAGCGAGCCGCTATTGCCCACGCCGCTCACATTAGCCGCCACTGGGGCGGCGGTGGGCACTGGCACTGGCACCGAAACCGGCACGGAGACGGGCGCCGGTGCCGTGGCCGTGGCCACTGTGGGCAGAGCGCTGAATGTGAAGGTGGGTGTGGCCGTGGCCATTTGCATCTTGACGGCGGCAGCCTGTTGCTGCTGTTGTTGTTGTTGCTGCTGCTGCTGCTGTTGCTGTTGGTGGGCAGCGGCGACGGCGGCAAACTGATGCTGCTGGGCCGTCAGCTGGAGCTGGGCCTGCTGCTGCTGAGCGGCAGCCGCTACTGCCGCCTGGGCTTGAGCCTGCTGCTGCTGCTGGGCCTGGTACTGGGCCAGTGTGATCTGCTGGGGCTTGATCTCGCTGATGATCTGCTGATTGTAGCCGCCGGTGGTTATGGTAGCCATGGTGTGCTGCTGAGGTTGCGAGGGTATGGCATGGATTTGTGTGGCTGTCAGAGAAATGGTTGAATTGGTTTGTCAGAAGGGAAGGGGTGGTGGGAATCTGCTTACCAGTAGGTTCGGACGGGTGCTTGATCTGAAGGATGATCTCTTCGCGGGGACGCGTTGTCTTGAAGTGCAGCAAATCGTTGAGGGTGAGCTTGTCGGCGCTAATCTGGTCCACATTTATCTGATGCGTGTTGAGCACTCCGGCATTGGCAGCGGCCACGGCGGCAGCCGCCGACACTTGGAGCTTTTGGAGCTCGTGTTGCTGTTGTTGTTGCTGCTGCTGTTGTTGCTGGGCAGCCGCCGTCTGTTGCTGTTGTTGCTGCTGGGCGGCTGCCTGCTCCTGCTGGGCATCGAGGGGATCATCCTCCATGTCGCCCACGTCGTTGCCTTCCATTTCCATCTCGTCGAAGGCATCGCCCTGTGGATTGTGCTCGGATGTGTCGGGGCTGATTTGATATTCGGGCTCCACCTTGACGCCGTCATGGTGCTGTTGCTGCTGGACATGGACATTTCCATTGCCTGCATTGCCTCCGCTCACCTTGCCGGGTCCGCCGGCCGAGCTACTGCCATCCCGATAGGGATACTGTTTGCGCAGTCTGAAGAGAGAGAGACAGACAGACAAAAAAGAGAGAGAAATGAGCTGAGTTCACAAAAAAAAAAAAAGGGCCACCAAGCTTACCGGGAGTTTAGCCAGAATTTTTGGATTTGCTTGATATTTCGCATGGCACTGACATTCGGATGGGAGTTGAAATCGCGCACAATTTTATCCCAGGTCTCACGCACGGAATATTTGCTACGCTGCTTCTTACGGAACTTGATGTCGATCACTTCCTCATGCATGTGGAAAAGAGTGTAGAGCACTTCTTTCTCCTCGGCGGTGAAACGGGGGGTGAGTGGCATTTGGGCCTTGACGGATCCGTTGTTCGCTGCACTGCCACCAGCGGCTCCCACCACCACAGTGGTTGTGGTACCATCTGTTCCGGCCGTGGTCACAGTGGTCTGACCACCGGCTGCTCCCCCGCCGGCTCCTGTGTCGCCGGCACCGGACATACTGCGTCGTTGGCTCTTCGTTTCGCCCTCAAGTTTTGTCCTTTGCGCTGGGAATGGGCTTGTCCTTAGTTATTTATTTATTACTTTTAGTTTTTAGTATTTTCTGTTTTCTTTTCTTGTTTTTTTTTTTTTTTTTTATCTATTTATATATTTTTTGTTATGAGTGCTTGTGGTTTGTTTATATGCGTGTAACTCGAACTTTTGTTGAGAGAGGAGGGAGAGAATATCTACTCAAAACGACGCCTGGCTCGGCCAGGGGAATGGGCAGAGACCTAGTGGGTACGAAAATCAATTGCACTCGTTTCACTTATACACACACACGCACACACACATATAGAGGAAAGCGCGCGCGTGTGTGTGTCTATTTTTCTTTTTTTTTTTTATTCTCCGTCTCAACTTTTGCTGTTTCCGCTGAAATTTGTATGAAAGTGCTCGGAGTGGGATTATTTTTGTAATGTGCAGATGATTTATTGCAATTTCGTGGAAATTATTTATAAAATTAACGCGCTTTTTTATTTCTGGCCGAGAGATAATTTTAACTCAAACACGTACGACGCGATACTACTCAATTTTCGCAGCGATACTTTGAGTGAGTGCGAAAGTAGTGCTGCCAGAATTTATATCTCAAGAGTGGCTGAAATGCTGCCGCTAAAAAATAGCCAGAAATGTCTAAACAAAATCGATCAGTGAGTGGATATATAGCTTTAACATGATTAATTTTCTTATAAATAGAAAATATATTCCATTTCTTAGGAAATCAGATCTAAACGTCTTATAAATGCGTCACTTATACGATATCTAGAAAATAAAAATAGCTAGTTTTGTGGCCGGCTAGATATGACCAAATAATTGCAAGTATGGCAACACTGCTAGCAAGACTGGTTTGTTCGCCACTGAATCAGTTCCGAAATTCATTCTGACCTCAGCTGTAGATGGCGCCTTAAAAGCGTGGCCTATTCACACATATCAAGTTCTTGTTGAAGCAAATTTCTTGAAATTTCTTGCATTTTTCTAAATCAACTAACCCAAATCGCCACCATGACTCTTCCACAGCCACCATGGTGCCACCGTCGCGTCCAAATGTCACCCGCCTATCAGACGACTCCGTCATGCTGCGCTGGAGTCTCCTGCCCAAAAGTGACGGACTGCCTATTCAATATTTCAAAGTTCAATATCGCATGCTTGGCGACAATGCCCGTAAAATACCACGTGAAAACTGGCAAACCACCAACGAGAACATACCCTTCGGCTGGCAACGTGATCGAGACCACCACCATGAACCGGTCCCCAAAAACTTTACATCCTCGGTGACCGGACTGCGACCCGATCGCAACTACCGCTTCCGCATCCTAGCCGTCTACTCCAACAATGACAACAAAGAGGGCAATACCTCAGTTAAGTTCTTCCTGCAGCGCGGGGCAGCCAAGTCAAATCTCCCAGTGCCAGACCTACGCGAAATCGAGCCTTACTCCGAGTCCGCTGTGATCCTCCACTGGACCCTGGGCCAGGGCTCCGGCCACTCCCACAACATTGATGGCTACTATGCCTACTACCGGCCAGCAGCCACTGCCGATGACTACCTAAAGGCCACCGTAGATGGCAGCCAGGCCCGGGCCTACAAAATCGACATGCTGGACGCCGGCACGGTCTATGAATTCAAATTGCAATCCTTCAATGCCCATGCAGCCTCCGACTTCAGTCTGGTCAAGCAGGGACGCACCAAAAGTAAGTCAATCCAACAAACCTTTTGAATTCAAAATTTAATTCATTTTTTCTGTTTTCAGAATTTGTTAGCCATGCCACGGCAGCCACCACACCAGCCATTGTGCCCACGAACACGGCCAATCAAGAGCAAAACTCCATATATCCAGTGGTGGCCGGAGCAGCCGGTGGCGGCTTCCTCCTACTCATAGCCACTATAGTGGCCTGCCTGTGCGTGCGTCGACGCAAGAATGCCCAACCCGAGGGTAAGTCCCCATTCAATCCCAAATTGCCCTCTCTCTCCTAACTTTATCCTCTTGCCCTTCCAGATGAGAACAAGCCGCAATTGGATCACATACAAGCGGACTTTGTTACCTCCTCGGTCCTGGGTGTCACCCCGCATCACAAGCCCGGCGATGTGCGACGCCTCAACGGAGTCATACCCCGTATGAATATCACAGCGAATCCCCTCTCCCAGGATGCCACAGCTGATAAGGTGAGTCCTCCTTTCCTAAGCTCATCTTTCACACACACTTTCACTGGCTTCCACATCTTCAACAAGATATAAAAAAAAAACACCACTTTTGGTTGGTTGGTCAAAATTTACAAATTTTATTTTAGACATTTTTTTTGTAGAAATTTCCTTACTTGTCTTTCTCTCTGTCTCTCTGAGTCTGCTATCTGCTTGACCCTTCCGCTCTTTTTTTTTTTTGTTTTGGCAAAAACGAAATCTTTCCAAAATTTGAAGAATTGATTACCTGACTGGCTTTGCCTTCCCTCCATCCTCCACAACCCCTTCACCACCCCCACTCCACCCCTTGGCTTAATCGTCTGTCCTGTCTCTCGGGAGCTGTTGGAATTTGTTGTCTCGGTCCGCCGGTGGGCGGTTCCTTGTTTGCACACACACACATTCAGCCTAAAATGTTTTAGAATCGCAATGTCATGGAGCTGCGCTTTATGCCGCCAAATCCCAGCAGCAACAACCCCAGCCCCAACACCAGAACCACCGCTATCTCAGCAGCCGCTTCCGCAGCCGCAGCCGCAGCTACGGCCAGCATGATAAATGATGAGGAGGTCAAGGCCAATGGCAATGGTGGTATCGGCACCGGCACCGGCACTGGCGCCTCATCTTCTTGTGAGACCCTGGAGGCCTGCGAGGGCATCAATCAGGATCTTGAGCCTGCCGAGCCCCCCTCCCCCTTGAGCAAGCCGCTGCCACCGCAGCCCAAGAAAAAAACAACCGGCAAGCCGCAGGCCAAAACTCCGCCAACGCCAACGCCGCCGCCGCAGCAGAAACAGAAGCAGCCAAACGTAAAGTACCAAGCCAACCAAAGTGAAAAGGTTTTTGTCATACACATTCACTCACACACACACACACATACCCATGCACACGTATCATACACCCACCCACCTCCATACACATATACACACACACACACACAAATGCATAGATTCAACGAGCTTCAGCAATAATTCTGAGTCCTTCTGATTTGATAAACCTTTTTATGTTCATTTTCCACAGGGCACGGCGAATGTGGTAGCTGCAGCTGCTGCGGCCCTCCACCAGCCAGGACTGCATCATGCCCAGCCCTACCATCCGCCGGCCACACCCACGCTGCTCCATAAGCGTCACGACTATGGGCAGCCACCGCCAGTGCCGCCGCATGCCTCCTACTACCAGCAGGCCAGCACCGCCTCACCCATGCTGGACCAGCAGCGTCGCACCCTGGAGCGCAGTGTGCGCAGCCTCCACCACCAACAGCAGCAGCACCAGCAGCAACAGTCCAATCTCAATCATGGCTATGGCCTGGACGATGGCCTGCCCACGCCCACGCGCATACCCTCCCTGAGGCGGCAGCGCCGCACCTCGGGCAGCCAGCACAACAGCCACACCAATCTCAATCACAACAACAATCACAGCAATAACAACAACAACAACCTACCGCATCACCACCAGCACCTGCATCACCATCACGGCGTCGGCAGCGGTGGCGGTGTTGGTGGCCTGGTTGGCATACCCATCGTCCCGGGCAGTCCGCGCGTCCAGCGCTCCCCCATGCCGGCACGAGCCCTGATCAAGCGCACACGACTGGGCAGCCACACGGACAACATCTCCTCCGGCAGTCTCAACAGTATTGAGGTGTAGACTTGACCACTTGACCATCAATTTAGTCATAAGTGAAAAGTTCCCGCAAAAAAAGCATAATTAAGTTTTTTTTTTTTTTTTTTGCTTCGGAGGATCCACAAAAACAAAAGAAAGAAAAATAATTTGTATTAGGTTTTTGAGACTTGTGGAGAATCCTCCCGACTCCCACCAAATCGGACTATTTCCTTTTTAGTTTTTTTTTTTTCCAATTATTTTTAACCTACCCTGTGGTCCTAATTCTAATCAGTTAATATCTAAGTTAGTTAAAAAAAAACCCCATCAGCCTAAGCAATCTAAACTAGTTTATCTTTTTACTGTTATTTATTTATTATTTATTTAGTTGTCTCGAAAAAACAAATCCACCCTTCCTCACAAATCCGACAACTTGTATAAGTCTCTCATCCTCTTCATCTTTGTATACGTACAATTAATTAATTAATTGAGCCACTAAGTTTGTTTGACTAAAGTGCTCCAAAAAAACATAATGATACTTTTTTTTTTTTACATAAAAAAATAAAACAAGATTTGAAAAATAATGAAATAAAACCGAATTTTTCTTATTTGCGAATCTCAGGGTTGGAAGCGCTCGGCCAGGTGGCCCGCAGGTCTCGAAATCGACGAAGCTCAAATTTTAGGGAATTTGGCGGGCGAGGGGTAAGTAGGAGTGGGGGGGGGGACACAAGGGATAATAGAAGGTAGGTTCAGGATAGCCTCAAGAGACCAGAACAGCCCCATCACAAATTCCATACCAGATAATGAGTAGCCAGGGGGAGACATATTCGCTTTTTAAGATTTTGTTCAGCAGATTTGGTAATTTTACAAATTTTCATTGACAAAATACCAGGCGAACAGAAATTAATAAGAAGCTGACTTGCCAAAATTGCACTGACTTGCAAAAAGGTTACCCGCGAGAGTGAGATGATCAGCAAATATGGGAGCGCCTAAAAGTATGCCACACTTTTTGGTAAGTTTAGCTGCTGCTGATTTTTGTTGGCCTTGTACTCGAGCGGCTGATTCATAGTGAAAACCAGAAGATTTGGAAACAAATTGAATGACCAAAATATAACCTGATATCCCTGCAATCCAGGCAAATGTCCCTTTTTGATCCACCCCATAAATAAGTCAAGTAATTTGCAATTTAAATATAAGAAAATATTTATTTTTTATTTATAATTTATTTATTTTTGATAAATTTATTTATTTATTATTGATAATTGATGATCCTTTTATTTATTTATTATTTACTATTTATTAATTATTATTAATTAACTAATAGTTACTATCTATAATGTATCATTTTTTATTTTTTTTTTATTTAATAAATCGAAATAAAATACTTTTGCCTTTTGTTTATATTGGGGTATCCTTGCTGTTAGAAATGTCCTTGTAGGTTAAAAACATCCTTTCTTGTTCGGTGAACAGCGGTGGGTAGGTACGGTTTCTAAAAAAAAAATCCCCATTTTTTTTTTTTAATTTTTTATTACTTTTATTTCATATTATAAAATGCTGGCAGAAATAAAAAGAGATCATTTACAATTTTCACGCGCGCCTAAAAGTATGCCCATGATTTTCTTAATTTCGTGCTTCTGCTGATTTCAGTTCGCCTGGTACTCGAGCGGCTGATTCATAGTGAAATTGAGTTGGGCAATGACCAAAATTTAATCTGATAATAATGAGAAATGCCTGCAAACAAGGCAAATAAACTTAAATGACCCTTTCTGATCCGCCCAATAATAAATAAGTCAAGTAATTTGCAATTTAATTATTAGAAAATATTTATTGAAAAATTATTTATTTATAATTTTTTCTTTATTATTTTATAACAATTATCATTAATTATTATTTATTAATTATATATCTATTATTTATTTATTTATTTTTTATGATTTAATATTTATTATTTTATAACAATTATGATTAATTATTATTTATTAATTATATATCTATTATTTATTTATTTATTTTTTATGATTTAATATTTATTATTTTATAACAATTATGATTAATTATTATTTATTAATTATATATCTATTATTTATTTATGAATTTTTTATGATTTAATATTTATTATTTATTGCTTATTTTTTATGATTTAATATTTATTATTTATTGCTTATTATTTATTATTTATAGTTTATAACTTATTTTTTAGAATTTAATATTTATTTTTTATTATTTATAATTTATTATATAATTTACTTTTTATAATTTATTATTTTTTACTGTGGTCTACTGAGGTCATACCTGTAGGATGGGCAGTTCATGAGGAACTCAATATTGCACTGGTTCACCTGAACCTGCACACGGTCACCGAAGAGATAAGTCGCCATTCGAGTCGCTGCCATGACAGACTGGGGGGTGCCACAAGAACCAGTTGGCAAATGGTCTCATCAGATCTCGCCCACCAAGGAGGCTCAAGAGACGGCAACCGGATGATTGTATTCTTCGGACATCTTCGACAAGGAGCAGGCTTCATTTAAAACAATTCATTTTTATTCTAATATTATTATATTTTTATTATTATTAAGCGCTCGTGGCGACTATTAGTATTATAATTGTGTGTGTGTGTGTGTGTGTTTACAATTATTATTATTATTATAATTATTATTATTTTTTTTTTTTATATATCTCGAAATCACTTAATGTTATTTTTTGGTCTACGAAAATTTTTCGCTCAAAATGATCGTCTTTGTTTTTCGAATATATATGAAACATTATCATATATATCCAACCCACCCATTTGGATATTGGTCCATATGCCAATATTTGTTTCTAACCTACAACTTAATCCTACTCTTATGAACATATTCATATATATTCAACCCACCCATTTGTATATTGGTCCATATGCCAATATTTGTTTCTAACCTACAACTTAATCCTACTCTTATGAACATATTCATATAAATCCAACCCACCCATTTGGATATTGGTCTATATGCCAATATTTGTTTCTAACCTATAACTTAATTCTACTCTTATAACTAATTTGTTTAGTCAACCATTTTTTTTTTATATGGTTTGAATATTACAAAATATGTTTTAATCTAACTTATATAGTGTATAAAAAAATATATATTCCCATTCAATATATATATTTTTTTATATATATATATTCCCATTCAATATATATATATATATATATATACTTTTTTTTTGTTTCTTTTCATAATCAATAGATTTTTTTTTGATTGAAAAGTTGTATGCATCCAACTGTGCCTTTTCATGAATGCAAATAAGTACAGTTTCGTCTATATCTAAAACTTAATATTAGAAGGTTTCTGTCTACGTTTGAAACGTATAAAAAAAAAAAAAAATCTTAATACTTAAAAAACTGACTTCAGTATTCTTTTGATCTGCAGTTTTTTGTTTTAATACTAAAAAAAAAAAATTATGTGTTCACTTCCTTTAGTGTTTTTTGAATTTAAGGCCTCTGGTTGTCTGCTCTTTAGAATCTTTTTAGTCTTTGAGAGCAAACGACTTGGGCGGAAAAAAAATTAAAAGAAATAACTTGTTGCCTTTCAATGGCGAATCGGGTTGGTTGGTTGTATTGAGTGAAGAGTTTTTAAGTTGGTGGTTTGCCTGGTGGTTTAATATTTACAGCTTAAAACCGAACTGACTAAAACTATTCCTACCACTAAATTTTTTTTTTTCATTTTTTAGTTTTATGTTGCTTTTTTTTCATTTTTTAGTTTTATGTTGCTTTTTTTTTGTTATTTTTTTTTTTTTTTTTGATTAAATTTTTGCCTGAATTAAAAAAAAAGAAGAAATTCGTATTTTACCCAAACTTTTGGAGAATCTTGAATGGACTGTTGACTCTCTCCGCCGCCGTTGGGTTGTTGTCTAAAATGTGAGTGTAATGGTGTCATTGTGAGAGACCTTGGCCACGGTGGTCATGGCCTGTGGCATGAGGTGATGCAAAATCGATTCCAAGCGATCGACAGATAGATAGGCCCAGTCGTCCTGGACATCGTTTAGGGAATCGTTACCCAATACACCAGGCACTGGACGCACCACCGGTATGCAGTGCTTGGCCATATCACTGCTGGCCAATGTGGCAGTCATACGGAGCAGTTCGATGGTCAGACCCAACTTGAATTTCTCCAGACGCTCGCCACTATCGCATATGGCCTGCATGATGGCATTACTGGTCTTGGCCGCATTGCTCAGGTAGTTGGGCATGATCAGAAGCTCTTTGATTTTCGTGCAGTGAATTAGTTGATTGCTAAAATCATTGTCAACATCGACATTGATCAGCTCCAGACGCTCGCAGCTACTCGGACCCAATGAGGTATCAGCCAGGCCTAGCATTATCTCGCCGATCGGAAATTGGCTCCTGTAGCTGGGCAGATTCTCCAGACGCAAGTACATCAGTTTCTTCAACTTTGGCAAGACCTGGCGACCAAATACAGTCCTGTCCATGTTGTGGCAAGAGCCGAGCACCAAAGTTTGCAAGTTGACCAGTTGCGAGAGAAGTTGTATATTGTAGCTGTCCATTTTGGTGTCGCCACGAATTTTCAGTTCGGTCAGTTGGGTTAGGGTGCAGATATGCTGCAACGCTTCTAGACCGGCCTTACCAGCCATCAGTGTCAGATGAAGTAACTCCAAATTTTGCATGCCCAAAAAGCCATCGGTATGCAATAGAGGACTGATGATGCTGGCTCTCAGCTCAATTAATTGCGGTAGACTCTTGACGGCCGAGTTGATAAACCGACTGCCACAGGGATGGGTGCGTAAGTAGCGCAAACTATTGACTATGCTCAAGGCAGCAGCATTGCGTATGTGCGGTTGACGCAAGGTAACACCGGACATATCCAAACTCTCAGTTTTCTGTTTAGCCAATTCAGATACAAACAGTGCCCAATCGCTGATAATGGTATTGGCCAGGCTGACAGAACGCCAGACGCTGCTATCACGGTAGACCATATGCCAGGCCTTACAGGTTTTGCTCAGATTGACTCGATCCTAAAAAAAAAAATACAATCATGAATTATATATATATATATATATGTGAAAGAAAGAGATGGAGAATATTTGGACTCTTCTAATTTATTCGAAGTGTACTTACATTCATATCGAGAGTCTTCATAATGGCCGTAAGAACTTGGATATTTTGAGTGGTATCGCTGATGCAATTTATAAAATTCTTACGCGTTTCCCTGGGCCAAAGGCGTTTATTATAATATTTATCATATTGCTCACTATTCGGTTCACTTGGTTGCCTACAAAATGAATATGCAATCATTAGATTGAATAAACAACATAAATATGTAATCGAAATATCTAAGCCGGAGCTATTACATGATGATTTCAGTTTCACACTCACAATGAGACTTCACTATCTTTTAGCTCGCCGGCAACGGAGACATATTTACGTCCATTGATGACAACGATTTCTTGCAATTTCAGAAAGGGTCCCGTTATCCGAAGAGTAGGAGAAGAATCATCAAGCAGTTGGGTTGGCGGCTGCTGACCCGGTGGCTCGATTTCAATTTCATTCTCCATGGCCCGGGAGGAGCTGGCAGCAACTTCTTTCATTTGCTTAGAGGCAGCGTCGTTCTTAAGCTTCAAGCAAGCCTAAAAGAAAACGAAATTAATATCGAAATCAATGTAAACCTTAGAATGATTAACTTACCAGGCAAAGCAGGCAGTTGTTCTCATTGTTGAGGACCGATTGCTTGGCAGCAGCTTCGCGTTTGCCACGCAATGGCTCATTGCAGTTAAAGCAGGTGGCCTGTTTGACTTCAGTTGCTGGCGGCGGCACAGTCTTCGACACCACCGTGGCACTTCTTGTTGGATTACTATTTGAGAAGGTTTTAAATCAGAATAGTTTATTTAAATCAAATTGGATTTAGACTAACCGCTTGCGAGAAGTGCCACCAGCAGCTGAGCTAGTAGCGGCACCTAACGAGCCGCCACTGTTGATATTGCTGGAGGCCAGAATACGGGAATTGTTCTTAACGGCCTTGGTTGGAGTCCAGCCCTCGGGCGGTGGACTAGAGGCTTTGGGTCCCTTTACTTTGATCTTGCGCATGCCGGTGACCAAGGGTACAGCCGGTTCAGTTGGTTTCGACTTAGCTGAGGTGGTCTTTGTCTTGTTTCGGACACCAGTTCGATTCACCTGACGTACTGTCTCCAGACTTATGTCCATGCCCTGGAGTTCGCGTTGGAAACAGAAATGATCGATTGTCAGATCACCAGTGAGTAGAGGGATAATGGCATCGCGAGAGCGACAATTCTTGCCAGCTGGCGAAATGAAGACAACATCAGAACGAGTGCTGCCACCGGAGCGTTGGACTAGTTCACGTTTCCAGCCATATTCGAAGGGCTTCTTGAAGAAGTCATCGGTGGCTAGCATGCGGGGCGGCATCAGCGATGTGGCGCGCTTACGCTTTGTTATAATTTTCTTCGGCTTTGTTTTGTCCTTGCCAATGGATTTGGAGTTCCCGCTGCACATGCTGCGTGAGCGTGTGCGACATGAGATAGTTTCCTTCCGGCTCACTTGCTCCTCTGGCACCGATTTGGAACGATTCAGAGTACGTGGACTAAAATCGGTCTTCAGATTGTCCAAAATGAGGGTCTTTGATTCGTCACCGCTGTGGGTATCAGCAGCCTCAGGAGGATCAACCTCAGGTTTGGAACGCTTGGGGACTGGTTCCAAAGTGATTTCAGAATCGGGCGTATTGTTGGCTGAACGCTTCTTGGTGGACTTGGGTTCCTCTGCTGCTTCTATTTTCGGAGTGGAAGTATGGCAGTTGATTGATGGCTCCAACTAGATGGGGGGAAAATAAGAATGATATCAATTAAAATTGTTGAACAATTTAGGATGGAAGATTAGTTAAGCCTTCTTTTTAGTCCACCTGATTAGCTAGGACAGTTGTTGTTGTTGTTGGTGGTTCTGGTTGTGATGGTGGTGGTGTTGTTGTTGGTGGTGGTGGTGGTTGTTCTGGTTGTGGTGATGTTGTTGTTGAAGAAGGACCTAAAGCAGAGAGACCTAAAGTTGAGGGACCTAAGGCTGACTCGGAGAAAGTCGGAGTGGTCGAAGTGGCTGTTGTTATTAAAGTTGTACTGGTTGTTGTTGTTGTACAAATACTAGCTACTGTTATTGCTGTAGTTGTTGTTGTTAGTGAGTTAACAGTGAAGGAGGAAGAGGTGGACGTCGGCAAGGAGGAGGTGGTGGTGAGTGACGGCGGCGGCAGCTGATCCTCGCGAGGAAAAACGCTCCGGCCAGTCAAGCCAATTGCCTTGAGCTCAGCGGGGGTCTGTTGTACGAGCCGAGAGTACAAAATGAAACGAAATACGAAACGATTCGAAATGCGAAACGCAACACAAAATGGCGGACGGGAGTGGCTACCAGAGTCGTTTTTTTTTTTTTTTTTTTTTTAGCCACATTTTTTTTTTTTTTGGAACCGCCAAAAATCAAAATTATCACTACTCACCTGAAATTCGATATCCGAATTGCTCTCAACGCTCTGAGTCGTGGTTAAGTTTGGAAAAGAACCATTCCAACCGACTAGACATTCATCCTTTGAGCTACGACGTTCCTTACTGGCGCGCATCTTCTTCTTCTTCCTCTTCAACTTGTCCGCAACTAAAGCACCAAAAAAAAAAAAAAATTTAATTTTTCCAAAAAAAATTGTAATAATAAACTTACAATTGTCGGTACCTTCCGACTCCGGATTCTCGACCTGACTAGTAGATTCACTCAAGCTTGGAGCAATATTGTCCATGCTGTTTTCGGTATCTGTGGAAGTCAATCCCTCGTATTTGAGGCTGGAGAGACTGCCCAAACTATGCAACGAGATGCTCTGAATATTCTCATCGTTACCCTCGGGACTCGATTGTCTGAGGTTCTCTTCGCTCTTAGCACTGCGGTGCTCTGCCAAAACATCCGATCTCCTCTTCATATCACGTGACTTGTGGACCACCTTGCCAGGCTCCAAATTACTCATTTTATTTTCTATATGAGAAATAAAAAAAGAAATAATAATAATTAATTTATTTTATTTGAAGTTGAATCATTTCCGAAATTGTAATTTTTCTTTTCGAAGCGAAGCTACCTGAACCAACTAAGAAGAAGAAGAAGAAGAAAAAGAAGAAGAGTCAACCAATTACAAATGACTCGAACATGCCATCCAATCCAGCCAATCAAAACGTTTCTTCTATTTTGCTGCTCCTCGATTTTCGCAATGCCTGCTCTGCTGCTTTGCTGGGCAGCGGCAAACAAAGCGAAGCCAGCTTTGCTGCTTTGCTGGGCAGCGGCAAACGAAGCGAAGCCAAGAAGCCGAAATTACTCAAATTCAAAATGGCCGTTCTTCTTCATCTTCTTTTTGCTGCACACAATTTTTTTCTTCCAGAAATGAAGAAGACTAAGCAGACATTTTTTTTTCTACAATTTTTTATGCCTTTTTTTTTTTTTTGTTCAAAATTGATAGTCATTTTTGCAGTCTAGAAATTTCTAACCGAAAAAAAATGTGTTAAAAGAAGGAATTCATTTTTTTCACTAATTTTTATACTGTTTTTTTTTTTTTTTTTTTTTTTGATTATTGCACATTTTTTTTATGAAAAAGACTAAGACTACTTTTTTTTGTTTTAAAATTTTTATCCATTTTTTTTTTTTTTTGTTCAAAATTGATAGTCATTTTTGCTGTCTAGAAATTTCTAACCAAAAAAAAAAAAATGTTTTAAAAGACGGAATTAATTTTTTTCACAAATTGTTATACTAATTTTTTTTTTTTTTTTTGGATTATTAAAAATTAATTTTTAGTAAGAATTTTACTTTCACTCTTAATTTAGTTAAAAATTTTAAGTATTCTTTATTTCACCCGACCTTTTTCGTCCATATTAAAAAAATTTTTTTAATCACTTTTGCACTTTTGATTTTTAGAATTTCTTCCTTTCACAATTTCGATGTACTGTCACCACTGAACGCCGCGTTAGAAATGAAAGATGAATAACTTGGAATTTGAAATGGAGTCTAGCAGGCAGACAGGCTGGCTGGCAGAGCTGCTCTGCTCTGCTCTGCTTTGACGCCTCGATATTTTTGCCGGGTTCAGTTGCTAACTAAAATTTTTTTACATAGAAATGGCAGGCAGGTAGAGAAGTTAATCGATCATTTTGCTGCTCCTTCATATTCGCAATTTTGATTTGCGGTTGCTAACCGAAAAAATATGAAAGATGGAAGGGGTAAAATTTTGAAATCAAAATGGCCGTTTGCCTGAGTTTTTTTTTTGCAAGAGAAAGAAGAAGACAAGATTCTTATTTTCTGTTGCTAACTAGAGAAATGGATAAAGAGAAATGGATATGTGCTGAGACACACACACACACACACACACACACACACAGGCGATAGGAATTTTTTTTGGAGTATTTCACTTTTTTTATGAAAAAGACTAAGACTACTTTTTTTTGTTTTACAATTTTTTATGCATTTTTTTTTTGTTCAAAATTTATAGTCATTTTTGCAATCTAGAAATTTCTAACCGAAAAAAAAAATGTTTTAAAAGACGGAATTAATTTTTTTCACAAATTGTTATACTAATTTTTTTTTTTTTTTTTGGATTATTAAAAATTAATTTTTAGTAAGAATTTTACTTTCACTCTTAATTTAGTTAAAAATTTTAAGTATTCTTTATTTCACCCGACCTTTTTCGTCCATATTAAAAATTTTTTTTTAATCACTTTTGCACTTTTGATTTTTAGAATTTCTTCCTTTCACAATTTCGATGTACTGTCACCACTGAACGCCGCGTTAGAAATGAAAGATGAATAACTTGGAATTCGAAATGGAGTCTAGCAGGCAGACAGGCTGGCTGGCAGAGCTGCTCTGCTCTGCTCTGCTCTGGTTTGACGCCTCGATATTTTTGCCGGGTTCCTCGATATAATTTGGGTTCAGTTGCTAACTAAAATTTTTTTACATAGAAATGGCAGGCAGGTAGAACTGTTATTCGATCATTTTGCTGCTCCTTGATATTCGCAGTTTTGATTTGCGGTTGCTAACCGAAAAAATATGAAAGATGGAAGGGGTAAAATTTTGAAATCAAAATGGCCGTTTGCCTGAGTTTTTTTTTGTAAGAGAAAGAAGAAGACAAGATTCTTATTTTCTGTTGCTAACTAGAGAAATGGACAAGGAGATTTGGATATGTGCTGAGACACACACACACACACACACACACACACACACACACACACACACAGGGGATAGGAAATTTCTCTATTTTGTTGCTTCTCGATTTTCGCAAAGAAGGAATTCATTTTTTTTTTCACAAATTTTTATACTGTTTTTTTTGGAGTATTAGACATTTTTTTATGAAAAAGACTAAGACTACTTTTTTTTTATTTTACAATTTTTATGCATTTTTTTTTTTTTTGTTCAAAATTGATAGCCATTTTTGCAGTCTAGAAATTTCTAACCGAAAAAAAAAATTTTTAAAGAAAGAATTCATTTTTTTCACAAATTTTTATACTGTTTTTTTGGAGTATTGCACAATTTTTTTTTGAAAAAAACTAAGAGCTTTTTTTAGTCTAACCAAAAAAAAAATGTGTGAAAAGGAATTTTTTTTAATTAACAATTTTTTATTGCAAAAATAAGCTTAAAAAAATGTTTCCTCAATTCTTTTAAATTCGACTTTAATTTTTTTTTATAGAAGAAACAAAAACGAAAAAATGCTTCTGATTTTTTCAAAGAACTTTAAAATATGTAAACTATTCAAGGAATTTGATTTTTTTCTTCTTCATTCTAGAAATTACTTTTTAGTAAGAATTTTACTTTCACTCTTAATTTAGTTAAAAATTTTAAGTATTCTTTATTTCACCCGACCTTTTTCGTCCATATTAGACGTGTACAAGTAAAGTTGAAACACTTGAAAATTTTTTTTTTTTTTAATCACTTTTGCACTTTTGATTTTTAAAATTTTTTCACTTTCACAATTTCGATGTACTGTCACCACTAAACGCCGCGTTAGCAATGAAAGATGAATAACTTGGAATTTGAAATGGAGCCTAGCAGGCAGACAGACAGGCAGGCAGGCTGGCAGAGCTGCTCTGCTCTGCTCTGCTCTGCTTTGACGCCTCGATATTTTTGCCGGGTTCCTCGATATAATTTGGGTTCAGTTGCTAACTAAAATTTTTTTACATAGAAATGGCAGGCAGGTAGAACTGTTATTCGATCATTTTGCTGCTCCTTGATATTCGCAGTTTTGATTTGCGGTTGCTAACCGAAAAAATATGAAAGATGGAAGGGGTAAAATTTTGAAATCAAAATGGCCGTTTGCCTGAGTTTTTTTTGTAAGAGAAAGAAGAAGACAAGATTCTTATTTTCTGTTGCTAACTAGAGAAATGGATAAAGAGAAATGGATATGTGCTGAGACACACACACACACACACACACACACACAGGCGATAGGAATTTCTCTATTTTGTTGCTCCTCGATTTTCGCAAAGAAGGAATTCATTTTTTTCCTCGATTTTCGCAAAGAAGGAATTCATTTTTTTCACAAATTCTTATACTGTTTTCTTTTTTTTGTATTTCACTTTTTTTATGAAAAAGACTAAGACTACTTTTTTTTGTTTTACAATTTTTATCCATTTTTTTTTTGTTCAAAATTGATAGTCATTTTTGCAGTCTAGAAATTTCTAACCGAATAAAAAATGTGTTAAGAGAAGGAATTCATTTTTTTCATTCATTTTTTTTTTTTTTTTTTTTTTTTTTTTTTTGAGTATTACACAATTTTTTTTTATGAAAAAAACTAAGAACTTTTTTTAGTCTAACCAAAAAAAAAAAAAAAAAGTGTGAAAAGGATTTTTTTTTCTACAATTTTTTATGGCAAAACTAAGCTTAAAATAAATGTTTCCTCAATTTTTTTAAATTCGACTTTAATTTTTTTTTTTATAGAAGAAACAAAAACGAAAAATGCTTCTGATTTTTTCAAAGATTTGAATTTGATTTTTTTTTTCTTCATTCTAGAAATTTCTTTTTAGTAAGAATTTTACTTTCAATCTTAATTTATTTAAAAATTTTAAATATACTTTATTTCACCTGACCTTTATCGTCCATTGATGAGTCGTTGATTAGTACAAGTAAAATTGAAACACTTCAAAAAAAATTTTTTTTAATCACTTTTGCACTTTTGATTTTTAAAATTTTTTCACTTTCACAATTTCGATGTACTGTCACCACTGAACGCCGCGTTAGAAATGAAAGATGAATAACTTGGAATTTGAAATGGAGCCTAGCAGGCAGACAGGCAGTCTGGCAGAGCTGCTCTGCTCTGCTCTGCTTTGACGCCTCGATATTTTTGCCGGGTTCAGTTGCTAACTAAAATTTTTTTTACATAGAAGGCAGGCAGGTAGAGAAGTTAATCTATCATTTTGCTGCTCCTTGATATTCGTAATTTTGATTTGCGGTTGCTAACCGAAAAAATATGAAAGATGGAATAGGTAAAATTTTGAAATCAAAATGGCCGTTTTTTTTTGTAACGGAAAGAAGACAAAATTCTTATTTTCTGTTGAAATGGTTATGTGCTGAGACACACACACACACACACACACACACACAGGCGATAGGATTTTCTCTATGTTGTTGCTCCTCGATTTTCGTAAGTTTTTAATACTTTGTTACTAACGCGGTTGCAAGTGAAGGAGTGGGGGGAAACGAAATTCTACATTTACAATGAAATTTGGCAGCCATATTTTTGTGTGTCCCTTTTGATTTTTTTTTTATATTTTGCTATCCAGCGTTTGCCATAGAAAATGCTTCTAGAAGTTTCTTTTTTTTTTTTAATAGGACATAATTACGGTTTGATTTTAATCATTTCAACTATATTAAAAAGGGCCCAGCTGGCTTATTTTTTCACTATTTCAGAGTTCCTCAATTCTTATATTTATTTTTGTCCCCCAGAAACTTCTATTAGAGTTAAGAGTGTATTTGTCAGATATAAGAAAATCAAACATCATCAATTTGGCCACATGAAAAGAGTATTTCACATTCAACGCACCGAGCACACTTGCGATTTGTTTTGTATAAACAGAAGAAGAAGAAGAAGAAGAAGAAGCGCGACCGCCAGCAAAGGCTTGCCTGGCACGTGCCTTACCGAATCAACAAAGAAGGCTGGGGTCTAAGTTTGCCGGTGCTAATTTTGAGACCTGCTTTTTTGCAATTGCTTTGTGAGGTCTCACAAAGGAATTCCTATGAAAAAATTGTGTGTAATGGACAATTCTAACATGCAACACTAATCAAATTGCCTACAATTGTACTAATTCAATACAAAGATAAAAAAAATTGAACTTACCTCTTTTTATTCTTGTGTCTTTGCTAATTGAATCACTTGGAATATTATTTGCCGCGAAACAAACGCGAACACAAAAAGTCGAAAGATTTATATTACTATTGGCTTTGCTGTTTGTTTTTGTTTTTGCACTGAATTGTTCTGCTTTGCAAGGTGGCAGGCTGCAAGAGTCTTATCAAATGCCACACAAGCTCAGACGGCTCGTCACGAGCATTTCGGAACACTTACCGCGCTTTTATACTCACTTATTTTGTTTTACTTTACTTAATTTGGTTTTAATCACTCCAACTTGCGAAACGACGCGCACGAGAAGTGAAAAAAAAAACACAAACCGCAACAAATTTCAGTGCTGCCAGACTCTAGAATGAACAAGACTCGCCAGAAATGGCCAAGACAGCCAGAAAATAAATGGCTAAATAAAAGGCTAATTACTTGCACTGTTGGTATATTAAGTTACTTTGAGAATAATTTAATTGACTTCAAGAAATAGAAAATCAGAACTTAGTGAACTATTTAATCTTATAGTAAGCTGTGCGCTGGTGAAATGAGCTAATCATTTTTGGATATATATTTCTTAGCTAAATATAGCTAGACAAAATGGCTAGATTTGTCTGCAAATGTCTATATGGCAGCACTGGCAAAACATATGTTATGAAATAACTGCAGCCCTGGTGTTCGATAAAAATACAACCCTGCTTCGCAAGCAGCTCTGCGTTTGTGGTGCGTTAGAATTAAAATGTAAAAGCAAATGCTTTCAATTTGCTTGGTAAACTATTCTAAGTAAATGATTAGTGGCATTGCCAACTGAAATAACAATTATAATTATAATATATGTATATAAAGCTGTTTATAGGCAAAATGCCTGCGTTTATTTAGTGGTCCCAGTAAAACGTTTTGAATTCCATTTTATATACATACACTACCCAACTGCTTTCCTTGTTACCATGTAAGAATTTGTGTTTGTAGTGGTAGTAAGCAGGCATCACTGCTTTCTGTGGAAATTTGTACAAGGCAAAGTTGTGAACAAAAAAAAGAAACCAGAAACTTCTTTTGGGACTTTAATTAAAAGTAAAATAAAGACCACTGCTATCTGGAATATATACATATACAGATATTTTTTAACGATTTATTTTTGTTTTACTGCTCCTTAGTGGCTTTCGTCCTCTTGGTTTTTAAGAGCTTCAAATATCTGCCTGACCATATCGCTATCCAACTCCATGGAATTGGATGACTGGGAAAATACATAGCTCACAGAGTCCCGTTCAATTGTGTTGCGGCGTGAACGATTCCAACGCCAGACTATTCTTTCATCGTTACTAACTGCATCCAGGGGCAGAGTGGAGCGTCTAAAATAAGAATCCGACAGAGAATCCAAATCGCTTGTCTCCTTCTCCTCGTCACGAACACAACCTCCGCTAAGGCAATACAATATCTTGCTCCACATCATATTGCAAATACTTTTGCAATCGAAATGAATTGGGGAAAAACAAGACAGCGTTTTTGTTCGCTGCAATTTTTGACTGAAAAAGAATCGAATTTTTTTTTTTTTTTTTTTTTGGCTGAATCACAACTGGAAACAATCAAACTAAGCAGGCCCTGCTAAATTTTGGCTAATTAAGTGAGTAATTTATTTTCATTATGAGAAACTCAAATTAATTAAAACTTTTCCTTAAAATTCTCCTTGGTTTTTTTTTTTGATTTACTCACAGCTGGCCCAAGGCCATGGCCACGCCCACTCTAAGCTCTTATCTGCAAACCAAAAATCAAGTAATTTAATTTTATAACCAGCAAGGATCAGGACAATCAAGTGGGTGTGAAAATCAAGGGAAATCTTGAAAAAAAAAAAACAACTGAGCAAAAGTCACACACGTCCACCAGCTTAAGGCCACCAAGTCACGTGTGTCTGTTTGCGGACTTGCAAGCCTTATCTAAACACACACGTGCCACACTCCCCCGCCTACCCCCTAGGTTGCCACTGCCATTGCCTGCGCTCAAGATGATAAGAGAAATTGAAAAAAATTACTCACCAAAAGTGGTGCTAATTTGATTTTGATACAGCCACTTCCCTCCCCCCGCTCATCCCCACCCCCACCTCATCTCTGTTGACTTTTTATTATGATATTTATGATTATTAGTTAGTTATATGGGAACTATGTGGAGATGAGATGGATGAGTTGGGGTGGTATTTGGCTGGCCGTTTTATGGTTAGCTGGGTAATTTTGATTTGATTGCCCATAAGCTGCTTAGCGCCACACTTCGAGGGTTGTTGTCACTTTGACGTTGCTCAAAGCCTGTGAGCTGGATTAGTTTGGAGTTCTCAGAAATAGGTCCAAGTAGGCATCTCGCAGCCTTTCACGCATTCAGTTTTCCGGAGTTAGTCCATTACTTCCTAACAAACTTTTATCACATTTTACTCTTCCTTTTTTGTTTTTTGTTTTTTTTTTTCTAACCGTTTTTGCCATTGTTTTGTTAATCGATTTTATATTCATTATATAATTAATATTAATCTGTCTATTTGAAAAGATAGAAAGAGAGAGAGAGAGCCACATGGATGAGGATAGCTCGGATATAACGCACAGTCGTTACCTGTTGGCCAGCACTTCCAGTGAGCGTCAGGATCTGTTCAAGAAACGCATACTAATTGGGAGTATAGCCCGACGTTTGGATCGCCGTCGGGAGGGTCGCTGGAGCCATCAGTTTCGGGTCTATGTTCAGTCCGAGCAGGAGGATGATCTGGCCAATTATGTGCACAAGGTGGTCTTTCGTTTTGCCGACGAGTGTGCCAATCATATAAATATTATTGACAAGCCACCCTATCAATGCAATTCGTATTCTAGTATCGAGTTTCCCATCACTCTGACCATACTCTTCCGGGATGTGAATCACACCTGCACCATTTTCCATCATAATCTCAAATTGCGGGCCAGCGACTCGCAGGGACACGAACTGCCTTGTGCTCTGAACGAGGTGGTCCAGACCATTACCTTTGTGAATCCCTCGGTTCGTATGCAAAAGTTTCTGTATCAGGAGAATCCGATTAATGACGAGATGAGCCAGCCATCCACTTCGGAGGATGCCAAGAAGACGGCCGAGTTCTGGGGTCTGGTCACCAATTCCCCGGCAGCCATTACCTTCTTGGAGGAGTTTCCGGCCTCCAACAGCTCCGAGAATCTCAGAAAGAATCTGAAACGTGCCCGTCGCGCCATGAAGACCCACCGCAAATATTTAGTCAACAAAAAGCCAGAGACCGATAAATAGTTTCAGACCGGCCCGACCAGACTGTTCCGGGTCCAAGATTTTCACAAAATTTCATGTGCAAATTGGAAAAGTATTAAAACTGAATTCACCTCTTATAGATTTTCTTTTTTCGCCCCCCCAGGGTTGTTTTTGCCCTAAGCTCCGCCTCTTTGCTTCGGCGCATTCAGTCTTATTGGGCGTTTTGAGTGCTTCGGTGGTTCGGAGTGAAAGGAATGATGAAAATTATTGAGCTAAATAGCCGAGAGACTGGAAAAACTCTTAGACTTATTAACAGGCGTTAAAAATCCGCAACTGATTAAAAAAAAAAAAAACACTGAAAGGAAAAAAAGGAAGGCGTGGAAATTTCCACGCTTGACAAAAACTTTTCACCAAGACAAAAAACTTATTCTTTGATTAAAAGATAACAAGGAAGCCTTGTTGTCTTAAGGACCAAAGAAAAATAAAAAATTAGACCCATACAAATGAGTCGGAATTAAAAAAGTCCTGTCGACTTTCGAGTACTCTTCAAATCAGCTTGAGGCCTTCGTCTAGATTTTCACTTGATGTAAAGTTCAGATCACAAATGACTTGTCTCCAGACTGTTCTCTATCCATGTCCCTTCGTCTCTTAAACTCTTCTGTGGGCAGTTTAAGGAATTCAATGGATTATTCATTGGAACCTGCCCAAATTCCTAGGATTTCAAAGACACCTGAGTTGATATCTCTTTCATTCATTGAGCGATTTTATTTAAATTGGAAAGTTTGAATTATTTTATGATAGTCAATAAATCTATAAAATTTCATTCCGATTGAACTACTATATCTCGGGATAAGTTTGTTAAATGATTTTGCAGGAGACAGAATATAATTTCGAAGAGGTTCAGAACAATGAAAATTTTATATTTTTATATTATTTTTCTAGCTCTTTATAGCTGGCATATGTGAGACCCTGTTAGTGAAGTATCTAACCAGATCAAGAAAAATACAAGACTTTAGGGAGCTTTGAACCTTCCAGCCTGGCCTCATAGATGAAATAATACTTTGATACCTTGGGCTAGTTAAATTTTTTAAAACTTTCAGGACTTTATGGGAACTTTGGAAAGACTTCGAACCTGGGTAAATCACTCCATGAGTTTGGGAACTTTGGAAAGATTTCAAACCTTCAAGCCACCTTATTAAACTGGCCTCATAGATGAGGTAATACTTAGCTTCCTTGAGTTAGTTTAATCTATTAAAACTTTCAGGACTTCATGGGAACTTTGAAATTACTTCGAACCAGGGCAAATCACTCTATGGGTTTGGGAACTTTGGAAAGATTTGAAATCTTCAAGGCACTCTATAAGTCTGGTCCCATAGATGAGGAAATACTCTGCTTCCTTGGGTTAGTTTAATCTATTAAAATTTTCAGGACTTTATGGGAGCTTTGGAAGGACTTCCAACCTGGGCAAATCACTCTATGGGTTTGGGAACTTTGGAAAGATTTCAAACCTTCAAGGCACTCTATAAGTCTGGTCCCATAGATGAGGAAATACTTTGCTTCATTGAGTTAAAATTTTCACGTCTTTATGGACACTTTGGAAAGACTTCGAACCTGGGCAAATCACTCTATGAGTTTGGGAACTTTTGAAATATTTTAAGCCTGAGCAAGTCGGGGCTCTTCGATCTAGTAGACTTTTAAGCTTGAACCTGTCAGGTCGTTTTCAATCCGTTCGCTGTTAATCCGTTTCGGCACATTTGTTGATATATATTTATATATTTTTTTTTGTAACTAAAATTTAAAGTGATTCGGTTTATTCCTTTAGTCATTATTTGGTATCCGTTCTGTTTATTAATTTAATACATATATATTTAGATATTTTTGTAAGAAATGTTGAGGCAACAGAATTGTTTGGACGAAAGCCAAAGGGTAAGCTGCAATCGCCTGGCCGAGAATAACTCGAATAGTTATCCATATGGCAATGCCTTTGGTAGTGTCTATGGAACGGGTCCAACCAATGCCAATCGTTGTGTGATCACCAAGGAAATATTCCTTGGCTGCAAGGTGGAGAAGACTGATCCGTATCAGTCGCATGTCTTTGAGCCCACCTGGTGTGTCTATATGCGTACCAGGGATGGTGTCGATATGGGCAGCTATGTACAGCGTGTGACCTTTAGGATGTCACCACGCCTGCCCCTTCGTCTCCATGTGGCCGACAGCTCACCCTTCGAGATCACCGAAGTGCTAGTCACCGATTTTCCCATTGAGATGCAGGTCCAGTACAAGGATCGCAAAATGACCCAGACCACCTATGTGTACATACCGCATTTCATTACCGAAGGCTTCTATAATGCCGAGCTATGGTCCAAGGTGCGCAGCGATGAGAAGACTGAGAAAATGATATTTGTGAATCCGTCGACGGTGATGCGTTCCCTGCTGACCACGCCGTGTCCGACGCCCACGCCTCGGATTGTCCATCCCATGAAAATGCAAATGGCCAAGCTAAAGGCCAAGATGGAATCCTCCGGCCATATCTTCCAAAGTCCCAAAAAGAAGGAAAAGAAAAAGGAAGTGCCCAAACCGAAATCAACCAAACAACAAAGTCTGTCCGGATGTACCAACGGTTATATACCCAGGCTCTCTGCCGTTCCCCAGCTCCAGACGCAACGCAAACTCGCTAACAAAACCTAAAACCCAACTAAAAATCAAATAAACCAACAAGAAAGAGAGGAGAGAAGGGGCAATCAGGTATGTTGAGTCTGAGTCCAAGCCAGTCGATGTGAGTGTGTGTATCTTTCAGGGGTTGTTTTTTAGGCCACGCCCATAATTCAGCTAGAAGGGGTTGGGCCTGGATTCTGTGTATTTCGTGTGGGCATTTCGCAGTCAAACGTTCAATCGTTCAGACATTCTCTGAGCAAGAAGATTTTATTGTGCTAATATGGCCTGGTTACCCAGCAGTTCCAATGGGACCGACAATGCCGATGAACGTAGTCCATCGGCCTCGAGCAGCTCCACCAACAGTAACAGACGCGAGGATACCAATGGAGTAGTGACCGGTGGTAACCGGCAGCCACCGGCTCTACTGAGGCATGCCACACCTTATCTGCAGCCCAAGACCGAGTCCATATCCGATGGTGATCTTTCGGATTTCTCCCTCAACGATACCGAAGAGGACGACGAGGATCTGCGCGACTATATTGTCCTCAATGGCAATGGCAGTCAGGCCGATGGTAAGTAACTCCACTCAACTGCTTAGTTTAGTTTCCTCTGACATCCTTGTCCCGGCCAGGCAATCGCTCTCTATCGAATTCACCACGAAGCGGCAGCAATCAGTTTGGCAGTGGTCGCAGTTCACCGAGTGCCTTGGGCCCACGCAATGGCCAATTGGCTCCACCCAGCAATGGTGTGACCGGCGGAGTACGCAAGGTCTTCACCAACACACGGGAGCGCTGGCGTCAGCAAAACGTTTCCGGGGCCTTTGCCGAGCTGAGAAAACTGGTGCCCACACATCCACCGGACAAGAAGCTCTCCAAAAACGAAATACTCCGCTCGGCCATCAAGTACATCAAACTGCTGACCGGCATACTCGAGTGGCAGCAGCGTCAGGCCCCCCTCGAGGAGCCCAACAACAACGACAAGCGCCACACCAATGGCCACGATGCCGTCCTGGCCAACAGCCACAACAATCTGATTCCTGTGCGCCACATCAAGTGCGAACGCCTTTTGACCTCCTCCTGTGCCAACAGCACCAGCAGCAGCAGCCTGGAGAGCTCTACAGCTCCAGCTGGCGGCAATGATCTATTGATGATAGCACCCACGGCTCTGATCAAGACCGAGCCCCATCCTCAGCCCCTCACCCCACTGCCAGCCTCAACGGCTCTAGCCTTTGATGAGCCACCACCGCCGACAGGTGTACGCAGCCAGGGTCCTGTGAGCCTGGTCCATGCCAAGCCTAACACAAGTGGAAGTGGGCGCAGCACCAAGAGGCGCTCCAAGACAGACGCTGCACACTCAGAACTCAACAAACGACGAAGGCAATGAAAAAAAAAAAACAAAAACTATTTTCCTGACAACTCTATGGACACTATGGAAATCGTTAAATATATATATTTTTTTTTTGCGCTCTAAAATAAATTTCAAATTTCTATGAAATATTTTCGTCTATCCTGACCCTAAGTCAGGAATTTTCCTATTAAACGAAATAATTTTCAGATAAGTAAAACATATATAGAGAAATATTGCTCAATAAAATCAAAAGTCTCTAAAAATATAATCAGATCTTGTTGAGGTCAAATTGAGTCTGCTTGGGGCAGTCAAAGGGTTAATCGTGCCTCAGGCATTTGAGACGATTTTTGGGTTTTCTTTGGGAAAATAGTTTAAGGAAATTATTTACAAGGCTTCCTCAGTCATTTAATTTCATGGACTTGCTTGAAAATTTGCAAAATTTTAAACTCAAAATTAAGCAAAAACCTCATTCTTTGCTTAGTCGGGTTTGAAAGGTACCAAGGTACCAAAAAAAACTTACCATTTTCAAAACTGCTTGGGTTAGGCACTGCTTTGACGGCTCTAACACAGGGCCACTCTTCACTTGCGTAAAAGCAGTTCACTTATGTTTACAATATTTAAGACATTTTCACATTACTCTTTTTGGAATATTAAAGTAATTTAAAACACATTTGTATTTATATTTTTGTAATAGAATAAAATCGGTCAATTTCACTTCAGCTCCGCTCAATAAATGCCTACCTCTGGCACTAAGTAAATCGTACAAGAAATGAACCATGCCACTGCAGTGCACTGGCTAGAGTGAAAAAGTAACTGTTTAAGCAAAATGCCCTTCGCCTGAACTTGACTGCCAGGCGAAACAGAGGAGAATGCAAAAAGAGAAAAGAATTGCAGACAAACCAAGCGACTCAAGTCGAGTCGATTTGAAAGGAATAAAAACACATTTCGTTTTTTTTTTTTTGTTTGCAATTTTTTATTGTTTTCAAATTAAATTTTTCTTTTTTTTTCTTCATGTTCTTGTTTGTTGTTGTTTATTTTGTTTTACCGTTTTGCTTTACGTTTAAGTTGTTTTTTGTTTTTTTTTTGTTTTTGTTTTTGTGTTGATCATAATTATTTAATTTTGTTGTTTTTTTTTTTTATTAAATTTTGTGTAAGTTTTGGTTTAAGTTGAATTTAAGCGAAACGCTAAAATTGTCTGTGTGTGTGTGTGTGTGTATAATTTTTAAAGTTTTTATATATAATTTTTATTTTTTTTTTAGAAATAATTGCAAATTAAAGTATACTTGGTGTGTGTGTGTGTGTGTGATGCAGGTGTCTCTCTGTGTGTATGTGTGTGTGTGTGTGTTAGTATAATTTTATATAAAGTATACAAGTTAGTTAATTTATCCATAAAGGGCTTATTTGTTTTTTAAAAATTCTTGATTAACACACGAAAAAAATAAATTAATTATTTAATACAAAAATTTTCATTTATATTTTTTCTTTTTTTGTTTGATTTTTAAGCGTTGCTTAATTGTTTTTCTTTTTAACTTAGCAGAAATTACAATAAATTTAATAATAATTTTTTTTGTTGTTTTTTTTTTTTTAATATTTTTAATAAAGTCACAAACATATAAAGCATTGAAATTTATTAATTAATAACTAAATTAATTAAATGATTCAAACTAACCAAACTTTTTGTTTTTCAAAAATTTCATCTCAGCTTTCGACAGAGACAGACAGAGAGAGAGAGGGAGAGAGAGGGAGCCCAAAAATCCCTAGCTTAAATTTATGAGTAATTAGCTTCTTCTTCTTCTTCTTCTTAATTTTTTTTTTTTGAAATTAATTTAAATTTGTTGTTTTTGTTTTTATATTTTTTGTTTCAATTGCAGCTAAACGGTTGATTAGTTTCACATATACTCGTATTTACCTTTTAAATAGATTTTTTTCTTAACTTTTTTCATTTTTTTGTTGTTGTTTTTTTTTTTTTTTAATTAAATTTAAATGTTTATGGGTGGCGTCGCGCGCTAAAAGCGTTTGTTTTTTTTTTTTTTTTTGTTAATTTTTTTTTTTTTTTTGTAATTTTTTTTTTTTTAATTTTTAATTTTAATTTTAGGTATATGTAAATTTGTAATTTATTATGATCTCTGTTTTTTTTTTATAATTTAATTTATCATATGCTAAACTTGATTTAAGAATTTTTCTTCTTCTTCTTCTTCTTCTGCTTCCGTCGCAACACCTTCGACCTTCTAAATAGGATGGGCTTTTTCATTTTTACTGAGAGGGTTGATTTATTTCTTCTTCTTCTTCTTCTTGTTTTTTGAATATTTAATTATTTATATATATATATATTTATTTAATTTTAATGTTGTTGTTGTTGTTGTTGTTGTCTACTAGGATAACACAAGTGGTTCACCGCCTACACATAATCTATTCCAAAGATTTATAAAGATCTATTTATTTATTTATTTATATATATTTGTTGTTGTTGTTGTTTTATATATATATATATGTATCTATAAATTAAGTATATATAATATATATATATATATATATTTTTTTTTATTAATTTTTTTAGTGGTTCTTGAATTTGATTTATTTTTATTTTTATTTTTTTTTTTTGTAAATTTTTTTGATACATTTTTTGGAATCTTCTTCTTCTTTTTTGTGGTTAAAAATGTTTAATTTTGTTTGTTTGTTTATTTTTTAACTATTGCACATTCGCCTATGAAATCTAACTAAAATAATAACAACAACAATAATAACAAAAAACAAAGCAAATCGACTTGATCGAAATACTCCTCGATTTTCATGTCTGCCTTTTTCGTGAAATTTCCTTTGTTGTTGTTGTTGTTATTATTTTTTTCCCCCCTCTTTTTCAATATTCTACGGCTTAGTTCAATGTGTGTGTGTGTGTGTGAGTGTGCCTATGTGAAAATACACTAAATAAGACAAAAAATTGTTTTTTTTTTATTTATTTGACTAAGTTTTTTATTTTTTATTTTATTTTATTTTTTTTGTATTTTTTTTTTGCTTAAGAGATTTATTTTTAATTATTTATTTGTTTTTTTTTTTTTTTTATAAATATTTTTTTTTACTATAATTTAATTAGTTTGTTGTTGTTTTTTGTTTTAGTTGTAACATTTTTGTTTGTTCAAAATTGATTTTGTTAAAAAAAAAAAATATTTGTTTAAGTCATCAAAACGATCAAAGCAATTTTTTTGAGCCAAGGAATGAAAGGCTTGAATATTTTCAGATATTTCAAAAATATAACAAAAAGATTTAAAGAATTATAAAAAATAATAATAAAATCAAAAATCGATAGAAAAAATATAGAAATTAAAAAAAATTAAAACGAAATAAAAATATAGCTTTTTAAAGTAGATAAAAAATATTGGCATGAAAAAATATGAATTAATTAAAAAAATTAAAAAACAAAAAAGGAAAAAAATTAAATACATAAAATTAATTCGTTGCTTAAATTGAAAAAAAAAGGATTTATAAAAATATAAGAAAAAATAGAAAACCAAAATAAAATATTTTATATAAAAATAGGAAAAAATAAGAAAATAATTCAAAAAAATAAGAATGAAAAAAAACAAAAAAAAAAAAAAAATTTATTAAAAAAATATATTTAAAAAATAAATTTAATAAGGAAAAAAAGGTAAAAATTAATTAATTAAAAAAATATGTATTAAAACAATAAACTCAAAAAATTGAAAACAAAAAAAAAAGTAATTAAAAAAATAAATTCAAATAAAAAAAGCAAAAACTAAAAACAGTAAAATTATTTTATAAGATAAAAAATATAAATTCAAAAAGATATTTTAAAAAAATAAATTGAAAAAAAAAATTTAAATTAAAAAAAAAAATTGAATTAAAAAAAAGATATATTCGCAAAGAAAAAAAAGTAAAAATTAAAAACAGAAAAATTATTTATAATAAATTAAATAAATATATATTTTCTATTAAAAGAAATAAATAAATAAAAAGAAAATGATCAGAAATGTTTTAATTAAAACGTTTTTTGAATTGTTGCTTTTCAAATTTCTGTCAATTAAAAATTAAGAGTTTCAGATATGTTTTTTTTTAGAAAAACAAAAAATTTGTAATCTTTATATATTTTTTTTTAATATTTTTATTTTTTTTTTTTTAACTTTAATATATTTTTTTTAATTTTTGAATTGCTTCATTCCTCGTCCAAAAATAATAAAATTGCTTTTTTTGTTGTTCAATTTTGATGGATTTTTTTTTTATTTATTTATTTTTTTTTTTTACCCAGCTCAGCTAAATTTTTTTTTTACTTTATTTTCTTTTTTTTTAATTTAATTTAAATTTAACACTCATACATTTACAGCATGTATGTACAAGTGTGTGTGTGTGTGTGTGTGTGTGTGTGTGTGTGTGTGTGTGTGTGTGTGTGTGTGTGTGTGTGTGTGTGTGGGGTGTGTTTGAGTGGTGCTTTTATTTTTGATGGAGCTTTCAACTTGTTTCTTTGGGAATGTGTCTGTGTGTGTGTTTGTTTGTGGAAGTAATGAAAGTACTGTTCATTTTGAATTAAATTTTTTTCTTCTTCTTCTTCTTCTTTCGACAAAGCCTTGGAAACTTGCTTTTTAGTTTAGATTTGATATTTTTCGCCTTTTTCAATTTGTCTCGGAAAATGTGTGTGTGTTTTTTCTTTTTTTTATATATATATGTATATATATATATATAGATTTCTCTTTTTTATATATATGTAAATATGCTAAATTTACTTTTAATGCCTTAAAGCTAAAAAAGTAGGCGCGAAGGCGCGGGCGAGCGAAAAAAAAAAAACATCTCGATAACATTACCACGTAAATAACATTTACATTAACAGGGCGTGGCCTTGATCTGGCCACATTGAGAGTGTGGGGGCATTGGGGTGGAAGGAACGGAGGAGAAGGAGGAGGAGGGGTGCCGGGGATTGTGGAATTATTTATTCAGAGCACTGGAATCGGTTTTGGTAATGGCTGAAGGAATGATGCGTTCATTCTGTTGAGGGCAGCTAACCCGATGAATTAGCCGCAGCCGCCGCTGACTGCTCGCCGTCCACCTTGGCAGAGCCATTGCCTTCGCCGCCGCCACCGCCAGCAGCGCCGTTGGCTTCGCTGGTGTCAGCATTGTCGCCGGTAGACTCGCCGCCGGCATTGTTGGCGCTGCCATTGCTGCCGCCGTTGCCTGTCTCGGCTGCTGGGCCATTGCCGGTGCCGTTGCCGTTACCGTTACCGCTGCCGCTGCTGTTGAGAGCGCTGTTTGATTGAGAGCCTGCGAGAGGGGAGACACCAAAAGTTTCAAACAAAATGACGCAAGCACACTCAATTTGACAAGGTGGGAGTTTTTTTTTTTTGGGAAATGTCCAAGCTCTTCTTTTTTACACACACACACACACACACAGGCACACAGTTAAGTAGATCAAAAGAGTTGTAAGAGAGTTAGACAAACAAAGACATACACAGAGAGAGAGAAACAGAGAGAGAGAGTGAGAGAGAAAGAGAGTAAACAAACTAAGCTCCCTCCCTTTGTCTCGCTCGCTCTACCAGCTGAGAGAGCGTGAAACAGTTAGACAGAGAGAGAGCGCAACATTTGAGAGAGCATGCAAATTAATCCGTTTCTTTCTGGCGGCCCCAAAAAAATATCTTTACACATTCCAAAAAACACGACTTACACAATTTTCATCAACAATTAAAAAAAAAAAAAAGAAAAAAATAATAAAAAAAATTAAATTAAATTTTCAACAAGAACAATCAACCTGAAATATTTCCAAAACAGCAAATGCAAGAAAGAGACAACAAACAGGAACAGAAACTAAAAGAGAGAGAGAGAGAGAAAAATAAAAAGAAAAAACTTAACCAAATCAAAAAAAAAAAAAAAAACAAAATGAGGAATAAAAATGAGTTCAAGGCGCACACAGTACAACAGGATGTGAAATGTTTTTTTATAATCCTTTTTTTTTTTTTTTTTTTTGATTTAAATAATATTTTTTATTGTTTTTTTTTTTCATCGTCTTCTTCTTCTTCTTCTTGGTTTTTGTGTTTGCTTACTTAATTTAAATCATTTGTGTGTGTGTGTGTGTGTGTGTGTGTGTGTAAGTGTGATGTTCTTTTGCTTTTAAGATTTATGCTCATTTTATTTTTCTTCTTCTTCTTCTTTTTGTTTTTCTAAGGTTTTCTTTTCGTTTGTCTCTTTTTTGCCTTTTTTCTTATTTCATAATTATACATCAAGAGCATGTGTATGTGTATGTGTGTGTGTGTGTGTGAGATACGACAATTGCACAGGTGTGTGTGTGTGTGTTTTATTTTTGCCTTTGGGGAAATACAATTTTCTTTTTATCTCCAATTTTTTTTTTAAGGTTATATTTTTCTCTTTCTTTCTTTTTTTTTTTTTTTGTTTAAGCTTTTACAATTTTTTTTTTTTTTTTTTTTTATAAATATTTTTATTTTTTTTTTACATATAATTTTTTCAAACAAATGGAATATGGCTTATATGCGGCAAAATAATTTCTTCGTTTTCTTTTTTTAATATATTTTTTTTCTTTCAGTGTATTTGTGTGCGTGTGTGTCTAATTTTTCAACTAAAAACAAAAAAAAAATCCAAATTTCGTTTTGTTTGTTTTTCAAAAATTTATTTATTTTTATTGTTTTTTTAATTATTTTTTTGTTGTTGTTTTTGTTTCCTTTTTTTTATACTCAATTTTTTATTGTTGTTGTTGTTTTTCGTTTATTATAAAATAAAAATAATTTATTTAATTATTTATTTATTTAAAATATATATATTTATATATATATATACACACACATATATATATAAATATATATGTATACATATATATATATATAAATTTGTATGTATGTTTAATTAATAATGCTTTATGCAAATTAAAAAAAAAAAATAATAATAATAATAATTATTTTTTATGTGTACATTTTTTTTTTTTGTGTATTTTTTTTTATTGTTGTATTTTTTTTTTTTTAACATATTTAATCAAGTTGGTAGATTTAATATTATTTATGGGTTATTAGAAATAGCTCAAAGATTTACATATGCAGAGTGTGTGTAATTTTTTTTTTGTTTTTTGCTTATTAAATTAATTTTTTTTCTTCTTTTTTTTTGTATATATATATATATTTTTTTAATTATTATAATTAATTATTATAGACAACATCTTGTTTATAATCTTGATTGTTATGTATTGTGTAGAATTTTCATCAACCGTTTTTTTTTTTTTTTTTTTTTTTTTTTTTTTTGAAAATTGTGTGGCAATATTTTTTTTTTTTAATTATTTTTAAAAGTGTTTGCTAAATTTTTATAATTTTTTTTCTTTTCTTTTTTTTTATATATGCTTTAACATTATTTACTACAATTATACATATACATATATATATATAATTTAAATATATATGTACTAAAAAAAAAAAAAATTATATTAAAAAAAAAAAGTTTTTTTTTTCGATATTAAAAAATATGCAATGACTGTGTTTAATTAATTTTAAATATATATTTATATATATTTATATATATATATATAGATTTATTTGTTGTTGTTGTTTAGGCATTATATTTTTACTACAACTGTGTATGTGTGTGTGTGTGTGAACGAACCAAAGAGCTGGCCCAGACACTCGTTTAAGAGGCTCCTTAACCCTTGGTGTGTGTGTGTTTGTGTGTGTGTAACATTTTCAGTTTCCTTGTTAACATCAACATTTTTTTTTTTGTTTTTAGTAAATTATTTTAAATTAAATTAATAATAATATAATTTTACCTAAGTAAAATTGATTGTGTTTTTTTTTATAACATTTTTTTTTCTTGTTATAATTTTTTTATTTAGTTTTTAATTTAAATTTTGCTTTGTTTGTTTTTTTTTATTAACATTTTTATTTTTGCTCTATTTGAATTTTTAAATATTTTGTGTTTTTTAATGAATTTTTACCGTTCTTAAATTTAGTTAATTAATTGTTGTTGTTTTTTTTTTACTTTTCTCTTTTATTTAATATATATAGAAGTATGTATATATATATATATATATATATATATATATATATATATGTAATTTTTGTTTGCCAGTATTGCCGGTTGTCGTTTTTATGTATTTAATAATATATATTATTTATCATATATATATACATATACATATACATATATATATATATATATATATATATATATATATATATATATGATACATATGCGTGTGTGTGTGTGATAGTGTTGCTGTTTATTTATATATATATATATATATATATATATATATATATATATGTAGTTATATATATATAATTATGTATATATATATATATTTGTATATATGTAAACATATATAAATATGCACATGTTTTTTTTTTTATTGCCCCTATGAATCTGTAAATAAACGAAAAAGTGTAAAAAAAGAAAGAAAAAAACGAAAATAAATTAAAATGAAAATTAAAAGCGTTTCAAAAATAATAAAAGAAATAACGGGACAGAAATAAGGAAAAGGTGAAAAAAACAAATTTTTCCCTTTAAACAAAAAAAAAGTACAGTTTCGAAATTCTTCTTCTTCTTCTTACTTTTGCTTAGATTTAATTCCAAGCTTAGCTTGCTTGCTTGCTTATTTGTTTCTTTGTGTGTTGACTGTACTTTTGTGTGTGGGGGAGGGGGGCCTGGTGGGGGGGTGTTGTTTCATACCGAAAAAAGTTACAGTTACCAAATACACAAGGCAATACTGGTTTAATGGATTCTTGGTAAGACTAAGCCACATGCAAAATGGACTTTTTCGAAAGAAAAAGAAAAAGAAAAACTACAAAAAAAAAAAATAATAAAAATGGAGCATAAATTTTATTTGAAATCAAAATATATTTGAAAGAATAAAGTTAATCGAAAGGGGATTTCTTTTTAATTTATTCCAATTCGGGCTCTATGGATTTGCTCTTGACTTCTTCTAAGCGATTTGGCAATTTGATTTCCTCCAAATTGAAGGGATTCGAGAGAATTGGTTCCTGAAATTCACTGACGGTTTCTTCTCTTATATTTGGTATAATTTCAACCAATTCAGGGGATTTTCTTATTGAAGATTTTTGAAATCTCACATGTAAGCTGCCCCTTGATTTTTGCTCTCGGTAGGTGTTCAGGGGGGCTTAGGGGGGTTTACAAAAAATAAAAAAGATAAAGAAAAAAAATATTTAAAGATTCTCAAAAAAGATTGGGAAAAACTGAAGCAAAAAAAGACCTTTAGAAGTTAATTAAAACTTGGAAGATCTTTGGTTTATTTTTGTTCTCTTGGATTGAGGTTAGTCCTCAGCTAGGTTTGGAGTGTTATACAACTGTTATACGTAGCTAGAGATCTTGGTATAACACACTTATTTGGTTAAAATTAAAAGGAGAAAAACTAAGTTGGTAAACTTGGAATAAAATTCGAAAATAATTGAAGAATAATTGAAACAATTCTAAAACGAGCTAGGAAATTGTGTGGCATGCAACATTACGGAAAAGCGACAAAGGCAAAGGAAAACCACAAACGTAAAAATTAAAAAAAAAAAAACGGAAACCACTCAGCAGCTGCTTTGAGCTGAGTGTGGGGAACAGACAGAAAGACAAAGACAGACAGAGAGAGAGAGATAGAGTAACAGACAGAGAGAGAGATAGAGAGAGGGGGATGGACACACTGGGTTTTGTGGTGGACGACGAGTGGGAGGCCACCTAAGCCACGACTTACTCACCTGTTACATTGGCGCCACCGGAATTGGTCGTGGTCGTGGCGGCACCGGCTGAGCCTGCCGAGCCACCACCACCGCCGCCACCTCCACCACTGGCATTTGCCGCTTGTTGTTGTTGTTGCTGTTGAACAGAGCCTGCCGCACCTGACGCTCCTGTGGCTGTGGCAGCCGCATTGCTGCTATTATTACCGCCAGCAGTACCGCTGGACGCTGAGCCACCGGCCGATCCGGTCTGTGCTGCCGTCTGACCGCCCTGCTGTTGGGTCTGTGCTGCCCCATCCCCGGACGCACCGCCACTGCCCGTTGGTGCATTGGTAGAACCACTGCCACCGCCACCGCCGCCGCCGCCACCCGCTGCTGCGGCACCGCCAGCAGACGATCCGCCAGAGATACGATTGCCCTGTTGCATATGCTTTGGCAACAATTGTGGCACTAAGCTGGGCTGTATTGAAAGTTCTGCAAAAACACAAAAGAAAATTGATTAATTTTTTTTGTCCCATAAAAATATATTTCATCTGGTTTTCTATATCATAAAGTGGTTCGATCAAGAACAAACTGGGTATAATAATTTGTCTGAGTTTAGTCAAGGTGAATTTCAAATTTGATTGAGGTTGGTCAATAAATAAAAGAGTTCAGATTAGAAATGATTTTACTTTTTATAGGAGAACTTATAGTTGAAAGTGGACCAAACTTGATACAATGATTTGTGTGGTTTTAGTCAAACTTGATACAAAATTTAATCAAAATCGTACAATAGATAACAGAGATAAGATCCGAGAAATTATAGTTCGGAGAAATTATAGTTCGATCAGGAAAAAACTTTGCACAATGATTTATCTGTTCTTAGTCAAGGTAAATTTCAAATTTGATTGAGATCGTTCAGTAAATAACAGAGATCAGATCAGAAATGATTTTACTTTTTATAGGAGAAGTTATAGTTCAAAGTGGACCAAACTTGGTACAATAATTTGTGAGGGTTTGGTCAAACTTGATATCAAATTTAATCAAAATCGTACAATAGATAACAGAGATAAGATCAGAAAGGAGAAATTATAGTTCGATCAAGAACAAACTTGATATAATAATTTGTCTGAGCTTAGTCAAGGTAAATTTCAAATTTGATTGAGATAACAGAGATAAGATCAGAAATGATTTTACTTTTTTATGGGAGAAGTTATAGTTCAAACTAGACCAAACTTGGTACAATGATTTGTGGGGTTTTAGTCAAACTTGATACTAAATTTAATCAAAATCGTACAATAGATAACAGAGATAAGATCCGAGAAATTATAGTTCGATCAGGAAAAAACTTTGCACAATGATTTATCTGTTCTTAGTCAAGGTGATTTTCAAATTTGATTGAGTTCGGTCAATAAATAAAAGAGTTCAGATCAAAAAGAATTAAAATTTTTAAAGGAGAACTTATAGTTCGATCTTGACCAAACTTGGCACAATCATTTGTCTAAGCTTAACGAATCCTAATATCAAATTTAATCCAAATCGTACAATAGATAACAGAGATCGAGACCAATTATGATATAAAATTTTTGAACCAGTCCGAAAGGAGCTTACCATGTTCTGTGAAATTAAATAGGGGCGGCATCTCGCGTCCATTGGGCAACGTGTTGTTGCCTTCAATGCGCAATTCGTCGAAGAACGGATGTGCACAGGCCTTGAGCGGTGTGATGCGCGCGCTGGGCGTGTACTCGAGTAGCTGGGACACCAAATTGATAGCTTCTGTCGGAGTGCGTATACGGAAAACCTGAAGAGCAAACACAAATAAAATATAATAATGTTTTCGGAGAGTGTTGGAAAAAAGGCAGAGTGGAAAAGTTTCAATGGATTCGGGGCAGCAGACAGACGACAATCGTCAGCTAATTGGCAATCAATCATAAAAGCTGGGCTTTTTTTCTTTGGGCATTTTTGGACAAACACAAAAGGGACAACACAGAGGACAAGACACAATCAATAAAATAATAATTATAATATAAAAAAATTAAAAAGGAGAGGTACGACGCAGGTCAGTTTTTTTTTCAAAGCAAATTTTACAGCAGAAAAGTTTTGGCCTGCTCGAGGGGCTTGGAATCCAAATTGAAATCAAAGCAATATAAAAAAATATATATATATCAAAATTAAGCCAAATTTATATATATAAAAAAAGGTCAATCAAATCCAAATAAAATATCCACTCAATTTAGCTGGAAATAACTAGGCAAGTTGTGTGTGTGTGTGTGCGAGTGTGTGTGTATATAGGGAGAGGTTATATAACAGTCTGAATGCATGACAGTTGAAATAAAATTCTAATATTCTGGTAAGCTTTTCATGGAGTCAAAATACCAACACTTTCATTCCTGGACTCAACTGTACTTTTTTCTGATAAATTGAATTCATTTATAATTTTCATTCAAATATCTGGGAATCAGCCTGGATATGAGGCCATATTAGGCTATATATGACGATCTCAAGCTGTTCTATAAGATCGAAGGTAGCCCTTTACTGTTGCCCTGAAGGAACACGATTAGAGGCAAGGCTGCTTCTTTGAACCTTATCTCATTTCTCGGCCTGAGCTGTCTGATAGGTAACCGATCTCAAGCTGTTCTATAAGGTGCTATAAAAACCTTTACTACGGCCTTGAAGTTTTGGGAGTCAGATTAACCTGGTGCTTTGAACTTGACAGGTTCTTCAGAATAAGGCTTCCTGAAGACCCAAGGCAGCCCCTTGAACTTCATAGACCCTACAGTCCACTTTAGCAGACCTGCTAGATTGTCTGATCTTCTCCAAGCTTAAAGGTTTACCTTCTTCCATTTAAGCCAGTCGACTTAATAAAAGCTACACAACTGTACTGGACAACTGTCATACACTCTGCACACTGTTATACAACCTCTTAGAGAGAGATCAAAAAAACAGAAAGATATACAACAAAGCCAATCAATTCAAGCCTGGGCAAGACATATAAATCATTTTACGACGGGGTTAGAATTGCTTTCGCTTTCAAATATTTCTGTACAACATTTTTTTTTTAGGGCTTTCGAAAATGTTTTTTGGGTTCTTCTTTTGGTTTTTTGTTTTTTAGCTTACTCTCAATCGTTGTTTCTGGTTTAGGGCATTTGGATATTGGGTGCGTTCGAGTAGTGACTGCAACGAATTTTATGTACACTTCAATTATTTTGTTTTTCTTTTTTTTTTTTTGTTAAAGCCAAAATTTGTTAGAATTTGGAAATTTTTTGATATGCAAAACGAGAAGCTTGAATAAAATGAGAAACTCTCTCAAAGTTGTTTTGTTTATCAACGCCTAACTGACCAGCTCAATGGAGGAAAAGGAGAAGGTGGAGAGAGTGAGAGAGAATTGCTTTAGATGGTCGTATGTCTACTTGAGAGTTGCGCAAATGGATAAATGTTTTTTTTTTGAGGGTAGACCAAAGTCAGGATCGTCGACCAACTTACTTTCTGCCATGGATGACTCTTAATTTGTGGGAATTTGAATTCCGTATAGTTTGGATTCATTTCGCGTATTTGTTCTCTTGTCGGCGTGCCCAAGACCTTGATCACTTCAACCAATTGATCCACACCGGAATCACCCGGAAATATGGGCTGGCCAAGCAGCAGTTCAGCCAACACGCAACCGGCACTCCACACATCTGGAAAGAAGAATTTTAGAAAATTAATAAAAAAAAATAATAATAATTATATTGGAAAGACTTACCAATTTTTGTTGTATAATTAATGGCGCCGAATATTAGCTCTGGGGCGCGATAATACCGAGAGCAGATATACGAGACATTCGGCTCACCATGCAGTAGCTGCTTGGCGCTACCAAAATCGCACAATTTTAGTACGGCCGTTTCGGGATCTAATAGCAAATTTTGCGGTTTAATATCACGATGGCAAATGCCCAACGAGTGAATGTAGGCCAAGCTTCTGAACAATTGATACATGTAGAGCTAAAAAAAATAAAAATTATAATTAGTTTTTATTTTTTTTTCTAGAATTTTGTTCAAGGGGAAAATTGAAAAGACTTACCCGTATAAAGTTAATTGGTATCGTTTGCTTAGTTCTGGCATACTGGCGAGCCACTTTGTAAACAGTTTCTGGTATATATTCGAGGACTAAATTCAAAAATACTTCATCACGCTGTGAACAAAATAAAGTTAACATTATTAAACATGGCAAACAAGGTTTGAAAGATTCGATTATGCCCAAAGATATACAAGCTCTTTTCGAAGAGAGATCAATAGGATATAGTAGTTCGTTCTGGGTTAAACTTGGTAGAAAAGTTAGTCACCAAAGATGATTGAGCTGGGAGATATAACCAGGACTCGATTTGAGTTTGAAATTTGGTACAGTCATTGCGACTATATCCAAGATTCTATTTGAGATTGCTCAATGAGTTCAAGAGATATCTTCAGAATCAATCAACTTAGATCGACTATATTGTCTATATCTAAGCTTTAAGCTTGTTTGAGATTATTCCATAAATATCTAAGATTATTTCAGGTCTCTTTGGGTTCACATACCAAGCTATATGATATGGTCGAAAGGTTTATCTCTTTATAAGAATATTTCTGATATTAAATTTGATTGAGTTTGAATATAACTAAAATCGTTTTCAGTTTTTATGAGAGATATATGATATATATCATCACAGACAGAACTGATATATTTATTTAGATATCTATAGAACTATCTATGGTTAGAGACTGATTTCCTTAGACTGATTTTGGGCTGGTAAGTTAGCTCTGAGTTATTAGATCGAGCCTGGTGCAACTTGAAACTTTTATAGATCTAGATATACCTATACATATCTATTGATCTATATGTACCATCTAAAGATCTATATATACCTGCCTTCATATCAAATTGAAAATTGAAATTGATAGTGATCAGATTCTATATAGTCAGACAGACAAGGTTATGCCTCTCAGTCTTTGCTTGTGTGTTGGAGAGCTCAGATATAGACAAGGCTATATCTGTTTATCTTCTTCTATTTTTCGAAAAGAGCATAAAGATTCAGTGATAGAGGCTTTTTGTTTGATGTAAATGAAAAGGGTGAAGCATTCCAGTTGGCTGCCTAGCAAATTTTAAATGAGAATTTCGAAAACATTGTGATATTATTCTTAGTCTAAGAGAATATATATAGCTTTTGCAGGGTACTGTACTTTTATTTTTTAAGTGATAAGTAAAATACCTGCGGTTTGAAAACACTGGCAAATATGCCCAAATCAATGGGGAATTCAGCCAACTTTTTTAGACAAAAAAAATAAAAGAGAAGAAGAGTTTCTTCAAGGCTTCACCCTTTTTACAACATCAAATAAAAAGAAGAAGAAGAAGAAGAAGGAGAATAAAGAAAATTCAACTCACCTTTTCACCACTCGAATAGAAAAAGTACAAAAGTTTTACAATATTACAATGCTCCAATTTGCGCATTATTTGCAATTCCCGATTCTATCAAAAAGATATCGAAATTTATATAGTACAAATTGAATTTGGAAATGATGATTTGAGAACTCACCTTAAATCGTCTGTCTTGTAAAACTTTCTTGATTGCAACCAATTCGCCAGTATCGCAGAGCTTCGCCTGAAAGACAACACCAAAGCTACCATTGCCAATGACTTTTGTGTCTGTATAGGAAACTTCTTGTACGCGATCGGTGCCTTGGCCAGGCGTTGCAACGACTGTTGTAATTTTGGAACCATCGCGACCTGTTTTTCAATTTACAAAAAAAAAAAAAATTAATTAATTTTAAAAATTTGAAAATATGGAAATATTGATTTTTGAGCACACTTGAAACTCTTATTTTTTTTATCGAGCATTTCTCATCAAAAAGTTCTTAAATAATTTTAAACTTCTTGATATATCCAGGGCCTTAAAAATATAAGAACAAACCCCTTGGAATTTATGATTTCAGGCTTCCAAGTTCTTACCCAAGAAATCTTTGGAATTTCTTTGGAGAAATCCGAAATGAATTTCTCAGTCTTTTGAAGACCTTTTGGGAATATTTTTTTTTCCTGGGAAAAATTCAGGGCCTTAAAAATATAGGAACAAACCCCTTGGAATTTATGATTTCAGTCTTCCAAGTTCTTAGCCAAGAAATCTTTTGGAATTTCTTTGGAAAAATCCGAAATGAATTTCTCAGTCTTTTTAAGACCTTTTGGAAATATTTTTTTTACTGGAAAAAATCAAGAGAATCCAGGTGATTAACTTATAAATTTCTAAGTCTAAATTAATCTAGAAATATCTGGGTATAGTTTTCTCTTTTAGGTTCCTACCGGCTGGCTCCTGCAGTGGAGTCTCACATAGACCAGGGTTCGGTTCTTAGTGAGGCCGGTAGAATTTTCTCAGTTAAGAATGTTTGGGAACTTTTCATAATCCTCAAAGTCCTAAAAAAAAGAAATCCGAAACCCTGAAAAAAAAGCAAGAATAATTTTCTCAAACTTTTCAGGCCTAACGAAACCTTTTTTGTCCTACGAAATTCCAGAAAGAAATCCAAGGATCCTCAAGTTTAATTGTTTCCCAAAGAATTGAAAAGATCTGGGAATACTTAAGACTTGATATAATGAACTTCATAAAGAGAATTCCACTATATAAGATAAGAATTATTTCGGTATGAACCAGAAAATATTTGCAGAAAAATTCTTTCATTTCATTTTCCCCCAATAATTTTTTGATGAAGGAAACTTTCAGGACTTGTCTGATAGATGGAATTATACCTGTGGTCTCCCAGGCGCCCTCAAGTTTCTCCTTGCTTTTGTCGACCTCCTTTGGAATGGATAATGCGACGCTATGTTCCGGCCACAAATCATTCAATTTGCCGATTAATTGTTTCATGCCTAAATCACACAATCACATAATAATAATCATCAACAAATTTTTTTTTTCAAAAATCTGAAAAGCGAAATGGAACAAAAAAGGGCTTTGACCAAGGAGGGAAGAATTAGGGGGGCTGAACAAGTCAAAGGCAAAAACGCGCCATTAAAATGCGATAAATCATGAAATTTTTTTACACGTGACCTTCGGCAAAAATGTTTGGCAAGAGAGGAGAGGGGCAGGGGCAGGGGCCAGGGTGTGGGCCAGGGCGGGGGCGGGGGCGGGGGCCAGGGCGGTAGATTTGTGATCGTCAGGGCCAACTGCAAAAGTGTGGCACGGCACGATGGGGCACGCCTTTGAGAGCATCTCACGAGCATTCGCCTGCCTGTCTGCTTGGCTGGTTGGTTGGTTGGTTGGTTGGCTTGACGGATTGTTGGAAAGAGATTTTTTTTTGGATGGCCGAAAACAACGGCATTTCAATGTCATTGATTAGACATAACATCGGGTGGGGTGGTGGGGAGGTGGCAGAGAAACGCACAGCAAAAAAAAAAAAAGTTTATTAAACGAATTTTAATTGCTTTTCTTTTTGGCCAAGAAGAGAGCCAGCCAGCTAGCCACCGCTAGCCAAAATGTACAATTTTTTTTTTTTTTTTTTTTGCTTGCTGATTTAATTTAATTTTATTTATTTTTATTTTTTTTTTTATAATTAATTTTGGCATAAGTGCAACTTTCCTCAACTGCACGATTTGTGCTGGCTCGGTTGGTTTTTTCTAGGGGAAAAGGAATGGGAGAAGGAGAAGAGGGTTGGGGGTGGTGAGAGAGGAGAGGGTGGCGTGGTGGGTGAGGAGAGGGTTGGGGGGGTTGTTTTCACAAAATGCTAGAGAATCCAGGGTTTTCAGAGATATACTTGGGTCCTTGTATTTGCTGTTGTTGTTGGCCGCAGCGGAGGAGGCTGCCGCCGAACCCAGCGAATTGCTGCGCGCCGGCATTTTGGTTTTCTTGAGTGATCCCAGCAGAGAGGCCGATGATCCGGTGGCCAGACTAATCTTGCCATTGGCCCGACGCTGCCTATCGCTGCTGGTCTGTGTCTTTGAGGAGGTCGTCGACGTGGTCGATGACGAGTTCTTTGACGTCGACGAGGAGGACGAGGTGTTGGCCGAACTCGTTGTGGTGGTAGTCGTCGTCGTTGTTGTTGTTGTTGTTGTTGCCACAGTCTCATTGTTGTTCTCGTCCTCGCTGGAATCGGAGGAGTCGCTTGAACTAGAGTTGCTGCTGCTGCTGTTGGTGGTGGTGGTGGTGGAGGAGGAGTTGGAGGCTTCCGGCTTGCCGGACTTTGTGGAGCCGGCAGCCAGGTTGCGACGCTTGGCCTTGCCCTTGACCGGTGGCTTTCGTGTCGCAGTCTCAAGATCCCGTAATCTCTGGGATCTGGCTGCCTGCTCGGCCTGAGGCGGACGGGCGGTGGTTTCTGATTTGTTGGTCTCATCGCTGGGATCTATGGAATTTTTACGTCCGGTGGCCAGGCTAGAACTGGCCGAGCCACCTGTCTCGCCACCCGATTCACTTGTGTCGTTCACATTTCTCTTCTTCTTCCGCACCACACGCACCACTTTTCGCATTCGGGCCGGCGGCGGCGGCGGCCCCTGTGACATATCCACTTTGCCTCTGGGACCGGGAACACTCACCACTCACTCTCTCTCCTTCTCACTCTCTCTCTCTCTCTCTCTCTCTCTCTCTCTCTCCTTCACTCTCTCTCTATTTTTTTTGGCGGATTTGAAAGGCTTTGGCCTAAATTTGTTGGACCGCGTGTGCGAATTTGATTTGATTTTATTTCTGCCACTTGACCAACTTTTAAGCAAATTGTCTTTAAATTTGTTTTGAGGGCAGAGGCTTTCACTTTAAACGCGCGGGGCCAACGCGGGGGCCAAGGGTTTATTCACTGGCTGGCAACGAAATCACCGATCAATCGATCTTCAAACAGAAAAACCAAAAACAACTCAGCCAAAAAAAATAAATAGACCAAAAGAAAAAAAATACCACCAAGATAAAAATAAAGTAAAGACAAACGATTCGAAGCCAGAAATAATAAAAAAAAAAAACAAAAAAAAAAAAAACAAAATTATAAAAAACGAAAAAAAAATAAAAAAAAGGTAAAAAAAAAATAAAAAAAAATAAAAATAAAATTAATAAAAAAAGAAAAAAAAAATACAAAAAAAAATAATAATAATAATAAAAGGTTAAAAAGTAATAATAAAAATAATAATAAATTGGGTGTAAAAAATAAGAGTAATTCTTAAGAAAAAAAATAGAAAGAAAAAATTAAAAAAAAAAATTATAAATAAATTATTTAAAGAAATTAAATTAAATTGAAAAAAAATGATAATTTATATAAATTCAAAAAAAAAAAAAAACGAAATATGAAAAATTTAAACAAAGTTTAAATAATAAAAAATAATTAAAAAAAAAAAAAAAACGTTCAAAAATTTAACTAATAAAATTTTTTAATTAAAGTGAAAAAAATATAAAGGCTTCCGGAAAAATATTACAAAAAAAAATAAATAATAATTAAAAAAAAAAAAAATTAATTCATCTTGGTATTTTTTTTTTTAGTAGTAAGAATATAGAAAAGCTTCCGGAAAAATATTAAAAAAAAATTAATTGATTTTGGTATTTTTTTAGTATTAAAATTATCACAAAAAAATACGAATAGAAAAATATTTAAAAATAAATAAATTCATATTGGTATTTTTTTAGTATTAAAATTATCACAAAAAATACAAATAGAAAAGCTTCCGGAAAAATATTATAAAAAATTAATTGATTTTGGTATTTTTTTTTGTAGTATTAAAATTATCACAAGCACTATCAAAATTATTTGAATAAAAAAAATAATTCACAAAAAATCAAATTAGTCAATTAGGCCTGATCCATTCCCGAAGCAAGCGGATTATTCCAAAAAAAATCTTTCAAATCGGAGAAATTGTTTTGTAACGAGCCAACAGGTTTTTTTCTTTTTATCTTTGTAGTGCCGATAATTTTTTTTTACCGTTAGTATTTTAATTCCCGAACCGTTTGAGTTTGCTTTTTTTTTACCGAATTTTTTATTTTTTTTTTTTTTTGTTCAAAGCTTCCGTTGCACAATTCGGCGGCCGAGTTGTTTGTGCTTTGCCAAACTGGCAAAGACTAAAAAAAAAATTAAATAAATAAATAAATAAACATAAAAAAAAAAAAATAGTTAGGCAACCGTTTTAATGAGCGTTCGGGATCGGACTGACTGAATCAAGCGATCCATAGAATTGATTGGCCAGAAGAAGAGGATCCGTTCGATTTGCATGGCGACTCGTGACGCGATTGGCCCCAAAAATTCGATCAAATCGAGAAAAGATCAAAGATAAAAAAATAAAAGAGCAAATTACACAAACTAAGAGAACGCACTCAAAAGAGAGAGAGAGAGAGACAGAGACAGAGAGAGAGGGAGAGAAAATGCTTTTTTAATTGCAGGAAAAATAATTATTTTTTTGTTTTTTTTTTTTCACCCTAGGACGATGCGGCTGCTCTTGGCCTCAGCCCGCCCGTCAGAGACTAGAACCGTTTGGGGGCCCAGGTAGGTGGCCAGCCAACTGCAGCCAAGCATATCAATCACACACAAAGTCTGATCTGCCCCTCCCAGCCCCCCTCATTTGTGCCATAATCAAACCAAGTCATTCAATGCAAAAGAAACAATTAAAAATAATTTCACCAAAAAGAAAAACCAAAGAAAAATTCATAAAATAATTAAATCAAAAATTTTGGTTAGGCCCAAAAAAAAGAAGAAGAAGAAAAACCGTGGGGCCCCATCAAATTCACATCGAGGGAACTCGGCCCCCGCCCACTCGCCATTGACATTGTTTCAAATCAGGGACGAAGACGGACGGATTCGAATCGAACAGAAAAACAAAAAAAAAAAAAAAAATCAAAAAACTCAAATTCATGAATTTCGGAAAATCTTAAAAAATTTAAATTAATTAATTTTCTCAGAGGTGCAAAGAATTTTCTTTCTAAAAAAAATTGATTTTACCGAGTGAAAAATATATGTTTTTATTCCAGAATTTTTTTGTTACTTATTGACTTTTTATTATTATATATATATATATTTTTTGTTTTAATTTTAATTATTTTTGAATTTTATTAATTTTTCAAATTTTATTATTTTTTCTATTTTTTTTTTTTAATTTTATTAATTTACTTATTTTTTTAGCCTTATTGATTTTTGTAAATTTTATTATTTATTAATTTTTTATACTTTATTAATTATTTTAAAAATTTATTTTTTTATTTTATTATTATTTCTTTTAATTTTATTATTTTCTTTAAATTATATTAATTTTGGAAATTTTATAAATTTTCTTTACTTTAATTTATTCATTTGCTTTTATTTATTTATTTATTTTATTTATGTTATATTATTCTTTTTGATTATTATATTTTTTTTTTGTATTTTAGCTTTTTTATATTTTATTTAAATTAATTTTAATAAATTTTTTTCTTTTTTTTTTTATATTTTTTTTATTATTTTATTTTCCTTATATTTTATTTAAATGAATTTCAATTTCATAGATTAAATTATTTTTAATTTTTTTACATATCTTCTACCCATAAAAATTAAATTTATTTTAAGTTAATTAAAGGATTTTTTTTACTTGTTCAAATATTTTTAATTTTTTCATTTTTCAATTTTTTTTTTGTACTGTTTCAATATTTTTTCTTTTTCTAATTTTAATTATTATTTTATTTATTTTTATTTTTTTCATATATTCTTGTTTTTTATGTGAGAAAATTTATAACTTTTCTACCTTTTTTTATGATTTTAATTGAACTTAATTATTTTGAATACTTTTAAATTTAATTATTTCATTTGAGTGGCCTTAAATGGTTTGGAAAGTGAAGAGCAATCGTAATCAATTTATCAATTTTATTTATTTATTTTTCATTTTGACAACACAACAGATTCGTTTTTCCCTTTCAAGGGGAGGGTGGGCGTGGGGTTAGGGGAATTTCTTGATAAATTTGTTTATTAAATAAAATCGTTTGGCATTTGTAGCAAATTAATTAAGTTATCAAGTGACGACAACAACAACAACAACAACGAAAACAACTACTCAAAATAATTTAACAAGCGAAAAAAAAGGAAAGAAAAATTTGACGCCCACTCGAAACTTGGGCGAGGGAAACAAAATTAATCGAAGGGTGGGGAGGGGGGTGAAATGGAAAACCAATTTTTATAACTGACGCATGTTTTCAATTTTTTTCGCCTCCCCCCTTCCCCGCGCTCCACTTTTTTCGACATTGCAAATGTCCCAAAAAGCCGAAACAAATCGATTTACAAGCAGTTGGCAACTGCCAAGAAGGCCAAATTCGGACAACTAAGAAATTCATATAGCTGGGGGGCAGGGCAGGGGGAGCAGGAGTGAGTAGTGAGAAGGGTGGAGGCGAAAAAAGGAATTGTGAAAATGTTGGAAATTATTTTTGCCCCTCAAAATTGAACAAAAAAGGCAAAACTTGAACCCAAAACGCCACAATCATTTCAATTCAGTCCAAGAGACCTGTGGTCGCTCCCTCTCTCTCCCCCTCCCCCGCGAAAGCCACCACAATTTTAGAATAACTCACTCATATGTGGGTGGGGTCAGACAAGGCAGCAACAACAATAACAATAACAATTGTTTGGGAGCTTTTAAAAAGCCAAATCAAAAATAAGTTAAAATTTAATTTAAAAAAATAAAAAAACAAATTGAAAAATTTTAGAAAAAGAGAAAATTAATAAAAATTGCATAAAAAAAAAAACAAACAAAAAAAAAGTCCAAATAATAAAATATAAATAAAGAAAGAAAGAAGAAAAAAATGCTAAGAAAAAAAAAACTAATTAAATAAAAAGGAAAATATATGAAAGAAAAAATAAAAAAATAATAAAAAAATATTAAATATTAATAAAAATTAGGTAAGAAACAAAAATAAAAATAAAAAAAATTATATGAAAATGATAATAAAAATATTAAAGAAAAAAAAAAAATAAGTCTAAAAAAAATAAAGAAAAAAGTCGAAAAAAAATTAAATTAATTAAAAAAAAAATTTTTTTTAAAAATTTAAAAAAATATTAAATATTAATAAAAATTAAATAAAAACCAAAAAAAAAGTATATGAAAATGATAATAAAAATATTAAAAAAAAGTCTAAAAAAAAGTCTAAAAAAAAGTAAAAAAAAAAAATGTCGAAAAAAATGAAATTAAAATTAATTCAAAAATAAAAATAATTAAAAAAAAATTAAATATTAATAAAAAATAAATAAAAAACGAAAACCAAAAGTATATAAAAATGATAAGAAAAATATTAAAGAAAAAAAAAATAAGTCTAAAAATAGTAAAGAAAAAAGTATAAAAAAAAATATAAAAGGGAAAAATACAGAATAAAAAACTTATACAAAAAAAATTTAAATCTTAATCAAAACTAAAAAAAGTAGACAAAAAACAATTTTAAATTATGTGAAAAATATAAAAAAATATATATATATCTTCTTTTTTTATTATTATTTTAAAAGAAAAATAATTGAAAAATAAAATAAAGCAAAGCAATTTCTGTCCAAGTAAAAAATAAAAAGAAATATATCTAAAATTTAATTAAAAAACTGTCATTGTCAGTACAAAATAAATAAAGGAAAAACAAGAAGAAGAGAGAGAAAATAAAAATCTTGAAAAAAAAAACAACAACTTTGTTGAGGGGGTTGGGGGTGGTTGGGGGAGAGGGGAAGTCCGCTAACTCGGAACGCAGCCATCGGGTGAGAAAAATACTTTTTTCTTCTCCCCCCTCTCTCCCCTTACTAAAAGTGTTTTTGCCAATTCTACCATGTGGACAATCAAAATAGAACAAAAAGAAATGAAGAAGAAGAAGAAGAGAATACTCCCACTGATGTGCGATGCGTCATTAGTCCGAGTGACACAAATCACGAGATTTACTTTGTGATTCTGATAAAAATACATACAACTTTTTTCCCCCCCCCCCTCCCTCAGAGAGAGAGAGCAGAGTGAGAGAGAGAGAGAGAGCAGAGTGAGAGAGAGAGAGAGAGAGAGAGAGAGAGAGAGCAGAGTGAGAGAGCAGAGTGAGAGAGAGCAGAGAGAGAGGGAGAGATGGGAGAGAGATAAACGATTGAATATAAAAATAGAGATAATGTCCGAGATTGTGTTTGAGTATTTAATTATATCATTTGATTATATCAAAAATCTTTCCCGAAAAAAAAAACAAAAGCAAAATTATCACAACAATTAAATAGTTTTTGGCATTTCGAACATTGCTTCCATTTGAAGCAATTCCACACTAATGCATTTGGCTGTTGAATTAAATTGATTTGTGGCATCTCGAACATTGCTTCCATTTGAAGCAATTCCACACTAATGCATTTTGGCAGTGGAATTAAATAGATTCTTTTAAATTTTTCCTTAAATTTTTAATTGGAATATTTTTTTTATAATTTTTTAATTTGGGACTTTTGTGAATTTTATTTGTATATTTTTTTTTAATTTGTGGTTTTTTGAATTTTTTAAATTCGTTGTCATAAATTCCAAATTATATTTTTTTTTTAAATATTTATTTTTTCATTTTCCATTTATTTATTTTGTATAAGCAAAATAATAATTTTTTTTTATCATTTAATTTTCCCGATTTTTGTTTTTAATTTGTATTAGTTTTTATTTTTGCGTTTTTATTAAATGATATTTTTTTATTAAATTATATTTTTTTTCATTTAATTAATTTATTTTTTATTAATTTTACTTTTTTTTATCAACTTATTAATTTTTGCTTATTATTAATTTATTCATAATATTTTTTTGTTTATTAATTTTTAAAATTGTACTTATTTTTTCATATAATTAATTTGTTGAATTTAATTTATTGATAATTGTTTTTTATTTATTAATTAATTTATTAAAATTTTTTTGATTATTTTTTTTTTATTTTATTAATTTTTTTCATATAATTAATTTATTAAATTTTTTTTTATTAATTATTATTATTTTTTAATTTTATTAATTTTTTCATAAAATTAATTTATTCTATCTTTTTTGATTAATTGTTAAATTTTTCAAGTCAATTTTTATTTTATTTTTTATTTGAGCTATAATTTTCTTTTATTTTTATTAATAATTTTTAATTTTATTTATTTTATATTTTTTTTTTTCAACTATCGTATTTAATCTTTTTTATTTTATTTAATTTTTTATAATATTTTTATCATTTTATTAATTTAATTTTTTATTATTTTATTATTTTAATAATTTCGATTTATTTTTAAATTTTTCAATTTTTTTTATTTTCCTTCGAATTATAAATTTTCTTTAATTAATTAAATTCAAATTAATTAGGATTATTTCGGATTCATTTGCTTTTGTTGTTGTTGTTGTTGTTGCTTGTGTTGCGTGTGACGCATTTCGAGCAATTCTGTGTGTTGGGTGGGAAGGGGAGGGGGGAGGGTTCTGGCTTCATTTGCGTTGCATACTTTTAGGTGCGGTCGATAAATTCTCGCCAAGAAACCACAAAAGTGACCATCGTCGTCACAGGCAGCGGCAAATGCGACGCCAAAGACGCCAATCGAACAAGAAAACTAAGCAAAAGAAAAAAAGACAAAGCAGAAGAAGAAGAAGAGGTGGCAAAAGCAAAGCATTTATAATTGGAAACTGACACACCCCAAAATATTCTAGCCGCCCACTCGACAACGGCGGCGACCAAAGTGGATCGATAGTTTTCTTCTTCTTCTCTTCTTTTCTTTTGTTTTTTTTTTTTCGTGTCCACCTTGCACCCGCTTGCCACCTCCCACCCCTTTGCCTAACGAGAGACACTCTGCTGTTGCTCTGCGCTGCTTTTGTTCGGCACTTCTATGCGCCACCTCGCTCTCACTCCCACGCACTCTCCCTCTCTCACTCTTTCCATCTCTTTCTATTCTACCAGCTGGCCAAACACAGAACAACGTCAAAGCATAAGCATTTCTTTTTTTTCTCTAGAGGAAAATTTTTTCTTTTTTTTTTTTGTTTTTTTGATTTGCAATCTCACACCTCCCCCTCCTCCTCCTCCTACCCCCTCCATCCTACTCATCACTGATAACGAGGAGTTTCAATCCAGTTTGAGTTTGAAGAGGTCAAAAGAAATTCCAAAAAAAAACAAAATTGTTTTTCTGAGAAAATAAAAAGCCTCTGCGCTTTGGGTTAAAAGGGGCCAGCATGGGGGGTGAGGAGGCCCCTCTATTTTTGGCCTGTTGTCCGCTGATTTGGACAAAAACAAACTTGCCAACTTGTCGGATGCTTTCGAATGCGACACGCCCCCCTTTTTTTTCGTTTTTTGTTTTTTTTTTTGCTAAATCTTTTTGTTGTTGTTGTTATTGTCCAAATTTGTGACTTTTTGTTGACAACAGGCAAAAAGACAAAGCAACGCACAAGTTGTGATTTGAGAATTTTGAATGAAATTAAAAAAAAAAATAAAATTTTTTTAGAAAAAAAAAAAAATTATATATTCCATTTGGTCGATCGGTCATGTGGTCTGAGAATAATCTATTTCTTTCTTTTTTTTTTTTTGATAACCTGAAATAGCAACAACAACAACAAATTGTTGTTGTTTTCTTTTCTTTTTTTGAAGTCGGAAGAGACAATCAAATTATATAAAAAAAAAAAACATTTTTTATAATCCATTTTTTTTTCTCAAGTCATTGTAAACAGTCTATAAAACAAAGACATCCCCCCCCCCCCCTCCGCTAACCAACCCCTTCCACTTGTGAAATTCTCCGGGGCAGATAAAAAAAATAAGTTGAACTTTTTTTTTGCAAAGCAAAAACAATTTTTCTGAAAACCCCCAAAAACAACAACAACAAGGATTTGTTGTTGTTGTTTTTTTACATCAGCTGGGCATAAATCACTTGTTGTTGTTGTTGTTATTCCCGTCTTATCACTGCTGAGCTCTATAAAAATTAAAGAAATACAAAAAAAAAAAAAGGCAAACGAGCTGGCAACAATGCGATTTTGCTTATCACCCCAAAGAGGAGAGGGGGAGGGGGTAGGGGGGATAGGGAATGAGTAGCAGTTTACAATGATTATAAAAAAAAAAAAAAACAATTTTAAAACGTTGAATGACTCTGACAATATCCGCCCTAAAAACAGAAGAAGAAGAAGCAGAGCAAAACAGATGATTCTGTTTTTTTTTTTTTTGAGCTTCAAGAAAAAAAAATTTTAAATATATAAAAAAAATTATAAAAATAAATTTATATGAAAAAATGACTATATAAAAAATATATTATAAAAAAAAATTATATATAAAAAATTATATATTATATATATAGATATATATTCCTGTTCCCTTCAGCCGATATGGGTTTTAGGGTCTTTTGAGTTTATTTGAAGCTACTCTTTTTTTATACTTTAGTTTTCCAAGTTTGCCCTGAGAAGCCCTAGGAACTTGCTCTCCTCCCCCGCCCGCCCTTCTTCACTCCACACCCCTCTCACACTCTCGCTTTGAAGTTTTTCTCAAGTCTTCCCTGAGATCCTCTAGGAACTTGCTCTATCCCTTTTCCCCCCATCCCCCTCACACTCTCGCTTTGAAGTTGTCCTCAAGTCTTCCCTGAGATCCTATACAAACTTACTCTCCTCCCCTTTCCACCCTATCCCCCTCTCACACTCTCGCTTTGAAGTTTTTCTCAAGTCTTCCCTGAGATCCTCTAGGAACTTGCTCTATCCCCCTTCCCCTCTCCCCACACCCCTCTCACACACTCGCTTTGGAGTTTATCTCAAGTCTTCCCTGAGATCCTCTAGGAACTTGCTCTATCCCCCTTCCCCCCCCCCTCCCTTCTCACACTCTCGCTTTAAAGTTTTCCTCAAGTCTTCCCTGAGATCCTCTAGGAACTTTGCTCTATCCATTTTCCCCCCATCCCCCTCTCACACTCTCGCTTTGAAGTTTTCCTCAAGTCTTCCCTGAGATCCTCTAGGAAATTCTCTCTCTTACTTTCTCTCCCCCTCTCATGCTCTCTATCACACACGCCCCTCCCCCTACCTCCCTCCCTCCTCACACACTCTCACTTTGTTCCTATTTCAAATAGATCACACTCGAGACTCATGCTGCTTACTTAAGATTCTGATAATAATCTAAAAAAAAAAAAAAAAAAGACAATAGATGACTTGTTCAATGGCCTCAACCAGTTTCAACCGGTAGATGGCAGCACAATAAATTATCAACAAGCCAAGCCAATGCAATTCTCTCGAAACTCTGAGAGAGAGAGAGAAAGCGCACAAGCTGGCAGAACAAAAGCGAAAAGCTTTCCCCGCGGCCCCGAAAATATTTCCAAATTAAATTTTTTTCTTTCAAAATACTCAACAGTTTTTCCAGAGTTTCAAGTGGAGGCCCGACCAGACCAGTTAGATGATTCAAAAACTTACCTAAAACGAGAAAGAAAAATAAAAATTGAAATTAGTTTTGAAAAATATCAAAAAATTTTAAATATTTAATTGGAGAGGTTTTAGTGTCTTCTTCTTCTTTTTTTTTAGAATTTTTTTTTTTTTTTTTTGATAAAATTTTTACCTATGATATGTTTAAATTTTTGCATAACTTTGGTCCAACTAACGCAGGATTGGGTTCTACCCAGTTTAGCAGTCTTAACATTCTCCAAACCAGATGACGACAATTGCTCAGTGGCAACGACTTCGCCAGCATCGCCATCATCCAAGACTGGTTCGGCCCCGGTTTCGATATCATCCTCATTGACATTATCATAGTGCAGATCATGGCTATGGCTGCGATTACGCAACTTGACCACAGGCAGACCATTGTCATCCTCCTCCTCCGCCTCCTCCTCCTCATCCGCTTCGTTCTTGTTGGATCTTGGTGGAGCCTCAACGATCACGCCTATCATCGTCCTAGTTTTATCACAGTTTTGAGCATTTGCATCTTTGGTGGTATTGTTGGTATTGTTGTTGGTTTTGGCAGCTGCCAGAATAACCAATTCATTGGTGGCATCACCACTGGCAGCCAGATTGGAGGCCACCGTTGTATTGCGTTTTTTACGCTGCTCCTCTCGTTCCCGTTTGAGTTGGGCCTTTTGTTGTTTGGCCGCTCGCTGCTTTTGTTTGCGGGCGAATTTCTCACGCAATTTGGGACTGCCGAATTCATCGAGATAATACATGGTGTCCTGGAGACCATCCTTGCGATTGATAAGCTTATTATCAATATGAGGATCTTCGGTATTTTTGAGTAGCGGGAAATAGATGAAACCATCGGTGCCCAGACCCTTGCTGTCCCGTTTCAAGGCTTCGGCTGCGGCCACAGTCAATGGCATTTTGCATGTTGCACTTGGTCCGGCATCGAGGACATCTGTGCCGCTGGTTGGTGGGGGATTACTGGCTCCGCCTATATTTATGATAATGCCAGATTGTGTATCCTCATCAACCTCATCCACGGCCACGCCATCATCTTCATCATCATCATCGACATCGTCGTCGACATCCACGGAGACATCATCACCTATATCGACCTCTTCGATGCGATCCTCCATATCGAAACCCTGGGTGCCAGTGCTATTGGTGCTTTTGTATTTGATGCGTCTGAGGCCATTGGCATGTTGGCTGGCAGCCACACTGCTCAGCTCCAGGGCCGAGGCAGCCCTGGGACGGCCATGCTCCTGGCCACTGCTAGTGGATTGCCCACCCAGCGATTCGCTGCTCGAATTTGACTGGCCATTCTTATGGGCCACCGAGGAGGCCGATGACTTTCCACCCACCTGCTCTATCCCACTGTCCTGGGAGAGGAGCTGGCGCTGTGGCTTCATCTTGGTCTGGCCCACAGCCTTGTGGCCAGACCCAGCTCTGCCCGCACCCTGACCACCCTGGCCACCCTTGGCACGTCCTGCCCCACCATTTAGACTAAGTGAACCCGAACTGCTACGTACAGGCTGGAGGAGCAGGAGGGTCTGCGAGCCACTAACAATCACTCCACTGTCCGCGGAGCCTGTCGACGTTTGTGTGGAGAAACGCTCGCTCAGTGGGATTTTAATTGGTGCACTAATCAGGCTGGTCAAATTGCCACCTTGTTGTTGTTGTTGTTGTTGGATGTGGCTTCTGCCTGAGGCGGCGTTTGTCGCTGCTAAATTTGTTGTTGTTGTAGCCATCAGAGTTTTTCAAGTTGGTTTTTTTCTCTCTTTCTTTTTTTTCTTATAACAAAAAAAAATTTAATTTTTTTTTCTCTCCTTTTTTTTTTCTTTCACAATTTTAATTGTTTGCTATTATTATAATTATTTTTTTTTTTCTATTTTGTCTTTTTGATTTTCTCACGCATTTGCACAGTTTTTTTGTATTTGATTTTATGTTTTTTCTTGTGTGTTTTAACCACTCATTCGTTTTACCGAAACAGTCACATTGCCTAAAACCAGAATATTTTCAAAAGAAAATTAAAAAAAAAATTAATAAATAAAAAAATTAATTTAATTTTTCACCACAAATGTTGGATTTTTTAATTAATTTTTTTTCCCGATTTTATTTATTTTTTTTTTTTTTTTTTTGCCTAATTTTTAATTTTTTTTTTTTGCCTTATTTTCAATTTATTTATTATTTTTGATTGCCTTGCTTTTGATAAGTTTTCTTGTATTTTATTTTTAATTTATAAATTTTTTGAATAAAAAAAATTTTTTTTTTGTCTAATTTTTAATTTTTTTTTTTTTTTTTTTTGTCTAATTTTCAATTAATTTATTATTTTTGATTGCCTTGCTTCTGATATGTTTTTTTTTTTTTCTTGAAATATTTTTATTTATTTTCTTGCACTAAAAACATTCCACATATATTTATTTCTATTTTTAACAACAAAAAAAAAAAAATTAAATATATGTATTTTTTAAGGCGCCGTAGCACACATAAAAAAAAAAACTCGAAAAAAAATTTAATAAATAATTCACCAAACGCACACACAAGCAACGTGGATTTTTATTTCTTCAGATTTTCCTCTTTTTTTTCTTTAAGAAATTTTCGCACAAATTCTCACAAATGTTTTTTTTTTTCAAAAATATAATCAAATCAAATGCCGAAATAATTAACAAAAAAATTTGTTTCTAACTTCGTTGTAGTCTTTTTTGAATGAATTTGAGAAAAAAAAAAGAAACAGCAAAAATCATAATAATTTTGTATTTATTTTAAGAAATTCAGCGGTCAGCCAGCAACATGTGTGTGTGGCCGCTCATGAGGTCGCGAGTGAACTGAATTCAAAATACAACAGTAAAAACTGTATTAAAAAAACACACACACACACACACGACACGCACACACTCAGACAAGAAATATACACGCACGCAAAGCAAACCAAAAATGCTGAGGGAGACGAAGACTCTCGACGACGGCGGTGGAAACGTTTATATTGAAATGGAACGCATTGGCAATGGAACGCGAGAGAGTGCTTGTGTAAGGTGGAGAGGAGGTAGGCGAGAGGGAGGGGTAGGAGGAGTAAGCTTGTTGTTTTTGCGGTGGGCGGCAGAACACACATAAAACACCAGCAAAAGCGAAAGTCTTTACAGAAGGCAACGGACAAATGGAAATAAAAAATACAAAAAACAAAAAAAGGGAAATGAAACGCATATTTTATATGTAGACAAGAGACAGGCAGACATATATATAGATGTATATGTATTTATTTTTATTATTTAATAAATTTGCCTAGGCAATTGCAATTTCATAATAATTCGGACATCATTTTTTCATTCTCTTCTTTTTTTTCTTTTTTTTTTTTTTTTGTTATTGGGTGAAATGAAACCATAATGCAATCAAGCAGAGACAAATAATTTTCCATTCCCCCTGATTATATGGTTATTTTTAATCTTTAAAGTCTACAATCTTATCAAGAGAATGAAAAATGAAATAAAATAAAAAAAAATTGTTAATCATTCCAAAAATTTTTATTTTTACAAGCCAACAACAGGTGGCGATACTGAACCGAAACTGTTTAATCTCTTTCCACTACTTCTTCTTCTTCTTCTTCTTCTTCTTGCTCTCTTTTACATTGTGATAATTTACAGTTTTGCTTAGACAAAAGTGCAAAGCCAAAGACAAAGAAGATGATGGAACACTGAAAAAGCTTTTAGGCTTTTAAGAATTTCAAGTGAGAGAGCAGCCCAGTTAGAAAGAGATGGCAAACACTGAGGTGTTAAATCAAATAAACTCTTTATTACTGCATCTCTGCCCCTCTGCCCCTTCCAACCATTAAAATTTTTTTTCATTTCATACACAAAGTCAAATAGAAAATGAAGTCAAGCGCGAAAAAAAAAATATAACAAAATAAATAAATAAAATTATAAATCGTACATATTAAAATGAAACGGAAAGAAAAAATAAAATAAATGCAAACAGTGGAAAAATTTTATTTTTTTTTTTTTTCTATTTTCTTTAGTTTGCGTTGTTTGTTTTTAGCACAAAGAACTGAGCAGACAAAGGGCAATAAACAAGGAAACTATCAAAGAAATAAGAAGAAGACAAAGACAAAGAAGAAGAAGAAGAAGAGAGAAGGGAGCCCCGTTTTGATGGGGTGAAAGGAAATTATTAAGGAGCGCCAATGGAAACCAGACAAAAAAATAGAAAACACTAGCAAAACGAAGAGCTCCCAAGACAATTGAGTCAACAATAAAAGCCCTGGTCAAAGGCAAACCAAAAATCAAGAAGAAGAAGAAGAAGGCACATTTAAATGGATGAGTTTTTACCAAAATGAAACAAAAAGGGCGGAGGTGGTGGGGGGAGCGAGTTCAGACTTAGTCATAGCAGAGCGTTGGGGGTCGGTCAACTACAAGAGGTCATCTGGGGGACAGCAATAAAGATTGCCAACTCTTTCAGAGACATATAGAGTTCATTCCAGACCCAAATCGATCTTTGGAAAATTGAAGTCATTCCAATTACATTTTTTATCCCTTCAAAAAGATTATAAAACATATATTAAATCTATACTTCTTAGGTCGGAGATTTAGTTCGTTCCAGACCCAAGTCGGTCTATAGAAAATTTAGTCATTTCTCATTTTTTTCCTCTTCACTCTTAAAAAAGAGTATTTTAAATATTGAGTCTGCACTTCTTAACTTCAAGTTATAGTTCGTTCCAGACCCAAATCGGCTTTTAGAAAATTTTAGTCATTTTTTATTTATTTTTTTTCCTTCTTACTCTTCAAAAAGATTATAAAGAATGTTAAATCTTTTCTTCTTTACCTCAAGTTAAAGTTCGTTCTAGACCCAAATCGGTCTATACAAAAACTGAGTCATTTCTTATTTTTTTCCTTTTCAGAGTCACAAAAAATTTTACAAAATTTTAATCTCTTCTTCTTAACTTCAAATTATATTTCGTTCCAGACCCAAATCAGTCTATAGAAATATGACATTTATTTTCCTTTTTTTTATATTTATTTCCCCTTTGAAAAAGTGTATGTAAATTCCAAGCTTTCCATTAACACGTCCATCGCCTCTCTCTGGCCTATCCCTCCCCCCTCTCCTCTCTCCCTGCCCTAATCCATTTTCTTTTTATATAGAAAAACTGTTAATGTCAAACGCTCGATTGTAGAATTTTTGCCATTTCAGCTTTAATTGCCCTTCTCAACTCAGCTCAACTCAGCGCAGCGCAGCGCAATTCAACTCAACACGAAGCGATTGTCGCAATCACAACAACAACAGCAACAACAACAAAGACGCAGAGCTGCTTAGAAAGGGCAAAAATAACGGCGCCATAGCGCTAATGTAAATTTGTTGTTATTATTGTTGTTGTTGTTGTTTTATCGACTTGACATTGAGTATAAATTTTTAATATACGTGACCTGCGATAGCTGCCGCAGTCAGGCATTTCGTACCCTCAGTTTGCCCCAAGACCCAAGCCACATGCCCCATGCCTGAATCCCCCCTCATTTCTTTGAAAGAAAACAGAGTTTTACGATTATCAAAAAAAAAAAAAAAAATACTCGAGTAATTTCAATTTCTTTTTCACTTTAACCAACACAAAAAAAAAACAGAGGAAAATTTCCGCCTTGAAGGGCCCAGAGTTCTGAGAATTCTTAGGGCGACTAGAGCAATCGATGGAGACCCAAGACCATAGAAATATTATTTAAAAGGAATAATCAAACCGGGGATCTGGCATTGGGTATCTGAGCTTGGGGATCTGGGATTGAGAATTGTGAATCTGGGCTTGGGGGTCTCGGATTGAGGATCTGGATTTGGGAATCTGGGACTGGGGATCTGGGACTGGGGATCTGGGACTGAGGATCTGGGACTGGGGATCTGGGTTTGGGGATCTGTGATTGGGGATTGGGTATCTGGGCTTGGGGGTCTCGGATTGAGGATCTGGAATTGGAAATCTAGGATTGGGGATCTAGACTTGGGATCTCGCAAACTATATAAGATGAAATAATCCAACACAAAATTTTGACAATAAGAACTGAGCCGATCAATTTGGGGGATTTGAGATCTTGAAACCTATGCAAACTATTTAGGATATTAAAAACCCAGGACAGGTAAAGCTTCGAACATATATAGTATACCCCATCGATTGGTTGGGCAAGACCAAATTAATATCGGACCATAATTATATCCGATATAAAAATAAATCTATAATAGAAAATTTGGAAACTCCCAACTGAAATGCCAGTTGGGATGGCGTGATGGACAGGATAATTGCTAGGATTTTGATTTAATTTAAAATGTAGAGGTCAAAGTGGACGGAGGAAGAGGGTAGTGATGAGAGAGAGAGAGAGATAGAACGACTGAGTGAGTGAGAGGTTCAAGCATATTTGGTGTGTGGGCGCTGTCAATCGGTTTGTTCCTCCCCTTTTTTTTCTGCCAAGTCGACTTTTCCATAACCACACACAATTACATATGCAAACAGTCAAACACACACACACACACAGAGAAAGAAAGCCACCGTTAGTACAGTCCACGTGTGCCCCATTATAAAAAGTCCGCTTCAATTTACATAGCAAATGAGTTAGCGGCTTTTATTTTTATTTTTTTTCTACCTTCACTCGACTCTTTGCTTTCTTAGAATTGTTGCTGTTGTTGTTGTTGTGGTTGTTGTTGTTTTTATGATTATTATTACCACTGGACTTGAACTTGCATGTCGATAATTTCGCGTTGGCAACAACAAATTTCATTGGGTCTGCTGCCTTCTTGCTCTTTCTTTTCTCCTTTGACGACTCCTTCTGGTTAAGCCTTTTCGTTCTTGCTTCGGCAGTCTAACTGTTTCTCTCTCCCTCTCCCCCCTTCCACTGCTTTTTGCCTTTGACACGCGCTTGTGTGTTCCGTTCAAAGTTCATTTCGTTTCACCACTCCTTTTTTCTTGCCGTTGTCCCATTTCCACTGTTGCTGTAATCATTTGGCGGATCTTAGAAGCTTACCCCTCCCACCTCACCTCCCCTCTGGCATGACTTTTACCACACAGGTGTCAACATTTGTCCGGTTGGTCGGTCAGGTGAGTTTTTAGTTTCATTTGTTCTTGTTTTTTGTTTTTTTTTTTTATTGATTCCACGTGCAAGGGGAAGTGGTGGGGAGGAGGGAGGGGGGGGGGGGGGAGAGAAGTAGAAACGTCAACAAGCAAACGAAATGCGCAATAGTTGCAAAGTAATCGAGACGAAAAATGTCGGACTCAATCAAGCTAAAAGATTACTCACATCGCCCCGGAAAGAAAACTGTAGACAAAGGGAAACCGGAGGGGATGAGAGGGGCCCATCTAGAAGAAAGAATATGGATGGGGCGGAGAGGAGGCCACAATATTGATAGTGGAATAGAGCAGACAAAGAGACCGCAACGGGGCATTGGCAGAGGGGGGGCGGGGTTGGAGAGGTAGGAGGGGCACTGCTGGGGCCTCTATTTGGGTCTAGGCCAGAAGATGCTCAGACAAGCAGAATAAATAAAATAAAAAAAAAAATTGTTGTTTTTTGTTTTTTTTTTCTAAACTAAAAATAAATGCAATTTTTGCTTTGCTGCACAAGAGAATTTCCCCTTCCCCCCTCACCCCTCCCTATCATCACAAACACACACAAGAATGAAAGCAAAAGTGAAAAGCAAATTTTTCGTTAGGCCGAAAAAAAAAAACAACAAAACAAATTTAGAAAAACCGAAAAACGCAATTTATACCCAGCAACCCCCCCTCGCACCCACTTTGCCCCCAACAACCAATAAAATTAGAACAAAAAAAAAATAAAAGGAAAAACAGTTTTTGTTTTCGGTGAAAATGAAAGTGACAAATAAGAAAATATTTGCATTTCATTTATAAAGTGAAAGACACACACACACACACACACACACACATACAGACACACACACATACAAAAGGAAAAAGCCTTTTCAGCTGTATTATTTTTTGGTCATTCTTTGTCCAAGACAAACAAAAGGGGGAAAAATTAAGAAATAATAAAAATATATAGAAAATTTATGGCAATACACAATGAACAAAGGAACTAGTTCCGCCTGAACATTTTCAACTATACAAATTTCAAGGACATGAAAATATTTCCATTTAAACCAATTTCCAATTTTGAAAAGATTTAAAAAAAAAATAATTGTAATCGATAACATTCCTTGGAAATATTTATCGACAAATTAATCGATAGTTTATCGGAATATTTTCCCCGAATTCCTTTGATTTCAGAGACCCTCTTTTTCTTTTTTCCATAAAATGTTATCGCTAACTTTTCATGGAAATGTCTATCGATATATCTATCGATAAATTTATCGAAACATTTCCCCAATTCCTTTGATTTCAGAGACCATCTTTTTCTTTGTCGAATTTTTTCCATAAAATGTTATTGATAACTTTTCATGGAAATATTTATCGATATATCTATCGATAATTTTATAAGAATTTTTCCCCAATTCCTTTAATTTCAGAGACCCTCTTTTTCTTTGTCTAATTTTTTCCATAAAATGTTATCGCTAACTTTTCATGGAAATATCTATCGATATATCTATCGATAAATTTATCGAAACATTTCCCCAATTCCTTTGATTTCAGAGACCCTCTTTTTCTTTGTCTAATTTTTTCCATAAAATGTTATCGCTAACTTTTCATGGAAATGTCTATCGATATATCTATCGATAAATTTATCGAAATATTTTCCCAATTCCTTAAATTTCTAATTTTTCTAATTTTTAAATTTTTTTTATGAATTTGCCAAGTTATCGATATATTTATCGATACATATTTTTTTCAGATTTCCAACTCGAAAAATATTTGAGCAATTTGCCAAAAATTGTTGCCAAGTTGACTTTCACCTATCGGCTTTTCCTCAATTCCCAGAAACATGGTAGCTCTTATCAATAATCGGTGCTAATGACCAACCAACACACACACATATACACACACCCACACACACCCATGCACATGCCCATAGAGCAATCCATCAAGTAATCATCGTAATATGGAAAGGTATTTAAAAGCAATTAAAATCGGACCAAGTCAAGTGGTCAAATGGGCTGACGACAACCGACCGAAATTATATAAAACTCAAACCATGATTTGGACCCATTCTTCTAGGAATACATAGGAATATATACTAGTCTCTCTCTCTCTATATAGTTGAGAGCAAAGGCCCAGGGCCCAGGTTTATTTATAGAGCCCCATTGAGTCAAATCGATAAAGACAATGACACAAAGGGTAAACAAAGGCGGACCAAGGTGAATGGTATTCTTTGGCGGTGCCGAAGGGGGGGTGAAGAGGGCAGAGACAAATTGAGGAAGTGGGAAAGGTGGGGACTTTTTTTGGAGAGTTGGAAAAATTCATAGAAGAAAAAAAAAGGTCGGAGGGACCCTTGGACTTTCTTTAAAAAATTATTGGAAACCTTGGAAAAATTATGGAAATATTTGGGGAATATTCTAGGAGAGGTTATAGTCTGAGGACCCCGGGATTCTCAACTAAGGCAAAACTTTGGAAAGAGAAACTTTCCTGACCATTCCTGCCTGAGAAACCCCAAATTCTCTCCAGAAATTGAAAGAAAACTTGAGAAAAAAATGAAGGAAATATTTAGAGAACTTTCCCGGTCTGGGGAATCCTAGATTCTCTGCAGAACCTAAGGGAAATCTTTGAGACTTTCCCCAATGAAACAAATGACGATTTGTGTAGAAGAAAGAATTTCTAGGAGAGGTTCTAGTCTGAGGAACCCCAGATTATCTCAGAAAATTGAAAGAAAACTTTAGTTGGAAAAAAATCAAAACATTTGAAGAACTTTCTAGGTTTGAGGAACCCTGGAATCTTTTCAGAAATTTAGGTAAAAATTTGTTAAAGAATTCTTTGAATTCCTAGGGAAAGGTCTTATTCTGGGGGAACCACAGATTCTCTCCAGAAATTGGAAAAAAAACCTGGGAAAAATAATTCAAATATTTTTGAGAACTTTTCAGTTCTAAGGAAGCCCAAAACTTTGGAAAAGAAAACCTTGCGATATACAAATTAATCAACCCAATCAAAGTCAAAGGAAAATAGAGGGGAAAAATCTATAAAATTTTCCTCAATTTTCCTAACAAATTTTCAGTCAGCAAAATAAATTAATTTTATTTTTTTTTATCTTTTGAACAATCTAATCAATATTATTATTTTTTTCTATAATTTGATTAAGCTTTTTTTTCCTTTCAAATCAAAAAAAAAAATAAATAAAAAAAAATAAATCGAAATAAATAATGAAATAATTAATAATGTTTGTGCAAATAAATTAAAAAAGGCTTTGAGTTGATTTTTATGTACTCTTTCGATTTAACAACAACAACAACAACCAGCAGCCATATAAAATGGATCGATTGGAATGCAAATAAATAAACAACAACAACAACAAAAACAACAACAACGATGGGGGAAAAATAAAATAAAAAATCAAATTGTGATTACGCAAAAAAAAAAAAAAACTGCTGACTCGGTTGATAAGAAGAAAAGTGACGATGCACTCAACAGTTGAGCCAAAAGGGGGGTGGGGTGGGTTAGGTCGGTGTTGTTAAGGGGTAGGGGGTGGGGGCTGGAAACCAAGTAAATGCAATTGAAGGTCTCCTTTTGAGCTAGGAAAAGCAAAAATAACAACAAAAATTCCAAAAGAGCACAACAAGTTGTTGGTTTTTGTTGTTGTTGTTGTTTTGATATAATGTTGGCCTTAATATGACAACAACAATAACATCGACAAAATGACACCATGCCTTGAAATTTAAACCACAATAACAACACAAATGCGAGCTCTTCCCTCGCGCCCCGCACACTGCTTTACCGACCTACTTGGAAACCACAAAAAAAAAAAATGAAATTTGCATAAATTGGAATTATTTGGAACAGGAATTATGCGGGGGAGAGAGAGAGAGAGGGAGAGTGGGTGGCAGTGCCAGGGTGTGCTAGGCCTAAATAAACAAGTTCAAGGAGCCCTAAAAAGTTCTTTAACCCTCCCTCCCCCCTCTCTCCACACACACACACACACACCCAAGCCAAGACCAGTCAACCCCTTCTAAAAATAAGAGAAATCAAATAAAAAAAAAAATTATAAAAAAAACGAAACATTTTGGCCCAGCGAAAAAACAAACTCCCACACACACACACACCCTCTCCGCCTCCCCCCCCCCCACACACACACACACTTAAACTGATAGAGGCAAAATCAGTGAAGCTCAACAAATTTTTAAAAAATTCCAAAGAAACTAAAAACAAAAAAAAAACTAAAATGATTCATTCCAGATAAAAGAAGAAGAAGAAGAAAAGTTGAAAAAATCACCCAAGAAAAAAAAGTAAAAACGTCATCAATGAAGAAATTCCTTGAATTGCCACTTTGTGACTAAAATAAAAAAAATTAATTGTTGACCTAAAAAAATAATTTATAAACTTTTTCAAATGTTAAAAAAAAATTGTTTTTTTTTTTCTTTTCTTGTTTGGCTGAGTCACTTCAAAAGAGTTTTTGCCGCAACCCAAGAAATTGATTGCATCAGCCAAAAATAAAATAAAATAAGTTCAATGAAAAATTAAACAAAAAAAAAATGTAAGAAAAAAAAAAAACTAAAACAAGTTAAGGTAAATTCGAAAATATTTGAAAAAAAAAAAGAGTCACTGACCCAAGTAAATTTTCAAGGGCGGCCAGGTAATCTATTAGAGAGAAAATTGAAAATCCAAAAAAAAAAAAAAAAAATTGCGTGTTTAAAAACAAAAAAATTATTTATAATTTTGTTATTTGTTTGTTTGTTTTTTTTGTATTTTTTTTAAGCGCGGCAAAGATCTTTTCCTTCTGACTAAACGGGTGAGTCTGACTGTTCCCGACTCTTTTTAGCTGCCTTATGCGTCACAAGGTTCTTTGGAATTTTACTCTCACTCCCTCTCTCTCTCTCGCTCTCACTCGCGCTCTCTCATTTGAGCGCGCGCTCTCTTTGGCATTGCGTGAGTGCGTGAAGCTTACAAGAAAAAGAGAGCGCAGCAGTTCGAGCGAGAGTGTAACGCTAGCACCAAGTATGCCTGTGTATGTGTGTGTGTGTGAACCGCGTGCGCCAACGCATTTGATGACGCAATATGTTAAAACGTTTGCGTCAGCCATTCAAAGCTGGTGAAAAAAAAATAAAATAAAAATAATGAAAACAAAAATATAATTAAATTGTTTCTTTTGTTGTTGTTGTTGTTGTGGTGGTGCCCCAAAGCTTGTCTGTCTGTCTGTCTGAGTTTCCGTTTTAGGCCATTGAGATCACACACACACATACTTTTTCAAAAGAATGAAAAAAGGGGGCAGAGCTTTCTTCCTGTGTTACAAAGGTCAGTGAAGCACTTGAGCAATTTAATTAAAAACTAATTCTTTTTGTTGGTTATTTTTTTTTATCACCATTTTTAATATTGTTCATGATTCCATCTAACCTAGATTTTAATGAGGTACCAGTCAAACAGGTGCCACTTGGCTTCCACAAATATATCAGACAATCTTTAGATATTCAAATTGAAGTGGATGATTAAGTTGTTCGATTAGCTTCGCTTTCAATGGGCCAATAGATTTCACAACGTAAAAGTCAGATAATCCTTTCAAATTGAAAAATATTTAAAAAGTTCAATAGGTTCCACACAATCCAAGTGCTTCACCCAATTGTCAAATAGCTTCCACAAAGCAAAAATAGAATATCGACTTGCCAATAGATTCCACACAGTCCACATTCTGCACTCTTTTGTAAAATACATTCCATTTAGCTTCCACAAATTGTTATAAGTTTTATAAATTTGGAATAGGTTCCACTCATTTCTCAAATAGCTTCCACAAATTATATATATCAGTTACTTCTTAGGAATCAGAAATTGACTTGCCAATAGATTCCACACCGTCCACATTCTGCACTCTTTTGTAAAATGCATTCCATTTAGCTTCCACAAATTGATATACGTTTTTTTTTTTTGGTAATTTTGAATTTTGAAATAGGTTCCACTCATTTGTCAAATAGCTTCCACATATAAAATATAAGCCATTATGTCGTTCCTTGCAAGCCTAGATTAAGAATAGGTTCCACACTGTCAGCAAGCTCTACTCATTTGTCAAATAGATTCCACAAAATATATATATCAGTCAATGCTCAGGAATCAAAAATTGATTAAAGTTTTGACTTTCGAATAGAGTCCACATTCTCCAATCATTTGTAAAAAAAACCTTCCAATTAGCTTCCACACATTTATAAAACTTTTGCCTAGAAAATCTGAATTTTATAATAGGTTCCACACAGCCTAAGTCCTTTACTCATTTGGCAAATATGTTTCACAAATAAAATATAAGATATTCTGTTTTTTCTTGTAAGCCTAGATTTAGAATGGGTTCCACAAAGTCCACAACTCATTTGTCAAATAGATTCCACAAATTATATATATCAGGCAATTCTTAAAAATAAAAAATTGATTAAAGTTTTGACTTTCCAATAGAATCCACACAGTCCACATTATCCACTGATTTGTCAAATATATTCCACAAATTATGTATCGGCAAATTCCCACAAATTAGCTTTCAGCCTTGATGTGGAATAAGTTCTACTTTATCCTAGCTTCTTTTCAGTTTTGATGTCAAAATAAGTTCCACTTGTTCTCAGGTTCCACAATTCCTTCTAAATTCAAATTTAATTGAAACTAATCCAAAATGAATCACAAAATTAGCGATTAAAATTTGGTGTGGAACCTAACAAGCAAATAAAATGTTTACATGCCTACCAATTAGCATCCACAGCCAAAAATAAACTTTTCCACAGAAATACGAAATTAGCATTTTTGCATAAATATTAACAAAAATAATCTGGATTATAATCCAGATTAAATTTACATTCCACACTTTTAAATAAACACAAAAACAAAAAAATCACGTGACTCATTCTAATCTCAAAAAAGAAAAAGAAAAGAAAAAAACCGGACAAGACTAGAAAAGGCAGACGAAATATTTAAACATGTTTTTTTTTTTTTTAACAAGGTAAACATTTTTATTTATTTTAAAATAATTTTAATTTTTTTTTTTTTTTTTTTTTTTTTTTTGTGGTTAAATTGTTGATCAATATTGAATGCACGTTTTTGATTAACACCTTTCCGGCGTTGACATTCAATGCGTTCCACACAGACACACACAATAATCAATTGATCTTGTGTTCTGGCGGAAAATTACTCTGCCCAAGTTGTTAACTTTTCAAGTACACAAAAAAAAAATTAAATAAATAAATAATTGCAATTTCTATTTCAATTCAAAAGAAGAAGAAGAAAACTTAAAATTTGCCATTAAATTGTGTGCGTGACTTTTCGAGTTTGCTTGTGGATCGCATTTGTGCTAATTGAATTTGCACGCAATCCACAAGACAAAAAACAAAGCAGTGCAAAAGACGAATGAGACGAAGATGGATGGGTGGATGGATGAATGGATGTGCTAATTGTGCGACAGATTCCGAAATGAAAAAAAAAGAAATAATAAGAAGAAGAAGAAATATTTGCCGGTCTCTGATTTTTGAATACAATTTCATTTCACATTGTTTTGTTCACTAGACTGGAAAAATTTCCACACACCCACACAAGCAGAAGCAGACGCCGCAGCCTCGAAGCCAAAGCTCGAAAGAGAGAGAGAGCGGGAATGATGGAACATGAAACTGTTGAGCAAGAAGAAGCAGTGCAAAAAAAAAAAGAAGTAGAAGACTGCTTCTTGGCCGGTTTGTGTTTTATTTATTTTTCCTTCTTCTAATTTGTCAGGCGATGTTGTGACATTTTTTTTTTTTATGATCGAACGGACGGACGGATGGACAGACAGTGCCGAACTACTTAAAGGCCACGCGCCGTTGTCAATCTTGTCGCACACACATACACACATAGGCGAGCATAGCCCAGGCAAGCATAACCCAGCAAACATTTTGAAAGAGGAAAATTTAATTTTTCTTTTTCAAAAAAAAAAATTTTTTTTTTAATTTTTTTTTTTTTTTTTTTTTTTATAAAAAAAAGGTAATCCACTTTTTCCTTTTGTTGTGAAAGTGTTAACTTTTCTGATATTTAGAGAGGTACGCAGGAACCCGACAAATTTGGTCATAAAAATTAAACAAAGCTAAACAAACTGAATAAAGAACAACAAAAAAGTAGAAGAAGAAGAGTGCAATGCAATAAAAATTAAATATGTACATCAAATTAAATAAGCTAAAAACAAAAAAAAAATAAATAAAAAAATAAACCCAAAATAGAAAACAATAAAATTCAGAAAATATCATAAAAAAAAAACTATTTACTTAAAAAATAAGGAATTTGCGACAATGAAAAAAAAAAAAAAAAAAACAAATCGTAAAAAAGAAGAAGAAGAGAATTCAAGGTTGGAGAGTCGTGCATGCCTGGAAAGAAGTCGGGGGGAGCCAGCAAATCAATCAAAATAAAGTTTAAAAATCACAACAAAAACTTTCTAAACGATCGATTAATATAGGCAACTCTATATGTATGTGTGTGTGTGTTGGTGTATGTGTGTGTGGCCGGCCTTGCCCAGCCTGGCTTGGGCTTTCGAGGAGGGTGTGCGCTGGTGTGACTGGTTATATTTTTTTTTTATTATTATTTTTCCTTTTTTGACCTTGCAGAATATTGCAATTAACAACAACAACAACAACAACAGCAAACACACTTGGCAGCAATTAAAAAGAACTGCCCCTGTGTGAAGCCTTGGTCGGCGGCAGAAAAACAAAAAAAAACAAAAAAATAATATATCAAAGCTTCCATATCACATCGCATAATTGAATAGTAGATAAAACCACAATAATAATAAAAAAAATAAATAAATATATAAAAAACAAACACACAAAAGTCACCACTCAGGTCGACTTGGAAATACCCTGGAAAAAGTAGGCTATGAAGGGGGACAACGTTCGAGCGAGCTTCTTTTTGTTTATTTAATTTTTTTATTTATTTTTCATTATACTCTTTTTTAAATTATTTTATTTTCTTATTATTATTTTTTAAATTTATTTTATTTTATTTATTTTTATTTTTTTTTTAAATTTATTATATTTTATTTATTTTTTTTTTTTTTAAGTGAGTTGACATTTGTTTTAGACTTTTACATTTCTTTTTTATTATTCATTTGTATTTTTTATTGAATTAAATTTATTTTGAATAATTTTTATATATATTTTAAATTTAATTTTATTCATTTTGAATCATTTTTATTTATACTTTTTATTTAATTCAATTTAATTTAATTTATTTTTAATAATTTTTCTAATATTTTTCTTTCATTCATTTTTTTATTTCTTGCATTCTGTTTAACTTTATTTTTTTTTTAATCAAAATTATTTTCTTATTAATTTATTATAAAAAAAAAATTCAGTTAGATTCAATATAAAATTAATTACGCCTGAGTTGCCTTTTAAAATATTTATTTAATTTATTTTTTTCCAAGTACTTGATTTAATTAATTATTATTTTTTTAATTTTTTAATTATTGGTTAATTAATTTAATTAATTTTTTTTTTAAGATTTATCAATTTTTTTTTTTTTAATTTCAAATGACTTTAATTAATTTATTAATTTTTTATTTACTATATTTTTATTTATTTTGTATCTTTATTGTTATTTACTATTTTTTTAATAATTTTTTTTTTTAATTATTGTTTATATTTTTTTCTTTTAATTTTGAAATTAAATTTTTTTTTTATGATTTTTATATTTATATGAATTTTCCTAAAAATCAATCATCCTATTTAATCTTATCATTTAACATTTTATTATTCTTTAGGTCATTCATAATTCGTATATGCCCTGGTCACTTTCGGGTACTGCAGTGTATGGAAAGGGTTAATCAAAAGCAACAACAACAACAACAACAACCAACAAGAGCACCTGCCAGTAATCATGACATTTTATATTCCTATGTAATTCGTTTTTTGTTTTTGTTTTTGTTTTTGCTTTCTTTTTGCGTCGCATTTATTTTCTCTCAACGTGCGAGCGAACGAACAGCCTAAAAGTTCAATAACATTTTTTTTTTTTTTTTTGTTATTGTTTCAGATTGTCACATAAATTATTGCCTACAAATTTCCGCAAAAAAAAAGAAATAAGAAAATCACCTCCGGACAAAAGTAATAACAAAAGAGGCGCCCAATTCTGAAGAATAAAAGCAAAAGAATTAAGAGTGTGAAAGGGACAGAAAGAGACAACGCAACAGTTACCAGAGCAAACGTCTTCCTTCTCACCCATTCCCGTTGCATCCCAGTTTGTTTTTTTTTTTATTCGCCTGGCACACGCTTTTTGGTTGTTGGCATTTCAACTCGACTTTTTGCATTTTCTTGTTAATTATTCTCATCCAGGCCACAATTAATTTAATAAAAACAACAACAACAAAAACAATGATAAGAATAAAAATTGCACATTTGTATGAATTTTCCTATTTGGTCTACTTGGAACAATTTGGAATTGAAACGTGACAGGTAAAAGTTGCCGCTGCTAACTACAGTTGTGAATATTTGCACTTTTTTATTTTGTTGTAAAAAAAAGAATGTTAATTAAACATTAACAAAGTCAGCGACACACGCCGTGAAATCTCGTAAAAAAAAACAAGCACCTTTTTTTTTTGCGCAGGCAACTTTGTCAGTTTCTGGTTTCCAAAAATGGGCGTGAGAAATCACCAGAAGACTTTGATTTTGGGCGTCATCATTATTAACGTCACCAAACCAGAAAATAAACTGCACGTAAACCGAAAAAAAAAACAAAAAAAAAACCGGCAACACTAAAAACAAAATTTTGTACGTGAAAAAATGCACAAATTATTTCGACAACTCAAAAGAGAAAGAAACAAAAAGAAGAAGAGAGAGCGCGCCTTTTCAACTTTGTTCTGTGATGAAAGGGAATTTTTTGGGAAACGAAACAAGGCTCAACTCAAATTTGTAGCCCTTTTGAAAAAAAGGAAGCTTTTTCAAGCGCGCTGAGAAAGAAAGAGAGAAAGCTCTCCGTTTAGCTATGGCCGGGCGGGGGTGAGAGAGAGAGAGAGAGAGAGAGAGAGAGCTTTGTGGACATCGTAAATGCCGAGAGACAAGACAATGCTTTGCCGATCGACAACAGCTGTCGGCTTTGCCGCCTGCCGGCCTGCCTTGAGCCATTGACACATTTTTGTGCGTGGGCGCGCGTAAACGTTTCTGCCGTCGCTGCCGACGACAGGTGAGAGTGCAAAATGTAAGACACACAGAGAGAGAGAGAGAGAGAGTACTCAGAATATAGATCAAAGGAAGGAAGAAAAAAAAACCCAACGGTATTTAAAACAAATTATGCAAATTATTGCCATCTTCTTCAAAAGAAAAAGAAAGAGAAAAGAATTAGCGAAACAGAAATTAGAAGAAACAAAAAAAAAAACAGACACACACGAAAAGGCAAGAAACTGTTAAAAGAAACCAAGAAAATGAGCAAACAATTTTTTGCTGTTGTTGTTGTTGTTGTTGTGTGCAAATATTTCTTCGTCTGTGCTATTTTTAAAAAAATGCGAAAGACCAACAACAAGCAAAAGCAACTACACAGAGAAAAAACAACAACAACAACAAGCACACGAGTCAGGGACTAACTGACTGGCTGGCTGGTTGGTTGGTTGGTTGGTTGGTCTGTCTTGTTGGCCTGTCCGTCCGTTCGTCTGTCTGTCGGACAGTTCATGCGAATTTTTTTTGGGAATTTTCCACTGGCAAAGCAGCAGAGCTGCGGCAGCAACACCAACACCAACAACAACAACACAACATGAATAATTCACTTTTGGCCCAAGCAAAAGCAACGAAGTCAACGTCGCTTCGCGTTCCGAAGTAGCAGCAAAGCGACGGGTGATGGGTGCCTCGCTTGCATGTATTTGTATGACTCTGTATATGTGTATGTGTGTGTGTGAGTTTGAGCGCATATTTCAACATTGTCTCCAATAAGAAATTGCATTCACGTACTCCGCGTTTGGTTGGAAAAAACTACAAAAAAAAAAAAAAAAAAAAAATGTTGAAAAATCCAAAGAAGAAGAAGAAGCAGAAGCAGCCAAGACCAATTATGGTAGCCAACCAACTCCCCCAAGCCAAACCAAGAGAACATAGATAAATAAACCTAAATAGTGTGTAAGATATGAAATTAAAAAGAAACAAAAGAAAAGATAAAATAATCAAAGACAGCTTGCGCAGACGCAACAGAGAAAGAAAGAAAAAAAAAAGAAAGAAGAAGAAGAAAAAAAAACAGCGCCAGTTTCCAATTAGCGCGCGCAGGCGCAGACGCTTCAAATCGTTGGTGTGGGCCAGGAGGAGGAGGAGGAGAAGGAGGAGGAGTAGGGAGAGGCAAAGAAAGGGTAGAGGAGGTTCATGGAATCTGCTAACTGTGGTGTGGACCGTGGGTAGTCAACACACACACGCACACACACACACATACAATATGAAACTGGTTTGAAGACACCGCCAGACAGGCAAACGACCAACAACACACAAAACTTTGCCGCTGCCCCCATCAAAGCGCTTGGGAGCCATGCGTTAGAGCGAGATGAAAATATTGCAAAAAAATAAAAAACTTTTCCATTGATGAAATTTTTTTTTTTTTTTTTCTTTTGCATAAGTCAAGTACATCAAGTGCTTGGGTGTGTGAGTGTGTGTGTGTCCCTTGACTGAACCAAGCTAAGTTTTTGCTAGAACTTTCGAGTAATTATTTATTTTTTTTTTTTTTTAAATTAATTATTGAATTAAGCTAAGGCAATAAATATAATAAATAATTAATTGATTTTTAATTTATATTCATAATTATTACACTGCTCAAAAAAAACACACACTTTGACACCAAAAAAAAAAAAGCACACACACACAAACACTTTAGAAATGAATATAAATTTGTGTGTGTGAGAATGACTGTTTATTTTTTCACTCCACTTTTTTTTACGGTTTCGGGGAGTTTTTTTTTTATTTTATTTTTATCAGCGCACTCGAAGCAACGATAACAAAAATAACAAAAAAAAACAACAACAATAAAACGCATACAAAATAAGTTTCGAGACAAACGATGTCGATTGTATAGATTGACGATAATTTTTTTTTTGAAGTCAAAACTGTGGCGGCAACGGAGACGACGAAGACGAAAGTATACAACGCGCCTGCTCGGTAGATTTGATGGGAGTCAACTAAAAACTTTGGCGCTCGCTGGCAGGCGAAGGCAAAGTGTAGCGGCAGAGCGCCAGCGGCAGAGCCAACCAACAGCGACGCCAGCGTCTATGCGTATTTATATGCTTGTATGTGTGTGTGTGAGTGTATTGGTTTTAATTCACAGTTTGCGGCGGGTTTTAGAGCACACTCAACGAATGAAAGAAGAATTTATCATCAATACGAAAAACCAAAAAAAAAAACTAACATAAAAAAAAAAGAAAAATAAATGAAGAAGAAGAAGATTCACACTTGGATCAAAGAGCAAAAAAAAAAAAAAAAGACTCGGCAAATTAAAGAGAGAGAGAGAGCGTAACTAAAGAGAGCAGCAAACAGCTGGACAAATTAGTGGGTAGCACACACACACATACACACACACGCATAGAAGTCTGCGTTACGCTTTGCTTAGCTAGAAATTTGCGAGTGTTTGTGTGAGTTGGCGAACGGATCAGAGCGGCCGCGTGCCAAAAAAAAAAAAAAATCTTATTTGCATAAGACCGCAAATTACTTGCTGCTGCTTCTTCTTCTTTTTTTTTGGTGTGGGTGGTGGGTGGATGAGATGACGTCGTCTGGCCAGAGTCTACGTCATCATCATGGGGGGGGGGGGGGGGGGGGACGACGACACTGCCGGCCTAACCACCTCCGCGCTTTATGACTGACCTGAAAAATAAGTGTGGGCAGGTTTTTTTTTTCTCTTTAAGCTGACGCGGCTGCAGCGGCGGCGTGCCAATTTTTTGTGTCCGCCTAAAAGTATGCAACACCAAAGGGCAGGGCAGAAGACAAGGCAAAATCAAAGCCATGATAACAACGATGACGTCGGTGGCTTTTAGGGGAGGTGGGGGTAGTGGAGTGTATTATAAAAAATATCTAGGGCTTCCTTGAGCCCTGGCTTACCCAGAAGCAAAAATCAATTACTTAGCCAAGGGGAAAGAAGAAGATGACACCAAAAATTAAATCAAGCCAGAAACTTACCTGAAACGAAACAAAAAAAAAGAAGAGAAAAGTTTATAAAATTGTAAGAGACAAAAAATATATATATAGAGGAGGAGAGGGGGATGAATAAAGAAAAAAACTAACTGGTAAGTGCTTGGACAAACATGCGATCCGTTTGTTTCATGGTAGCCATTGTAACCTTGTTGGGAGTTATGGCACTGGTTATCTTATGATCCGAGTCTCTATCCCTTTCCTTATCCTTATCGAGATGTTTCTCCTTCTCCTTTTTGGCAGTCATTTTGAGACGATTTTCGATACGAAATATTTTTAAATAAAACAAAATTGCTCTCTCTCACTCTAACTTTGAAATTCTCAATCAAGGATACACTTGGCACATTATTTTTTTTTTTTGTAATTTCTTTAATTTTTTCTTTGATAGACAAAAAAAATTAAGCGGAGAAAATTTTTGATTTTTACACAAAATTTGGACAAGTTGAAAATATAATTTCAGATGAACAAAATATCAAACAATACTAGATCAGATCTCAATAATTGACTGGATAGCAGAGAGTGTTTCGGTCGAACCCACTAAAATATTTAACTTCTCTAACTCAGTTGAACCCAAGACGATGGCTATGAAATTTCATATTTAAGTTAACTTGATATCTAAGTAGATATATGAGAAGTTTCATAGAAATCGGTTTGCTATAAAGAAAGATATAGTCGAAATTAATTTTGAGCTAAAATCCTTTATTTTCAGAGGAGACTTTCTTCGCTTGACTAACAGAGAGTGTTTCGGATCAACCCACCAAAATATTTATCTTCCCCTAACTCAGTTGAACCCAAGGTGATGGCTATGAAATTTCATATTTAAGTTAACTTGATATCTGAGTAGATATATGAGAAGTTTCATAGAAATCGGTTTGCTATAAGAAAGATATAGTCAAAATTATTTTTGGTTAAAAATCCAATATATTCAGAGCAAAAAGTCTTTGCTTGACCAACAGAAAGTGTTTCGGTCGAACCCACTAAAATATTTAACTTCCCCTAACTCAGTTAAACCCAAGACGATGGCTATGAAATTTCATATTTAAGTTAACTTGGTACCTAAGCAGTTATAAACCCAGTTTCATAGAAATCGGATTGCTACAAAGAAAGATATGGTCAAGATTATTTTTTTTGGGCTAAAATCCTGTATTATCAGAGGAGACTTTCTTTGCTTGACTAATTAATTTCTTATAATAAAAATTTATGAAGAATTTATTATTATTCATTTTTAGTATAGATGGCGCCACTGTCTATCTGTTTATCTTGGGACTTTTTTTTCTATAATTTTTCAACTGATTAAAAAAGCAAAAAGAATTTACAATAATTTACGATTATTTTATTTATTTATTTTTTTTCTGATTTGATAAGTGACGTTTGATTTGGCCTTAAGCCAACAATAACAACAACAATAACTGAGCGAAAAAGAGAAAAACAGTAAAAAAAAAAACAAGCTTCTTTTTTTTTGGGTCATTTTGGCGTTGCTCGCAAGTTGCTTTGCCCCAGTCGGCCAAAATAGAATACAAATTAAATGAAATATTTATGAAAAAATGAAAACAATTTTTATATTTTATTTTTTTTTTTGCCATTTCAATTACCCTCGAGAGAGAGAGAGAGAGGGTGGCAGGGGGAGGAGTGAAAAAAAATGCTCATTGACAGACATTCGGGTTGCATTGAGCGATTTTTCGGGGTATGTGGGTCATTATCTTGTTTACGGTCGTGCCAGGCTGATGACGCACACACACACACACATGCACACATACAGGCAGAGCACGATCTAATATTAAGGGGGACAGGCCAACTAAGAGAGTGAAAGAGTGAAAGAGAGAGAGAGCCCTTGATTCCCTTGGAAAATAATTAAACCAAAAACTATTTTCATTTTTTTTTTTGTTTATTTTCTTAAAAGACTCGACAACCCTGTCAGTGTACTTGGAACAGCTGACCTGAGCGAGGTTTCCTTGGCTACTCTCTTTAGGGGGGTTCTTCTCTCTCTCTCTCTCTCTCTCTAACAGGTGAGTGAGGTGAAAAATATAAGCAGAAGAAGAAGAGAAGAACATGCCGAGCTCATATTTTAATTATTAATAGTATTAATTAGAGTTGTTGTTATTGTTGTTGTTGTTGTTGGTATTTGATATATATATTTATAGATATCATTTAGCTGGCAATTTGTCTTTGCTTTTTGGCCACCGCCCTGACCGTTTCTTTGAGCCACATAAAAATACTCTCTAACCCAAACCAAATCAGAGCGAAAAAGGCAGGAAAATTTATAAAAATTCACATAATAAATAAATAATTAAAGAGTAAAGAAAAATATGAAAGAAAATACGGAAATGTTTAGGAAAAATTGAAGAAAAAATAAAAATAAAGAAAATAATTAAATAAAAAAAAGAAATAAATAAATTTATACAAAAATAAATATAAAAATAATAATAGTAAATAAATAAAAGAGGAAATTAAATTATATATAAAATTAATTAAAAAATAAAATAAAAATAAAAAGTGGTAAAAGTTATGAGAAATAAAAAAAAATATAATACTAAAAATAAAATATTATGCAAATAAAAAAAATTATAATAGTAAAAAATATAACAATAAAAAAAAAATACATATTAATTTTTTTCAATTCATATTAAAAAAAAAAAAAAAAACTAAAAAATAAAAATAAATAAGAAAAAGTTTTTCTGATGGCAAAACTTCCACTTTAAAAAATTTATAAAGCTACAAAAAAATTTTTAAACCTTTTTTTTAATAATAAAATTCAGAAAAACCGATAGTCAAATCATAAAATTTAATTTTGAGTCTATAAAAAAAAATTAGCAATAAAAAATACACGAAAAAATTAAATTAAAAAAAATCAAAACATATAAAAATAAAGTAAAGTAAAATTATATAAAAAAAAATTAAATAAATAAAAATTATTTAAAATATAAAATAAAGTAAATAAAAAATTATATAGTCAAAAAAAATAAATAAAATAAAAAAATTAAGTAAAATTAAATTTAAAAAATAATTAAATAATATAGTAAATAAAAATTTAAAAAAAATTATATAAGAAAAATATAAATAAATAAAATTATATAATAAAATATATATATAAAATTATATAATTAAAAAAAATATATATAAAATTATTTACTATATAAAAATCAAATAAATAAATAAAAATTATTTAAAATATAAAATAAAGTAAAAAAAAAAAAAATAAAAAATAAAGTAAAATTATATAATAAAAAAAATCAATAAATAAAATTGTATAATAAATAAAAATAAATTATGTAATAAAACCTTTTTCAGTATTTTGATTTTTTTTTTTTTTTTTTTTTTTTGAAACAAAAACAAAAATACTAAAAAGAAAATGCAAAGCAAACAAAATTTGTAAATTAAAAAATTACACAAAAAATGATTGCATTCTAAAGATTGTGAAAAAAATGTAAATGCATTAAAAAATGTTGGCCTACATTTTTATAATAAAAAATTAAAATAAATTAAAAAATTTTTATAAAAAAAAATTAATAAATTAAATCCAAACTAAATGAAAATGTAACCAACATGATAAAAGCAAAGCAAAAAAGAATAACAAAAAAAAAAAAAACTCAATTTTCAACAGATAAGAAAATAAGCTCTCTCGCTCTCACTCTCACTCGCTCTCTCGCTCTCTTCTTCTTCAGTCTGTCCTCTTCAAAAAAAAAAAAGAAAAGCAACTCTAATTTTAAACACTTTCTTGCAGACTCGAGTCTGCTTTGTTTGCTGGACTTGCAATTTGCATTTAATTTAATGTTTCGTTTTATTTTTATTTTTTTTTTTTTTTGGTTTTACCTTCGAGAAATGCGCCGCGGTTGATCAACATGCTCGTTGCCTTTAGAAGCCAACAGTAAAAACGAAAGAAGAGAAATACGCTGGGCAGCGCCAGCACTGCTCAGTTGCGCTGCTCTGTTGGGGGGCGGGTGATGATGTTGTTTTATTTTTTTGTTTTTGTTTTATTTTATTATTGTTGAGGCTACCGACCGAAAGAGGCTGACCTTCTTTTTCGATCTCTGCCTTGCTGCCGTCAACGAAGGGTGGCGGCAAAAATTTCAACTTTTCTTTTAGCACAAATTTTTCATTACAAAAAAAAAAAAAAAAAGAAATACAAAAAAAAAAACACTTTAAAATGCTGCTTAAAAAAATCTAGAAATTGGTTTTATTTCTTCTTCTTCTTTTTGTCAGTGGGGCCACCGCTAGTCAAAGTCGTGTAACGTCACTCACACACACACACACACACGCGCGCGTTCACTGAGAGCAGCGTGCACACAGCCACGCACACGTACAGCGACTGCTTTAATACACACAGGCACACATGCACACACACAAGCAAAAGGTGCTCGCTCACTCGTTGGCTGGCTGCCGCCTCCTCCTCGTTACACGACCGAAAAAAAAGAAGCAGCACACCAAAAACAACAACGACCGCTATAAAATGTGCTGTTTGGGGCTAAAAAATTGAAAAAAAAACAAAAAAAAAGCGAAAAAAATTCTGCGCTACTCTCGTCTTTTTTTTTTTTTTGCTCCTCTCTTTCACTCTCTCACTCTCTTTGCGCTCAGTGCGGCTTCAATTTGCTCTCTCTCACAGTGTATGCATGTGTGTGTGTGTGTGTGTGTTATGGCCACCACACTTCTTCACTTGACTTTTTCACGTTCTGCGCAGTTTACACACACCAACACAAAAATTTCATACGTTTTCTGAACAATTTTTAACAAAATTTACAAAAAAAAAAAAATTCAAAAAAATAAAATACAATTTTTTTTTTTTAAGCAGCAAAAAAGTTCATTTTAATCCACCAATTGAAAATATATTCAATTACTTTCGTTCAAAACTTCACAATCAAAATAATAAACGGAATAAACGGCACTGCAAAAATAAGTGAATTAAGATTGGGACGCGCGCGCGTTTATGTGCGTTTCTCAGCGCTGCCTCGACGAATTTCATGCTACTGACACGAAAAAAAAAAAAAAATCAACTAAAAAAAAAACAACTGGGAGAGAGACTGCGACTCGATTGGCAGCACTGCTTGTATTAGTAGTGTGTATATGCAACCAGAGCAGCAGCTAAGGCAGCGCCAGCGGCAGAAAAACGAAGAACCTAGCACAGAACACGGTTATGAACAAATGAGCGAACGAATGAATTTCTGTGAGCGAACCGAAACGACGGCAACGACCAAAACGACAAAGAGAGAAAATCAAAAAAAGAGAGCGGCTAGTCCGGCAGAGGCGAAATGAGAAGCAACCGATTAGAACAGAAAAAAAAAAAACGCAGCAGCGGCAACGGCCAGTGCGGCGAATTTGACAGGTCGAAGCGAGGTGAAACTGTGTGCCTGCATGTGTATGTGTGTGTGTGCGGTGTGACGGCATGCGAAGTAGTCACCATGCGGCTATTTCTTTGCCCGCAAAAAACACAAAACGAAGAGAGTGAGCATACGAGAGAGCGAAAGAGGGAGCTATAAAATTTTTGTTGCCGGCAGCAGTGAATGATTGCACAGTGGGGCCAAAAACATTACCATCACTCGAATGTGAGTCTTAAAATGTCATAAAAACGGCCAACGACATTCGTGCCACACGCAAAGTTAAAATTACTCCAAGAGCAGCGCAGCAGCAGACACAAAAAAAATGCGGCAAAATTGCAAGAGAGCAGCAAAGGAACGGTCATACAAAAATTCTTCGATGACTTTGAAATACTCTTCAAAAATAATGATTTTTTTTTTATTAATGGTTATTTTGGTTTGAAATTATGAGGAGTAAGTTGAGATCTATATTGAGGAGTTAGACTTGACTCCAGTAATATGCCTAAAAGGTTATATAATCCCTATGCCACAACTGAATACTATAAGTAGTGAATTGAATATAAGCCGGGAATCTAAGAAAATTGCGGCTATTTATTTAATTCCAAAACAAAGAACTGGAGAGATCAAGTTGTAAGTTTTTACACATCTCAAAATTAAGAAGATATTTTTTATATGGCCAAAAATATAAATCGAAATCTCTCATTTAATTGAAATATAATAAATCATTATATAATCCGAGGTTAGATCATTTCGATTCCATATGGCAACATGTTTCCTAAAAATTTAATATGCTTGGTCAAAAGCCTAGAAAGGGTATACAAAGAGAGCGTTTGTGAGAGTAAAATGAGAGCGTTCGCCATCAGCTGTGGTGAGTAGGCAACGGTAACAGTTTGAGTGCTTGTGTGTATGTGTGTGTGTGTGCAGTCGTCTGTATCTTTATGTGTATGTATTTTCTAGTTGGCAAATGCCAATAAAATCAGAATTAAATCGATAGATTTTGATAAGAATTTTCAAAAAATTTCTATTTTAAAATAGAACAACAAAAACCTCTGCTTACAGCGGCAACATTCAACTGATCATCTTAAGCTATTTAATGCAGACCATAGATGGCGCTATTTTCGCTGCTCTCCCTCCCAAAAAAAAAAAAACTTCAACTCGTTGCTTGCCAGGCAAATCCAACGAGACGAAGTCATCGTGCAGTCGACGTTCAATTTCCTACGCACACTGCTTTACTGCCGTTTGCATTTGTCCCGTATGCATGTGCCTGTGTGTGTCTGTGTGTGTGTGTAAAGTGACTAAAACAAGTTCAACTTGAGTAGCGACGAGGACAAGGACTATGCCAATAAATTGCTAAGAGAAATGCAACAACATCAAAATTTCCCTTTGTCTCTCTTAATTTGTTTTATGCTCTCACTCACTCTTTCTCTCTCTCTCGCTCTCGCTTGCATGTACTAAATTAACTTATTTATCGGTGTGCAATTCATTTCCTTATCCCAGGTTCTGTTGTTTCTAAGCGCTTAGCAATTTTATGAGTTTTCGATAGATCAGCAAATGATGAGAGCAATTGATTTGTTCAATTTTTGAATACTCTTTTTTTAACTCAAAATTTGTAGCAAAAATTTTTGTTCCTTTTTGTTTGAATTTAATGATTTTTATGAATGTTTCGTTTAATTAAAACATTAAATTTTATTTAATTTATGAAAAATTTTATTTTTATTTTTTGTTAATTTAATTTTACGGTTTTTCAAGTTTTCTAATATTTTTAATATTCATTTCACATTTAAAATGGAATTAAATTTATTAATTTGGAATTTAACTTTCAAAATATTGAAAAGTATTAAAATTAATTTTTTTATAAACATTTTTGTGCTATTTAACCATTTTGAATATTTTAATTAATATTTGTAATTTATTTATTTATTTATTTTTATTTTTTTTTATTATTATTTTTTTTTTTTGCTATTTATTTTATTTCATATTATTTATTTAATTTTTATGAAATTATTATTTTATATATTTATGGAATTATATATAGTTTTTTTTTTTATAATTTATATTAATTTTTTATATATTTTTTTACATTTCCCATTTTAAATATTTCAATTCATTTATTAAATATTTATAATTTTTGTTAATGAATTTTATATTTTTATTAGTCTTTTTAATTTTCTTATTATTTTTTATATTATTGATTTTTTTTTTATTATTTTTATATATATTTTTAGATTTCCCAGAAAATAAACAAAGAAGTTAAATTTTTTATATTAATGATTTTTGTAAATATTTTTATTATTTTTTTAGTGTTCTTTTTTTATATATATATATTTGTCCCCCTAAAAACAAAGATCTCTTAAAAAGAGTATGTAGCCTTGCACGTGTCTTGAATTAATTCCAATTGCATTGTCTTCAGATTCTGTATAATCTCAACATGGGAGGAGAGGGGACTCTACTTTCCCCCCTTCAATTAAATTAAAAAAAAAAAAACAAGAAGAAGAAAAACTGGAAATTTGAAAACCCTCCTCACGAAACGGGGAATCGCAATTTTCAAGTTTGAAAAAAAAAAACACAAATTCATAGAACAATGGAAAAAAATGTAAAATAGAAAAATAAAAGGAAAAAGAAGAAGAAGAAGAGAAATACTCACTGCATGTTTTGACGCCACCCAGCACCAGACTCGGTGACTGTTTGTTGCCCTCGGCGAAGGAGGAGGTTCTCGGACGTCCGCTCATGATGGCGCTGCTGCTGGCTGCTGCTGCTGCTTCGACTGCTTCTTCGTCGACGTCTTCTTCTTCTTGTGAGTGTTTTTGTTGTTTTTTTTTTTTTTTTTTTGTTTTTATTGTTCTAATTTTTTGATAATAATGTCGATCCGATTTGTTTGATAAGAAGAAAAGCCGAGTCTCTCGCAACTTCTCTTACACACACTCGCACACACACTCGCGCTAGCTCGCTCTCACCCTCTCTCGCTCACTCGCTCGCTTGCTCTCTCTCTCTCTCTCTCGTTTTGCGTTTGTCCAGAGAACCCACGACGAGTTTTAGTTTTGATTTTAACACGCGCGAATTTATTCCTTCTTCTTCTTCTTCTATTTGATTTTCTTCCTATTTTTGTTGTTGTTTTATTTTAAAAATTAATTTGTGTATTTTTTTTTTTTTTTGTTGTTGTTGTTGTCTTTTGTTAACTTTGCTTCTGAATTATTTGATGCACTGCCATTTGGGAACACAATCGATTATTAATTTTTTTTTGCAAAAAAAAAAAAAAAAAAAAATTGAAAAAAAAAACTTTTTATGAAAATAATCAAGCTGTTCTTGGTGTTGTTGTTGTTGATCTTGATTTTGTTGTTGTTATTTTTAATATTTCTATTCCTCTTGTCATTGGCTGCTGTAAGCAAAAACAAAAAAAAAATTTAAATAATGACAAAAAAAAAAATTACAGAATAAAAAATTGCCTACAAATTTGTCACGTGAAAAAAAAGAGAAGAGTCGCACGCACACACACACACACACACTGACACAAATGCAAAAGAGACACTTGCATTAGGTGAAGCAAAAAAAAAAAATGAAGCAACTCTTAAATCGAAGCTTTGGAAACCGTTACACCGCTTCGACCGGCAGAGCAGTGCTTAGCTTGGTTCTTTTTTGTGCTTCTGCTTCTGCTTTGGCTGCTGCGCCTGCACTGCTCTTTCGGTGGCTGCTGGAAATGAAAAATCGCGCGCGTTTCACTTTTTTTTTTTTGTTTTTTCCTATTTGTAGTTTTGCGTTTATTTGCTTTCAATGCCACGCGCCGTTATTTTGCATTTACAGTTGTACAGCAAAGTTCGAAAAAATCACACAACGGAAACGAAATTATTGCTATGAAATTTTCTTTTTTCTTTTGTTTTAATTTAATTGTTTTTGATAATTCAAAATGAAGTCAATGGCACAGCAACTGTAATTAGAAAAGAGAAGAGATTAATTAATTAAAGAAATACATTTTTATTTAATTTTAATTAATTTTTATTAATTTTTTTTAGAAAAGAGAGGAGATAAATAAATAAATTAATTTTTATTTTAAATTAATTAATTAAAGAAATGAAATAAATTTTTATTTAATTTTACTTAATTTTTATAAAATTTGTTAATTTTCTTTTAGTTATTTAGAAAAGAGAAATGATAAAAAAATTAATTAATTATTTATATAAATTTATATTTAATTAATTAATTATTTATACATTTTTCTTATTAATTTTTTTTCGTTATTATTTAATTTTATTATTTTTTTAATTTAACTTTTTTTTTTTGTTAAAATTAATTAATTTTAATTTTTTTTTTTGCTCAATTTTTTCCTAGATAAAATTTGGGTCAAAACCATCAGGCCAAGTCGACGTTCTGAAAATATACTTTCAAGTGGTTTCGAATGAAAATTCCCCTCAACTTTTAATCTAATCCATGTGGACTGTCTGCCTGTCTGTCTGTCTGTCTGTTTGTTGGTGAGTTGAACACCTGACATTGAAAGACAAGTTGGAATGGTCGGCAAAATAATTGATTAATTTACCAAGAAATTATATCATTTATAATTGAAGAGCCCCACTAGCCCATTAGAGTGAGTGAGATAGAGCATGTATAGATAAAAGTTGACAAGAGTTGATTTAAAATCCAATGCATTTTAAAGTTGATAAATTTGAACTTGTCCCACTGTGCACACAAACACGCACCAACATGCATTTGCACCAGGCAGGCAGGCAGGCACCTGTGAGGCTAGAAAGAGAGCGTAGCAGAGAGAGAGAGAGCGTGCAAAAGAGGCAAAGGGTGTGGTCGTTCGTCCCCGTCGCGACTGATTGACCCATTTTGTGTGTGAAAAGCTCAACACAGCTGTCCACTCGGCTGCTTCTTCTTCTTCCTTTTGAATAGCGAGCGTATGTGTGTCTGTGTGTGTGTGTGTGCGTTGGAGGGGGTTGGGTGAAAAAAAAAACGAAATCAAATTATTTTTCTGTTTGCAAGGGAAAATGAGAAAAATAAAAATTCAATTTAAAAATTTCCTTTCATCCTTTTCACTTGACATTCTAATTGCTTGGAATTTTTAATGGAACGAAGCAGCCTTTTCCCACTTCTTCCTCTTCTTCTTTTGCCCTCCCGAGTGACTTACAAATTGCCTGTGGCCTCAAAAACAAAGAAGCAGAAATGAACTGACCTAACCACACACACACACACACATAATCAACCGAGCCCGTTTGGGGCCCGGCACTTCCCCCTCCCCCACTGCCACCCCCTTCGGCTACACTCCTTCATCAATGACGGCTGACAATGACACCATTCAATTTCAAATGGACAAACACACACACACACACACACACACACGCACACAGACACACACTCTAAAAATAAACAAACAAAGAAAAATAATAACAACAACAACTTCTCCAGTTTATTTTACGACAAAAACATTAAAAGAAATAACAAAATAAACACAAGAAAACTGAATGACCAAAAAGAGTCCATAAAGGAGGGGGGAGGGGTGAGGGGACGGGGTTCATCCATATAGTTTATGACTTTCATAAAAATCGCTTACAATTAATTCAATTTCTAAAAATAAAATACAACTTAAAAAAAGACCATTAAACTGCCTATAAATAAAAATATTATTTATGGCAAAAAAGAAGAAGAGAAACTCTTAAAAAAAAAAAAACGAAAAGATTAAAATCGATTTAATTTTTGCACATAAAAGAAAAAAAATTACAATCGAAGCAAAAAAGGGATTAAAATTAATTAAGTTTTTGAATAAAAAAAAGAAATAAACATAAAATAAATTAATAAAAATATGAAATTGATTTAATTTTAATAAGAAAAAAAAAAACAAATATTATAAATAAATTAAATAAAAATTCTACCCTCCAAACAAAAACAGGATTCAAGACAGACAAAAAAAAACAGAGCGAGGGAGAAAGAGACAGGAGATTTTGATTATTTTCCCATGATGAATGGCCAAAAATAGCAGAAAATAAAAAAAGATGATAAAGAAGAAGAAGAAGAGGAGCAAGCAAGCCGATTACCATAATAATAATTCCGATGATGGCAGTGGCGACAATTTGCCGACTAGGACAAAGGCAAAGCCAAAATTGACATATTAAGTGAAAGAAAACAAAGAGAGACAAGCACACACACACACACACACACTGACACACATACACACACATACACCCACACAAGGGTATATCAGGTGCCAGAGTCGAGTTGATGCTGGAGCCGGCGGCGGCGGCGGCTGCTGCGCTATCGTCAGCTTTGATTTTTCTGTGGCTTCGGCAAAATACAACAACAACAGCAATAACAACGACGATGAGAATATAATAAGAGGAAGAGAAATCTTTTGCCCCTCCCCTCTAACTTCTGTTTGGTTCGTTGCTTATTATTTATTTATTTATTTACTCTGCATAAACTGGGTCACAAATTACCGAGCAAATTGAGAGGCGGCTGAGCCGAGCGAGAGGAACGGACGAAAATAAAAAAGAACTAAAACTAAGACTAAACTCAATTAAATCGAAGAGATTTAATCTAAATTTTGTTGGAAAAAATATTAATAAAAATTATGCGATTTTAGAAAATTCTAAAAAATAAAATAAAAATAATATAAAATTTAAATATACATTCATGTGTATTTGTATATAAAATAAGAGATAATTTTAAAAGTTCCTCATATGAAAAAAAAAAATCAAAACGAAAACAAATAAATTAATAAAAACAAAAATTATAAAAAAAAAAAAAAAAAATAGAATAATAATAATAAAACAATACAAAAAAATAAAATCATAATAATAAGACAAAAAAAAAATCTTGAAATTTAAAAAATAATAATAATGATAATGAAAAAAAAAAAAAATTAAAACATAAAAATAATGATAATAATAAAACAAAGAAAAATAGTTATAATCATAATGAATATTCTAAAGAAAAATATTTATTCAAAAAGAGTCTCTTTTAAGATTTAAAATTAAAAAAATAAAAATCAATAAATAATTAAAAAAAAAAAAATAAAATAAATAAATAAATAAATAAATCAATAAATAAAAAAAAAAAATAAAAAAAAATTCAAAAATTATTTGTTTTGAATTTTAACAAAATTTATAATTATAAAAAAATAAATAAATAAAATTTGCTAAAAAAAAAAAAAATAACAAAAATAAATATGTATATATTAAAACCATAAATAAATAAAAAACTCAAAAATTTTTTTTTGATTACGAAAATTTCAAAAATTTCATTTTATAAAAAAAAGCTTTTATGATACAAACAAATGTTTAAATAAGTGAAAAAATTAAAAAAAAAATCCTTTTAAAAATGTAAAGAAGATTTTATTTTATGTCCATTGTTTTTTTTTTGCATTATTCAAATTTTTTATATTTCAAGACTCAATTTATTTTTTTTTATTGATAAAATTTCTTAAAAAAAAAAAAATCGATAAATTGGAAAAACTGCAATTGAAAATTTTATTGGTCAAGGTGTCAACTCTGCCTGCCACTGCGAGCGTGCGCAAAATCAATGCAATTTGACTTGACCCGACCCCCTCGCCCTACCCCTCCCTCACCCTCACCCACACCATCACCCTCGCCATAGTCATTCCTTGCCGCAAGCCCTCAAGATTGACAATCTAGGACCGAGGGAGGGAGCGCGAGGGAGAGAAGAGTAGAGTATTGAGAGTTTAGCAAGCTTCGTCCCAAAAAAGTATGCAGTCGATTTTTCGGACAGCCCCAATAAATATGTGCAGGAAGTTCTTCCATTTCTTTCACACCCACCCCCTGCCTACACCGACCCCATCCTCTCTCTCTTTCACACACACAGAGTCTCTCCTTCGTCATCTTCATCACACACACACACACACACGCACACACATAGAGAAAATCCATCAAGGTTAAAAATGCCGAATAAAATCTTCACAGCCAAAGAGAGCGGCATAGGCAAAAGAGAGAGAGAGAGAGAGAGCGCGCGAGAGAGTGCAGCATGGCTGTGTGCATGTGTGTGTGTGTGAAGCAGCTGACAAATCCGCTCGCATGCAAGATTTTTACTCTTTTTAGTTTTTAATTGCAATTTCTTTTCGTTGGGCAATTTTTGGGGAGCACACACGTGTTTTCTCTAGAGATTTCTGCTTCTTCTTCTTGCTCTTTCATTTTTTTTTTTTTGAAGATTTGATTTCTTGTTTAATTTAAATGAAAGACACACGCCCCCAAAAATATAAACAAAAAATAATATTTTTTTTTGCTTGCCCCAATTTTTTCTTGGCATAAAAATAAAATTTTTGAAAAAAAAGAAAATTTATAAAAAAAATACAAGAAAATTGAGCAAAAAAAAATTGAGAAAAATATTGAGATTTTTTTTTTTTTTTTTTAGAAATTTTTTTTTTTTTTTTTTTTTAGAAAAAATTGAGAATTTTTTTTTTTTGCAAAATGGAAAGCCACCTTTGGGACAGACGGACAGCCGCCTAGGCGAGTGTGTGTGTGTGTGAGGGGGTAGAGGGGACCCTGGTCAAACTGGTGCAAATCGGTTTGCCTGGATGGGGGAGCAAGGGGGCGGTGGTCCGGGTGGCGGCGGCTCTGTGAACCGAAACTGAGACGTTTAGGGGATTCTCAACACACCCGCACAGACGTCAAACGATAGCCCGCGTCATAAACATTGTTTGTTGCTATTGTTGTTGTTGTTGTTGTTTTATTTTTCGGTAAAATTAATTGTATTTTTGGCATTTTTCGCGTGTTCACCGCTCGTATTTTTAGTCGCTTTATTTATTCACACGAGCCGTCTCCGTCGCCGTCAGTTTTTTTTCTATATATATATTTTTTTTTGAACTGACTGAATGAATGATTGACTGACTTACTGAACGAAGGTCTAGCTGAATGGCCAGGGTCCCTCTTTCTCTCTCTCTGACATCTTCTTGGCCCTTTTGGCCCTGACTGGCTGGCTAACAAGGAGGCCGCACTGCAGGCAAAATTGCCAATTTTATTCAATGGTTTCGAGGGTTGGGTGGGTAAGGGAGGGGAGGGGGAGGGGTCGGCCCACACGAGACATAAAAGCACCTTTGCCAGACAGACAGGCGGGCCGGTCGGTAGGCAGGCTCTTGGTGACCTGACTATGGTCTCATTTGTTTCAGGGGCTCACAGGGGTTGGGGGATTGGGATTATCCACCGACCAGTCAATATATATCACCCCTCCCTCCACCCCACTTAAGCTTGTTTGTTTAGTCAGCCCAAGAGACGCCGTCATCGGTCTTGGTTGTCAGCTGTTCGAAATTTCAGATTTCAAAGCTTTTGGGAGGGTTGGACTGAGGCGGGGTCGGGGTGAGTGGTTTCGGTTGCCAACTCAGAAAAAAAACCCCAATAGTTTGGATTTTGGGCGAGAAACCACAGTAGCCCAAATCAGTCGATAAAAAAAAATTTACAAGAACCAGCAAAAAAATTCAGCTGCCACGACTTTTGTGTACCCTACGAAAATGAAGTCATCAAAAAACTAATAAAATAGAGACGAGAATTTTGTGATTTTTTTTACTCTTAATTTTTTAATAATTAATTCTTTTTACTCTTAATTTTTTAATAATTAATTATTTTTACTCTTAATTTTTTATTATTTATTTTATTTTTAATAATTATTTTTCTGAATCTTAAATTTTTAATAATTAATTATTTTAACTTTTAATTTTTTGATAATTATTTTTTTACTTTTAATTATTTAATAATTAATTTTTTTACTTTTAATTATTTGATAATTATTAAAATACTTTTAATTTTTTAATAATTTTTTTTTTTTAATTTTTAATGCAGTTTTATGTTTACTGTTTTCTCAAAAATTTTCAGTTTTTTTTTTTACTTTTATTTTTTTTTTTATTTATAATGCAGACTTTTTTTACTCCTTTCTCAAAATTATTTTTTTTTTAGAAAAAATTTAACAATATTTTTTTTTCTAGTCTTTTAATTTTAGCAAGAAAAACATTTTTATTTTTTTTTAATTAAATTTATAATTTTTTCAACAATTTATTTAATTAAATTTGTAATTTTAATTTTTTTTAATATTTTTTTATTTTCCCCCAATTCGAAAAATTCCATAAATTTTCCAATATTTCAAATAAATTATAAAATTTATTTCTATTTGACAAACCTCGTCCCATTTTAAGTAGGCCAAAAATTAAAAGAGTATAAAAAAAAAAAAACAAAAATTTATATAAAGCAAAAAACCCACAAAGAGTTTCCCCCACACCACTAAAAGGCTTATCATTTGCCCCAAAGAGGTTCTCAAGTGCTTCTTCTTCTTCGTTTTTTTTTTTCGTCTCCATTAAAACAAAATTCTGAATAAATGAGAAAGTAAAAGAAGATGGGTGAGAGTAAAATCTCTTCTTCTTCTTCATTTACAATTATTCAAAATTTTGCAAAGAATTAAATTTTTTTTTGCCTTTTTCTTTTTTTTTCGCGAAATTTGAAACACTTTTGGATTTCTCGTCTTCTTCTTCTTCTTATTTATTTATTTCAATCAATTACGCATTCTATTTTTTCGAGGCGCACTTTCCTCAAAAATTAAAACAAAAACAACAACACCAAAAAATATACCAAATGAAAGTCCATAAAAAAAAGTCAGCTTAAGTGGGACGGCAAGACAAGCGCTACGGATCAAAGCTCAGAAAAGACACTCACACACACAAACAAACACAGAGAGGCACACATACATATGAGATTGGAATAAAGAGATGTGATAATCATCAAAATGGGCTGATTCACACATTTTTGCAGTTTGGCTTTTATTTTCGTCTTCTGTCCGAAATGATCGATCTTGTCACTAGATTAGTGACGTCACAGAATTAATATAAATAATGCAGAGCTAAATTAACAAAATTAAAAAAAAAATTAATATATATTTGAATAAAAAAAAATGTTTTAGAATAAAACATTTCCAAAAATTAAAAAAAAAATTGCGTCACTAAATTCTTTGATTTTTTTTAAATTAAATTTAAAAAAAAAAAATAATAAAAAAAATTATTTCAATATTAAAATTATGATTTTCCAAAATAAGAAAAATATGACGTCACAAAATTCTTTGATTTTTTTTATAAAATTAAATTTTAAAATTGAAAAAAAATAATAAAAATTATCTTTTATTCAAAAATAATGATTTCCGTAAAATATTAATATTTTTTAAAATAAAAAAAAAAAAACAATAAAAATGACGCCACAAAATTCTTTGATTTTTTTTTCCTAAAATTAAATTTAAAATAAATAAATAAATTTTAATAATAAAAACTATGATTTTCCATAAAAAATTAATATTTTCAAAAATATAAAAAATGACGTCACAAAATTCTTATTTTTTTTTTAATTCAAAAAAATTATTGTATAAAATAAAATTATTTTATTATTATTTTTTTTACACAAAGAAAAATAGGGGGGCGATTTCTTCTTCTTCTTCTTTTGTTGAATGCAAAATTTTATTCTATTTATTTATTTTTTTTTTTTGCAAAATTTTATTTTATTTAAATTGTGAATTTACCGTTTTAAGTGTCAGTCCGTTATGTATATATAATAAATATATATATATATATAATATATAGTATATAGGATTTTTGGCAATTTGCCCGAATACATATAGGAAAAGTCAGCTGAGCGCGTGTTTCAAGAGCGCACGTGTTTGATATATCAAAAATGCTATTGTTGTTGTTGTTGTTGTTGTTGTTATTTTTGCTTTGTGTCATTCAATTGTGATTCATTCAATTGTTTTTGTAATTGAATAAATGATGAAAAGGAGATTGCATCCAAGGCAAACTAGAAGATTATTGAACCGAATTGAACATCTGTAAGAAATATCTATCTATCTATTTATCTATATTCTTGCTTTGTGAGATTACGTAGGGAAAATAATAGAAAAGGATTGATGACGCCATATTCCATGCACACCTATTCACACACACAGAGAGAGGGAGAGAGAGAGAGAGAGAGAGAGAGAGGCGAAAAGGCGAATCCAACATGCACGTGACCTACACAAAAAAAAAAGAAACCAAACCAAACAGACACGAGCAAAAATTAAGAATTTAAACAAATTCCTTCTTCTTCTTCTTTTGAAATATAACAAAAATTATATAACTAAAATAGAGAAGATTTAATTTACCCATTAAAATATATAAATCTCTGCTTTTTTAATGGAAGCTGGAGGCTTCAAATCACACACAAACACACTTTTAAACTTGAACAGCAAAAAAAAAAAAAAGAAGTAAACTTTGAGAAAAAAAAATACGTGAAATTTCGACGAGTTCACAGTGACCGAGAGACCGAAAGCACATGTAAAAAAGAGAGAGGAGAAACACCAACTAGCGCGGCAGCGGCAGCACAGGAGCAGGCGTCAGCGTCAACTGAGACCAAGGCAAAGCTGAGCGCGCCGACGACAACGAAGCCAGCCAGGAGTAGGCACACGAGACCAAACGATTTCGAAATTTCGGCGCTTCTTGCTTGCTTCTGCACACTGGTTTGATGGGGTGGTGTTTCGTGTTTCGTGCAATTGGAGTAGAGCAACTAGTGGAGTAAAACTTTTTACCTTTAGCCAAGTAATTTTTCAAGGTTCTCCAAGCAATTAAATTGCAACTTTACTTCTGACTAAATTAGCCATAAAAAATTGGTATATAGAGACAATAAAAAAAATATATATATATAAATATATATTTAACAATGCAACTTGAAAAAGAAATTCTTATCAAAGTGAATTTCACAAAAAAAATTTGATATTGATAATTCTTTCGATTTCGCCAAACTGATAATAAGCAGTTCCTTAGATTTTTGGCAAAAATTCGTTTCAAAAGAAAAAGTCGATAAAATATATATAAACCAATTTTTTCAAGAAATTTATAAAAATTTCGTTTTGGGTGGAGCTAGGAAAGATCAGGTTTAATTCCTAGCCAGGTTGATAGCAATGAGCATGAAAAATTTAATTTTTATAATTTTAATTGTGTCGAATTATACACAACATAGGACACACTGTGCCAGAGCACACGACACTGACACCGACGCTGATGACGACGACTACGACGACGAATAAGACGAAGGCGACAACAAGACAAACAGGCCGTGGATGTGCCGTTATTATTGTATATGTTGGCCACGACGACTTCCCATATCCTTAACTTCCGCTCTACAAATACACGGACCGAAAGAGAGACAGAGAGAGTGAGAGGGTGGGTGTGTGAAGGGAAGGCCAGAAGAGGAGTGGCTAGGAAGAGTGTGCAATCGATAGGCGCTTTGGAAAACACCAAAGCCGAAAAGGATGTGAAATGGCAACCTCACCTACACAGAGAGAATTTTATTTATTTATTTATTTATTTTTTTTTTGCCTTGATGGTATTGGTGGTGGTGTGTGAGGAGCGGTCGAGTCTGGTGGAATAATCAATAAAAGTTCGGCGCAAGAGGCAATGTGTGTCTGTGTGCGTGTGTGTGTGTACAGTATCGGAATGTCATGGAAGTGAAACGCAGGCGTAAAAGTGTTGCCAACGTGACACAAACAGAAACAGGCGGCACGGGAGTAGTTAGATTTGAAAACAGCTGTGGTAAGGACAACACAAAATAGCAAAGTACAAAAAAAAAAAGAATGAGAAAATAAAAGAAAATACCAACTTGTTTCTTTTAAACGAATTTTATTTATTTTATATTTATTTATTTTTTTGTTTTTTGTTGCCATGCAAACCTGAGGGCTAGGATATTAATTTGAAAGGTGTCGAAGATGACAACTCTGGCTGAGTGACAGGGTGAGGCGGTTTGTGCTGCTTGGACTTGCGATATGAGTGGAAATTTTCTTTCACACCAAATTGCACTTGCACTTGCTAAACTAAAAGCTGGGAACCCATTTTAAAGACTTGTCAAAGGGGCGCCGTCATCCAGCAAATCAGCTGGAAAAGATAATGATGGTCTATTTATTTGTTGTTGTTCTCGTTGAGTTAAAAGAAAAAAAGGAAATAGACTTAATTGCATTTGGCACAAAATTTTTACTCAATTTTTTTTTTTTTTTTTAATAAATTTTGTTGAACTATTTGGTGTGCGTGTGTATTTGAGTCGAGAGTCTTTTTTCAATGTCACTTTCAATGCAAACATTGCCCCGCTGACGCAGTTGTCGTTGCACTTTGCAATTTGAACGACATGAAAACATTTTTGCGCAAATTTAATTTTATTTAATTTAAATTCTTTTGACCGCCCGCTCAATGGACAACAACAACAACAACAGCAACAACAATAATAAAAATAGCAGCAAACAACAGAAAACCACGCAACGACGACATAACGGCAAAATGCAATGCCGACAACAAGAGAGAGAGAAAGGGAGAGGGCAAAATGAAAGAGCCACAGCAAAATTGACTACTGGTGACGCCTGCACCGTGGTCAAGGACCTTTGATAATTATAAACATTTTTTTTATATAAATAATTTTATTTTTTTCAGTTTAAGAATCCCTGTGGACTTTGCTTTATATAAATTAATATTTTTTTTGAAGTGAATAATTTTTTGTTTTTTTTTTTTTTTTTTTGATTTAAGAATTCCCGTGTACTTTTCTTTTTATATAAAGCAAAGATTATTCTAAGTATTCTAATTATATTAATTTATGTCCCCGTAGACTTTTCTTTTTATAAAGTATTTTTTGTTTATATAAATAATATATTTTATTTTTTAGTTTAAGAATCCCCATGAACTTTTCTTTTTTCTAACTATTCAAATTAAATTAATTACTGTTTTATAGGACTAATCATTTTGGTACCTCATTCAGTTAATTAGCAAGAATTAAGAAATCGCCCTAGGGTGGAACTACAAAAAATCACATAAACCCAAAATATTCCTGAGCCCTGAAAATGGTAGGGTGGAAATACAAAAAATCACATAAACCCAAAATATTCCTGAAAATTCCATCATAAAATTGAGCAAAAAAAAAAAAAATAAGTAAAAATAATATTTAATTTTACTCACATAAGAAATTGTCCATGCTTGTGATATTGGGCGCGCACCACTGTACGCAGCAGCGGCAGCAACGATGACAACGGTGTAGGCGGCTGGCAGCGGACAGCTAAGCAAGCAGAGCGTTGCTTTTTTTTTTTTTTTTTTTTTGGATTGTTAATTCGATTTTTTTTTTTTTCAAAACATTTTTATTTATACTTTCTTTGGTTTGCAACTAATTTGATGTTTGAATATTGACTTTAGTTTTGCATTCAACACTAAAAAAAAAAAATTAAAAAATAATTGACAAAAAAAAAAAGAATCCAAAAAAAATTATAAACAAAATCGGCATACGCATACAGCCAAGGGACACACAAGATCAAAGATTATGGCACTAATTTTTTTTTTATTTTTTTTTTGTTTCAATCCACACGGTAACAATCGCGCTTGTGTAACGCATTTTGTTATTTTTTTTTGCTAACTTAATTTTTGGCATTATCAAATTTTAACAAAAAAAAAAAAAAAAAAAAAAAAAAAAAACCATGCCTATACACACATCTACATATGTGAGTGTATGCAAGTATTGGTATATCAGTTGTGTGCGTGTTAAATGAAAATGAATTTTTTACAGGAATTTTTCTTTTGGTCGCTGCTCTTTGACCGATCATTAAGCGTGTGTTTTTTCTTTAATAACAAAAAAAAAAAAAAAACAAAAAAACAAAAAAAATTATATATATATTTTTTTGGTCACAATATTTTCACACAGCAAATAAAGCACATACACACATAGGCATATGCTATGTATGTGTGTGTGTGTGTATGAATATGTATGCATGTGATGTCGCTTATTTATTTGAATAAATAAAAATGTTAGATTTGCTTTTTATTTATATGTATGAAATAATTTTTCATGCGGGTTATTTTTTTTTTTTTTGCGCTGCCATTTCTTTCTTATATATATATGTATATGTATAAAAATATATATATATATATAATTTTTTTTTGCCTTCTTTTCACATATTTCAATGCTTTCTTTTTATCTGCCGTCGTCGTGAACTTCGCTGTCGTCGCAGCCGCAAACGTCGCTGCCGCCTCACGCACGCAAACACTCACTCACAAACGCACACATACCCTAGCACACACAAGCGCAAATGAAGCACACGCACGCATACACACACATAGGCGACCGACCATCGCCGCTGTCGCCGCCGTCGTCGTTGGTACTGCCGCTGCTTTTTTGTTTCGTCTTTTGCTACACCTTGCTTCCGTATATACTTTTCGTCGTTTGGTATAAAATTAAAAAAAAAGAAGAAAAAAAAAATACGCCTTTTTGTATAGAAATTTACGAACTTTTTTTTTTTTATATATATTTTCGGGCACTTGAACGCAGTATTTTTGCACAAATTACTTGGCAATTGGATTTTTAGCACTTTTCGTTGCGTTTTTTTTTTTTTTTTTGCTTCGTTTAATTCCGCTTTGGCTTTTTTCTCGTTTTTTTTTTTTTTTTCTTTTCGCTTACGCTCTACGCTTCACGCGCAACACTTCTCGCTGGTGCTTTGAGTTTGTTTCTTCTCTTTTGAACGTTCCTTTGGTTGCTTCGTTCTAATTACTTTTACTTACAACGCGTGCGTCTCTCTCACTCTCTTTTTTTCGCTCTTTCTCTTTCTTCCACCTTAGTGGGCGCTTTCTTGATCTGCTCACGTTGTACAATATTTTCTGTTAGCACTTTGTATTTTTAATGTTGGTGGTTAACCAAAGAAAAAAATAACAAAAAAATATGGTATAAGTGCTCCTCTTTTCTTTAGATTCACTACCTTTTTGCCATTTTAATATGGCGGCCGTGTGTGTATTGTGCACAACGGCGCTGCAACAACAGCAACAACAACAACCACAGTCAACTACTTACACTTTCACTAAACGAAAAATAATATGCGCGCGTGCGTTTCGATTCGTTTATGAGAAGCAACTAAAAAACGAATTACACGACAAAGCAAACGAGTGATAATGCGGGCTGAAGAACTGAACTGGTATGAACTGAATAAATGAACAAAACCGCGAACGGCGAAGAATGGCCACTCAACAAACATCAGCTGACTCATGTAGATGGCGTTAAGTTCTTTGAAAAATTTTCAAGCAAAAGCAACTTTTAATAATTGATCAATATTGAGTTTTGAATTCTAACAATATAATAATTCTATTTGTACGCTTATCAAAGTTTTTTTTTTGTATTTTTTTTTTTTTTTTTTTTTTAAATACCCAACAAATTTTTTGTAATTGAAATCTATTAAAGGAACCTTTTGTGAACAATATTTAAACATAATTTTAACTGTTTTAGTTAAGACTAATAATGAAGTAGAAAGGAAATAAATTATCAATTGAGGATTTGATCGATTTCAAAAGTAGTTCATGTTTGTTGTTGTTGCTTTTTTTTTAAATTAATCAACAAATATCCTTTTTGGCTTAAGCTCCGTAAATTTCAATAAATACGTCCTTGGAACACTTCAGTCGTATAAGACAATGTATTATTTTGTTAAAAGGGTTAAATAATATTGTATGTAAAATTATATAAAACATTGCATTATGGATAGTTAACATTAGTGATAAGTTTAGTAGATAATAATAATGGATTTCAGCTAGAAATATTTATGTGCAATTTTTATCTTCAAGTCATAAATATACATATTCTTGAAGTCTTTTTTGATAAAAATTAATTCAAAAACGTATCCCAGCGTATATAAAGCACTCTTCTTCAGTCTTGAAAATAGTCAAAAATTTCAAAATGATCTCTCTGGCTATATTGAGTATAATCCTGGCTGGTAGGCTTAAATCTCTAAACTTTGGAATCTTAACCAACACATTTTCTTCAAATTTTTATAGGAGCTCAAGTGGAAGGTATTATTCCTTGTAGCGATTACCATGTGACTTTCTATTATTATGATAGATCAGGTCCTTACGCTTCCCAAATTTTAAATATCAATAATGAATCCATTAATATGATAAAAAAAACACTTCCCACCCGTATACTGATCCATGGCTTGGACGAGGACTATCAGAATAGTAAAATTTTGAATATCAAAAATGCTTGGCTCGAATCGCGAGACTATAATGTGATTTTGGTTGATTGGCGCATGATAAATGGATTTGGAGTCCCGGAAAAGTGTGCATATTTGCGTACACCCAGCATTGGAAAGAATGTGGGCGATTTCATCAATCGCATCGAAGAGCTTCAGCTCGTCTCTCTGGAAAATTTGCATTTGGTTGGCTATGGCATTGGCGCCCAAATAGCTAGTTTCGCTGCCAAGAATATCAATGGAAAAATTCATACAATTGTTGGCCTTAATCCCACCTTAAGAACTGGCACTCCCACCGATGCTTTAGTTCGCAAGGATGCCAACTATGTGGAAACTATCTACACTACCGAAATGTCTCATTCAAATAGAATATTTTGGACCTTTAACCCAGGAAGGGTTCGATCATATGGCCATGCCACATTCTTCGTAAATGGCGGCTACGCGCAGCCCGGTTGTGAAAATAAAGCTTGCCATAAGGAAAGGGCTCTCGATTATTTTGCCGAATCGATTAAAAATAATAATAATTTCGCTACTTATCATTGCACCGATGAGAAGCAAGCCATTGCCAGGAGATGTGATCCCAAATACAGTGGAGTCTATATGGCAAATCCCAACAACCATGCTAATATTGCCAATGGCTTCTATTATGTGCCCACACAATCTTCCCCTCCTTTTGGCATCGTGGCAAGTTTCTAAAATTTCCTTGAAAAAAGAAAAAGAAAAAATAATGGTGTTGGGTTCAAAAATTTTATAAATAAAAAATTGAAAAAAAAAAAATTGGTCTTTGATATTTTCTTTTCAAAATGAACATAACCTCAAAATTGTTAAGACAGAGAAAGTGATTTGCTTTACTCAATAAAACATTTTTCTTTCTTTCAATTGAAATAACTGGTTTAAATATTTATTTAATAATAATAATAATATATATATATATATATTTATTTTAATGGAATAATTTAGTTTCCTGCCCCTTTCACCATAATAACAACAAAAAAACAAAAAATTCGCCCAAAATGATATTATATAAATATCGTAGATCGTTCGATCGGTATTATCTCTTTCTATATATATATATGGTTTATATACAAATAGATACATATAATTAATTCGGTATATATGTAGTCAACAAATAAATACATATTACATTATCTTTGCCTCTACGTTTTCTTTTTTTTCCATCGACTTTTTTGGGTTCGTAAAAAAACTTTTCGAAATTTTCAATAAATACACCAACCTTTACACACACACACACACACACAAATACTTAATATTTCTAATAATAATAATAACAAACAAAATAACATTTAAAAAAAAAAAGGAATAAATTTGAGGTCAAAATTAATACCGCGCACAAGACTGAAAGGTATAAATAGATCAGTTTTCTGTATTTAATAGGGTATCTGATTCTGATAATATTGAATCATATCGTAGGTGCGTGTACGAATATTCTGATAGGAATTCCTTATGACAGCCAGCATATGAGCTGCCGCCTCTTTGTTATTCTTGGTGGCCACAAAGCGTTGCTTTAGCAAATTAATTGTCTGGCCACGGAAACAGGGCAAACCGGTGTCGAGCATTAGCGATACCAGCGAGACAATGGCATCCTGATAGGGTCGTACGGCCAAGAAGGCCTGAACGCATAATTCACAGAACCATTTAAAAGCGGGCGCTTCCATTTTACCGCCCATTATCATAACCATTTCATCGGTCAATTTCATATCCGGTTCGAAGCCAATATTACCGCCTGGCGATGACTCAAACATGAAACCGAAATCTACAAAAAAAATCAATTGGATATATGATTTGCAAGATATTTTGGGGAGACTGGATTCTTACCTATATGTATGATATGCCCCTCATTGTCTATCATAATATTGCCATTGTGACGATCCTTGATTTGGAGTAGATAACCGATTAGGGAGTAGGCAGCCATTGATTTGACAAAATTGGCACGAGCCGCTTGGAATTCCTTGGAACTTTCGTCACCATATTGATGCTGGAAGTATTCGGATAGCCCAGAATCTGTCTGACGACCCAATTGATCCCGGGATTTGGCATTCGGCACACATTCAATCACACCACACTTTTCGGATCAGAGCAAAAAAAAATATATTTATAGATTTCTTTTCTTTTTTTTTAGATTGGAGAAACTTACGCCTGGTGCTGTGGCCACCACACGATAGGGGAAAAGAAATAGATCGAGTCCCACTTGTTGGAAGATATTTTTGAAAATTGTGATCACCTGTAGGGCCAACATATCCTGGCGTACATCATCGCCCACCTTGAAAATGGCCGCCTGATATGATTCCACGCCCAAAGTCATTTTGGCATCTTCTTGGGAATTCTACAAAAATATATGCGAAAAAATATATAAATATATGAATAGCTGGACATTATCTTTTTATAGGTTATGTAGGATATGTCTGATTGGTATATATTTCTTGAGCTTACCGGATTATTGGAGACCTCCATGGCTCGGGTCTCTAGCTCGGTGATGCCACAGCGATAGACCCGGAATCTGGCCAGATACGGTGCCTTGGCAGCACTCTGCATGGGTGTGCCGCTATTATAGTCAATATCCAGAACCATAGCCTCGGGATTCGAGGGTAGATAGCAGCCGGATTGTACTTTGATACGATTGAGAGCAGCCAGACAGGCATTCTTACGTTCAATGCCCTTGGCAAAGGAACGAATCTCACCGGAGACGGCTGTGATTTTGCCAAAGAAATCAAATTCACGTTCGTAGAAACGCTTGGCAGCACCAGAGAACGATGATATTATATTCTGGGAGAGAGCATCGAGTGGTTCGTAAAGGAATTGATCACGCTGCTGTTGATCCTCATCCATATACATGTTGGTCTGCATATTCCAGATCAATTGGTGGGCCACAATTTGCGAGCGCTTCGAAATGTTCTTGATAAATTCGACCACATAGCCCATGGTGTCGTGTCGGAGGGCCTGGACCAGTTGGGGTATATAGGGTAGGACAGATTCGGCGGGATAGGAGCTGAGTGTCTTTACGGCATACTGGGCTGTGAGCGGATGTGAGGGGTACTGGCGTGAGAAATAGGCCAGGGCCTGGATGGGTGTTACGGCTGCCCAGGAGAGCATGTAGACAAGGTCGGGACTCTCCTGCAGGAGGTTCTTGGTGGTGCAGAGGTATTTGAGGGCATCCGGTAGATGACAAACGGCTATGGGATCCGAGCAAACGAGACGCGAGACCTCCTCGTCTATGGACTCGGCATTCTTGATGCGCTGCGGCAGGAAGACAGCCAGAGCGGGATTATAGCTCCAGGCTAGGCGGGCATAGTCCCGCCAAATGTTGGGCTTATAGGGGCGATTACGCCATTCGGTAATCTGCTCCTCTCCGGGTATATTGAGATCTGGCAGACTGTTCGGATTGTACCAGGTGATGAGGAACTCAATTTCCACAGCCAGAAGTTCCAGGATCAAGTTCCTCTTCTTCATGTAGTCCTTGTCATACGAGTCCTTCTGGTATTGCAAACGCTTGGAGCGATTCGAGCGCTTCGACAAGGTGGAAGTGGAATGTGGTATAGTATTGTACCAGCCTCCGCCGCCGGTGTTTCCAGTGGCTGACATGGAGCGAGTGTAGTCTGCACCGCCACTGATCAGGGAGGCCGTCTCTGGATTGGTCTTGACAGCCAGCATTTGGGTGGAGCTGACCGAGGCATTGGTTATGTCATATTCACCCACTTCGGAAGTGATCAGATGCTTCTTTTCGCTTCGCATGGTCTGCCAGAATTTCAAAAGTATCAGTATATCCTCCAGCAGTTGCTCGCGTCCCTGATTGGGGCAGGTGGGTGGTCCGCAGAAATAGTCGAGGGCATTGGAATATATTCTCTCTCTCAAAATGTTTCTGGCCAGGGATTTGGGTATGGTATTGCCCTGCAGCAGGGAGAGACCGCATTGGAGCAGCTTGAAGCGGCAGCCCACGGTGGAGACATGACGATTCTGCTTTGAGTTCTTCACAATCGGCAGGCAGCGATGGAGCAGCAGGCAAAACATTTCCACCTTGTCCCGATTGCAATATTTGGCCGTGTCGACCATCTCGGAGAGCAGCTGCAGCCAAATAAGATGCGGAGCTATTTGAATGGGCTTCATCACCAGTTTGCAGCCTTCGTGGGCGGCCAGAGGATTGGTCACCTCCATTTCCCAGGCAAATAGGCCCATATGCTTCTCAAAAGTGGTCTGCCAGGCGCTCACCATCTCCTGTATAAAGCAGAGTTCCAAATCCTGGCGAGCCGTCAGCACCCATTGCCAGCATTCCACGGCTGTCTCCATGGCCGACTCGGTGAACAGTTCCACCTGGGAAGTGGCCACGGCATGCAGCAATTTCCGATCGATATCAGCACAAATAATCAAATAGGCTGTGGCCCGCCAGAGGGCTCCACGATGGCGGGCATCGCTCTTCTCAGAGCAGGCACTCCAGACATCATCCACCAGGCGTTCGGCCAGACCCGCCTTGTCATCCTCATTTAGCACCGATAGCAGACCCGAAATTTCTCCAGCATATTTGCTGCGCAGGCAGAGCACCGACACAAATCTCGGCGTATCCGAGTTCACACAATTCGGTCGCTTGCTCAAGGTCGTGCTGAGGGCATTGCCCGGCATCAGGGCACTGCTATTCACCACCGAATCAAAGGCCAAGGCCAGACCACTATGATGGGCCAACACGGGTGTGGGTATCTGATTGGGATATTCCTGGAGGTGGGAGCGCGTTGAACGCGGGGCCCATTTCATGGCCTCATTCACAATGCCCTGACAGCGATCGGCAAAGTCCTTCAATCGGAGCTCTCGGGCCGGCAACGAGTCCATCAATTGCAGTGTATAGGGTGTGGAGACCACGCGCAATGTGGGTGTCTCCTCGTTCGGATCCAGGCTCAGCGAATAGGCCAACAACTGTAGAATATCCAACATGCACCAGAGTACACGACGATTCCAAAGTAGATGGGGAAAACGATTCACCAAGAGCGTCAGATACTGATCGGCCACCAGTTGGATTTGCTTGTGTATGTGATTGAAATAGACCAGCAGCAAGGTGGTCTGCGACTCCAGAACCTTCTCACGTATCTCATCGTGGGCATACAAGACATTACGGAACTTTTCAAACACCTGATCGGCCACACTGAAACAAAAGAAAACAGACAAATTATTTGGAGGCTTCGTTTTTGTTTTTTCTTTTTTCTGAACTTAAAAATGCTTCAAATCTTTTGGTTCTTACAAGATTTTATTTTCAATCTTATTAAAAAAAATTACTGCAATTGGTTTTTTGTATAATCTTCTCCCAATTTTAAGTGATCAAGCAACTTTAATTTGAAGCCAGTCGAAATTAGCAAAAGAATGGCAAACAGTGTTGCCCTATAAAATTTGGGAAAAATGTTAAGAACGAAGTAAACAATAATTTGGAAGGAATATATTAAAATGTATAAAATTTAACAAACACACACACTCACCATTTAACACACTGCCAGATGCCAGACTTGTCTTTCTGGAGGGCCGTGTCGCAGAGGTAACTCATGATGGGCTCCAGACTGGGCTCATCGGCATTTTCCACACGCAACATTTCCAGCCAATAGACACTCAGTAGATAAGTGCACTGGGCAAAGGTAAGTTTATTAATGGCGGTGGCCACATTATCCGTGGAATGCTCCAAAAGTACAAGAATCTGACTGCGCAGCTCATTGACCGAATCGCTCTTGATGGCCAGTGTGTAGTTCAGCTCACGCATATCGGATTTGTGGGCCGTCTGTGAGATGAGTAGAGGGGATTTGGCGGCAATTTGCTGTACACCCTGGTACCAGTCGGCCGGCCAGAGTCGGGCATTGGTAAAGCCCATGACCACGCAGTACACCCAGAAGTCCTTGAACAGCTTGTGCAGGCGCATCCGAGGATTCTTAATCGGAGGCAGGCGGCGTACGAGCACTGCAATAACCGGTATCAGCATGCCCAGGTTGCCGGCCCGCGAGCTGGCCTTCTGCGCCCCCGGTGTATTGTCATACGAACGCTCACCATCGAGACCAATCTGGACAAAGAGCTCGAGCAGCTTGCCCAGCAGCTCGAGCATCTCGGTGTCACCTTGTATATTGGCCGCAATATTGCCGAGAGCATTGACAACAGCATCGGAGACGTGATGGAACTGCTTGCGGTGCTCGGGATCCGTGGTATAGGCCAATGAGGCCGATTGCACTGTGACCCGGGAGAACATCTTCATGATCTCATCAAAGACATGCGGCTCGCACTGCGAGATTATCATACAGCCCAGTTGATCCACAATCAGAGCATTTTGCTCCGATGGCACCTTGCAAAATCGCTGAATGAAGAACTGCAGGATGTTCTGCGTGGTCTTTGAGGTATCCTTTAGGGCCACGGCCACATGCCCCAGCATCACAATTATATTCAAGCTGACCAAAGTCGATTCACTTCAAAGGAAAACAAAACAAATTAACTAAATAGATTCTTAGCCAAATGGAATGGTCACACTCACCTTTCATGCTTCTCCGCTGTGAAGAGACGATTGGAAACATTCGCCACCAGGGCGGGCACACAGAACTGATCCAGCGTATGGGCAGCCCTCAGTGCCAGGCTCAAATTCTCAATGGCTGCATCTCGCAAGGCCTCGAATGCTGCATGACCCGAACGACCCGTTCCCATTTGCTTCTGATTCTCACCAAAAATATCGACCACAGCTCGAGTATCCGAATTCTGGACAACAATCTTGAATGGCGTCAGCTCCTTCTCCTTCTTCTGGAGGGCCAAACTCTGCACGGCATAGGCATGTAGCTTATCCAATATGGGACTGGGATCCACCAGGAAATCACGCAAATACGATATCGAAGTACCGGCTATATTCGGAAATTTCTGAGCCAATTTCCCCAGACCCTCCAGACAGACCATCAGCAGGGGCATATGATCCATTACGATCTTGTGGCTGAGCACCGAGTTTAGCTTCTGGGAGAGTCGACCGCACAGTTTATCCGCCTCTATGAGAATTACAAAATTACCAATTATTTTTTTTTGTGCGAAAAAGAAAGGGAGAGAGAAAAAAACAGAGAGAGAGAGAAAGAGTTGGAGAGACAAAGACAAAAAGACTTGATTAGAAACGATTTGATTTTTTTTAGTTCAAAAATTTTTTTTAGGTATTCTGGGCTGGATGGGATTCTTTTCATGCCAAAAAAAAAACAACAACAACAACAAAAGGAAAATTAAGAACCAAAAAAAAAAGGGTTCAACCAAAAAAAAAAAATTCAAAATTTCCTGCTCTTTTTTTTTTGACCTTTCTTCAACAAAAAATGTAAGCCATTCTGCAAGGATGGCACGTTATAATCCGCATCAACTGGAAAAAATAAAGACCCCAAATCAAATCAATAATTTTTTTTTACTCTTAAGAAAAAAGAATAAATTAAACAAAAGTTTCGTTTATAAAAAAAAGATTAAGTTTGGCAGAGACAATTTTGGAAAAGAAAATTGGGAATTTTTGAAAAAAAAAAATGATCAAAAATATATTATATATCGTCTAATTCATAAGATCCCTATATATCTGGCAAAATATTTTTAATTTTTCTTTAACAATTTTTGATAACTGCGAATCAGATTTATTATTTAATTTCAAAAGATTTTGATTTTGTCTTCGGAGTGACGAAATAGCTAGGCTCTTCTCGAAGTCCTTTTCTTTGGTAAATCGGATAAAGTAAATCGGTGAATGAATGAAGGAGGTATATCTAAGAATATTAGATTATGAATGATGGATATAATCCATTTAACAAGTATGATCTTAAGCATTCTCAGTTCTTTACAAATATCCTAAGCATTCTGAAAACAAAAAATTTGAATGAGATCGGCCAATGAATGAAGGAGATATTTGAGGTACCAATTGTGGTCTTAGGTTGGACTCGGATGAAATTTGTTACACAGATAATCAAACATATCAGCAAGCTAAGTATTAAGTTTGAATGAGATCGGTCAATGAATGAAGGAGATATTTGAGGTACCAATTGTGGTCTTAGGTTGGATTCAGGTGAAATTTGTTACACAGATAATCAATCATATCAGCCAGCTAAGTAACAAGTTTGAATGAGATCGGTCAATGAATGAAGGAGATATTTAAAGTATCAATTTTGGTCTCTATGATAGCTTTGCAAATCGGGTCGATTCTGAGGAACTACTCCGTTGTAGAGACAGACAGACATGGAGGTTAGTCTCTCCTTATTTGATTGCTTCAGAAATCACTAGTATCAACTGAATAATCCTGGACAAAAATTCGTCTAGAAATTCCAAAAAATTTTAAACTTAATCCCTTATTTTCTGACCCGGCCAGCCCTTTAGAAGGCCAAACTGATCCATTTGGACTTACCGGTCTCATCGCGAATGGCCCAGACAAGCAGATCCACACAGGCCGCATTGGCCATCACATTGACCTTGTACTTGTTGACCACGGTAATGCCATTCTCCTCGCGACGTTCGCGTTCCTGATCCTGCTGCTTATTCTGCAGCTCGGTTTGGCCATTGAGAAACAAGCGCTTGACAAACTCCTGGACATCCTTGGTGAAGGGGGTGGGCAAATCGACTTGATGCTGGAGCAGCTCCCGCAAGAGTGTGACCAAGACCAGGTTGAGAGTTTCGGAGAAGCTTTTGTAGCAGTAGCCCTTGATCTGGTGCAGGGAGAAGATATCGCTGGCCTGCTCATCCAGATGCTCGAGGGTGTCCTTGGTGAGGAGCTTCTTGGAGACGGCGAAAATGGTTTGCAGATGCTGAATAGGAAACGGCGGTACCTGGTAGAGAGGACGGGCGCCGTTCTTGGTGGGTGTCTCACAGACGCGCATATTGGGAAACTGGTTGAAGCTGGAGCCGTAGCGTGTGAAGAAGTGGGTGCGCGGATCATAGGGCACGGAGAAGTAGCTATTTAGGGAAGGCTTCTGCTTACAGCCAATGTAGTTGAGGTGGTGGGGTCGGCCATCGTGACCGGATCCTTCGGCCATGTGGGCCGCCAGGCTGCCGGACATGGAGCGCGGTATGATGGGTCGGAACTGGGTGGTGGCTATGCGCTCGCTGGAACTGAAGGAGCCGCCGCAAGTGCCGCTGGCGCTGCTGTTGCTACCCTCGCGTCCGGTGGAGCGCTGTATGGGTAGCAGTTCTGGTGGGAAGATGCGACACAGAAGAGGTGGATCATTGCTAGCATATCGACCCATGGAGCGGGCCAGGCCAAAGAGTAGTGGGACTGTGGCCTTGCACAGTATGATGGGTGGTGGGGCTGTGTTGCTGTCCTTGCTGGATTTAACCAGGTGGGCCAGAGCCCCCAGGGTCTCTACTTGATTGAGTATGATCTCCTCTCGGGAATCCGGGCATTTCGCTGCTATATCCGAGAGCAGAGTATTGAGGCAGAAGCTGAACTTTTCCGCCGAAGGTATACGTATGCCTAGGTAAAATTTGCTTTTATATGGTTCTGTTTTGCCTTTGATGAATTCGTAAGACTTACGTTCCATTTTGCTGGTGCGGGCATCATCAATCCAAACTGCCTTGGGCAAACACTTGGCCAGACGCAACAGATACGGCACAATTTGTGATTCATGCTGGCAGCCGCCTTCGAGAAAATAAATGCCCAAGGCAATGACAGCCTCTTGGGCACGCGTATCCAGGCAGAAGACTCCGGCGGCATTCTCCTGCGGGCAATAGCGAAACAGGGTCTGCACCTGAAAACACACACACACACACACACACACACACACACACACACAAAACATTAGAAGGTCAGCGTAGCTAAGTCAGAATGTGCCACCCCCCCCGCCCACACAGCACAACACACGCATGTCAAGTTCTGTTCAAGGTCGTTGGTTTAGTTGTGCGAAAAGTCGATGCCTAATTGGCCAGCCACTGGGCAGTCACTGAGGATTTGGATTTACCTTATACCATGGTGTGGGCTGGATTCCAGCCAGTACACGAGCCAGGCACAATACTGTGCGCTGGTATGTGTACTTATCCGTGGTCATTTCTAGGCAAAGCTAATGGCTCTCACGGATGACGAGGCGGCAGAGGCGATTGTTGTCCAATCGACTCCCACGAATGCTTTTTTAGTACTGAAGCGATTGGATTGGTGTATTTATTGATAGAACGCGGAGCGATTCCAAGAAAATTGTAAACAAAATAAAGCAGTTAGTGCCCAACATGAGAATGGGTCTCAATTTTCAATCGGGTAATTGTTATTTACACTTGGTGTTGGTGGCACTGAACGGCAAAATTTACAGCTAATTTTTTTTTCGAACTTAAGAAGGTTTGGGTTTCTTCGACTTTCGAAATTCGATACAGCGCCATCTGTTAAAATACATGCGCTATCTGGCGGGAACATAGAATTCAAAATGTGTTTCTTTTGCATTGAAATAATTCTCGCTTAAAATTAATATTATAATATAATAATAATATAAAAAGTATATAACAATAAGATACTAATATGGTGTTATACTGATTTGTTTCTTTCATATAGTGTTTTTGCTACGCTTAAGATATTTTTTCTTTCCGCCTAATATTGAGTATGAGTCACTTTTTCTTCAATTCGAAATTAAGTTCCTCCGTTTATAAGCTATCATGCCTAATAAATATGAATTTACATTTAATAAAATTTTGTTGAAGATGAACAAGTAATTATTTGTGAAAACAAAAAACAGATTATTTTCAAATGAACTATATTTTGTTAAAAAGTATAAGAATATGAGCGCGCTCTTCTCTTACGGGGGGGCCACTAGTATCGGAACTTTGATTCGTTCATCTGAATAGTTCATTTTTTTTGGTAAGACCCCGATTCATCGATTTACGGCAAAAATAGCTAGAATATCGCTGTTATTTCTTGTAACGATGACCACACAGATACATATTCATATATTTTGAATCTCGTAATTTTTTTTTGTCGATTCATCGACTTACTAAAATGGGAAAATATCTGAACGGTTTTAACATCGATGGATTTGTTGTTTATTCTGTTTCGTAGACAAGTTCCACACGGACGTGTCGCGGATATTTCCAGTTTCGTTGTGTGTGTGTGTGTGTGCTTTTTTTTTTGTCAGTGAAACGAAATTTTGTTTATACATCTCTTTTTTAATATATTATTAATTATTATAGTGGTTCGCTGTTTGCCGGTGAATGAACCCCCAAAAATAAAAAAAGAAAAACAAAATGGTGGGTAAAATATTAAAGTTTGTTGTGTTTCCGTGCAAAGCATGAATTGTGTATTTTGTTGTGTTTTGGTTTTTTGTTATTTATTTATTTTTATTTATTTTTTTTTTTACAAAATTTTAAACCAACTGTGCACAACGAATGCACACACAATGACAATCAACCAAAAAGAAAGCAAGTAAATGAGCCAAACAGTAATGCCAAGAACAACGACAACAAAAGAAAAACCGTAATAACAGCAACTGCGACTTTGGCTTTCAATTGTTTTGTGATGTTACGCTTATTTTGTTGTTGTTGTTCTTGTTTTTTTTTTTCTTATTTGATTTTTTTTCCCCTCGCATTTGTTTTGGTTGCCATCGCTGGGGCAAAGACAAAACAAAACAATATGAAAAATAATAAAAAATAATAATAATTATAAATAAATATAATTGCATAATTACAATTGCATGTGTATGTGTGTGTGAGAGTGAGTGTGCGTCACAATCACCTTTTTAATGATAAGAAAGTGAGTGCTTCTTTTTGTTGTTTTGTTTTTGCAATCTGTTGCCTGCGCTTCGGTTTCCAATTGTATTTTTTCTTCTTCTTCTTTTTGCTGCTGATGGTGCCGCTACCTTTTGTTGTAGGTGTGCAAGGCAAAATGTGTGGGTAGCTGCGTGGGTGTAGGCACCAATTGGATTATAATCTGTTCTTTACGCAAAAAAAAAAAACTACTCTAATCAGAAATACACACACACACAGAGAGAGAGAGAGAGAGACACGGATAGGCACAAGGGCTTGCATGCTTGAGTTACAAGGTCTCATGTTGTTGTTGTTGCTGCCAACGCTTATCATGTGACCAGCCAAATTGATATTAACATTCAAATACACAGACAATTCAACTTTTGATTATACAAAAAAAAAAACAAAAAATTATTTGTATAAAAAAAAAATGTATTTTTATTGAAATTCAAAAAATCATGATTTATGGTAGAATAATCATTGCCTTATTTGAGCATAGTCGGACAGACAGGCTGACGTATGCACTTTGAACAGACTAACCGACGGTCAGACAGACATTATCCGTTTAATTCTCTGAATAAGCATTATTTTACACACACACACACACACACACACACACACACACATGGACATGCACATGCATACACGCATACATGTACACCTGCCCATATAGACAAAACAAATTTATTCAAATTAAGCATTTTATTTTAATTGCATTCTTGGAAACACACTCAACTTGTTGTTGTTGTATTTGTTTTGTAATTCATTATGCATTTCAAGTCAATTATTTATTTATTATTTTTTTTTTTATGTGTTACACAAACGTTTATAATATTTAAAGTCACATATCCAAGCTCAAATGACTTGACCTAATATGGGGGAAAAAAATAAATAAATTCCAATTAAAAAAAAAAAAAAAAAAAGTACAGTCTCAGTGAAAATTCTCAAAAAAAAAAAAAAAAATTTTAAGATTTCTTTTTTTTTGCTCTGGTTTCAGTTCCCACGTGTAGGCAATTCCGAAAAAACAGGAAAACCATTAAAGCAAAAATTAAAAAACAATAACAAAATAAAAAGGCATAAAAAATTAAGCAATTAGCTAAAAATAACAATTGAAGAGATAAAGAAAAAGAACGAAAAAAAGAAATATAAAATAAAATGATAGGGGAAGACTGAAAGACCCAAAAGACTTGAAGCCAATTGCCAATTGGAATGACTCTTTTTTTTTTTTTAATTGGAAAAAAAAAACAGACTTTTCGAATCATTTTTAAGTGGTGAAAAATCTGTTTCTATTTGTTTTTTTTTTCGAAACGATTGAGTAACGCAAAAAGTTCTTCTCTAACTGAGTAAACCTTTTCCGCTGACGAACAATTTGTAATCTAAATCCAAAGAGAACATATACCGGTCACCTACTCTCTCCCTCCTCCCCTTTCTCCTGCTCCTCATCATACTCCGCCCATGACCAAAAGCGGCAAATCCAATTCCAATGCAATTGTCGGTGCCATATTTTTTTGTTTGTTTTGTTTTTCTTTCCAATTTTGATTCATTTTGCATATGGCAAAAAACCCAGCCAACTGACAGACACTCACTCAAATGTGCATTGCAAATTAAACAAAATACAATTTCAGTCGGTTTGTGGAATGGGAAATGCTCTATAAAAATCCAGGGATCCCATCAATTTAATTCATATCTTAGTCATTTCGAAGTGGGATGATTCTAGCTATAAGGAATTTTACATATAATTCTGATAATTGTATGAATAATACCGGTATAAGAATCTTGAGATTCCAGATGGAATTTGCTGAGCTTTAATCTTTAAGTTTCGAATGGAATTCCTCAACAGATACTTTCCCAGTGGGACTGGAAACCTTTAAGCTTTGAATAAACTCAAGTTATACTTTCCCAATGGGTTTGAGGATACCAATGGATCGTAGAAGAGCACATAAAACTATCCAGGGTAAACTCAAGAGATTCTTTCTCTCTGGGCTTAAGTATTCCAATGGTTCTATTGAATACTTGGGAGAATATATAAAACTTTCAGGTATTCAATAGGGATTTCTTCCCTTTGGATTTTAAGATTCCAATGGATCTTAGAAAGCTTGGAGTATACTAGAAATTCTCAAGAGATTTTTTCATAGTCACTTCCAGAATTCAACTAATTCTTTCCCTGTGGTTTTCAAGATTTCAATGGATTGGGTAAACTCAAAAGATTCTTTCCCTGTGAGTTTTACGATTCCTTGGTATATTAGAAAGCTTGGAGTATACTGTGGCTTCCAGATTTCAACTTATACTTTCCCTGTGGATTTTCCAATGGATCTTAACAAAATTTGAAGCTTGGCAGAGTTAAACTCAAAAGATTCTTTCCCCAAGAGTTTCGGGATTTTAATAGATCTAAGAAATAATAGAGAAGACTGAAAACCTTCAAGTTTGGAATAGCTTTCCAAGTAAAACTAAAAAAAAAATCTTTCCTTTTTGAGTTAAATCAAGAGATCCTCTTCCCCTTTCAAAATTCCAAGAGATCTATAAACAATTTTAAAATATATAAGATTATAGGTTTTCTGAGCTAACTCAATAGGTTCCCTTGAATCTATATAAATCTAGAGAATATTTATTTCGAAATAATTTTCCGAGTAAGCCTCCATATCAATCTGTTAAGATAAGAATTCCTAGTAAGACTTTGAAGGTCTTCGATAATGACAAATCGTTGCAGCCGTCGTTATTGGTTTAGCTTGTTGATTCTTATGGGGTTTAACGGGTTATGTAAGCTATCAGCCGGTCCCCCATTTACAGGGTTGGATTAATCATAAGAGCATAACCAGCTGTCAATTTTTGCCATATTGCAAAATCCATTCGATTGAATCTATCTAGATAAAAGTTGATAGCAAAGCCCCTCTCAAGTCGTAGCTAAACGGTTTTCCCATTTGGTCTAGAGTGCAAAATTTAAGCGCCAATTTGGCCATATATAAACCTTATTGTTGGGTTGCTCTATACATGTGTGTGTGTCTGTGTGTGTGAGTGTGTGTGTGTGAGTGGCAACTGAGTGGTAACTGTGGCAACGTTCGATATATAAAACCAAAGAGTTTTGGACACGACGCCAGTCTGTCCCAAGCGACTGTCTCAAAAGTCTCCTCAGCTTTTATAGCTAGGTTACTAGTTCACCTGTTGCTCTCTCACCCCCCTCTATATGCCCCTCGAAATATGATATACATGAAAAAAAAAACAAGTTGAGGTGCAAGCAAATCTGCAAACAAGCCCGTCTTCGCAACTGGCCCAACGGTCACATCAAACCATTTCATTTCCCCCTCTTCTTCTTCTTCTTACTCTTTGGGTTTGTAACTGTTAAAAAAAAACAAAGCGACAGTGCAGTAAAGAGGCTACAATAATTGCCTAATCTTTGCCAGCCACACACGCGGGGGGTCGGTTCGACTCGGCTCAGTTTGGCTGGTCATTTGGTGGGCTGTCGCTGGTCGGCAACGTCAAAGCCAAACCAAATGAGTGACGTCAGAGTAGCCAACTAGAAAGAGGGAAGAGGGCGAAGGAGGGTATTTGTCTGTAAAAGAGGGGCGTTTATGATGGGATAGCAGCTGCGGTTATGCTTTGGTGCCAGTTTGCCCAAGAAGCCGCTCAACACTCATTCAATTGTGGGTCAATGGGGGCAACTATGGATAGAGAGATGGTCGACTGATTGCTGCCGGCTGGCTGCCTAGCTAACCCAGACTGCCCAACTTGCCTCTGGCTACGTCATTTCTAAGCAATTTTCATGGCATTCCAAACAAATTTTTCATTTTTTATTTTGTTTTTTTTTTCCGAGTGAGAAGAGCATTTCTGGGAGCACACAGTAAACACTCAATATGTTAGAATAGCAAAATCATTTAATCAGTTGGCAAAATTTGAGCTTATCAATATTTCTATCTATGCCAGCCAAATATAGATATACTAAGCTCTGATAAGAACTTATCATTGTTTTTTTTGTTTTTTTTTTTTTCATCAAAAAGAAGATACAGATAAATTGTTTTTTTTTTTTTTTGTAGTGTTTACTGTGTGAAAATTGTGTGTTACCCCTTTTGGCTGCTAAATGTATAATTTGCCAATCATATGGGGGCATTAAATGGCCAATTAAAGAATCATTAGATTTGCCACAGATTGCCAAACCCAGAAACCAGAGTCGAGGCGAAATAAGCAAATAAATCAAAGCCGATTTGATTTGAACAAAGACGATGGCAAGAGGGGGATGTAGGGGGGGGGGGTTAGAATGAAACTACCAGACTGCCAGCCATATGAAATTAAAACAAACACTTGAGCCGGTTGCCCCAACTCGATATGACTCGTCCCATTGCTCCCCTGCCTTAACTTCATTGGAAGAGGAAGAAGAAGAAGACGCAGAGAAACGCGCCAAAATATCAGACTACACATTCCAATATATATATATATTTTTTTTTCTGTTTGAAAAGTATATTATAAAGTACGCCTTGCCCCCTTGCCCCCTCTCACAGTCTCTTTTTTTCCCCCTTCTTTGTAATGCGCAATAAATTCTGTGTGTGTGTGTGTGTGTGTACTTGGCACGCACTTTTGACAATAGCTTTGAGTCTGTTAACAAAAATGCCACGTTTGGCAATTATCCAAAAACCTAAAAGCTAAATTCAAGCTGAGAGTACGCAATATCCAAAAGATACTTTTTGCTGGCCGCCGCCAGGAGAGGCTCAGGAACGGAAATGAGAGGTCGGCCGGTCGGCTTGTCGGCTTTTCGGCTTGCTTGGCCATCAAACCGGTCAACAAAATAAAAAAAAAACACACACACACACACTTACACACACACTCACACTCACACACTCAAGAGGAGTTGAGCTCACTTGAAGTGGGAATGGGAATTCGAGCTTTAAACCAAATTTAACTTGGCTTTTAATTTTTTTTTTTTAAGTGCACTTTTGGTACAAAAAAAACTAATTGATAGATACGATAGATAGTCAAGGGTTTTTGGGTACCCAAGCAAATCATTCCAACTAAACAGAGCTTGGATGAGAATCTCAAAGATACTCGAGATACTTTTTTTTTTTTGCCCTGTATAAATTTTTTTTTTTTTTTTTTATTATTATTTGCGCTCGTCTGGCCTGTCTGTCTTGATAAATAAAAACAACAACAACAATAAGAAGAACAAAACGGAAAAACAACAAAAATCTAAATGACTTTATTGAGGTCGATTGTTCATTTATCGTCAATGTCAGTCAACACATCGATTGTTGTTGTGAAGTCGGAGTGTGTATTGCCTTTGTTATTCTAACACATGCCCCCAGACCCTGTTCAGCCCCCTCCCCCCCACTCCTGCCACCATGGCTTTGGCCATTTTGTACAAGTATTTTGTTTACCTTTAAGGCGCACCAGACAACAAATTAATGAGCAAAAGGGCCAACAAGAAACCAACAAAAAGCAAGGCAAAAAAAAAAAATGTGTTTATGAGATCCCTGAACTGGTAGGGCGTGCGGGGCAGGGGGGCCTCAAAGCTTTTGCTGCAAAACAGAACAAACCAGAACACAAATTTAACAAAAATTCTATTCTCAAAAAAAAAACAATCCAAAAATTTCTTAAATGTTTACAACATCAAAATAATTAACAAAGAAAAAATTAAATGAAGAAGAAGAAGAGGAACAGATCCCAACGTTATCTTTGGTTTGCTAAAGTTTACAGACTCTTTTTGAAGTCGATTTCTGCCCTAAGTTATTTGAGTCAGTGTATGTCACTATCCATAAGATATAGTAGTCTGATCCTGAAGGAGTTTAGTAGATATGTGTAAGTATATCAAAGATGTAATTTTAGGTGGGTTCCCAGACCCTCAGATTTATTACCAATTTCTTATATTTCTTACATCTCGAAGTGGAATCATATTGGTCATAAAATATCTAACTGATATAGCAGTCTGATCCTTATGAAACTTGATATGTATGTGCAGGCTCATTCAAGATCCCCAAACATTCAATTTGCATGAGATCAATCAAGAAAGAAGTTATTATGATATAGATAGCTATAGCCAAATGATAAAGAAGTTCGATCCGATTGAAATTCTCTACATTAGAACCTTCATTAGAACCTAAATCGAATTGTTGCTTAAGCCTTTTTAGGCTGCTAACACGGCTATATGATATAGTAGTTCGATCCGATTCAAATTCTGTAGATATTTCTATCTTCCAAAAGATCTCTTTATAACTTAATTCGATTGAAATTGGTCAATGAATGTGGTTGTTATTGCTTAAGCCCATTTAGGCTGCCCTATGATATAGTAGTTCGGTCCAAATGAAATTAAGCATATGCTTCTAGCCCTATAAAAGATTTATGAGAATTTGAGATTGGTCAGTGAATGTGGGGAATATAAGCTAAAACTAATTTAAATGATATGGTGTCTCGATCCGTTTGAAATTCTATACAGATTTATAACTGTATATTGGTTTGTTTAGGACTTAATTCGTCTCAAGATCGGTCAATGAATGTGGGGAATAAGCTAAAACTAATTTAAGGTGCTATGATACCCATAAAGAAGTTAGATCTGTCTGAAATTCTGTACATATAAGATGCATTAGAACCTAATTCAAATGGAAATCGGTGAATGAATATGGTAGTTATTGCTAAGATCACTTAAAGATCCAAGCCGTTTGAATTAAGTCCGTCTACCAATTTTCCTTGAAAAAGCTTCAAGACTGGGAGCCAAGTTGAACCAATTTGGAGATCTACCAAATCTGCATCAGAATTTCTTCGAAAAAAAAGAGTATTCAAAAGAGATTGAGTACACACACACACACACACACACACACACACACTCGCACACAATATGGCCACACGTTTCTATCAATTGTTTTACATTTTTGCCTGCTCGTCTTCTTCTTCCTCTTCTTCATCATTATTTTACGGTTGAAAAATTGTTCAACTTGACGGAGTTTAATTTCGATACAAAAAGGTCTGAGTGAAATAAATTTTATATATATATTTTTTTTTTGGCCAACAACCAAAAGACCAAAAAGTCCAGACAAGACAGTTCAGCCTTTACATAGTCGACGTCATCATTGGCTCTGTTTGGATACCAATAAAGTGTATGAAAATGGCTTGATGTTGATATGGATATACAGATAGTTACACACACACACAGACACACACACATGGATAGGGAGTTTTATATTCTGTAGCCTTTCAGGCTTTTATACGCCTTTTGTCAATGCCTGGACATGTCATTGACTTAATCTTAATGGCACTGCGTCATGCGACAAAATGTGCCAAAAACACACACACATTTGTGAAACCAAAATTTTTTTTTGGATATTATATTGTAAGCAGAACGATGATAAATGCCTGGTTACTTAGCTGGAGATCCACAAAAAAAAAAAAAAGAAAAAAAAAATTTGAGCCCAGCCTTGGGCAGTGATTTCCAGACTGTGGCGAAAATGTTGAATGTTCCGACATAAATAATGACTGTCTCCCTTAGTCTAGTCTAGACATGGAATAGTATTTGTAATCTCTATTTCATCTGGAAATACCCCCCCACACTCTCCACTCCTAAAGAAGAGGCAATTAATTAATTGTGGAATAAACAAATCAGAAAAAAAAAATAAAAAATTCTCGAAAAATTCCTAAGAAAAATTTGAAAAGAGAGAAGACTAGTTTTTGTATAGACTATGGTGTGGTGTGGTGTGGTGTGCATATATAATCTTGATAATATTCTAAAATTATTCAATTAGACTTGAACTCAAATTCAAACTGGCTTTATGAGGTTAACTAGTTTACCGAGCAGAAAGGAGAAATAAATTGAAAAAAAAAAAAAAATCAGTTTATGAAAAATATTTTCAAGTTTGAACGATTCGGTGCTCTGGGTTCTATTGACTATTGATTCTCAGGCCTGGAGAGAGCCAAGTCTAGATCCGTCTGAACCCTGTTAATTTCACCACCAAAAAACACGCACTTTTCCGAAAACGCTTCCTCAGGTCATAACAAAAACACATTCAACACACCAGTTCAGTTCGGTTCGGTTTGGTTTGGGTGGAAAGGGGATGTGATAAAACAGTCGGGGGTGATTCTAAGGGTGGCGCAGCCAACTCGGGTAAGTCTGGCATTTAACTCCCGCATGTGCCTGTCTGTCTGTCTGTCTGTCTGACAGACGTGCCAAGGTTAACAGAACTATAAAAAGTCGGAACAGAGAATTTTGTCGCTTTTGTCGTTTCTCTGGGAGAGGGTGGAATCCTACAGACTTTTAGCAATTGACCAATTCGTCCTGGGGATTTCCTTAATATGCTTTATTCCTTATTTTTATTTTTTTTTTCTTTCACCCACATATGTGAGCGACGACAGCAACAACAATAACAATAAAAACAGCAAAAGTGTTATTTCTCGGGTATTGGTTGTTATTTTTCAAATGGCTTCAAAGATCAATAGCGATGAAAAATTAATGTGTAATGTCAGAAACGACCAAAAGTATGCCAGCCCAATTGGCAATTCCATGTTGTTTTCATCAACCCTATACTAAATCTTAAACAAAACATATATCATATATATATATAGGTATATAATGTAATCAGAAAATTACCTATATAAGCTTTACTCTTAACTCTATGCAAATTGATTGCACGAGTTTTTTTTTTTAGAAATATCTGAAATATCTGAGACCCCGAGGGTTTTATTTTCATGATGTCATTGATTGTTTTCATTACTTTCTGGTAGCTCTTTTTAGATCTTTGAAATTTTACAAAGTATTTTCAAATGTTTTTCAAGTGGCTCTTTAAAATCCCCGCCGCCCCCTTTGCTGGGTAATTTGTGTCAGTTCAGCACTGAAATATATACTAAATATCCATGTGGGTGAGTGACTGACTGACTGAGTGACTGAGTGAGTGAGTCTGACTTAAATTGTTCAATATAAGTTATAGGGGTACCTTAAGTCTTTCGAACCTATATACAATATATATGTGTGTGTGTGTATGTGTGTGTTTGTGACAAAGTGCAGTTTGACTTGGTTATTAACGTAACCACATTTAAATGTTTTGAATTTTCTGTTTGTGTTTCATTTGCCAATAGAAGAGAATCGAACCGCAAACTGAAAGGCAAAGCAAAAAGGCAATAAAATGACCTGAAAGGTAGTAAAGAAAATAATAATAAAAAATTATATATGTATATATAGCTGAAGAAGAAGAAGAAGAAGAAAAAAATAAAACGATGTTAAACTCTACCGCGAAAAGTACTCGTCAAATCAAACATTGGGCGGGGCCTTTTTTTTTTTTTTTTTTGGTCTCTTCACATAAAAAAAAAAAGAAATAAATAAATAAAGCAACCGACATATGAGGCAATCCAGTAAATCATAAGAAATGTTACAGTGAAAAAACTAAAAACTGGTTTCAAAAGCTCTCATCCCTGCCAGTCCAAAGAACTCTCCACAGTCTGGGCAATATGGCACCCAAAATAATATATGATTATCTCAGGTCAACCAGTCTATATACGGATTTATTTCTTAACTATTCTCTAAAAACTGAAAAGGTCAAGAACCCTCGTTTAGGCCTAAGAGAATCTTTAAAGAATCGGGGGTTATGGGAACCCAAAATGATATGTGATTATTTCAGGTCACAGGTTTAGGTGAAAAAAGTTAAGAACTCTCCTTAAGCTTGAGAGAAACTTTAAAGAATCGGGGATTATAGGAACCCAAAATCATATATGATTATCTCAGGTCACGGATTTACTTCTATAGGTGAGAAAAGATAAGAACTCTCCTCAGACTTGGGAGAATCTTTAAAGACTCGAGAACTAGGGAATCCAAAATGAAACATTTGCTTCTTAGCTTAAAAAGTCAAAAGCTCCCCTGAGTTCTTGGAGGATCTTAAAAGGGTCGGGTAATATGGAATCCAAAATAAGGGATAAATTAGGGAACCCAAAATCATATGTGATTATACAGATTTACTTCTTAGCAGAATTGAATCATGAATTCTTCCAAATGCTGGAAATATGGAATCCAAAGTAATGCATGATTATCTCCAGTCACTCACTATGCAAGAAGGTATTCCATACAGCTAAAAAATCAAGAGCTGTCCTCTGTCTTGGGGTATAAAGATATATGATTTTACAGATTTGCTAGTGAAAAAGTCACAAACTCTTTTCAGTCCTTCTTAGTAATTCTCTTTATTTGGAATAGGTAGTGTGATTTATGTATTCCGTCAAGGACCGGAAATACCCCCTGAAATTTAGAGGGCGGCTGCACAACGGCTTTAAATTGAAATTTATATCATTATCATATATTCTAGTTTGGCCTAACCACATACCACTCAGTAGGTGGTTGGATTTTCTTGGTTGGTTCAGTGAGCAAGCTGGAAAAAATTTTGCACCCTCACCCTTGCATTTGAAAATGAGTACACTTGGGGGCAGGCTTCACTGTACACGGCTTCAAACAAACATTTGCATACATTTTTTTCTTTTGTGTTTTTTTGTGGTGGCATTTGCATTTGTTACAGTTAGCTCGGGCATGCCTGCTCCCCTCGAGTGTTGCCCTGTACTTAACGCAGCTGCAAACTAGACTACTTTAAGGTATTTATGGTTGGAAATGAGTACATCAACATCAGCCATCGACATGTGCTCTCGTGTCGCTGTGGTTTTTCACCTGAGCACAATCGGCTAGCGAATCTCCTCTTTGGTGGTTTCCAACTTTACTGCTGCTGCTGCTGCTGCTGCTGCTGTTCAGCCTACCATCTTGCGGGTTTAATGACCTGCACAGATTTTCTTTCACAATCTTTATGTTTATTATTATTTTGTTTTCTTTTTTTTTTTAAGATGAACTTAATACTATAGCTTAATACATAGAGATCTACATACTAAAACTTATGCATACATGGGTGGCTAGATAAATGGGGAGGGTCTGCGCATTGGTCTTATTGATCTACTCGACAGATCTATATATTCAAACCTAGGCAGGATGGGTGGCTATATAAAGGGAGGGATTCACCTTTTGATCTATCTAAAGAATTGTCTTATTGATCTACTTGACTTAGAGATCTATATACTCAAACCTAGGCAGGATGGGTGGCTATATAAAGGGAGGGATTCACCTTTTGATCTATTTAAAGAATTGTCTTATTGATCTACTTGCAATAGAGATTTATATACTCAAACCTAGGCAGGATGTGTGGCTATGAAAAGGGAAGGGCTTACTTATTGATATTCCTGAAGAGCCGCTTTATTGATCAAATTGGCATAGTGTGTATATAACCAAAACTAGGCAGGATGGATGGCTAGATAAAGAGCTTACTTATTGATCTTTCTGAAGAGTCTTCTTATTGATCTAATTGACAGATGGGCTGGGTCCCTCTCAGCCTGAATCGATTCATTTGGCTACCCAGAAGCTGGTTTTCCAATCCCTTCCTGATAGATTATATGTGTCCCCGAAGTTCTTTTTAGAGAACTCGCAAAGTTCAGGTCTATAATTTTTTTCCCACCTCTTTAATGAATTTCTTTCTTTCTTTTCAGTATTATTTCATCATCTGAAAATTATTTGGATGAGTTACTGCTACCAAATTTCGAGTTCCTTAGATTTCAAAAGAAAATCAAACTGGAAAGTGAGTTTAATTGAGAAGCCCAACAAAGGTTTTGATTAATTTCATTTAAAATTCTCTCTTTTTTTAGATTTCTTTTGTACAAGCTTAACAGTATTCCCAAATGGTGGGCGCATATAATTTAGAAACTTCCTGCTCTTTTCCACCTCACCACTACCACCACCACTACCATTACCATTACCAAATTCCTTTGTTTTCCCCTATTGTCCCAATTGAAAATTGCTTTGGAAAATGTCTAAGACTATGTGCCAAGAGCTCGATACTCAGTTAACTGGTACTCTAACGGAACTACCCACATCTGGTACGGAGAGCAATTCAGAGGATCCGGCAAATAAACTAGCCGAATTAAGTGAATTCATAAACGAACCTTTGCGCATCATTGAAGCCTTTGAAAAGCAGGAGGAAACCCCAACAAAAGAAGCCGACCTGGCAAGTGAACCCAAAACTCCGAACCCGAACGATAGGGCCAAAGAAGTGCCAGTTAAACCCAAAAAGTCAGTTTCTTTCAATCCCAATGACGAAAAGATTCGCAAGTTTACCACAGGCGAACCGATAGTCGATCAACAGAATCCCTTCAAGAACGGTCTAGCCAAAAAGACACCACCACCGGTGCCCACAAAACGTTCCACTTTGAGTGTGCGGAAGACAGTAACGCAGCAGCTGCGCGAAAGAGAACGTGAAAAGGAGAAGGAACGGGAACGGGAAAGGGAACAACTAAAGAACGAGGCGAACGCTCGTCGAAAGGTGAATGCCAAAAACGCCATTAGTCCCAGTTCCACAGATGAGTACATAACCACTGAGGAGGTACTCAAACAGTCTAAGTATGTGAAGACCTATATAAAGAATCCTGATCCGTATTTTGTGTACGATCCGACGGTGCTGGCACGTCTGAAATTCGAGGAGCTCCATGAAATAGCCGGAAAAGTACCCAAACGAAAGCAGCCGGCTACGGGAACAGCAGGAACAGGAGCTACAACCAATCGTCCTAGGGATCCCAAGTCAACGAGACTGGGAACCAGAAACCAGGAGGCTATAAAACCCAAAATACCCACTTTTAAGAAGTGCTCGAAACCAAATTATCCCGAGCTATCCAATATAAAAATAAAAATCGGCACCGATCCGGACGGTGGCAACTATTTCAATCCGGCCGAGGTAACAAAAAATGCCAAAAAGTTTGATGAGCGCGTCAAGAAATTACAAATCTGCTCTGACGATGATCTGGACGAAATCGATGGTCCACTAACAAAAAGTGAGTCCAGCGATGAACTAACCAAACAGACCGATCACCTACAGAAACACGAACCAACAACCAGGCCCCGAGCCGCTAACATGAACTCCAACGGAACTGAACCGCATGAGCAGGAAGAGACTCTCCCGCAGGTGGAAAATGGAATAAAAGCTGGAACTTTTACCAACACCATCACCTCGGAAGAATTCCAGGCCTACCTAGACCAAAAGGGTTTGACCCTAATGCCCAAACGGGCCACCACTACTCCGGCACCCAGGCAACTGTTCAGCGAACAGAGAAACTCCAATAGCTTGGGCACCCCAACAGCACCCTTGGATCCCATCACGGCTATGCGGAAAAATAATCAAAAGAAGCTGTCGGTCTTGCAGCGCCTCTCCAACAGTCTGTTTGCGGCCAGACGCAAGACCACACCCAAAGGTCTAGCCCCAGCTCCGCGCAGTGTTTACGGGGAGCAGGACAAGCCTACGCCAGGCGCTAGGCGTGTTTTTCTCGAACGTCAAAACCAGCAGACGCCCATGGCCAAGGACTGGGCCACCTCGACGCCCATAGCCAAGACTGGCAATGGCACGCTGCCTCGGAATGGACTAGCGAACAACTCGGCTAGTGCTCCCAGCTCTGCCAATAAGCCAAAGCCGGCCAGTCGACAATTACGTCGCGGCTCCGAACTGGAGAATAACCAGCCGTTCCAGCGTACTACGGAACGTCAGAGCTGTATACCGCGCCGTGTCACAGACGACCAGAGTCCTAGTGTCTTTGCCAGATCCGCCTCTATGGACAGAAACCAAATTAAGGCGGCCAATGGAACCAATCGAAGTCGATTTGAGGAGAACACCCTGCGACGCTCTGTGGCCAGCAGCGATTTAGGCAGCGAACTCACAGCCATACCCATGGCTAGTTCAACCCTAAAGAAGAAGCCGGCCGTAGCTGCAGCTGGGCCGGCCAACAATCAGGTGGACTGGGAGAAGTTGCGTGCCATCAAGGAAGTTACCGATCGGCAGCTCTATCACAAGGTCCTACAACAGCAGCAGCAGCAGCAACAGAGCGAGGAGAATATCTACGAGCACTTGCAGCCAAATCGTATGGGCCAAATCGTACACATTCCAACGCTGCAATCGTGGGCCTCACAGCCGTACTTTGTGCGTGGCTCAATGCAGCGGAACACCTTCTCAGGGATCAGTGGAAGAAATCGGCCGGTGATGGTGATGAATGGTGGATTGACGGCTTTCCCCCAGCAAGTGGCTCAGCCACAACAGCAGCAGCAGCAGCAAGCAATGCTGCAGCAGCCGCCGCGTTGTCAGAGTGCGATGGATGATATGATTACGCCCAATAGCCACCAGCTGGCTTCACGACGCGGCTATGAGAGTGAGACGGAAACACCGGTGGTTTTGAGGCGTAAGGAGGCAACGAGTGGCCGGCGTATAGGTGGCCTACTGACGCGGGAGGAGATTCTTGAGAAGGTCAAGGAATTCTGTCGCAAGTCGATAAGTCGGGCGCCAATGGCGTCTCCCAAAATGCAGCCTATCTATGAACGAAATCAGTTGCAGAATTTTGCCGACATTTCGCCGGTTTCGTATGCTTCGGTAGAGACGCACAAGCGTCCGGCCTCTCAGCTGAGCGTGTTGTCGCCGCAAGTGCCGCTGCGTGTGCAAAGCTTGCCGCAGGGACAGCCTCGGTATGTAAACGGCTTGGGGTCGTCCTCCTCGCCCATCTATGCGCATGTAAATAAACGGAGCAGCTTATTATCTAATGACTCGGAGCAGTATTTATCGAATCATCAGCTACCCCAGAGGGCGGTACCTACTGAATATGTGATTGTGGAGACGGGCGAAAAGGTGTCGGCCTCACAGATTTTAGATTTGAATCACAGGAATAGTTTGTACATTCAGCCGCAATTTATACGGACTGATCAATTTATCCAGCCGATTCAACCGGCCCAGCATCATCTAATGCATACAGATGGACGTGGCACACCGCTTATTCTGGATCGTTCAAGTCAACAGATTAGCCAAATTTATTGGACTCCTCAGCATCAGCGTATACAGCAAATGAGTCCTCAGTTTGCTTCCTCCACCAAACAGCTATATCCGGTGCCGGCGCCCAGATTAAACATTCCGGGACGAATGGTAGCCATTAGCAATGGCCGGAATGTGTCCACCACTAATATTCCGCAACATTAGTCTCATGCTTGTATTCATTTCACTTATAGATTTTTACATTATTTTCTCTTGAGTGCTCGAAAATTCAATATTTCCGGAAATGCAGGCGAATTTCGACAAATTCGAAATAACACTAAATTAAGGTAAGTTCAAAAAGTAACAGTTCATTTGAAAATTTTTGATTTTATATTTTTGCACACAATATGGCAAACAGTGTGACCGTGCCAAGCGATACCAACGATACCATTTGAGAAATTCTTGAATATTCCGATACTTGAATCGATATCAAGTGCGTTGGTATCGATAGCGCAAGGGGCCAAACTAAATAACAATAAAAACAACTGCGTAGGAGCCAAAATAAAAATATTTATAATTTTATCTAACTAAAAACTTCAATTAAAAACGATTATTTGGTAAATAAATTAATTGATCAGATTTAACGAAAAGAGTCTGCGTAACAGCATAAAATTGAATGAATTAAATTTCGCAACTTTTAACTAAATTGCAAGTGCATTTATGTGTACAAGTGTGTGTGTGTGTGTGTTATTGTTTGTATTTCCTTTTAACCAGGCCGATAAAATATATTGTGACTTATATGTATATATTGTGATATACATATATATATTTAAAAAGCCCATTAAAGGCAAAAGTTTTCATGGATTTTTATTTTTATTTGAATTTCTTTGTCTTGACCTCGCTCTTGGTCTTTTGCATATTCACAGACTCACACACACACATGTGTATATATAAATATACACAAAAGCCCCAGTACCTTCTGGCTCTGTGCATTAAAAATACACGCACACACATATGAAGTAAACGGAATATATGTACGCAAAATTTTCATTTTATTTTGTGTGTTAGTTTTGCTCACACAAATCATTTACATAAGTTTATAAATCAAAGACAAGGGGTCTGCAGTGCAGAAACAAATGAAAATATCTATCTTAAAGATATGACAAGCACATACAGTGAGTTCTCCGAGATCAGAGCTGTTTACAGTTATTTTTAAATTTTTTTTATCAGCTTGTCTTGTTTATTTTGAAAACTGTAGATAGGACAGGCTTTTGGTATGTTTAAGTTTATGAAGGTCATTTTTTAATCACGAATTTATTGATTAAAAAAGTGAATTCACTGTAGATCAACTGGGTAATCTCGACCCAGATATAAAAATAAATCATATTAATTAGAATTTGTTTTAGGCAAGAACAACAAAGACGTCGCCCAGACAAGAAACAAGAAAATGGATGATGCCAAAGACGTCAGTAAAACGAAATCATTAGCAGCCACGTCATCCACATCCTCATCGTCTTCATCATCTCTGGCGGCCTCCAATGATGAAGATTCATTGAAAAGTAGCAGCACATTCAACACTTGGACTATACTACCAGCGGAGAGAGTCCAAGTTTTGGACGAAGAGAGATTGCCTAGCGGAAGCCATCAGAATGTCGGCGAGAAGCTGACAAACGACAAGTGAGTAAATTGTCAATGGTTTTTCGTTTAATATTAAACCCGGTTAAACGTTTTTCAGGTGCAGCAAATCAATGGAAGACTCTCAGGTTGATGACATCTCTGATGGCATTTCAATTATAAGCGATTGCGAGAGCACTGAACGCATTTCGCCGCATCCCTTTTTGCGTGAGCACCTCAGCGATTTGCATTTCAAATTCGATGCGGCAGAAGAGTTGCCAGTCTCACCACCACGGCCTATCTCAATGCCGCAGGATTATTTCAAAGAGGTGCCCGATCTACAGCCAGTCGATGGCCTTGAAGTGGATCAAGTAAGGCAGCGGCATCGCCAACGCCAGCCCGACCAAGACACACAACTGGAAAAATCAGGGACAGAGAATACGGCTGTTACGAGGCACATCTTGCCGCCGCTGGTGCAGAACGGTCTGACTGGATTATTTTATGTGGGAGCCACTCTAGCCATTTTGGCATTTTTGGGAAAGTTGCGTTACCCGGAATGGCAAGTCCTAAGCGATGGCAAGAATTTAGTTGACTTGGAGCAGAAACTGAATGACCTGGAAATGCAGAACAATCTGATGCGTGCTGAAATTGATATAATTTCCAAACAGGTCAACTACTTGAGCTCTCAGCAGGGTAGTCAAGGACCATCAAGCCACTCAGCCCAGTCAACCGGAGGACGCAATAAGGGTGGCAGCAAGACGTTCAAGGCCTGGTCTGGAAATGGTAATTCTATGGATCCTGTTGATATAACCAAAGAGGATTTGAAACGTCCATATAAATGCCCAGATGGGAAATTTGTGGAAATCGCTGCCATGTGCTTGGAAACCAAACCTCATGCCGAATCTCTGGCAGACGAGATTGGTAATGTGGTCAATAATGTGTTGCACAACTCTCAGACTTTTCAGAATTTTGAAAAGATCACTGATCAGTTGGGCGGACTCGGCGAAGAAACCAAGGAAACTGGCAAACAACAGCCAGGCAGCGATACATCATATCAAAGGGAAGCCAACAAATGGAAGCAAGAACAGTTCAAACAGGATCACTGGCACAAGCATAACCGTAAGGATCATTCGAAAGAGCATGGCCGTTTCAAGAGCAAAGAGGATGATAATTCTAAAGAAAATTACCAACGAAAAAAATACGATGGCAAATCATCCAAAGAGCAGCGCAACAGCAAATATGATAGATCTAATGAACGAAACAATAAACATCGCCATGACCACGATGATGATGACGGTGACAATGACGACGACAACAGTGGCGAAAGTGGAGAATGGCATGAAAAGATGATGCAGCATAGGGAAAATTCTCGGGCTCGTCAAGAGAAGCGAAACAATAAAAACTGGTATATCGAACGCGGTGATAGTCGCGAGAAAAAACGTTCTGAAGAGCGCTATGTGGGTCATTAGAATCCCATAAAATTAAACCAAATCATCTTTAGTAGCCCCGATTTGCCTGCCTCCACCTAACAACAATTTCGAGCCAATAATTCGATTGTAATTTTGTTGATTTATTTTAATTTTTTTTTTTTTTTTTATTTGAATTTTTGTCGGTTATTCGTTTCTTTATTTTAATTTGTAATATGTATGAATAGATGGACAAAGTATCTGTTTCGAGTCCGTAGTTAGGTTCAATGTTTTTAAGTGCTTAAAAAAATATTTAATCTTGACAAGCAGAAAAGTGCTTTCTAATTTTAAGTGAAAACAAAAAAAATAAGGGACAACCTTTTCGGTTAACTTGAAAAGCTTTCATTTAAATAATCTACATACATATATTTGTGATATATACACCTACACTAATTGAATTAATTATGCTATACCTACTTGTACTAAATATATAATATACGTTTTTTTTTTTGTGTTTTTTTTTTAAGACTAGAATAGATGATTAAATTATTACTGTACCATATTAGTTATTCCTACTGTCCCAATTGCAAAAAAAAATTACCCAAAGGAAGCCAATGCAAGTACGCAAATATTTACTTAAAAAAAATATAAAAAAAAAAAATATATATGTATTTTTGTATGCATGTAATTTCATATTTAATTGTACATTGCTATATATAAAATAAATAAATATGACTATGACTATACATATAGACGATAGAGCTGAAATTATTGTGGCAACCCGGCAAACCAGAATAATCGATAAGATAAAAAGTGAACGATCGATTCAGTTTCAAGTGGGCCGTTGGCCGGAAGAATTGTATTATAAGGAGTTCGGTTTTTTCGATTCACTTTTACTTTTAAATTTTCAAGGAACCATTTGGAATAAAAAGGTAATTATAAAGAAAAAATAAAAATGTATAATATATTCTACAAATTTTTTTTACTGATTAATTGTTGATAGCAAGTGAAATATTCTCACTCATTTTACTCAAACTGAGTTTTAGGTGCTTCAGGTAGAGAACTATATAATATAGAAAAAGACCAGGACAAGGTATTTAATTTTAAAATAAACAATTCTACTAATAAAGAAAAGCTGGCAACTTCGATAGCTTTGTATGCTCTCCGATGTCTTCAAAAAATCACATTGTCTTATCTGTTCAAAACAGAAAGGGGGATTTGAGTAAATTGAAGGGTAAATGGTATGAAAATATTCATTATTGTTAGAAGTAGCAAGCATGGCCGATGACAATAATCAGGGCAACATGTCTGAGGAGCACAAGAAACAGATGCTGCGAAGCAGAATTGCCAATCCCATTCTGATAACAAGTGCCTCAGGTCTGGCCAGTAGTTCAACGCCCGCTGCAGCGGCCTGCTCCTCGGCTAGTTCGACGGGCACGGACCACATGGGCGGGGATATCAGCAATATGCCCATGGATGTCGATGATGACGGTCTGGCAGATGCTTCTGGTTCTGGGGCCGCTGATATCAATGGTGCCAGAAATGCAAACGAAATTAACATCAAACCCGTTTTAAGACCAATGATATCAAACCCTCTGGGCCCTAATGCCGGTGACAAGATACAAATGCACCGTAAGTGTTCCGATATGGAATAAAAATCAGAGAAATTAGATATTCCTTCTTGGTCTGTCTTTAATCAAGAATTTAGTCAGGATGAGCTGCGCTCTGTCTTGTTGCCTACATTGGATAAATTATATAGACAGGAACCGGAATGTGATCCATTCCTTGAGCCGGTTGAGCCTCAGGCCCTCGGCATACCCGATTACTTTGAGATTGTGAAGAAGCCAATGGATTTGGGCACAATACGCAACAAAATCATAAATGGAAAGTACAGTGATCCCTGGGAATATGTGAATGATGTCTGGTTAATGTTCAATAATGCCTGGCTCTATAATCATAAGAACTCACGGGTCTACAGATATTGCACCAAGGTAAATATAATATTGAAAGTTATTGCTACCTTCTATGAATTTCGTTTGCTCCACTCCAGTTGGCGGAAGTATTCGAAGCTGAAATAGATCCCGTTATGCAATCTCTGGGCTTTTGTTGCGGTCAGAAATATACGTTTACCCCCCATTTGATTTGCTGCTGTTCCAGTGAATTTTGCATCATACCCCCGAAGGTCGAATATTACAGTTATCAGGACAATGTGTATGTATACATAGAGATGCATGTATAAGAATTTAGAGGCACTACTAGTGTACAAGTCGTCGACAGAAAAATATTGAACTCCAGGGTGTATATATTCTTGAATTTTAGGAACCTCAGCATAGAGTGCTTTCGGGCTTTTAAAGGAGATACTGTCATATTGCCTTATTATCTTCTAAAAATTGATAAAGGCCAATTTAAGAAAATGAAGAACATTCAGGACCAACCGGAACCCTTTGTGAGTTGCAAAAAGTGCGGACGTAAAAACCACCAGATCTGTGTTCGCGCCGTCCGAACCTATCGCTTTGTCTGCGACAAATGTCTGGAGAGGCAGAGCACACAACAACCAATAGAGAATAAGTATAGCCCCAAGCGATTACCCACTACCAAGCTGGATGCCTACATTCAGACACGTGTGAACAACTTTCTTAGGGAGAAGAAGGATCCTAAAATCGGTGAAGTGGACATACGAGTCCTCTCTTCCTCGGGCAAATGCGTACAGGTCAAGCCGGGCATGCGTCGACGTTTTGTCGAGAGCGGTAAGATGACCCATGAGTTTCCCTATCGGGCCAAGGCTCTGTTTGCCTTCGAGGAAGTCGATGGCATTGATGTCTGCTTCTTTGGCATGCATGTTCAGGAATATGGATCCGAGTGCCCGGCCCCAAATACCCGACGTGTCTACATTGCCTATCTGGATTCAGTGAATTTTTTTCAGCCCCGTGAATACCGTACAGCAGTCTACCATGAAATCCTGCTGGGCTACATGGACTATGTGAAGAAGCTGGGCTATACTATGGCCCATATCTGGGCCTGCCCACCCTCGGAGCACAATGACTACATATTCCACTGTCATCCGACGGATCAGAAAATACCGAAGCCGAAACGACTGCAGGAGTGGTACAAGAAAATGCTGGACAAGGGCAAGCGTGAGCGTATTATTCAGGACTACAAGGATACACTCAAGCAGGCCGTCGAGGACAAATTGTGCTCAGCAGCTGAGCTACCCTATTTCGAGGGCGACTTCTGGCCGAATGTGCTCGAGGAGAGCATCAAGGAGCTCGACCAGGAGGAAGAGGAGAAACGCAAACAGGCCGAGGCAGCTGAGGTAAGGCGAACCCCCTCTTTTTTTTTTTAATTGAAAGATTAATTTGAAATTTTTGAATTCATTTTTTTTTTAGCAACTTTGTTCGATTGAGGATAATGAAGTGAGCGGCGATGGTCAAAAGAAGATTAAAAAATCGAAAAAATCGAAAGCGGCCCAACGCAAAGAATCCAATGATCTCTCAGCCAAAATATCGGCCATTATGAAAGAGTACAAAGAGGTATTTTTTGTTATACGTCTGCATTCGAATGAATCATCAGCTAGCTTGCCGGTAAGTTGAAAAATATTGTATAACCAAAAAAACAAAATGGAAATTTCCATTTCTCACTCTATTTTTTTTAGCCCATTCAAGATCCCGATCCCCCGATTATCTGTGATCTCATGGATGGCCGTAGTGCCCTTCTAAAATGGGCCACGAATAAAAATTATAACTTCTCTTCACTTCGCCGAGCACGATTCTCCACCATTGCCATGGTATACAAAATGACACGAAGCCAAGTCTTGAGCCAAAATCTGGAACATGCCTATGAATGCAAAAATTGCTCCGATCCTGATTGCAAAACAATCAAGTCCATCATAATACATTCTAAAAAGTGCCTGAACGCTAACGGAAAATGTAAGCCCTGCAATCAAATTCAGCTCATTACCAAATATCATGCATCCAAATGCAAGGAAATGGATTGTAAGGTGCCCAAATGTACAGAAAAATTCCAGCAGGGAGCAGCTATTCCATAAAACTAAATCAATTGTATAAAAATATATAAAAGTCAAACTAAAATTGATTGATCTTGGAAATATAGTTTTGCGGATTCTGAGAAGCATTCTATCTGTTTCCGCTAATCATCAAAAAGGCAAGCGATAAGCTTGGTTTGGTTCGAGCCGAGAAAAGCTCGAGCTAGTATATCGGCAGGGCCCAGCACTTGTCACACTCGTAATAAGCCATATGAGTCTGGAGAACCCTATATTTGGAACTTGCATGAACTTGTTCCGTTTGATCTTAATCATGCTTTCAATAGAATCTATATACATATACTATATATATTAATATAGACAAGAAAATGCGGTTCTTGGTTTGATATTTTCAACTGAACCGGTCTCATTTTTTAAATGATCTTTGAAAACTTTAAAACTGCACGAGTAAGTGTGAAATATTTTTCTGGTTGAACTAGTTTCATTGGATCTTAAAATGAAACTAAATAGTGCCAAGCTTATATCGAACTTTAAGTAATTAAATATATTTTATTTAAAAAATTAAAACTTGAATTGTTTGTCTCTCAGATTGGCGAGTTGGTCTCAAATTTTCCAATTAGTTTTGGGGCACCCTTTAAATTACACATGTAGCTTTTAGAATATAGCTATAGTAATATGTATATATATATATATATATATTCGCACACACATACATACACACAGATACTGATAAACTAGATTCGCTCTTGGAAAAGTAAACAAGAAAATTCTCCCACATACAAATTTCGATTTTTCTTTGTATAGTTTGACTTTTGCAGTAGAAACCAAGTCTCTGTCTCTGTGTGTGTGATGTGTGTGAGTGTGTGTGTGTAGAGATAATAACAATTTGAAACTAATTTGAAAAAGCAAAATTCATTACTGCTTGGGCGCGTCTACAGTGCAGAACATTTTTAACTTCACAGTTATAATTTTTTTTTTTTTTTTAGTATTTTGTTTGTTTATTTTATTGTGCTGCGTGTTTTGTTGATTTAAAACAATTTGTTTTTGTTTTTTTTAATAATTAAAAATCAAATTAATTCTTGATTTAATAAAAAAAAGGTTTGTTATTATGGATTTTTTTTTTAATGTAAATTAATCGAAATCTGTAGGCGAGATGTTATCAACAGATTTTTCATAAATTCCCAGAAGGCCTTGTATGATTTGAAAAGAATGAAAAGGGCTGCGTAAAATTAATCTGACATCATGGTATAGCATGATAATTGTTGAGCTACGAGCTTTGCCCTTTTCTATATAGCCCGACTCAGGCCCTGACTAGGTGGTAATATGATAAGAGGACCAGCTGATTCAGCAATTCACTTTCAACGAAAACAAACCAATTAATTTGTTTGCCTCAAGTCGTAGTTCAAATAGGGAAATGTTTCTAAATTGATAAATCTTTGCTTAAGAAATTAACAACTTTTCAAATATAGACAGTAATTACTTTACGTAACTGAGAATACTATCAGGAATTTGGAATTGCTTTTGAATATTTCAGGCATTTGCATAGGATTCAGATTAGACCCCTAACTAAGAACGATTAAATGTGTTGTGATTATGACGCAATTAGAATATACATATATATATAATCATATATACATATATGTATGTATATATATTTCCCTTTTTTGATAACACACTCACACACACACATAGAGTACTCTGGGGTTTCTATTAATGCCCATAGATACAGGGCTCTAGTCTTAGAAGACTGATAACCATGCTCAAATCGAATTAGAAATATAAATACTTGAAATAATTCAAGTTCGAATATATACATAAGATCGAACATAATTAAAATATACAGTTACACCAGGGTCTTTCATATGCTTTCCAATTATTTCCTCACATTATCGTAACAAGGGTTCTATTAATTATTTCTGATTTTTGTAATTAGCTTAAAGCTGGTTTGTCAGAATTTTTAAATTGAGAAAATCCGAAACAGCTTTAGGGTTTTTTTGGGAAAATATACATATGTATATTATATAAGTCATAAGGAATTATTTTGTTGTATAGAACATAAAGATTCTTCAGGTGTTTGAAAGTGTTGTAGACAGTTGAATAATTTTTGATAAGATTAGAATGGTTTATGAGTGCGATTAAAAGTACTTATGATTGAAGGTATATTATCAAAGAGGTAAGACTATATAAATTACTTACCATTTTGTTTGCCCACTTTCAGTTGATTCAATTATTTTTGTGGCCTAAAACATACGATGGTTCCACCGGTGTTGCTAAGCAAAGACACGCCCGACATTGAGGTAGGTCTCCATATAAATATTGAAAATATCATATTTGACTTTATATATATATCTCCTATGGGGTATTTAGGATTTGTTGCGCTTGAATCCGACGGTAAAAACGAAATGCAGTGTTGTGCCAACCGGGCAGACGAAGAAAAATAAAAAGCATTGGAAGCGTAATGCCGATCATATCGCACTGCCATGTGCAACATTGACTAACAATTTTGCGGATATTAAGCATACCACTCTGTCGGAGCGGGGGGCTCTCCAAGAGGCCGAGCGTTGTCTGAAATGTGCCGATGCGCCATGCCAGAAATCCTGTCCCACCCAATTGGACATTAAGAGTTTCATTACCTCGATTAGTAATAAAAATTTCTATGGTGCTGCCAAGGCGATTTTATCGGATAATCCCCTGGGTCTCACTTGTGGTATGGTCTGTCCCACGAGCGATTTGTGTGTGGGAGGCTGTAATCTTCAGGCTTCGGAGCTGGGTCCCATTAATATTGGGGGCTTGCAGCATTTTGCCGTCGATGTGTTCAAGCAGATGGGCGTGAGGCAGTGCGTCTCGCCGCATGTGAAACCTTTGGCGCAGCCAAACAAGAAGATTGCCCTGTTGGGCGGTGGGCCGGCCTCTTTATCTTGTGCCACCTTCTTGGGTCGACTGGGTTATAAGGATATTACCATCTATGAGAAGCGCAGCTATTTGGGTGGGCTCAGTGCAGCTGAGATTCCACAGTATCGTTTACCCATCGATGTGGTTGACTATGAGATCAGTCTGGTCCAGGATTTGGGCGTGAAAATCGAAAAGAATCGTTCACTCTCCACCAAGGATCTGACTATCAAGGTAAGTGACAATATCACGAGAGTGGAGCTTCCTCCTGACCTCTTTGGATCTTGATGGCAGAAACTACTTTCCCTGGGTCATGATGCTGTATTCGTGGGTATTGGCCTGCCAGAGCCTACACTAAATCCCATTTTCAAGGACCTCGATAAGAGCAACGGCTTTTATACATCAAAGAACTTTTTGCCCCTGGTATCGGATGGCTCGAAGCCGGGGCTGTGTGCCTGCAAGGCCAGTCAGGCTCTGCCCGCACTTTATGGCAATGTAATTGTCCTGGGTGCCGGCGATACGGCCTTTGATTGTGCCACTTCTGCTCTACGCTGTGGTGCTCGCCGCGTGTTCGTGGTCTTCCGGAAGGGCTCATCTGGGATTCGTGCCGTGCCCGAGGAAGTGGATTTGGCACGTGAAGAACGTTGCGAATTGCTTCCATATTTGAGTCCACGCAAAGTGATTGTTAAGGATAATCAGGTAGGGGTTGATTTGGGCAATTGTCCATATGAAATTTAAGCCATTATCTTCTTTAGATTACAGGCATGGAATTCTGTCGTACAGAGCAAAACGACAAGGATGAATGGGTGGAGGATGAGGAGCAGACGGTGCGTTTGAAGGCAAACTTTGTCATCTCAGCCTTTGGTTCAGGCCTTTACGATGAAGATGTACGTGCAGCCTTGGCTCCACTTGAGTTCCGAAACGGTCTGCCCGTGGTGGATCCTAACACATTGCAGAGCAGCGAGGCTAAGGTGTTCTGTGGCGGTGATTTGGCTGGCGTGGCCAATACCACAGTTGAATCTGTGAACGATGGCAAGACGGCAGCCTGGAGCATGCATTGCCAATTGCAGGGATTACCATTGAACACTCCACCAGAATTGCCCTTGTTTCATACTGCTATTGATGATGTGGATATTTCTGTGGAAATGTGTGGTTTGAAATTTGAGAATCCCTTTGGCCTGGCCTCAGCTCCACCGACCACCAGTCCAAACATGATTCGACGTGCTTTCGAGCAGGGCTGGGGCTTTGCAGTTACCAAGACCTTTGGCCTGGACAAGGATCAGGTGACTAATGTCTCTCCACGCATTGTTAGGGGCACCACCTCCGGCTACAAGTATGGACCACAGCAGGGTTGCTTCCTGAATATTGAATTGATATCGGAGAAGCGGGCAGATTACTGGGTGCAGTGTATAACTGAGCTAAAGCGCGATCATCCCACAAAGATTATTATTGCCAGCATTATGTGCGGCTACAACAAGGACGACTGGACAGAGCTGGCCAAGAAGGCCGAGGCCTGCGGTTCCGATGCTCTCGAATTGAATTTATCCTGTCCCCATGGTATGGGTGAATCTGGCATGGGCCTGGCCTGTGGTCAAGATCCCAAGCTTGTTGAGGATATTTCCAGATGGGTGCGTGCTGCCGTCAAGATTCCTTTCTTTATCAAGCTGACTCCTAACATCACAAGCATTGTGTCCTTAGCCCAGGCAGCAAAGCGGGGCGGTGCCGATGGTGGCTCAGCCATCAATACTGTCCAGGGTCTTATGGGCTTGAAGGCAGACGCTACTCCCTGGCCGGCAGTTGGGGCGGCACAGTTGACTACCTATGGTGGTGTTTCCGGCAATGCTACCAGGCCTATGGCTTTGCGTGCCATCTCTGATATAGCCAAAAATGTTAAGGATTTCTCAATACTTGGTATTGGCGGCGTTGATTCTGGAGAAGTTGCCTTGCAGTTTATTCAGGCGGGGGCTACCGTACTGCAAATCTGCTCTGCTGTTCAAAATCAGGATTTCACTTTAATCGAAGATTACTGTACCAGCCTGAAGGCTTTGCTTTATCTGAAGGCTAATCCACCGCCAGTTAATGGATCCTTCTGGGATGGTCAATCGCCACCGACCCCGGTCCACCAGAAGGGCAAGCCGGTGGTCCATCTAACGGGCGAAGGCAATCAATCATTTGGCTTCTTCGGACCCTATCAGAAGGAGCGTGACATCAAGTTGGCTGATTTGCGTAAAAAAGAGGGACCATTGTGGGATGCCCAGCATGGTGCGAGCGCTCCAGTTCAGCCGAACAGCACTGTTAAGCCAGCACCCAGAGTAGCCGATGTAATTGGAAGAGCTTTGCCCTATATCACCACCTACAAGCAACTGGATAATAAGCAACAAAAAGTTGCGCTGATCAATGATGTAAGTATTGCGATATAGTTTCGCGCCTGCCTACTAACATAGGATCATATATATATTTTTTTTTTGTAGGATATGTGCATCAATTGCGGCAAGTGTTATATGACTTGTAATGATTCTGGCTATCAGGCTATTACATTCAATGAGGATACACATATTCCTCATATCACTGATGACTGCACTGGGTGCACGCTCTGCGTCTCTGTGTGTCCTATTATTGATTGCATACGGTAAGTTATAGAAGTCAATTCAATAGATCGTGATTATTAATAATCTTTGATATTGGAATATTTTTAGTATGGTGCCCAAGACAATTAAACATGTTATCAAGCGTGGTATTCCATCGGCAAACGAAACCTTTTATACACATGCGCTCAGCCAATAGTCAAGGACAATCAATTGATATTTAGTAAACGAATAAATAAGCTCTGTTTTTAAACTGTTCAAATAAAAATAAAAATGAAATAAATTTGTAAGTTTAACAGTTATGTTGGTTGGCCAGGGCTGAGGGATAAATTTCATTTTCGATTTAAAGCTAAGATTTAAAAGAGCTTACTTCTTTAACGTATTTATGATCCGCATTATACAACGTATAATTTCAGCTCTTCACTTTGTTTTTAACAAAAACACTTACACTTTTATTTAAAAAAAAAATCACCGAATACGCCCGCCACAAATTTAGGTCGAACCGAAACTGTTCATATGAGCAGAAATTGAACTTGAGTTGAACTTGTGAACGAACTTCATTACAGTGTTGCATTTACATCAGCCCAGTTATTTATTACTGAAAACAACAAAGTTTATTTACAACTGTGGCTCAATAAATGGCCACCACCACTCCAACAGCAGTGTCAACTGCAACGCTAGACACGAATGAATTATTTTCAGAAACCGTGGTGTTAGGACTTAAGCATTTGGGCACAACCCTGAAACCGGCTTTGACCAAAACTCTCATTGCAAATTCGTTAAAGCTGACTCTGCACCCGGATGCAAGTAATTTATTATTGACATTCATATTAGCGAGGGCTGTAGGTTTCATTTATTTTATAGTTATTGCTCCTGTACCAGAAATTTATGCCACAAATGCAGCAAATGCCAAACAAAGTGAATACGCAGTAGTCACTTTGTATGCTTTGGCCACTAAACACACCTGGGATGGATTGACCTTGCGGCAGCACTTGGAATCGTTGGCACTTGAAAGCAATACCGTGGATGAACTTACAAGAGTCTACGAGGACAATCGCAAAGAACTAGTGCTACGTCAATTGCAACTGGGCCATAACTTTCCACATATTACGGATGTGCAGTGGCGGATCGTTTGCGATGTGAAATCATCAACGTCCGATTGTAGTACTGGAGCGGCACACTTTCATATCAACCTTGGCCAATACGACCAGACCAGTGGCGAGAGAATAACCGTAGTCGAGTTTATGTGCAATTCCGAAGAGCTTCAATCGTTAATTAATCGCCTGAAAGAGGTGGAAAGACATTGCAACCAAATGACAATGATGTAAAAATAAGACGTATTTAGTACAAGAGAAAGCCATAGTTTGATGTAATTCAATTGTCTAGTTACTTAGGAAAAATTCTAGGGCGATTTGGTGCTCGCTATTTACATGTTTGGAACATAAATTTCACAGATAACACTGTTATCATCACTATATCTAAAGTCGCGTTCAATTTGATGTACAGAGTTCCACTTATGTATATAGTCAACTTGTTGTGCAGTATGGTCTTAGTTTTCCATACATACATTTACATTGATCCTACTATCGACGTGGCTTTTGCAACTTAAGACGAAACTCGCTGGGCACCAACAATTCCATTAGCAAATTGTAGTCATTTGGTGCCGTTGTAAATACCGTTCCCGAAAAATAATTCTGAACATTTTCTTCGGCTGCAATCAGCATACATTCGTTATGCAGAGACATGCGCATATTTATACCACGAAAGCGATAATCTTGTTTATACAATGCATTTCCTTCCATTGGCACATAATAAGGGCGACCACTAAACGGATTAAGAAAATCAGCCCAATAACCTAGCGACAGCAAACGATCAGTTATATCTCGTGCAGCCAACACAAACTAGAAAAAGAGAGCATTAAAATTTGTATATGAAATTAAGTGGAGTCATTGACAGACTCACCTTGGCTGCTCCCAGTTCAATATCTCCCTCATAGCTGAGGGTGAGGAGGGTTATCGGTAAGTCCTTTTGACTAACCGCATGTACAGGAAATAATTCGCTTAGCGATTCACGTATCAGCAAAGGGCATTGGCAAAATGTAAATTCTAAGCGTGATTTGTCCAGATTGCTTTCATTAAAAAAATTAACTAATTTCGACAGCGGTGCCATTAGGCCTACTGTAGAGGTATCACCTTGCCAGGCAGGCCCAGTGGCATGAGGTAAATAGAATCGATTGTGGCGAGACATCAGCTCCCAATTTGGTTCACCTTCCAAACTGTTGAGATCATCTAAAAACAAAGCAACCTTGAAAATAAAAGCTGACCTTAGAGAATGGAAAAAATCAAATTTTTGCTAACCATCAACGCTTTGCGAATTGGAAACAGTCTTAAAGGGCTGTCCTGCATCTGAAGGACCATTTCTTTTCGAATAGCTGGCCGAACTGTAGACCATTTGTGCAGGTTTCACCCAGAGCAAACCGCATACTCCTCCAGTCGGGCTATTTATGGCGAAGGGTTTGATTTGCGTGCATCCCGTCAGACTATTACGATTAAAATGGACCAGGACACGACTCAACGAACGCGACATATTATATCATAAAACACTCTGTAATCAAACCAAACAGAATCATACAGTTTTATAGCTATGGTTCTTGCTGTCTAATTGTCCGCCTTTGGATCATTACTTACGCGTATTTGTCGAAAGTCTTTCAAGGGGAGCTGCTGTGGAGAAGTATGTAAATACGGACGTATGAATAATTTTACGTATAATTTTGTAATTGCCCTAAAAAATTGTCGAAAGATAACCGTGTTATATTTTTGTTATGAACTTTATGGCTTTTTTTGCGTAGCAAATAAATAAAACAGCTGACAATCTAAATGGGGCAGAGCTGTCACCGATTCGAGATTGAGTATTGTTGTGCGCTCTTCGATATGATCTATGTAAAAGTAAAGCGATATAAATATTAAATTACGAAATTAAAAACAAAGGTACGCATATTTATCTGGAATATAGCAAATAAAACTACAAGAAAATTACAAAACTTGAGTAGAGACATTTGACAACCCTAAAGATTCAAATTCGTCATTTGTGTTTTTTTTTTTTTTTGTTATTAAAATATTTTTTATATATTAAAATATAACATTTACAAGACACCAAGGCAAGGAATAACATAGGTCATATACGGTAGAAGCACTCTAGTGCACGTGGCTCACAATTGTCATAAGGCTTAAGCATTATATCTCCATGGGCAGAATTTACGGGCCCATCTGCATCGCTAAGCTCCGCCTCAGGTACGCAAGCGCAATGGAAGTTTTTGTTGCCCCGGCTATAGAGCTTACGTGGGTAGCCGGTCCAATCGCGGGCAGCACCGCCCCCACTTGTGGTTGTACACCACACACGAGTGCCTTTTGCCTCTGACCATTCAATATTGCAGTCTGGATATTTTGTGCGAAGCTCATCGACTTCAGCTTTAGCGGCTTTAGCTTGTTCCAAAAGTTCCAGAAATTTGTAATGGTAAGTAGTTAGTTCACCTTTTTCGTTATAAAATCGCCCAATCAGCTTGCCCTTGTATATATAATCTTTCTCATAGAAGTCTCTCCATTTGACTAATCCAATCAAATCATTGGGCTTTAGGGTGAGCACATCGTCTGCCGTTTCTGGATCGTAATGCTCGAATTCACCGCTTATAAATGACACGGAGGCATCTCGACCAACAAAAAAATTATAAGAACAGCCGGGACCGTAATGCTTCAGGCCGCGGGTCACATCGAACACAGAACCCAATAGGGCCAAATAAAGGGGAGCTCCATTTTCACCGTCGTATTTGGTCAGCTCCGCTGGTGTGAAGAGTGTATCATCTCTTTCATCAGTGTACTTAAGCGCTATTTTCTCATCCGACTCGGAACCCTCCAAATAACGTAAAGTGAGCGTCTTCAAAAATATTGCAATTTCTGTATAGTAAATGCCCACAAGAATAGATGTGATAATAAATAGAAATTGTATTTTAAATAATTTCCTCACAAATCTCAACATTGCTTTTTTTAACTAATCTCTGTTTTTAATTCTACATTTAACTGTTGTTGTTACCATGGCAGCGGTCGCCGTGACTTGGTGAATGGCACAGAGATAACATTCACATTTTCGCGGTCAAAATCACAATTTGCCGTTACAGGGAAAGAACAAAAAATCATGTCGGAGGATCACAAATTATGGATAAACTGCAATGTCTGTTCCGAGCCATACGTTGACCACAAGTGCGTTATTTTCCTACTTGCCTGCCAGCATTTGATATGCGATAAATGTGTAACTGCCGGCATGGGGCAAACACCCAGCGATGCTCCGACATACACTTGCCCTTTGTGTAAGAAAACGGTGCGTGGTCGTCCGGTTAACAATGCCTTACCAAATAATCTTAAGGAATTGTTTCATCCACAACCTTGGCTGGATGGACTGGCTCATGAGCAGATTAATATGTTTCAGAAGGCACATATTGCTAGATTTGAATTACAAATGGAAAAAATTATGCAAAAGCGTGAAAAGCTGCAGAAAGACATAGAAATGATGCGAAAGGAATGTCAAAAACGATTTTTGCAGAAGCAGCAATTACGCTCAAGACGCAAGCGATTGGAACAACGTATAAAGCAAGTCGTTTTCCAGCGAAAACAACAGGCTTTACGTCTGTATGTCCTAAATCTAAAGTTTATAAAACGTATTTTAACATATATTATTTTCTTTCAGAGCCCATAAGTCTAGGAGCAAAACGCCTGTACCAGCAATTGCAGCTGCAAATAATACCCTTGGGCTATTCAAAACTCCACAAGCAGTTTCATCATTTGGTGCCCCAGGCATTACTAGTTTTCATTACCGCTCAAAACGTAATTTTAAATTATAAATATAAAATACTTTAACAAAAATAATTTTAATGGTTCTTTGAAGAACTTTTTTCAAAATATGAATTAGGATTAGTTCATTACTTTGTTCTTTATATTTTCTTAAATAAGTATCCAAAATGAATTGGTGCATTAACTCAGTTTGATTAAAGTTAAATTCATAGAAAAAATACAATACAGATTTTTCTTGTTATTTTAATAAAAACTGTTCCCGCACAGCTGTTGACGTTTCACAGCACTACCTTTTAGTTCTTCTTCTTTGCGAACCGACATGCAACGCCATTTTGGGATTGTGTTTTGCTGTGACTGTAATCAAAGTTGTTTTGTGCACTTCTTCATTACCACGGTACGAGTAGAAAAAGTGAATGGCAAAAAGTATAGAAGTAGAGCATTAAATTCGGCGCTTTTAATTGTAAATAGTAAACAAGAAAAGTAAAAATCCAATTTCGATTGTTTTGCGGACATTAAAGAATGGTCAGTAAGGCGGGCGTGGTGCTCAATTGCCGTACTTGCACTCGTGCATGTAAAGAGTACAAATCACTCCAAGAAGAGGCTGAAATCGGGCCCAATGAAACCACCAATTTGGCAAACATGCTAAATTTTTGCTCAAGCCTATCGTTCGATCCGCAGGATGGTCGATCCATGCCACAACATATTTGCCTTACTTGCTTGGACTTGCTCGTGCAGTCATTTAACTTTAAACGGATGGTAATTGATTCGGATGAGCTGCTGCGTTTGGGACTCAATGAAGTCAGTGAGGACTCTAATGAGGAGTATATGATTGAAATGCTTAACGAGGGATCGGAATGTTACACAGCCTCGGCCAGCATTGAAAGCGATGTGGATGCATTAGTAGATCAAACTGATACTGATTTGGTAGAAGAAACTGTGCAGGAAACCTATGACACGACTGAAACTATAGAGATGTCTGGAGAAGAGTACCATCCAGTGGATATGGATTATGTGACTATTAAAACCGAATACGAATCCATAATTGAGGGTGATATCGAATTCGTTGACTATCCCAGTGATGTGGCCAATGTGGTGGTGCTGGAGGGAAACGATACGACCAATGAGGAAATTGTTTTGGAAGGCCAGACTGAGGATAACATAGCCATCGAGAACGAAGAGCATTTAGTAAGTCCATTAAAATCTGCCTATGTCAAATTTACTGACAGTCATTATTTTATGAATTAGATACTTCAAGATGGAGAAGATGCCACCCAGGATGATGAGTACCTAGAGGAATCTATTAACTCATCGTCACCTGTCAGTGAAGTATTCCCACATGTATGCACCGTCTGCCAGAAGGGATTCCGCCAGCAGTGTCGGCTAAACCAACATATGCGCTGCCATGTGGAGGAGAAACTCTACAGTTGTGATTTGTGCCACAAGAAGTTGAAGCATTTGCGCAACTATAAGGAACACATGCTAACCCATAGCAATCTAAAGCCCCACGAGTGCACCATTTGCCATCGGTTCTACCGCACCACTTCCAGTCTGGCTGCCCATAAGCGCACCCATGTTGAGGACAAACCCTTCAAATGCGATCAGTGTGGTCGCGGCTATTCCGTACAGGATCACTTGCGTCGTCATAAGCTAACCCATACCGGAGAGCGTCCCTATGCCTGTGATCTATGTGATAAAGCCTACTATGATTCATCATCCCTGCGCCAGCACAAAATAAGCCATACCGGCGAGAAGGCATTCACCTGCGAAATTTGCGGCGTGGGCCTGTCCCAAAAGTCTGGCTACAAAAAGCATATGCTGGTCCACTCCGGCGAGAAACCGCACAAGTGCCCGATCTGTGGAAGAGCCTTCACCTTTACCAGCAACCTAAATGCCCACGTATTGCTCCACTCCGGTGAGAAGCCCTTCAAATGCGACAAATGTCTGAAAGCCTTCCCCACCAAAAAGCGGCTGGCCAGTCACATGCGCGTCCATAGCAAAGAATCACCGGTCACACCAACTACAGGCATCGATCGTCTGGAACTGCTGGCCACGGCTCCGACCACTCGTCGGGCGGCCAAGGAACGTGCAACCCAATTGACCGAAATACCCGAAGTACCTGACCAGCAAATTTCTACCTCTAGGGTGGTAGTTGTCCTATAAAGCATCTCGTTCACAATACCCTTGATATCGATTAGTTTAGTCTAGTTTTAATTTTAAGACATGCACTCTTTCACCATCTTTTCCTTTATTGGCGATAAGGTCATTTTTGTAATACAAAAAAAAAAAACAATTGTACATAAATATGACACACTTTTATTTAAATCATTTAGAGGGACTAACAGGAGGACATGGGAAATTCGGAATAGAACTAGTTATCACAAGGACACTCGGCTCCTCTTGGTGGCTGTGCTGGTGGGCCGTCAAGGACTCGAGCCTTTTGAAGGATTTACCACATTCGGTGCATAGAAATGACTTGTCACTGGAATGGACTAGCTTGTGCCGATTGAGCTCAGAGCTGCTACCAAAAGACTTGTTGTGGCAGATGTCGCAACTGTAGGGCTTTTCCTGCGAGTGGCAACGACGATGAGCTATCAAATTGCTGGAGTAGCGAAAGGCGCGGTTGCAAATCTCACAGGTATGCGGTTTCTCGCCAGTGTGGATCAGCATGTGCTTTTTGTAGCCGGACTTCTGGGTCAAGCCCTTGCCACAGATACCGCAACGAAAAGGCTTGGTGCCTGTGTGAGTTAATTGATGGGTGCGCAGGGAGGAGGCCTGTCGATAGGTTTTGCCACAATATTCGCATTTGTTGGGATTATTCGGATTGTGTATGGTGCTGTGTCCATCGTAGGCATTTCTGGTCTTGAAGGATTCTCCACAAATCTGGCAAACGAAGGGGGTTTCATCACTATGAAGCTGCATGTGGTATTTGAATGAATTTGATGTGCTGAGCTGCTTATGGCAAATCTGGGAAATGGAATAGGTTATCACTTTTATTGGGAATAAGTGTTTTGTGTATTCTGTTTACCTGACACTGCAAGGAGGGATTTAGGGATTTTCGTCGTCGCGGCTGGCGCACTTTAATTGAATCCATCTCTATGCGGGTTGGTGAAACTGTGGTTTGTGTTGGTGAATCCTGGATTTTATCGAGCTGTTCGGTTTGCTCGATTACTTCGTATACTTCCACACTCGGCTCGTAGTCCTCGAATTGGCCATCGTCTTCTAGCGTTTCCTCGGGCTTTTCAAAATTTTCGTCAAGCACATAAAAGTACTGGCACTCCTCACTATCTGGATCTGGATCAACCATTTCTAGGGATTCATCTATTCGAAAGTTAGCTGATGATTTATCTGACGAGCTGATGGCATTCACTGACACTGCAGAGTCAGCTTCTAAGACGGTGCCCTGCTGCTTTTTGCAGAGATCCGCATACCGTTTTCTTAGAATATTATCCGTGCGGAGAACTGTGCGCTTAAATTCATACACCTGAGTTAGATCTGACACACACTTGTGACAGATATTTCGAGGCAAATAGTCGTCCGTCTCTAATATATCTATATTAGCGCAGAAACTCAGAACCGTGGCCAAGGTGGTACGCTCACCACACATGAGATGAGGCTTGAATAGGGAACGCCAGTGGAACGATTGCAGATTGCAAACGCGGCATAAGCGCGCAGGGCTACAACTGGCATCGCTGGATGTGCTCTCCAGATTTGACATTTCTAAAATCTAATTTCGTCTATTAATTTCCTAAATCCGTAACAAAAGAGAACGAATATTGTCTAAAAAACGTTATTTACGTTATTATTTACTTTGTACTTAATTCTACTTAATAGATATGCGAAATGCCAACTTATTTCACTTTGATGCATGCAACCCTACAAAAGCAACACTACTGTCAGCTGACGGGTTAGTCAACCAGTGTTGAAAAATTTGAGTTGAATTTCCTTCCTCATGCGCCCGGTTTTATCTAATAGCAAGGAATTTTGAGAGTGTTTTAACAGTGTTTTTATTAGTTAACCAGACATGAATATAGCATCAAGAATATTTTTTAGCTTTCGTCCAGCTAGATTCCGCAGGTTTTACCGATGTAGTCAAGACTGTCGTATCTCGAAATTGAATAATCATCAGTTGGCTCCGCTCGGCTTTAAAGAATTCAGTAGCACCAGTGGCGACAGTAAGTAGAAGGCAAGTTCAATGGAAACTTGAAATGGTAAAGCTAAATCTATTTTTCAATAGAAGAGAATATAGCTGGAGCTAGAACAGATGCACCTCTGCTATCGAAATTGTTTCCACAGACAGCCCCTGAGACTGATCCAGCAGTGGAACGTGAGCGCAAGAAGCGCGAGGAAGAAGAAAGTAAGGAGAATGAAAAGGCTTGGAAGCGCATGAAACTGGGGTAAGTACTACCTTAAATTCTCTTCTACGCAAAGCGATTTCTAATAATTTCCATTGCCTAAAGGTTTGCCATTTTCGGTGGCGGCGGAGTCACAGCCTGCCTCTGGGCTATCTATGAATTTGGTAAGCCAGAGCTAGATGCCGAGGGTCGTCCAATCACAGATGAGTTCTCCGACAAGCCCATAGTACAACAATATTTCCAACGTATGTGGAAATCGCTACACTACTACCAGAAAATGATCCAAGAGCCCTCACGGGCGAAATTATTACCGGATCCCCTACAACATCCATATGTCCAGCCACGCTACACCCTGGTTGTCGAAATGAAAGATGTCTTGGTGCATCCCGATTGGACATATCAAACAGGCTGGCGCTTCAAGAAGCGTCCCGGTGTCGATCACTTCCTCCAGGAGTGCGCCAAAGACTTTGAAATTGTTGTCTTCACTGCCGAACAGGGTATGACCGTTTTTCCCATATTGGATGCCCTAGATCCCAATGGCTATATCATGTATCGTCTGGTCCGTGATGCCACACACTTTGTGGATGGCCATCACGTCAAGAATTTGGATAACCTAAATCGCGATCTAAGAAAAGTCATCCTTATCGATTGGGATGCAAATGCAACAAAACTTCATCCCGATAATACTTTCGGCATCGCCCGCTGGCATGGCAACGACGATGATGTCCAACTCTTGGACTTAATAGCATTTTTGAAAAGTAAGCAATAAAACCATAAATAGTTTTTTTTATGCTCCAAGCTAAAAAAATTACCTTTTCCAGTCATTGCCCAAAACGATGTGGAAGATGTGCGCGAAGTTCTTCAATATTATCGTCAATTCGATGATCCCATCAGCCAATTCCGTGAAAATCAACGCAAACTGGCCGAACAAATGCAGGAACAAGAACGCATCGAACAGACAAAGACCAAACCGGTTGTCAAACAGTGGTCACGTAATTTCCTCAGCCGTCAGAAATAAATAAGGAAAATCCAAAAAAAATAATAATAATTTAAATAAATGAACAAAGTTTGTTTATTTCAAATGGCCATCAAATCCAGTTAATTTCATCTTCTTCTTCTTGCTCTGGGCTTAATTACCTTTTAAATTTAATGTGGCAAAATGCAATGACAACAACAACAACAACAGAAAACACAAATCAAATGCAAAAAAAAAGAATTCAAACCAAATAAAAACAAAAACGCAAAGACAAATGACGCTTTTTTTGTGCTGTAAAATAAAAATGACTAAAAATTGTATTTAATTTTTTTTTCGTTTCGTTTTTTTTTACAATTTTAGTTTATTTCTTTCAGTTTGGGATTGACCCGTTTTTTTTAGAATTTTACATAATTTTTTTTGTTTTTTTTTTTTTTTTTTTGATCAGCAAACGTTTTATATTTTTTTTTTAAATTTAATTTTTTTTTCTCGTTTGGTTAATCCATTGGAAGAGAGTTAATTCTCTAGAGAATTTGGGGGGGGAAACAGCTGGGATCTGTTTTGCCAAGAGCAAAGAGCTGGACTAACGCTTGCAAATATAAATTCTATATAAATCTTTATTTATTTTTTAATATAAATTTTTTTTTTATTATTTTAGCAAATTAGCAGTTGGGTGGGCTTCTCTTTGACTATAATAACATTTATTTATTTATATTCTTTTTCGTCAGTTTTTAAAGAAATAAAATTTAAACAAAAAAAATAAAAGTAATTTGGGCTTGTTGGAAGAATTTAGCTAGCTAAAAAAAAAATAAAAAAAATTGAAAAAAAAATAATTTTTTTTTAATTTTTGAAAAAAAAAAATTATTAGCTAATTTATTGATTTTTATTTTCTTTATTATTTTTATTTTGTAGGTTTTGTTAACAATTCTTTTATTTTTTTTATAATATTTTGTTTTTTTTTTTTCAATATTATTTTGGTCAAGGTAGTAGAAGACAGTTTACAGTTTTTAAGCCCTGATCCTTTAAGGAATCATCAATGATTAGAAAGCTTTAATATTTGTTTGGTTTTTATTTCAATTTTTTTTTTTTTTTTTATTTATAAATTATTTTTAATTTTTGGTGAAGAAGAATACTAAATGCTACCATTCTTTTCTTGTTTTACCCAATATACACACTATATAGAGAGAGAGATTTATATATATATATATTTTGTACATATATATATATATATTTTATTTTTTTTTACTTTTTTTGTTTTGAACTTTCAAAGCGTTACAAAAATAGAGCATTCGTACCGTTTTAATTTTGAATATACACATACATATATATATATATATAGTATATATATATATATGTATATATATGTATTATAATTTCTATATTTATTTAGCAAATGCTTTTATTTATTATTTATAAATATTATTATTAATTTGGTTTAAGGTTTTAAATCTTTTCTCAAGGCCTTTGAAAGAATTGAAAATTGTTGTAACTTTTGCAGTTTCTTTTTTATTTAATTTTTTATTATTTCTAATTATCTTGTAAATGTGTGTGTGTGTGTGTGTGTGTGTGTGTGTGTTGGTTAGGTTATTTTCAAAAGTGCAGGCAACCGAAGCTTTTTTGTTCTATTTTTATTATTATTTTTATATTGATTTTCTTTGATCTAGAAAGAATTAGCTTTCTCGATTTACGATTTAATTTCCTTTACTCTTCCTCTTCTCCTTTATATTTTGTGTATATTTGATCACAGCTTTTACAATTCTAATGATATACAAATATATGTACCAATGTATTTATATATATGCTATATATATATATATGTGTGTGTGTGTGTGTGAGTGCTTGTTGAGGGGAGTGGGGTGGCCGATGGATGAGTGCTTAAATTCGGACTGAAAAATACTGAAGGAATTAATTGATTGTTCATCTTAGCCAAAATAAAAAGACAGAGAAAAAAATTCGATTGAAAAGATTTTCAAAATTTTTTTTTGGAATTTTCCCCATTTTGGCTAATGTTTTTTTTTTATGGAATACTTTTTCCGATTTGCTGCGCTTTTGATTTTATACACAAACTGTACATATCCTATTTATTTTTTTTTTTTTTAGAATTAATAAGTAAATGTTTTTCATTTTTTTTAATTATTTTTATTTTTTTTTTACTTTTTATTTCATTGAAAATTTACTACAATATTTTCTTCCTCTTTCTAGTCAAAATATATATATATATATTTTTTTGTTTTTAATTTAATTAAAGTCTGGTACGACGGCTTATATATTCTGGAGTGTCTAAATTATTTCTCAAAAAAAAAAAAATTAATATTTTTTTTTTAGTTGGGCTATTTCAGATTTTTTGTAATTAATTATTTATTTACTATATAACTTTATTTATTTTTTTTATATAGTTTCTGAATTTGTTTTTACGGTCTCTCTTAGTTGCTCTGTTTATTTATTTTTTTCTATTTTTTTTTAGTTGATTGTAGGAAATTTGCAAATGAAATTGCTCAAAAAATTTTCGGCATTTAATTAATACGTTTTTTTTTTTTTTTAACAAATTAAACAAAAAAAGAAAAGTCTGGTAATATTGGCTTTGCCTTGTTTTTTTATTGACGATCCGTTGACTTTTTTTTGCGGACGGTTTCGAAAAAATTTCAATAACTTTTTTTGGGCTTGATTTTTTTTTTTATATTTTTTTTATTCAACTTTTTGGGTGGTGGGCTTACTCTCTCTTCGTATGCTTTTTGCTTTCATTTCCATTTACCTTTTGCTTTGCTTCGTTGTACTTTTTTTGCTGCCAACAATATTTCTTATTTTTTTATTTATTGTGAAAATGATTTGTTTTTTTTTTTTTTTTTTTTGAAAATTGTTTTTATTTTCTCATTTATTTTAGCTAGTTTTGTATTTGTTATATATATATATAAAAAAAAAAACATTGTTACATATACATTATATATATATATCGTGGGTTTATCAAATTATATATATAAAAAAATTATTAAATTATTAATTAATTACGTACACTCAAATAAATCATAATAATTATTAATAATAATAAAAAAAAAAAAATTTATCATATTTTCTTTCATAAAATTAATTTTTTAAATAAATTTTTAAATTCATAAAAGCGCAATTATTGAGCTTAAAAAAAAAAAAATAATAAAACAAAACAAAAATTTTTTCCTTTGAAAATTTCTTAAAAAAAAAATAAATATTTCATTTTTATTTATTTTTATTGTAATTTTAATTTTTTTTTTCTTTTTTGCTGTTGCGCTTTTAGGAATCTCAGTTTGATTTACATTTTAATCTTTATATTTTTATATATATATTTTTTTTTGTTGTTGTTGTTGTATGAATTTGATGTATAAGAAAATTTGCAAAGAAAATTAGCAGAAATTAACACTACACACTCCAAGTAAGCTATAAAAAATTTCCAGGGGTGCACAAAATAAAAATTATTTTATAAAAAAAAATTCTTCTTTTTTTTTTTTTTTTTTGTTTTTGTTTAACTGGAAACTCTTCTTCTTACACACATAAATTCTATATATAATGAAAAATTTATTTTTATTCATTTAATTTTTAATTTTTTTTTTGTTATTTTTGGGCATCATCCATAAACAATTCAGATTTGCACAGTACATACATACATACATACATACATACAATATATATATAAAACATAAATAATAATAATAAATTTTCTTCTTCTTCTTCGTCATCATTTTGTTTTAATTAATATACAAATACAATTACATTGCTAAACATTCAGAGCAATCAATCAAAGAGGAGGGTGGTGGTGGTTGGAGGGGGTATAGCGCACCCACATAAATAGCTACATACACACAGACACTTTGGTGCATATCCACTTAGCACCTTGTAGCACTCTTTTTGTTACAAAAAAAATAAAAAAAAACTAAAACGAATTTCCCAGCCCAGCAGAAAAAAAAAGAAAAACTAAAACAGATTGAATTCCCCCCACTTTGCTCTTTACTCCGAGTCCGGTTCACGCTCCTCGAAGCCAGCCAGATCGACCGTCTGCAGCATGCCCCGTGAATAGGCATACTCGATGAGGGCCAAATGACAAAAGACATACTGATCGGGCATTTGTATTGAATAGGCACGCTGGGCACGTATCTTCTCCACCGTACCCCGTATATCCGCCGTACCCACATCCTCCAGACGTGATATGCAAATGTCCAAAGTGATGAAAGTGCCTGACAAAAAAAAAAAGAAAAAAAAACAGAAATTTATTTTGTTTTTAACTATTTCAATTCGTTTGGTTATTTACCTGTACGTCCTATGCCCGCACTGCAATGGACCACTATGGGCGGACCCCGGGCATGACCAGTCCAGGTATCGCCCAGGGCCTGGACCAGTTGCGCCTGCTTGTCCCGTACCTTTTGCAAAAAGTTAAGCATTGCCGTGGCCGAGCTGGGCACACCATAATCCGGCCAGCTGGTAAATTGCAAATGTGAAACATTGCGGATTTCGTCAGTCTAAAAAAAAAAAGAAGAGAGACGGCAAAAAAGAGAGAGAGAAAGAAAATATATAGTAACAGATTTTATATATATAAATTAATGATAAAATTGTTACCTTTATGTTTCTCAATTCTAGTGAGGCAACTGTGTAATCCTCGTTGCACTCGACGCTAATTGTTCGCACATGGAAATTTCCAAACTCTAAGGAACTATCTTCAGTCGGCTCCCAATATTGGCCGCATTTAACACGTCCACGCTCCATCACGCGTGTCGTCATAACTATAACTAAGCAATTTTGTTCCCAGATCATGCGCCAAAAGTCCGGGGATGTCTTTGGTAATGGACCTGAAATCGAAATCAGTGAAATTATTTTTAAAAGTTCTTCCAATCGTTCTGAGTTTTAGGAGTTTCTGGACCTGTTACAACATTCCGGTTTCGAGTGGTTCTTACCCTCCCTTCTTATCCAACTCTAGGCTAAACATTCCTTTGGGGATCTGAATTGTTTGGTTTGAGAGATATTGGTGAGCTTTATTTATTCGATAGGATGATTCCGGCTGAAACCGGTTATCACACTGGTTCGACTCAATCGTCTTTAGTCTAGGGGTTTGTTCTGGCTGAAACCGGATACCACACTAGTTCGACTCATTTGTCTTCAGTTCTATGAGCCTCTCTGAGTGACCCTAACTTCCATTGTTCTAACCTAACCACTTCGAGAATATATATTCTATACCTTCTATGGGACCCAATGACAATTCCCAGAACCTATTCGGAAATCACCTTTTAAAGACTTGAATATGCAGACCGAGAATATATAGTCTATAGCTAATGGAGAGTTTGGAATCTATTCAAATCTATATAGATTTAGAAGGGCCAATAAAAACGTTTCGGTTTCAAAGGATTCTCTGTGTTTCCATAGACCTGATGACATGCTTAAAGTGATTTCTGTAATCCATACAGATTTTCAAGACTTTTGCGTACGAGAATATATAGTCTATAGTTTCTTATTTCTTGTGACTTCCCAGATCTCTTCAGTTTATTTAAATTCCGCAAGACCTGAACATCTTTTCGTGTGAGTCACAGTCCCAGTCTCAGGATCTAATAATCTTTAGAATATTCTAACAAGTCTTTCAAGTTCCCATCTAGAGTATATATTGCAATGCCCAGGGCAATCGAATGACATAATTGTCTAGACCTTAAGGTGGAAGCCATATGAACTCTGTGTGAATCTCAACCTCCATATTTAGGGGACCCCTCGCCTCGCCGCCATTCGCTTACCTTGAGTTGAAATATATGCATTCTTCTGTTTGTAGCCATCGACGAAATTCGCATTTATATAATCGGAGAGGGTATCGTCATCTTCGATATCTAGCACCACACGACTGTGATCATAGCAGAGCACATCGGTATAGCGATTTTTGGCCAAATTGTTGCGCATGCTTTAGGAAAGAGATAAGAGAAATGAGTTACTGGTGGAAGAATGGGAAGGAAGATGAAGATGGAACTTACCGCGCATGTTGAAAGGTGCCCTCGGGGGCACGATTCCGGATTTCTGCATACTCTTTGATTAGACCCTGACGTCCCAGATCTTTGACCATTTGGACAATGCTTTCAATGGACTTGGGATCACCATCTTGACCGGCCAGACTATCATCATCGCTGAAACCGGATGAGGCACTGCTTGGCGGATTTTCAGAATTCCAAAATTCCGCACCATTGCCAGCATTCCCGCTGCCACCGCCGACACCACCGCCACCACCATTTAAGGTGGCACCACCACCAGACGCACTCGTGGCAGCGGCAGTATCAGATCCATCACCATTACTCTGTGACTGGAGACCGCTGGTATTGAGCTTGAGCGTATTTGTTGTGGCACGATGACTTGGACTCAGTCCATTGATTGTGATGTTCTCGTTGGGTTCTGTGGTGCTGCTGGTGCTGGTGGTGTTTGTGGTGGTGCTGCTGTTGGTATTGCCAGCTGAGCTGGCCATTGTCGAGCCGTTGGTATTCTCGCTGCTGACGGTGACCACGGTTGTATTGTTGTCTGTCATTTGATGCACCGCACTGATTATGGTGGCTGCCGCATTTGTGGCACTGCCATTGCTAAGCAAAGTGCCTGTCGCTGCTGTTGCTGTTGTTGTGGCATTTGTGGATGCCACTCTGCTGGGGGAGGTGGCAAAGGGCGCCACCGTTGTGGGCCCGGCCCCCACAATATTGGCAAGCAGTTCGTCTTCACGATTCGTCATCGATTGGCGGCAACTCAGCAACCATGTGACGTGATCGATTTCCAGTGTTCCGCCCAAATGTATCGGCAGCGCCTCGCGCGGCACGTGCAGGCTAAGCTGCGGCACCGATACGGTAAAGACGCGTTCGCGCAGCTTCTCCCGCACAAAGAGCCGCAGAATTTTGAATGGGGCCTTGAACCACAGCGGTGCCGTCACAATTAAAACCTTCTCAAGTCGTGCCGGATAGCCACCCTGCAATTAAATGAAATTGCCAATAAACAAATGCAAAGGATTAGTAAGGCCGCCACAAACACTTTATCCAAATTATCTGTAAGCGAGTAGAGTGAAGGTCATTTCAATGTTACAGGTGGCAGTGTTTGCCGTATTCATTGTCAAATATAAATATAGAAAACTACCGTCGTAATTGGATTGAATTTTCAATTTGATTTCATTCACTTTTACTGCCCACAGAGGGACATTTGCCATAATGCGTTTCTCTTTCACCATTTTTTCCTTCCTTTTTTTTTCTTGTTTGTTCGTTTTTCGTTTTTGTCACACACGCTAAGGTCAAAAAATTAAAATCACAATGCACACACACACACACAGACATACACAGAGGCAGACCGGCATACATGCACCGAGGGTATTACACTATCCCTCTCTCTCATCAGTCTCTGCACTCACTCCCTCGCTCCCTCACACACACACAAACAAAATCAGTTGGCAACTTTTACAGATTCGTGGAAATGCATAAAATGGGAATAGACTAAGCAAAAAAGAAAAAAAAACAAGAGGAAGAGGAAAAATAAAGAGGGTTGGGTTCGTTGATAGCGCGCGTGGGATTTTTAATGACTTCTATTAACCCTTAATGGGATGGCTGAGGGAATTTGAATTAAAATCGAATTGATTTTCCATTCTAGTTTCCAATCATTTGTTTTATTTTTCTTGTCTTCGACTAATCCCTTAAGGGGGTGCGGGGGAATACTTTTCACTATTCTTCTTATTAGTTTTCTGTTTAATAATTCAAAGAAAATATTGATCGACTTGGGCAGTCCATCAATTCTGACATTCTTAGTTGAATTTAATAATTTATATTTAAAAAAAAGTCAATTTTTAAGGATTTTTGATTCTTTGCATTTTTTTTATCGCAAAAAATATTTTTTATAATTTTTTTTTTTTTTTAATGCTTTAATGAATTGTTTTATTTATTGTTTCAATTGAGATTTTTTTCTTTAATTTTTTTTTTTTATTTGAGGAATTTTTTACGATTTTTTTATATATTTTTTTTAAGAAATTTATTTTTTTTACATTTTTTTTTTTATAGATTTTTATTGCTTTAATATAAAGATTTTTCAACATTATTATTATTATATTATTTTTTTTTAATCTTTTATTAATACCAACACTTATATTATATTAAAAAAAAAATCTATAATTTGGTCTGAAATATTCCATTCAAAATTTTTTAGTTTTTGGATTTTTTATTATAAAATAAATCTTTTCTTTATTATTTTTTATAAGTTTATCTTCTCATAATTTTTGTATGATTCAATTTATTATTTTCATATAATTTATTTTAAATATTTTTTTTTTTTTTTAATTTTTTATTAATTTCATCTTCTTTCATTATAAAATAAATAATTTCTTCATTATTTTTTTATAAGTTTATAGGGATAATTTCTATATGATTCAATTTATTATTTTCATTTTTTTTTATTATTGTTATTTTATTATATTATTTCATTATTTTTATTAATTTATTTTTTTTTTTATGTAATCGAAATTTGTCTAGGGTTAAAAATGTCAGATTTTCCAATGTAATTCAAAATTAGCTTATTCAGATGGTCACGTCAAGTAAATTAGTATGGAAAGTGGGCAGCTCTACTAAATTGATGATCATTTTGTATGAGATTTGCTGTGTCATTTCTATTCTTATACAATTTTTCACCGGTTCATTTCTAAACTGAAGGAGTTGGCAGCCCTCGGCAACAAGGCAAATGTCGTACGAGAAGCAAAAAAAAAAAAAAAGAAAAGGAAGGGAAGGGAAAGACAAGCGAGAGTGCACTCTTCAAATTAAGTGAATAGCAAAACAAGAGCAAACACAAATAAACACAGAACACAAACAACACCGCAAAAAAAAAAAAAAAAAACGGAAAATCAGTGCAAAGCAAAATAGAAGAGGAAAAAAAAAATGCTGCTGATGGTTTGATTTAGTTGTTGTTGTTGTTGTCAACATCGTCGCATGCCTTTAGTTTGGCTCTAGTGCAGTCAACGCCAACAACAACAAGAAGGAGGAGCAGAAGAAGAAGAAGAAGCAGAGTCGCCGTACAACCTTCACCCAGTTGGAAAGCGTTGAAAATTTCATTGCGGCATTTTTCGATTGCACATGGGCAATTGCCGGGGCTTTGCTCCGTGTGCATTCATTGCCCCCGCCCAACGTAAGTAAAGCTTCCCCCCCTTCCAACCCTACACTCACCTCAACCACAAACAAAAAGGAAGAAGAAGCAAAACTAAAAGCTTTATTAAGCCACTCGTGTGTGTGTGTGTGTGTGTGTGTGTGTGTGCCAAAAGTTTGTTTGTTTGTTTGTATTTGTGTCATCGTCATTTAGTTTATTGGCTTGCGCTGGTTTCTCTTGATTTCACCACCACCCTTTTGGTTGGGTCAAAGTCCAAAAGGTAAAACAGAAGAAAGAGATTAAGGCCACAAGGTGGGCGGGTGGGGCTTGGCTGGGCTGGGCTGGGTCGAGCCAGCAGAAAGTAAAATCTTTACATCATTTTCAATTATTCAATTTAAATTGAATGCTCGTCGCTTTACATTTTTGACATTTAATTAAGGAATAAAAAGAAGAACAAGAAGAAGAAGAGAAAATGTAAAATGCGCAGCAAATTTTGAGCCTTTGACCATTTCCTCCCCTCCCCCGCTCATTCTTGGAATTAAAAGTTCGTCTGAAAAAGGAAGACAACATTTCTGGGAAATAAATAATCCTATTGATTAGAAAGAAATTGAAAATTCCGAGAATTTTTTTTTTTTTTTTTTTTGGAAAATTTTCCATTTTATTTATTTATTTGACGTTTTCTTGTCGTGTCGTTTTGTGTGTCAAAACCGGAAAACAATAATCGTCATGTCATATCATAATTATAAAGTTCCTGGAAAATTTGTATTCCTCAAAGAAATGCAAAAAAATAAAAATTTTTCTCTCGAAATTTTCTGGAATTGAGAAAAATATAATATTTTTTTTGAAACAGAAGAGGGCTTTGATTACTTTTCGAAAAAAACAAAAGAAGATTCCAAGAATGAGAATACAATTGTCTGGACTATCGATTCACTTTCGATGGAAAAGCCAAATTGAAACCTATTGTCGTGATTGTAAATTGAATATATATTCAATATGTCATAGTTCTTTGGAATATGCCTACCGTATGGGGGGGAGGGGACTATCGATTTGTTGTCAAAATAAAACATGATGAAGAAACCTTGAAAGTCTCGGTGACTGCTGCTGGCTCTCTTAGGAACGAGTGAGGTCTTGATTATCTATCGATTTGTATTCGATTGGATTGGTCCTTCTAGAAAGAAGGCCTTAGGCTAGCTCTCAAGGTCTTGACTATCGACTCGGAATGGGATTGGGGACTACAGATCAAACTTAAAGGATCTCAGGATCCTTGAGAGAAGACGTTTGCCTACGTTGCCTTGATTCGTTCAGAATCAATATGAATTGCCCAAGAGTACTCCAGATTGGTTCTAACGATAAAGTTGACGAGAGCCTAGAAAGCCTTCAATTCTGGAAAGATTGGATCTGTCCTACAAGAAGATAAGAGTCAGACAAAGACATTTTCATCCTGGACTATATAAAATTCTGAGTTTAATGAGCTTTATAAAATTTCGATAGACCGACATCGATAACTTATCGCTGACTGTACCTAAATCAAATCAGCCTTAAGCTAAACCAGGAGACAGACAGTCGGAAACCTTTTCAGATATCGATAACTGAAATCCTCTGCCAATATCCAAAAATTCCTCAAACGAAATAATCGAAACATTACCAAGTTAATAACACTATCAATTTTCCTATCAATTTTCTTGGAATTTTCAACGAAAAATTCTAATTACTTTTTGGTCGGTTTCTGTTAATTTCTTCTTCTTCGGCTTATTTTTTATTTATTTAATTGGCCACGTGCCATTTCGATTTTTGCCAACATTTCATTTTTAATAAGCAAATCAATATTTGTTGTTGTTGTTTTTGTTGTTTTTTGTTCATTAATTTCCCATTTTTCTCATTGGCAGCGCGCAGCCAACAATTGCGAGGAGCAAATTGTAAATTAACCCATCACAAATTATGCGGGTGGTGGGGCAAGGGGCGAGGGGGGGGGGAGTCATGGCTTTAAAAGAGTGACAGCTTCCTCCCCTTTGCCACCACACACTCCGTGAATCCTTGTTGGAAACATTTGAATTGCGTTTATGAGAGTCGTTGGGCCATTTGAGATGGCAAAGAACCGCACCACCCGGCACCCCTTAACCCTCTCATCCCCTCCTCATCCTTGCCGAGTGTATTTGTTTATGTTCTTTTGTCTTTTGTTTCAATTACAGATCTTTTGTTTGTGCGACTGTGGGCTGGCCCTCCCCCCTTTCAGTTAGTCAAGTAAAACTTGACTGTTATTGCAGTTACATTGGAGGTGGAAGAAGGTGGTGGGGGGGGGGGGAGGCAGGGGAGCGGGCCAGAGAGTTGTGAAAAGTTGCCAAGGCAACTCTTGGCCAGATTGCATCATCAGCATTCACAGCTCAACGCTTTATTTGCTCCTTTTTCACACACACACACACGCACACACACACACATAGAGACACATGTATCCATACACTGAGTAGAGCAAAGCCGCCTGAGGGCACCCTCACATTGGCACACAAGACAAACAAGAGGAAGACCCCCCCCCCCCCCTACATTTCATATTTGCACATGGCTTGCAATTCAAAGAAGAAGAAGAAACAGAAGAAGAAGAAGAGAAGGATGAATGAATGACTGAATGCTTGGAAGGTTGCTCTGCTGGTCTCAATGACTTGGACGAGTCATATCAAATATTACTACATATGTGTAGGTGTGTGTGTATATATGTGTCTGTGTGTGTGTGTTTGTTTATTTTCCTGGCCCCTTCGCTTCAGCCAACTTTCACTTGACCAAAAAAAACAAAAATTTTTTTTCTTACAAAAAAAAAAAATTGTAATAAAAAATTCAAACATGTCCTAAATAAATATTATTTCTCATATACAAAAGAATTTATTTACTTATTTCATAATTCCTCCCCCTCTCTCTCTCTTTCACCATTTTTTTTTTTTAGGTTCAATAAACTTGCTGAAAAATATTCTTATCTGATTTGGGTAGAGCGATTAGTTTCAAGGGCTTTTATAATCTTAAGTAAGACAGGAAAGAGGGGGTGTGCGGGGAGACAGAAAAGATCTTGATCTTCTCAGAGATATATGGGGTCTACCCTAAAATGTCCAGAGCAAGGTCAAAGAGGTCTAAAAAGCTGGCAACAGTCTTCTACCGCCGATATCTCCCCTTATCTTATCTCGTCTAACAAATTCCAAGAAACCCTCAAAGAGAGAGAGAGAGAGCGAAAAACCCAGTGACGTCATCTGGTTTGGGCTCTCTTTTTTTGTGAAAATCATTTTCAATATTCTTGATGGCCGACTGGCTGGTTGGTTGGTTGGTTTGTTTGCTTGATTCGACTGGCCGATTTATTTATTTGTCTACACTCACACAAAGTGGCCAACTGATTTGCATAAAAACACTAAAAAAAAAAAAAAAACTACAAAATTTTTTATTTTTTTTTTTGTATTTGCTGAGTGAGCTTCTACAAAAAAAAACAGAAAAAGAAGAAGAAAAAATTGTTTGCTTATTTTTTTTTTTTTTTTTGTCGCTTTCACTTGTGCCATTGGGGATTTCCCCCCTCTCTCGAGAGTGTTGTGGCAACTAGTTTATTTTTTTTTTTTTTTGATTCATTTATATATACATAAATTTTACATATATTTTTGAATTTTTTTATAACTGTTGTTATGCTTTCGGCATTGAAAAATGCGTATGAGTATTTTATTTAGGCGCCTGCCTACGCTTCAACAAAAACGCTTCCAAAAAAAAAAAAAAAAACTGTCGTGTCGAAGCTCAGCTGACTCAGCTTGGATTAAAAAAGGGTAAATAAAAAATATAAACGAGAAGACAGGTTAACCTCGCACCGGCTCGGCTTAAAAACTCTTTGTTTTTGTCGGAAAAATTTAAATAAAATTTCAATTAATTTTATGATTTTTTCTTTTCAAGATTTCAGGAATTTCAAATAAATTTCATATAGCAAATTTTATGAAAATTGTTCAAGAAATATTTGAATTACTCCTGAGACCGACGACCTGGATCACTCTTTGATTTAGTAGTTCGATTCAGCTGAAATTTTGTAGACTTATGGGTCTTTGAGTAAGTTCTTCATATATCAAATTTGTTCAAAAATGTTCAATGGATTTCAGAGATATCTCTAAGCCCGATTTGGGCTTGCACGATAAATTGCTACGACCTAAGTGAAACTTTTTAGATATTTCTAGACGGCGCTTTCATATTTCCATAAATTGAGGCAATAGTAACTCCAGTGGTACCTTCAATCTATATGATATAGCGTTCCGTTCAAAGTGAAACTGGGTACATATATCCAACTATAGAGACGTCTTTATAATATCAAGTTTGAAAGAGATTGCTTAAAGGGTTTCAGAGATATCACCAAAAACATTTTGAGAACAAGGTTACTGCTCAATGGGCCTCAGAGATAACCCCAAGACCTATTACTAGTCTGACCGTCCAGGCTATATCAATACCATCAATTTCTTCCACGACAAATTAGGCATACTCCTCTTGACAAAAAGAGTACACAAACAGGTAGATTTTTGTCAAGGAAATAGGAGGGGAAAAAAATCACCTCAAATCGAATAGCCCCAAATAAATGTTTATGTTTTTTTGATGATGAGTCAACCTGGCAAAGTACGAAAAAAAAAAAAACATAAACCTTCAAACAATTGACAAAGGCCCACGCCAACACACACACACACACGCAACTCAAACATCAAATTTAATAAATAAACAAAAGCTACAACAACAACAACAATAAAAGTGAGCTATATATTTTTTCCTTCCATTGTTGTGGGGCAGAAAGAAAGCTTAGTAATATTTAAGTTGGCATATGATTTGTCGGTGGAGTGGAGGGGGGAGGGGGAAAAAGCAGGGTAAGGGGGGGTACCAAGTCTGCCCACATTGTGGGCGGTTAAATAGCCGGGGGGCCTCCACTTGTCTACACACTTGTAAACCTGCAAAAAAAAAATTACACACACACACTTGTGGGGCGAGTGTGAGGGGGGCTGGGGAGTGGGTGAGGAGGTGAAGGGAAAATCTGAAAACAAAAGAAGTACATCAAGTTTCGAGTTAAACGTGCGTTGGCATGCATTTCATTTATAATTTGTTTCTGGTCGGAGGGAGAGGGAGAGGAAAGAAATGGGGGAGCTCCTTTCAAGCAAATCCTGCTTCTTGTTGAAATCAGCTTAGCCTGCTGACAAAAGTTGAAAAAGTCAGCGAGTAAACAGAGGAAAAGGAAGAGGAAATTTTCGAATGCCAAAAGTGTTATTTAATTTGGCTGAATAAATCATTTAAATCAGATTTAGTCAGGACTAAACAAAAAACCAACAAATTGATTAAAATGTTGAAGGAATTCAAAAATACTTTCGAGGTTATGAAAAGCTTCCAAGAGTTACGAGAGACTCGAGAAAAGTCACGGTAGCTTAATTATCTTGGTATTCCCTGAAGTCGCTTGAATAAGGAATAAGCTATGGATTATGCTGGGGAATTTCGGGGCCTATCTAGGTCTTCCCTGGAGCCTGAAATTTTGAGCGAAAGACTATGGAATCTGCTGGGGAATTTTGAGGATTATTTTAGAGTTCTTGGTATTCCCTGAAGTCCCCTAAAACTTCCGAACCTTTAAAGAAAAAAAAGCAATGGAATCTGCTCGGGACTTTCCCGGCTTATTCTAGGGTTATAAGTCTAACCTGGAGTTTCTTGAAAGTTCTGACCCTTTGAATGAATTTTGTGGCCTATTCAAAGGTTTTTGGTCTTCCCAGGAGTCTCCTGAAAAATACCCCAGAAGTGCCAGGAAAAATACTATGGAATCTGCTGGGGAATTTTGAGGCCTATTTTTGGGTTCTTCATCTGCGCTGGAGTCTCTGAAATTTGAAGGAAAAAACTATGGAATCTGCTGGGGAATTTTGAGGACTATTTTAGGGTTCTTGATCTACCCTGGAGTCTCTGAAATTTGAAGGAAAAAACTATGGAATCTGCTGGGGAACTTTGAGAACTATTTTAGGGTTCTTGCTCTACCCTGGAGTCTCTTGAAAGTTCTTTGAATCTTTGAGAAAAAGCTTATAAGTTTAAGGCCCATTTTAGGTCTTCGGAGTATTCAGGAAATATTTTCAAGCTGACCGAAACTGATATCTTCTGGAATTCGCTGGGTTCCGAAAAGATAGGAAAAGCTTTTTGATTAGAAAGAACTCCAAGCAAAATCATCTTAGAACTACCAAAAAGAATGATCAGACCAGAAGAGTATGGCGCCCCTCGATTATTCCCTTGATAAGTTCAATCAAAGAACCAGTTCGGAATTGGTTGCCCTGGCCAGTCAAAGTCAGGGCGTAATCAGTTAGACCATGTTTATCTTGAGCTGACTCATTTTCTGGCCATATTGATAATCAGCTCGACTACAGTCTGGATAAAGTTCAACGCGAATGGTTATCATAAAAAAGCATATTTACTCCACTGCGGTTGACAAGATTATCGCTAAATAAAATTAACTTCTCAAATATTGAAAAAGTGAGAATAAAGAAGAAGAATAAATATCAAGTGTGTGGCCCATCATCAGTTTTGCTTGCCAGACCAAAATTGGTCGAAGCTCTTTATTTGGCTTGCAAAAAAAAAAAAAAAAAAAAAAAATCATAAAATAATCAATGAAATTCTGAATGAAATTCTTTTAGGCTAATCAGCGTCCGGTCGGCAACGTGTCACGTTTTATCAAAAAAAAAAAAAAAAAAAAATGTATAAATAAAAATTTCATTGTGAAATTGAAGAACTTTTTTTTATGAGCCTTTGATAAGTCGAAAGATTTATGGGATAAAAAAAAAAAAAACAATTGAAATTCTTAGGAAAAAAATAAAACCAATTAAATTCTTCAAGTCTTAATAAAAAAAAAATAAAATAAAATAATAGTAAAGACAGCTTTTCTATTTGGATTGTTGCTTTTACCATATTTGATTTATATCTTTTCCATCAGTCAGTCAGTCAGTCAGTTGGTCTGGCCTATTTGCCTGCCTGTCTCGCGGGGCTTGTCGTCTGGTTGACAAAATAAAATCTACTATAAATACTTATAATATATATCTGGATATATACATACATGCAGATTCCCATATACTTTATATATCCGCATATATGAGTGCTTTTCAACGTTAAATAAACAATAAAAAGTTCAAGTAGAAAGCCAAAAAAAAAAAAAAAGAGACAACAATTTGTCATGGCGAAATTATTTTTGGCTGCAAGTAAACTTTTTTTTCCCCTCACCCATCCCCCCCTCTTTCTTAGACTCTTGACACTCTATAGACTATTCAATGAGCTCCTTGTCCCTCCTCCTCCTCCACTTCCACTCCCTCTTTCTATGTGAGAAAAGACGAGGTCATTCATAGCTCAAGGGTTGCCTTTATTCCCATTTTATGAGCAGCAAAAAAGTAGTAAAAATAAATAATTTACTTAAAATACATCAGTCTCCTTGGGAGTCAATTTGAGGACATAAAAAGTGTAACCAAAAAAAAAACGAAATTTATTTCATTTTGATTATAATTCTTTGGGTTAGTGAAATGGGACCATCTCTACCCAAGATGTCAGGGAACTTTTTAGCCCTGAGAGACCTTGAGAATCCCATAAAACTATTTCAAGAATTTTCTTGGTTTGAAGAGACTTTTGGAAACTATTTCCTGTAATCTTAAAGGTTGAAAGAGTTCTTCTTGGATCAACTTGAATCTGTGGTTTAACTAGAAAATTAATGGGCCCCCAATGAAACTATGTCAACAAGTCCCCCAAGACTTCCCAGAATTTTAGAACTTTTCAGTTAGTTTAAAAATATTCTTGGATCAATTAGAATCTGGCTTAATTTTTCAAGCCACAAATTAGTCTGGTTCGAAGAACCCTGAGAAAATTAAAGACCCCAAATGAAACTATGTCAACAAGTCCCCTGAGGCTTTTGCGTTCTGACAATTTTGTAACTTCTCAGAGACTTTATAAGCTTGAACATTTCAAAGAATTTTTCTTGGATCAATTTGAATCTGTGGTCACAAATTAGTCTGGTTCCGAGAAACCTAGAAAATAAATGGACCCCAATGAAACTATGTCAATAAATCCCCCGAGACTTTCCAGAATTTTAGAACTTTTCAGTTAGTTCAAAAATATTCTTGGATCAATTAGAATCTGGCTTAATTTTGAGGTCACAAATTAGTCTGGTTCAAAGAACCCTGAGAAAATCAAAGACCCCCACTAAAACTATGTCAACAAGTCCCCTGAGGTTTTTGAGTTGTGACAATTTTGTACATTTTCAGAGAGCTTGAACTTTTCAAAGAGTTTTTCTTGGATCCATTAGAATGTGGCTTAATTTTGTAAGACCCAAATCAGTCTGGTTCAAAGAGCCCCGAGAAAATCAAGGGCCTCCATTAAAACCAAGTCAACAAGTCGCCTGAGGCTTTTGAGTTCTGACAATTTTTATAATTTTAAAGAGTCTTTAAATATTCTCGGATCAATTTGAATCAGTGGCTTCGAAGTAGTCTGGACTCCCAATTAAACTTTCTGTGAAAAAATTTCTTTAAATAACTGAAGACCACCCCCCCCCCTCCCCTCAAGCCATTAATTCCTAGAATTTTAAAGAGGCTTATTCTATAGTTTGCAAAGAACTCAAGAGAGCTTCTTGGTTAATCCTGAGATTAGAAACTCCATTAGAGGCCATTTGGACAAGCTTCGACCTAAGCTAAAAAGCTTTTTCACAGATGTTTTTGCTTTCACTTTGACCACTCATTACTTTTTCCGAGAAAGAAGAAAAACACCAACTAACGGTAAAAATAATTCATCGAAGAAGCACTCGAGAAGCTTCCTGGAACTATAACTTCCACCTGGTCCTGACAGACACTTTTCTTATTGGAATTTGATCAAAAATAATTGAATAATCAAAAAATGTTTTTTTGCTTAATTTTCCGGTTAGTTTAATAAGTCATTTAGAGCCAAACAAAATCTGGCTTTAACCTACAACAACAACAACAACAAAGATGATGACGACGAATCTTGAATCGTTTGGATTTTATATAGGTTTTTGTGTTTTTGCAATTGTCCAAATAATTGTCAAGTGTTTTTTTTTTCTCTTTGTTTGATTTGATTTTTATATATATAATAGAATTTACTGACTGGGCTATATCTGTGGATATAGTATATACTATATAATCGGATGTATCTATAAATTGTTGTTGTTTTTTGTTATTGTTTAATTGACTTTGGTTTTTTGTTGTGAATTTGAATTTCGCACAATTAAATGACACACACACATACACAGACACACACACTAACACACTCACACTTGAAAAAAAAATAAATAAATGCGACACCTGCGCTAATTTTTTCTGTGCAATTTCAATTGCTTTGTTTATGTTTTTTTTTTTTTATTTATTTAAAATTTTTTTTTAAGTTTTGGAAAAATATTTGTGTGTGTGTGTGTGTATTGAGTTAATTGCCTGCATTTTGTGGCATTACACAATTGGTAATTAAAACAAAAACAAAGATTACCCAGCCGACTGACAGCGTCTGCGATGAAAGCCTTCTCTGTGTAGCTGGAAACGGAGACGGTGGCAAAGGCGAAGGCGGAGACGGAGGAGGAGGAGCAGGCGCAGGAGGTGTAGCTCAACTTAGGGCAGACACTATACACGCTTGGCCTTTTATGTTTTCATTTTTACACTTGTAGATACTTTTTTTTTTAGTTTAGTCTGAAATTTTTTCTTTTTTTTCACTTTTATATTTTTTGAGAGTTGAGTTGAGTTGGTTTTCGGATTTTTATGTTCTTTCTTTAGATTTTAGATAATTTCATCTATGAAATATTTAAAACACTTGCAGCTGCTGCTGCCGCTGCTACTGCCAATGCTGCTGCTGCTGCTGCTGTGCCAAACTTATAGATACTTTTCACCATACACATACACTCGTACACTCTGACCACCAGAGTCAGCGGGTTGTTATGCTTTTTTTTTTGGGAGGGTTGCAGAGAGCAGGACAACAAAACTGCACGGATTCTTTTTGATTTTTTTTTTTTCACAGCACCCGAAAAAAATATAAAATAAAATTATATATTTATGTATATTTTTTTTTATAAAATTATTTTTGGTATCGCCCGAAACTTGGGTGAAGGCGACAAAAAAAATTCGTTATATATTTTTAAGTTATTTCAACTTTTCTATTTGATTTTCTTTCTCAAATTTTTTTTTATTTGTTGTATTTTTATATTTTTGCGACAGATTTTCTTTTTGGCTTGGCGCGACATGAAAAGCTGAACTGCGTCTGTTTTGCGACAGCGGCTAAAGCAACGGTGACAGCGACGCTGGCAGCGGCAATAATGTGCACTACGCCGGCGCGCTCAAAAAATCGAAAGAAGAAAACATCAACCACCGTTAGCAGCGCACCACTCCGTCCCACTCGGGTGGTTAGTATGCTCTTTGGTCTGGCAATGCTCTCTCTTTCTCTCTCTCTGCTGTCGGCTTAACGCTGCAGCGTTGCCAGGTGAGTTGCGAAACACACCCCCAATGGGGTGGCTGGGCCTATGCTAAAATCGCTTGCTCTCTCGCGCGCTCTCGCTCTCTTTGAGAGAGTCAATTTGTTTGTTTTTGTTGTTATTTGGCAGACAGGTAATTTGTTGGACAAAAAGAGGGTGGGTTCAGCTGCCAGTCAAATCAGGGTTGCATTTCTTTTATTTTTTTTTTTTTTAGATTAATCAAGGCTTTTTGAATTAACTGTAAATTTTTTCGAAAATTAAAAAAAAATTAACTACAAATGGAAACTGTCAAAATTGGCACACACACACTCACACACACGCATAAGGCATATGTCAACGCATAATTAATTTGTTTCAATTCGTTTGAAAACCAAATGGGAGAATATGACAATAGCCAACAAATGTTTTGAGAAATAACAAATGTGCCAAAAAATAGAGAAAAAAAGAAATTAATCTTTTTTTATTGTCTGTGTGTTTTTTTTTAAGAAGAAGAGAAATTTACGTAGGTGACTTAAAAAAAGCAACCGAAAAAATATTTATATACTTATATGTACATATATACTTCTATTTTTTATTACTCAACATTTTATTTACCAATGTTGGAATTTTTTTGTTCATGATCAGAAATATCCGAGTTTAATCTTATCTACAAGTTTCGATAGAGCTAAAATAAACACACACAGAAAACAAAAAATTGAATTGTTGATCTTTCCTATTTTAGTCTGGGCAAGAACCCAGCCCAGGCTGCTTTGCTTGATCTTCTAGTCTAGACAAGAACCCAGCCTGTTTTGGGTTGGCTGACTAATTCGGCAGGTGTAAGTCTTGGCTAGTTTTGTTTTGACTTTGACTAAACAATTTAAACTGTGCTTGTGCTGTTGTTGTTTGTTGTTGTGATTCTTTTTTTTTATTATTAGACGTGCGCTTGTAATGCGGAAACACAGACAACAACAACAACAACAAAAACAGCATGTTGAAAATAATTGAACACGTTTTGGGTTTGTTGTTGTTGTTGTTGTTATTGTTTTTGTTTTTATCGTGTTGAACAAATTATGCAGCTATATACTTTGTGTCAGTGTGTGTGTAGTTTTCATTGTTGTTGACTTTGACAGAGAAAATTACAAATTACGCCGGTTTTGAAAATTATTTGCATTTTTAGTTTTATTCTCACACTTTAAATGCAATTTAAGGTCACCCATCACATAATAGTACATATATATACATATCCAAATAATATATATTACTTTTTCTTGTATTTGTATTTATTTATTTATTTACGTCAAACGGTCGGTCAGAGCGAACAACAATGAAGACACGCGAGACTGGTTGACTTCGATAAAATAAAATAGCTTGGGGGAACCATGAATGAATGAATACCTTCTCTTTGGGATTATAAAATATTTTGGCATAAAATATATAAAATTATTTCTGTATGTGTATGTGTGTGTGTGTGTGTGTGTGTGTGTGAACTATAAATAAAACCGTATCAATATAGATCAGAATCTATAAAATAGCTTTGCTATAGGAGCGAGAGAGACAGAGCTAATCTCTCGGGTGAGCCGGTAAAAAGAAACACTGAAAACTTCAATAACTCGAATTCCTCTTGTTCTTCTATTTTTTTATTCTTATTTTTCATATTTGATGTTATTGTTGTTGTTGTATTCAAAAGGCACGCGTCGGAAATATCCAAAAAGAATAAAAAAAAAAAAATAAATAAAACGGCAACTTCACATCACGAATAACTTAACGTCAATGGCAAATGTTGTCTAACATAAAAGAAGCACAACAAAAAAAAAATATAGTGGAAGAAGAAGAACCGGCAATGCTTCACCAACGTAAACGTACACACGACGACGACGGCGGCGATGCGCACACATGGAAAACCCAAAAACAAAAAAAAAAACAACAAAAATAAAGCACTCACACGTTATAAAAGGGAAGAAGCTTTAAGCAAACGACGTACGTTTCTTTTATTTTATTTTGATTTTTTATTTTATTTTATTTTATAATCAATCTATTGCGTTCGGTTCGACTAGAACACGTCAACTGAGTTAAGTTAATAAAGTGAAAGATAGCCACAAGGCAGGCAGGCAAGGCAAAACAAGGCAGACGGTAGACCAAAGCAGCTGCGCAAGCAGCACAATATTCGTTGGGAGAGCCAACGCGCGTGAGACTGAGTGGGAGAGAGAGAGTGAGAGCAAAAGAAAAAAACAAAAAGCGAGAGTGACTCTACATTTTGTGTCTGCGTCTGTGTGTGTGTGTCTGTGTTTAGGGCAGCGCACATGACATGTGTGAAATGCAAATAAAAAGTAAAGCTCTTTTTTTATTTCGTTGCAATAAATGTTTTTTTTTATTTTTTGTCAAAGAGAAGTTCAATTTTTTTTGGCAAACGCTGCGTATGCGTAATCTATGTGCGCGTCTCAGCTATTTGCCAGGTAAGAGTGTGTCAGCCAGTTGCGCATTTGCCGAGACACCCTGTGCGCACGGAGCGAGAGAGTGCGAGAGAAAACTGAAGAAGAAGCTTAAGCCAGGGCACAGTGTGACCGAATTGATTAATTTTTGGCATAAATTGTAATTAAAAATTATCAAGCAGAAATTAATTAAAATTGACCTAGATTTTTTTTTTACGAAAAAAACTATATAAAAATATTAACCGGAAAGCGGTATTGGCTTTTCAGAAGAAGCTGTAACGCTTTTCTGCAGAAGCTTGAACAATTCTGCGACATCGACATTTTTTCCGGAGAAGCTAAAGCATTTTTGCGAAATCAACGCTTTTCCGGAGAAGTTTAAACACTTTCGCGAATTTTTTTAAAACTCGAACAACTTTCATGGGTTTGATCAAAGCTAAATTTTGAGCCAGTCGATGAGCAGACCACCCCCATAACAAATATATTTTCTTTCATCAAATTTTTAAATAATTTTTTTTTGTTTGAAGGAAAAAATTTCTAAAACTTTTTTTTTTAATAAAAATTTTTTTGAAAACAAATTATTTGGTCTCCTAAAAACATAAATTATTTAGAAAAATATATTTTTTGAAAAATCTTTGTCAATAGATTAAAAAATATTTTATGTTATTATTTTATTATTATTTTTTTTTTACCCTTTTATCACATATTTTTTTTTTATTATTATTATTATTTTTCTTTATCAAATAATTTTATTTATTTTTTTTTTTTCTTAATCAAACATTTTTATTTCACTTTTTTTTTTTGTTCAAAAAAAGAAATATTTTTTTGTGTATTTTTCTCCTTTTTTTCATACACAAAATTAAAAAAGTTTTTGTTAACAAATTGTACAAAATACAGTGAAGCCGTTTTTTGTTTATGAAAAAAATAATTTTGTTTCTTAAAAAGACCAACAGATTTTTAAGAATTTTCCCCTACTTCTCTTTATCAAATTTATATCACAAACAATTGAAGAAATTAAAATAAAGTTAAAGAATTATCATTAATTTTATTCATTTATTTTTTATATTTATTTATTTTATATATTCAATTCTTTGTTTTATTGTAATTTCAGTGAAAATAATTTTTTGATCACTTTTGTAAGCAATTAATCAAATAAACTAAATGAGACAATTTTTAGTACCCAAAACTAAAGACTCAGCCCACTGTGCCTAGGTTGCGGGAGCAACCAGCACAGCAGCTGTCAAAATCAGCCAAATTGATAAATAAAAAAAAACACACACACACACACAAGCAAATTCCAAACGTGCGTTGCGCATACGCGATTTACGCTCACCTCAACAACTTCCTCTCAGCTTTGCTTGTTCTCTTCCTTCCTCTTCTTTTTTGTTAATAAGCAAAAGTCAAAGCAGAGTTTTTTCCCCTTCTTCTTCTTCTTTTTAGTTGTTAAATATGCGTCGCCCACACAAAAACAACAGCAACAACAACAACAAAGCTCAAAGCGGCATTGCGTAGCGTCGCGCCGTAACTTTGCGACGCCGACGACAACGCTGACGACGACGTCGTCACTCACTCAAAATTGTTTTGACTTTAATTTGTGAGTTTTTGATTTTTTTTTTTTTTTATCGAAACAACTGTGCACATACAAATTAAATGGAAATTATTAAATGACTAATACATATGCTAACATTTTGTAATAAATAAATAAATAAAAAAAAATGATGCATCACATTTTTTTTTTCTTCTCGTTTCTTTTGTTTTGATTGCTTCTCTCACAGTCGAGTAAAACGTAATTTAATGGAAAATCATGAAATAAAAAGCTACCTGTTGTGCTTTGTTGTTGTTGTTTTGCTCATGTAAATAAGCAAGCAAAAAAAAGAAAAGGAAATAAATAATCAAATTGCGTCTTATTCGAAAGCTTAAATGTTTTCGTACTTGCTTTTCCCTTGGAATGCCGCCCCCTCCCCTCCCGCCTTCCGCTGACCCACCCACGCAATTTGGGACTTTTTTGTTGTTGTTGTTTTAGTTTTGTGCTGTTTTTTTTTTGTCGAAAATTTCAGCGTAGGTTGGAACCACAAAGAACGCCTACGACAAAAAGGACCGCTTAGCAAGTGGGAAGGCCAACTCAAGCAGCGAGGGGTGTTTATAAAGTTTTGCAAAAATGCTTTGGAATGCCGGCTCAAACTTTTCAATAAGCCCAATTTGACCGTGTGTAGGAGTCTTTTTGGTCCATCAGTATTGCCTGTATTTTGCTCTAAGTTCAACAACTTCCTAGGCCCGTCACCCCCCGCCCCCCTCTCGACCAAGAGTTGCCCTCGCTATGCATTGCAAAAGGATTTCCGTGAGCTCTTTTGTATCGGTGGCCGGGGCGTTTTTGGCTTTACGCTTCGTGATTGGCATACATAAAGAGAGATAGACAGACAGAGAGAGTGAGAGAGAGGGAGATAGCAATATGTGTGTTGGGCCCCAAAAAAGGGGGTTGCATTGAAATTGCAATACTGACCCAATTTCGATGGAGACAAATACACACACACACAAACACACACGCACGGCTTGTCAGAAATTGAAATATTTCAAGTGAGCCGCCGCAGCACTCAAATTCATAACTTCTTCTTCTTCTTCCCTTCTTTATCTTTATATTTTGTCTCTGCTCTTTTGTCCGTCGACCCACAAATTCAAAAAAAGAAAAGAAAAAAATTTATACAAGCTAAACGCCAAATTTGACGCATGACATCAAAAGCCAACGAAACGAAACATAATTTTTTGCTTCAAGACATTTCCCAAGCAAGCGGAGCCAAAATAAGCTCAACAAGAAGAAGAAGAAGAAGAAGAGCATTGCTATGATTTTTTTTTCAAGTTTCTGATAGAATGCGACTCGACTCTAAGTTTGACTGGGCTTGGTGGTTTGGCTTCCTTTTCTTTACCCCAAACCACCCCCACCCCCCCCCCTCCACCCACCCACCTCACCGCTTGACACACATAAGAAATTGAAATAGTTAAGCGCAAGCAAGCATGCCATGAGCAACAACAACAACAACAACAACAATATGATATAAAAATATATTAATAGAGATAAGCATATTTAAAATGAAGAAGAAGAAGAAGCAGCAGCATAAAGGAAATTAAGAGGGTCACACTTTTTCATGCCAGGCTGAGCAAATTAATCGATTTATAGGGCATGACTATATTTATATGTCTTCATTGACCTCGGACAATAAAAAAAAATATATATATATAAATAAAAAAATATATATGCCAAGAAAGGACAGTTTAATTTGGAATATGGCTAGATATTTCCCAATAAGGAATAAAAGTTTTGGGGTTTATATAAAAAAAATTTAAAGATCTCTTCAAATATTTCGGATATTTTTAGACATTTCTTGTAAAAAAAATGGGGGTCCACGTAGCAGTTAAGCTTCCCTAATAGCTTTGGTATTTCCGATGAGGAATTAAAAGGTTCCAAAAGACCACAGACAAGCCTCATATTTCTCAAGAAATTCAGTTAATATTTTTATGTATTTTTTATAAGAAATTAAAAAAGAGATCCCAAAAGATCTCAGATAAATCAAAGCTGTCTTATATCTTTCTAGAATTTCAGTTAATATTTTTATGTATTTTTTATAAGGAATTTAAAAAGAGGTCCACCCAAAGGTTCACAGATAAATTGAGATCTCCTCAATATTTCCAAAAATTTTTTGAAAAAAAAAAATAAAAACATTCCAAAAGATCTCAGATAAATTGAGATACCCTCAATATTTTTCTCGATTTTTTGGAACTATTCTCAAATATTTATTGATAGGTATTTGGAGTTCCCAGGATGGTTAATATTTATTTTTCATAATTAAAAAAAAATATTTTTATATATTTTTGGAAAAGAAAAAAGCTTTCCAGAACACAAAAAAAGTCAAGAATCATAAATATTTTTTTTTTGTAATTTTAGGGAATATTTTCAAAAAGGAATAAAAGTATTTGGAGAGTCACAGAGGATCCCGTAATATTTCTAGGTATTTTTAATAAAAAAACATATCTTGGCATTCTCAGATTATCCAACATATTTATATATTTTTTTTCTAAAATTTCAAGAAATCTTTTCAGAGATACAAATTTTTGGATCTTAAAAAATTAGAGATTCTAGCAAAAAAAAAATAGAATTTTTAAATTTGTTTACATTTTTCTGAAATTCAAGAAATTTCCCAGCTATTCCTGACAAATTCCCAGAGCTCCCAGAAAACACTTTCAAGCTATTCCAAAGGGTCAAAAAAGAGAAAATAAATAGAAGAGATTTTTAAAAAAAAAAAAATTGTCTAAACTTCAAAGAAGAATCCCAATGAATTCTCTAAAATTTAATGATTTAAATATATTATTTTCTTTGCCTGAGCAGAGAATTTACCAAGGGCGCCAAAAAGTAGGCAATGAAAAATTTAAATATGACTGAACAAACAAAACTCACCTTTAATAGCGTCAAAATCTTTTGGGATAAATCGTAATCAAAATTGGAATATTTCGAGCCACTCATATCGTAGATAAAGACCAGGCCCGTCCTCTGCGTCTGAATGTCCTGGAGAGCGCAATCCAATTGATAGACTATACCCTGCAAGGTGGTCTTGTGCGAGGCACTCAACGGGCTGTGGCGCCTGGCGGTGAACAGAGCAATGGCAGCCCCACTCGAGGTGCGTGCACGCTATTTTTTCGTTTTTGTTTGAAATGAATTCCACAAAAGGATCAAAAAAAAAAAAAATGAAAGAATGAAACCGGGTCAAAAGGGAAATTAATAAAAAAAAAAAAAAATGGGGGGAACGAAAGGAATTTGGTTTTTTGTGAGAACTCACCAAAATGGTAAATTTGCCAGTTTGCAATTCAGAACGTAATGGTTCCATATCTGGATCAATGTTATATAGATATTCCCTTTGGCGTATCTGTTCATGTTGTTCATATAATGATACCGCTCTCGGTATATCAAATTTGCGTGCATATAAAAACTTAACCGCTGTATTATGTGAGATATTCCGTTTGATGAATATGTTAGGTTGTTGTTGTTGTTGGTTTGACTGTGATGATGTGGATGATAATATTGTTCCTGTATTTATTGGTGATGTGTTGACTGTGACTATGGTGGCGGCCGAGGCCGGTGGTGAGGCGGCTTCTAATATGTTCAGCGAGTTGGAGGCTGGTGTCGTTGTTGCTGTTGTTGTTGTTGTGGTTATGAGCTGTGATGTTGTATTGCTGGTTGTGCCTAGATTATTGCAGAGATCAATGAATGTTTTCACAGCCTGTGAGAATGAAAATAAAACAAAAAGAAAAAAGAAGCATGAGTAAATTTGATTTGATTGAGCGAATCAGGAAAACCAGAAAATCTCCAAAAATTTTAAAAATTTCTGGCATTTTTTTTTTCTAGAATTTTCTTGAATAAGATTCGGGTTATATCTTCATGACAATTGCCATCAGTTGTTGCATTTCCGCCTACTGCCAATGACTCGTTTTGGTCACTCATTCACGTTCATCGTTTCTTATCTTGGTCGAGGCCAATTAAATATAAATTCTTATATTTCCGACTCAAGCCAAAATGATTAATATATAATTGAAATGTCGACAAATAGAAACTCTTTTTTAATTGATCTTTTGTTCATTTCCAGATTTATTCAATACAATTGGAGTCATACGATTCAAGTGAAACTTGGTACACAAGTGTGTCTTGATTCAAGTCATTTAAACATTTAATTTCTTTGAGTTTGATCTATAAATAACCGAGATATTCTCAAGACTAATTTGGTACCCTTTGAGAGCCAGAGTATCTAGTGGTTAGAGCCCAAACAAACCTCGTAAATGAGTTATTTAACTTGATTAGGTTTGATCTAAAGATACTCGAGATCACTTTGGTTTTATAGTTCTATATGATATAGTGGCTTGATCCAGGTGAAACTCGGTACACAAGTTTGTGTTGACCTAAGTAATCCAGACAACTAATTTCATTGAGTTTGATCTAGAAATAACCGAGATATTCCCAAGATCAATTTTGGTATAGTGGCTCGATCCAGTGTGTCTTTACTTAACTAATCGAGAAACTTAATTTCATTGAGCTTGAACCCGCTCTTGACAACCACAGAGAGACAAGATGAGACTTGTTAAATATATACTAAGTATTACCCCTACCCAAGTGGTAAGTATATATTTTTCTTAGCTGGAAAAAAACAAAGAGAAACACATACAAAATTAAGGCGAAAATGATTTTATTTATAATTTAGTCATTTCGCTGGTACTTTGTCTGGGCAACGAACTGTACCAGGGCATGGGTAATGCACACATAAATCAAAATTATTCACAGAAATCGTACAACTGATTAAATTCAGTGGAACAAAACTCGCACAAAAAACTGACAGAGCAAATAGAGCAAAATAAAATAACACACAAGTGACCCAAGAATAATTATTATTTTATGAAAATATATATCAAAAAAAGGGTGGGTAAACCACACTCAGAGATCCCAGTTGGGGGGCTGGTCGCAATTTATTTATTTTTTTTTATATGCGAGAATCATGCCAACAAAAAGATGAAAGGGGAAAAATATAATTGCAAAAAAAAAAAAAAATGTAAATATTTTTTTTTGCTGTTTAGACTAAAAATTCCAGGGATTTATTTTGGTTCATAGGAATCTTATAATTCCCCAAAAAAATTACAATGAGAGAGGCACCCTCAAAAGTTCTCCGTTGGTAACAAAAAAAAAGGGTATTGCTAAATCAAAATCCCGGAGAAATTGGCTAGTAGAAATGGGAGATATTCTGAGGACCCAAGATGAAAGCTTCACCAAGTTGAGACTTGGTGGATTTTAGGCTTGAGGAAGGTCATCACTAAACTGGTTCAGGATTTGGAAAGATATAGTAGTTCGATCCAGGTGAAATTTGGTAGAGAAATATGTCTTTGGATAGGTAAGCCATTTGTCTAATAGGTTCAACATTGTTCAATAAATCTGGGAAATAAACCCAAAATCGATTTGAGTTTTAAGAGTTCTTTGATGGGTATAAGGAAAGAACCCTCAAACCGACTTCGATTAAATTGACAATGCTATTATATTGAACTAGAGGAGGGCTGTATGGGTTAGCTCCAGTTATCCGAACTAGAAGGAGGGCTGTATGGGTTAGCTCCAGTTATCCGATATCTCTGTCAACTTTTACTACAAAATCAGACCATGCTGCATTCTTCGAAATCACCCAAAAACTATAATAAATAAATTCATTCATCATAAAAAAAAAAAATTAAATATATATATAAGTTTTCCAAGAACTTTCAACCACATCTCTATTGACAATTCCCGAAAAAAAACATCCAAAAAAAGCTCACTTCAAATTGTTTCTCGGAATTTTTGTTTTTATTGTAAAATTCAAATTGTTCAAATTACCGAAAATTTCAAAATTCGCTTTTTGTACTTTTTCCTGCTTAACCCAAATTCTGAATTTCAAAAGTTCGGAGAAGCCAAGTCCCCTCCCGCCCGACTTTACCGGGGAGTTGACTAATCTGTACATGTGAATTGTATGCAAATAAAATTCTATTTTCAAGTGAAGCCAAAGGGGAACACGTTTTTTTTTTTTTGAGTTGTCAGTTTTTGTGGATCCTAAGTGGGTTCGGGTCCCCGTTGATTTCATTCATTCATTCATTAATTAGGCTCTTGAGATTCAAGCCACGCCATAGGCAATGGCCCAATGCTGTGGTTTAGGGGGGATGGTGGGAATGGGGGGGGGGGGGGGGCTTGTTAGATATTTTCAATGTCACCAAAAATGGCACAAGAAATGTCAAAGAACTCTATGAAAAAAAAAATTAGAAATCTCTAGTGGAATTGATCATATAGAATATATATATAATCTTATCTGATTACCAAGTAATTTTGAAATAATCATTTTACCAGCTTACATCATCTATTCGATTATGAAAAATTAAAACTGGCTTTTCTATTTCAAAACGCTTACTCATATCCTTTTCAAGACTTTTTTTTTTGGGTGACTAATCGAAGATTTCAAAAAGAAAAATTTTCAAATATTTCTTAAAAATAAACAAACAAACCGACCTCTTCGCGAGTGCGACGCCTTTGATAAAGATGCACCATTTTCACAAAGAAATTTTCAATTTTCACACTCACTCACACACACACACACGTGCTCAAACAAAAAAACACTTTTAATTCACCAAAAAAAAAAAAAATATAATTAACAAAAGACAAAAAGAAAGTCAAAGAAAAGTTGGCAACACTTTGATTGGTATTTTACTCGTCGAATCGAGAGATTTATGATTGTTTCAGAAAACAAAAAACAAAAATCGTCTGTTAATCGGTTTGTCTGTGTGTGTTTAATTTCTTCTTCTTCTTTTTTTGCAACACGCCGCGTCAGAGTTTATTTCATTACTGGCGCGATCGACCCCGACCGGCTCGAACTGAAGTTTCCAGCCGGCAGCAAAGCCAGCATTGTCGAAGTCAGCGTCGACGGTGACGGCGACAGCGGCGGCCATGCCAAAGAACAACGCCAACGGCAGCAGCAACAACAGCAACAACAATGACAAGCTGATAGCGGTTGTTTGAATGCTGCTCTTGCTGTCGCTGTCGCCGTCGGCGTCGCAACAGTTGATTTGTTCTTGTTGTTGCTTTTGTTTTTGTTTTGTTCTGTGTTGTTCAATGCTTTTTGTTTTTCTTTGGTATTGAAAAATTGCAGTCTGTTTGTTTTCTGGGAATTTTGTTTGTTCTCAAAAAAAAGTTACTACTTTTTTCATTTTCGACTAGACTATTTTTACTACCTTTTTTTACTACTATTTTTGTTTGCTTTTGCTTTTTGCTACTAATTTCTCTGCTCGACCTTTTTTTGAAACTCCCTTTTGCTTATTTTTTCTTGACTTCTCCTTTTTGAGAGCTTCTCTTGCTTCTTTTTCTTTGATTTATTCTACTCCTTTTTGAGACTCTCTTTTGCTTATTTTTCTTTGATTTATTCTACTCCTCTTTGAGACTCCCTTTTTCCTTGACTTATTCTTCTCCTTTTTGAGACTTTCTCTTGCTTATTTTTCCTTGATTTGTTCTACTCCTTTTTGAGACTCTCTTTTGCTTATTTTTCTTTGATTTATTCCACTCCTTTTTTAGACTTCCTTTTGCTTATTTTTCCTTGACTTATTCTTCTCCTTTTTGAGAGTTTCTCTTGCTTCTCTTTGTTTGATTTATTCTACTCCTTATTGAGACTCCCTTTTGCTTCTCTTTGTTTGATTTATTCTACTCTTTTGAGACTTCCTTTTGCTTCTGTTTGTTTGATTTATTCTACTCCTTTTTGAGACTTCCTTTTGCTTATTTTTCCTTGACTTCTTATACTCCTTTTTTAGACTAATTTTATTTCAACTATTTTAAATAGATATTGTATTCGATCAGAGTTAGAATTGTTTCTATTTCTTCTTCCTGCTCCCTTTCTTCTATGCCATTGGGCCTATCCTACTACCCTTCTGTATACAATTTATTTTGACTCCTGAAATATTCTACTACCTTTTTGGTTTATTATTATTTTTATGCATATTCTGGTTGCTTTATTTTTATGCTTTGAAAATATTCTGCTACCTTTTGGCATATTTTGTCAGTTTTTCATATACTCCTTTTATTTTGACTACTACTTTTTATGCTCAAAAAATAATCTGCTACCTTTTAATACTACTCTTTTTTACATTTTTTGTAAGATTCTTTTGGTTTTTTAGTCTGCTACTATTTTTACTACTCTTTTTCAAGCGTATTATTTGAGGTAGGTTCTACTACTCTTTTTATACTCATTCTATTTTTACTATTTTTTTATGATATTTCCCATATTCTGCTACTCTTTAAGGATTCTCTTCTATTTTTACTAATCTCTTTGGTTTGTTTTATAAATCTAGAAAATTCTTATAATATTTTTTAAGTCTTTATTTTTCTTCCTACTAATCTTTAGATTTATTATATATACAGATTCTACTACTTTTTTATTTTCTACTACTTTTTTTATTAAAAATTATTAATTTTTTTTTTATATCAAATTTTTTTCCTCTTTTTAAATGCTTAAATGCTTTACTACTTTCTCCCCCGATTTATTTAATTTCATAGTTTCATTATTTTTTTTAAACGAATTTTCATACTAATTTAATTAAATGAATTTTTCAAATTTAATTTAATTTCTAATTTTTTTTTTTAAATTTTTTTACCAATTTCTTACAAACTTTTTAATACCTTTTTTCTTTACCCATAAAATTCCCCGCCTTTCCTAACAATTTTCTACTCCTAATTTGATGGGTTTCCCATTTATTTCATTTACAGAACAAATAAAAAAAAGAGTATTAAAAATTCTCAGTATTAGTTAATGATTTAGTTTTTGCCTATAAATATTTGTTTTCAACCAAGTTAGCCGTAGGGCGAACGACGAACCGAACCGAACCGGCGAGGCGAGGCGGACCGATAAAATAAAAAAACAAAATTAAAAAAAAAAAAGAAGCAAGTTGAGCAGTCAGTCAGGCATTTAGTTCTTAGAAACGTAACCAAAAAGCAACAACAAAACCAACCAAAACCAAACCAAACCAAGCCAAACCAAAACAGACCAAATGAAATGTTGGCCGAGTCAGAGTCAAAATCAGAGGGCCTGGTCAAAATGCTCGTCGGCATACCGACAATTTGAGTCATTGGCTAAAGAGAATTGAAAGCTGACGACTCGCCGATTGCTGACGTCGCCCCATGCCCAAGTCGGGTCGATAAAGAGGGGAAGGGGGGAGGGGGGGGGGATATGGCTACCATATGTCACCGAGAGACTCACACCTTGATGTAGGTAAGTTAAGGCTGTTGGAAAGATGCGATTCGATCTGCCTGCCTCTTCTTCTTCTTCTTCTGCAGGCCGATGCGTCACCCGACTAACTTGTCTCGTGCTTCTACGAAATCATTATTAAACAACAATGACGACGACGAGAACAACGAGAGGCCCCCAAAGTGAGATCAGTAACATTATAATGAACAAGATTATTATTAAAGTGCTCCTTTGTGTGTAGTTTTATCATAACGAATTCATTGGAACGTTGTCGTCTGTTGGTGTTATTCTTTTGAAAATTATTCACCCTTTTATCTCCTGTTTAGAGTGCTTACCCGACTTGATGGAATTCTCTGAAACCTTTTTAGCGAAAGTCGGAACAGAATAGTCAAATAGTTTTGAGCTGACTAAGGGATCTTTGGTTTTTGGGTTCGCGGTTCCCGGTGATCTCCCAAATTTGGTATATTCCAATATAGATCTCAGCTTACCAAGTCAAGAAGTCCCAAGTTCCCTTGAGATTTTAAAAAGACTCTCAAATTCCCAATAGATTCGAGTTGAAGCAAATCAAATTTCCGAACTTCTTTAAATCAAATCTAATAGACTCGAGTCTATTTCCCCAGATCTTAACTTATTCGGAAATATTTTCGAAATCAAGTCAATAGATTAAAATTTAATCAACTTATTCCGTCAGATCTAAGCTCATTCGGAAATGTTTTTTTTTTTATTTAATTTTTTTAATCAAATTAAATAATCTCAAGTTCGCAATAGATTAAAGGTTAATCAATTCAACTCGTCAGATCTAAATCTATTCAGAATTGTAGAAATCAAATCATAGATTAAGGGTTAATCAACCCAATTCCCCAGACCCTAAGCTAATTCCCAAATAATTCAAAACAAAAACTAAAATAACTAATCTCAAGTTCCCAATAGATTAAAGGCTGAGTCAAGGCAATTTCCCAAATCGAGGGACCTTTCAAAATACTCTTAAGTTTCCAGAGGAATTTAAGTAATTCCTAAGCTCCAAAAATATATGGGAATCTTTCAGATCAAAACTCAAAGAAATAAGTAATTCCCCAGATCAAAGCCTAAATGAAACCATTTCGGAACCCTTTAAATTTAAATATACTCTGAAGTTCTCAACAGCTTCCAGAAGAAATAGAATAATTCCTTAAGTCCAAACTAAAAAAAAATATATATATAGAAATCTTCGAAACCCTTTGAATCGATATACTCTTAAGTTCCCAAAAGTATTAAAACAATTTCCCAGTTTCAAAATTGTACGAAAATATATAGGAACCTTTCAGATTGAAGCTGTATAAAATATTCCCAGGCTTCCCAGTGAATTTAATGGATCCAAACTAATTCAAAATATAAAGGAACCTTTCAAGCCTAAATTTATTAGTCTCAAGTTTCCAAGCAAATTTCAAAGATCGAAAAGTATAGAGGACCATTTCAGGATCCGAAATAATCCCAAGTTCCCAAGAGATACAAGTTTCCAAGTGAAAAACAAAGATCGAAAAGTATAGAGGACCATTTCAGGATCCAAATAACCCAAGTTCTCAAGAGATTCAAGTTTCCAAATAATTTTCAAAGATCGAAAAATATAGAGGACCATTTCAGAATCCAAATAATCCCAAGTTCCCAAGAGATACAAGATGAATGAAGTCATTCATATAAATAAATTTGTGAAAATCCCTCGAATTCAATTCTTTATCAAGTCAAATTAAACTAGGAACTGAATCCACCATAGCAATAAGAATTTCGAATATTTCCTTGAAAAAGAAAAAAAAAATCAACAAGTCAGCTTAAAGTAATAAAGATTTTATTTTTCTTTTTTAATATTTTATTTAATCAAGCGATTCACATCTATTTTTATATAAAAAAAAAAAACAAAATTTATTTTTTCCGAAAGGGCAATCAACTTTTGTTGTTAAGAGAGAAGCCCAGATTAAACGTATGACAAATATTATACAATTCAATTTTGACAGAGAAAATAGCCAAAGACAGAGAGGGAGATAAAGAGTGAGCGAGAGAGAGATGGGGAGAATTTAAGGTAATGAGCGTGACTGACTTAAAGAAGATAAATTAAAACTGAGTGTAAGCAGCCATGACGTCATGACGTCAGCTTGCTTGGGTCGATAATAGAATCTTAGCTGTTTCCATACATTTTTTTTTTTTTTTTAGCTTATGAAAAAATCATGTATAAATAAAATTTGAGTCGACTGTACTTTGCCCAGGGCATTAACCATTTAACCGACTGACTGAGTGACTAACTGATTTGCTTGTTGTGCCTAATTTTAGACAGTCGCGTGGGTGTGACGACGCTTTCACTTTCATGCTATTCCTAAAGCCCTCCTTAAGCTCTCCCCTTCTCTTCCCCCCCCCCCCCCTCAGTATCAGAGCTTGACTGCTTGGCTAATGAGTAGGCGACTTAACCAGAAGTGAAATAAAAAAATAAAAAAAAAAATCACTAAGTCATAAAAAAAAGACGAAACCAAACTGACTAACTGATTTTTTTATGGTTAAAAAAATTTATTTATTTTTAATTTTTTTTTTTAAGTAAATAAAAGGTGCGTCAAAATGCAAGGTATTTTTTTTGTGTTTTAAATAAATAAATAAATGTAAAATTGTGTGGGTATTTTTTTTTTTTATTGTTTTTGTTTTTGTATTTTTTTTTTTGGTATTTTTTGTGTCGAGTTAATTGATTTTTAATATGTATTTTGTTTCTTACATTTCAGTTGTTTTCTTGTTTGCTAATTAGCATCGCCGCACACACACACACACACACACGCATACACACTCAATTGTTTATAGAAGAAAAAAAAAAAACAAATTGTTTAAACAATTGCAAATGGCCATAAGAAAAACGTGGCCAAAGAGCGCTTCCGGCTTGACTTAAGCCCAGAGACTCTGGCGCGACGCCTTTGCCTTGCCTCGTCAGTCTGGTGGGTGCCACATAAAACAACAACAACAACAATAACAAGTACAACGTTTTGCCATAAATCTTCGGGGCCATTAACATGAACGAGTTAATAGAGCAACAAGTGAAACGTTTCTACTCACACACACATAGACATTTTTGCATGGGCTTCTGTGTTGTCTCAAAAGACGGTTTTTTCTGAGTCTTCAATTAGAAAGAGAGAGAGAGAGAGAACCACTCTGATAACTCCACTTCCTAACTGTGCATGCAAAGTAAAAGCCGCAAACCATTATAGCAAAACGTTCTCTAAAACTGTAAAACATAAAGCAAATGAATGAAAGAAAGAAGAAGAAGCTAGGAGAGGAGGGGCAGGGGGACTTTGGTTGAGCCTTTCTTATAGAGTGAAAAGAATGTGCATTTCCGTTTATTGTAAACAAAAGGAGACAGTTATGCCATAATGATTCTTTTTCTAGAACAAATTCCAAAGATAAAGATCTAGCTGAGAATTATTTCCTCTAACTTAACAGATCAATTAAAGAAAGAAACTAAATTAAAGCAAATAAAAGCAATCTTGGGTTTTGAGATCATTTGAGAGATTCCTGAAATCAAGTCAGGTTAATGCGACAATTGATATTCCAAATCAGATGAAACTCTATATAAGTATTTATATTCCGATCTAGATGAATCTAGGTATATATATACTTGTCTTTATAAGTATTTAAAATTATGGAATTTATTTGAGTTTGTTCCATAAATCAAGGAGATATTCTCAAGGGAGTTTTGGGTCTCCAACTCTTTTTATAATGAAACCTTCCCAGGCAAAGATGTATCTTTCTTATATTCGATTTGACATATGATTGGTCTATGAGGGCAAGGGATTTCCCTATAAAGGTTTTGGGTTCCATAGACTAGTTCAATCAAGCTGAAACTGGATACTCTTAGGAATATTGATATAACCCCGCCTCAAATCAAATTTACTTGGGTTAGGTCTGGAAATATTGAGGATAACCCTCAAGTAGATTTGGAATAAGCTGGATCTATAAATGAAGGAGATTTTCCTATAAGGGTTTTTGGTTCCATAGACTAGTTCAATCAAGCTGAAATTGAAAACTCTTAGGAATATTGATCTAGCCTTGCCTCTAATCAAATTTGCTTGGGTTAGGTCTGGAAATATTGAGGATAACCCTCAAGTAGATTTGGAATAAGCTGGATCTATAAATGAAGGAGATTCCCCTATAAAGAATTGGGATTCCATAGACTAGTTCAATCAAACTGAAACTGAATATTGATCTAACATTGCCTCTAATCAAATTTGCTTGGGTTGGGTCTAGGAAATAACCCTGAAATGGATATGATCCCCAAATAAGCCCAAGCTAATTTAAATTTGACTTCCATTTTGAGGAGGGCAACGACGGCTTTTCTACCTTTTCCTTTCCTCAGTAAAAGAAATAAATCCAACAAGTCAGAGGTAAATATTTCTCATTCCCTGAAAATAAATTTCTATTCTATTTTTTCCATAAGTTTTTGAAATCGGAATTGGCGTAATTTGTCAGAAAAGTTGTTGGCTTACAGGATACAGGATATTGCAATGTTCGAGGCCAGTCTGAGTGTGCATCCGCCAAATCTTTTGCAATACAAAAGAGCCGACAAGAATCAACACAACGCACAGGAAATAGCCCAGCCACTTTGGACTCTCTCTCTATCTATCTCCCTCTCTCTTTCCCTCTTTCGAGATGCAGTGAAGATATGACATGGGAATGGGTATGGGAATCGGAATGAACCACTTTGAAACGGTCTGGTCTGTCTGGATGAGTTTTCAACACTTTTGCCGACTTTTCAAATAGGTTTCCGGTTTTTCCCGATTGTTTTTGCTTTTTTCTTGTGTTGATTGAAGAATTAATAAAAAAAAGAAAGGGGTGTGGGGGGAATACATTATTTGTTATAGGATATTATGCGAATCGGAGCCTACTTTGCATATCAAGAAATTCGCTCAAGAAATTCAATTTGTATGCAAAAATGTATCGCCTGTTGTTGTTGTTGTTGTCTAAAGATATTTACATACACTCGCCTGTCCATATATATTTTTCGTATTATCGAGCTTTCATTCATTGGAATTGGAAGGGGAATCCGAACAGCTGTTTTTATCCAAAGTGAAATTATTTCTGAATGGAAAATTGGAAAAATCAGTACAGTCGAGAAAACTATATAAACAGATAGAAAGAGACAGACAGAGCGAGGGAGGGAGAGGGTCTTAAATGGTCATAAATGTCAGAATACTTAAAAGTTTACCCAGCACAATCGGAGGAGCCCAGCACAAAATTGCAACGCAAAAAGCAAAGGTAAAGGCAAAAGAATTATAATCATAAATGGATAATAACAAAGAGTGAGAAAAAAAATATAAGAAAATAAAAGAGCTGATGAACTGCAGGAATTGCAAATGGAAGGAGACTAAAAATAGCAAGAATAAAAAAATTAAAAAAAATAAAAACTGAAAACGGTCTGACCGAGGCTGTGCGAACTAGAAACCAAAAGGGAGAAGCCAAGGCAGGGCAAGCATTTAGCCTGCATGTGTATGCATGTATGTATGTGTGTGTGTGTGTGTGTGTGTGTGTATTGACAGACCATCAAGCAGAGCAGAAGATGGGCGCACGTAAAAGGGAGAGTTAAACTTGATTTGAGATTTTTTTTTTTTTTTTGATTTTAAAAGATAAGAAAAAAAATTATATAGAATAAAAAAAAAATAAATAATAATTTTAAATTATAATTAACACACACACACAAACGCACCTTGGCTATGTAGAGAAAGACACGACGATGACAGCCGTTGTTCAGAGTTGTCTCGTCGGTTTCTTCTTGATAATCCTGATGGATCATTTTTTTTTTTAATTTTTCAATTTAATTTGGTAGGCACTTTTTTTCTTCTAATTCACAAAAATAAATAAAATAAAAACATTACACACACACACACATAAACACACGCGCACAAGCGAGTTGTTTTTTTTTTTCTTGATTTAAATTCTTTGCATGCTGCACTGGCGCCAAGGTATTTATTATTTTCTTTTCTGATTAATTAAGGTGAAAAGCGCAAAAAAAAAACCAAACAAAACAAAATAAATGAAAATATTTGTATAATTTCAATTTTCATAGACACACACACACAAACACTAACACACCGCATACGCGCCCGCGCAACTTCCGCAACAGGGAGCAACAAATGAAAAGATGAACGCGGTGGCTGCGCTGTTTTCACAAAACTGACAGCAAAACCCCCATCAGACCAATGTTGGAATGGAATGACGACAACAAAACGACTGCAGTAAAACCAGCAAAAGCAGCAGCAGCAGCCGCAGCAGCAGCAGAAGCAGCAAAGGCAGAAGCAGGCACAGCTAGATAGAGGCAAAGCCATAAGACAACCAACACATACACAAAGGCAGGCGCAACTATGAAGAGAAGACCAGATCAGAGCAGAGCAGAGTGAAGAGAGCAGAGCGCATGCGTAAGGCGCGAGTGAGCGAGAAGCAATGCGCAAACGTAAATGTAAAACAGAGCTGCCAACTAAAAGCTAGCAGAGCAATGCGCCGTCGCTCACGCAGCCAGACCAGCCTCATTACACCATGTTAAATTGGTTGTTGCTGCTGTTGTTGTTGTTCTTTTTGCTTCTCTTTAGCATTGAGTTTTGTTCAATGTCAGGTAGCTGTAAATATTAAACTGAGACCACAGATCCCAATCAAAGCTGGAGCAAAACAGAGAAGGAGAGAGAGCGCGCGTAAGCAAGACAGTTGTCAAATTTTGACACCAAAACACAACCCTTCTTTTGTGGGCGCGAACAAAGTGAAGAATATTTAAAATTTGATTTGAATTTTTTTCACACTGTTAATTAAGATTAAAAAGATTTAGTTAATTTATTTGATTATTTTATGTTTATTTCTTTTTTTCTTATTTATTGGAGTTGATTTAATTGAATTTATTGGCTTGACCGGCCGAGTCTGCCTGAGTCTTGGAAAGTGTTGAGAAATTTCGTTGCAATTTCACTTGACTGTTTTTTTTTTTTTTTTTATACATTTTGCAGCTGCTTTATTGCTAATAAAAATGTATTCACACTTATTACGTTTTTTTTCTTCTTCTTCTTTTTCATTTTTTATTTAAACAAAACGTTGTATCTGTTTTTGTTATTTATAAGCCACATGCAGATATACACATATTTATCAAGAGTTAAACAAAAAAAAAAACTTTCTTTTCATTTTCAGTCTTTCTTCTGCTTCTTCTTTAGAAATAAAAATCCGCATACAACGAAACAAAAAAAGAAAACACATAATTTATATAAAGTATTATAAAAATGTTAAGCTTTAAACTAAAGTTTTATGCTTGTGTTTATTTATTTACAACAACAACAAAAGAAAGAAGGAAACTGGTTTTTGTGGTGCATGGCTAGTCCCCCACCCCATTCCCCCCTGCGCATGAGAGATGGCAAAGATGACACGATGACGGCCCAATTAGAAAGTGATAAAAATGGGATTAGGGTCTTTTCCAGTTTGTGCCTGGCCAAGATTTCGTTACGTGAGTGACTAAAATTATTGGTTACATGATCAGCAGGGGTGCGATAGACGATGAGTCGGCATTATGGTAACATCGTGACAATGTCACCAAAGCCGATATTATAACATTTCTCAAAACTTGACTTGACTTTATTTTTTCTAATCAACTCAATTGCATAAGAATCGAAAGGGGAGGGGGAAGACAGGGGGGGGGGGGTGGGGGCAATGAAGAGTCAACAAAAAAATTCTGAACTCAAAATTTCCATTTGCAAAGCAAGTCAAATAGCTTAATTAACTTGGTCTCAACATAACGGTAAAAAAAAATAACCAAACGGGCCACCAGCCAAGTCAAATGGCTTAGACGGAGATTCTTTCAATTTTGTCTCTTGGCCCATGGCCAAATTACTATGGAATAAGGAAAAAAAAAAACTACAAACTTTTTAATTATCAGAAATGGCACAGAGAAGAAGAACGGGGGGGGGGGGGGGGCACACAGCAGCCAGCATAAAATTGAAGAGAAAACAAAAGAAACAAAAGGGAACAGGCAAAAGTGAAGCAACTGCCGCAAACAACAACAACAACAACAGCAGAACAAAACATAAAAAAGCTGGGACAAAAAAACAACAAAAACTATGAAAGAACTCGAAAAAAAATGTATTTTTCTTTGCATAAAAGTAAATCGGTCAAACCAATAATAATAACAAGAAGAAGAAAAAACATAATAAGAAGAAACACAAAAAAAAAAAATAAAAATAAAAATAGTGAGCATTGCGATAATTTTTTTTCTTTTATTCTTTGTGTCTTTTTTCTTCTTTCTTTCTTTTTCTTTGGCAGAGTTTTAGAAATTGCCAAAAGATTCCAATCAACATTGGTCCAGACCAATGAAACAAACAAGAATATACTGAGGAGGGGAAAGGGGGTGTGTTCGAGAGTGTTGAAATTATTCAAGTTTCTTAAATGCTTGGAATAAGTTTTTTTTGGAATTATGAAGAGTTTATGGGTTTTCAAATTTAAAGAAAAATACAACAAAAAAAATCTCAAATTTTTATAAATTAAAAAAATCAATATAAAATTTATTAAATAAAAAAATTAATTCATAAAATAAAAAAATTTTAAGCCGTAGGTTAAACTCGGAATTGAAAAAGAAAAGGTGGTAGCCCCAGTCGGGTGGTAGCCCTAATCGTATGGTAACCCTAGTCGGGTGGCAGCCCTGGTGGCCTACCTTCACATACAACCTCTGGTCTAAATATTCCTTTGAATCCAGCAACACATTGTTCACACTAATGCAGGCACGCCACCTATCGGACTGTTCATTCGATCGGTTGGTTGTTAGGCAAGGCGAAGGCAAATCTTGACTATGAAAATTTATTTTTGGTATATCTCATGGAAATATGGTCCGATTTTAGTCATGTTTGGTATCAATCCAAAGATTTTTAGATTTCTAACAACTTTTTAGAAGCAACTAAAACCAAAATCCAAAAGCTGTAGGAATTACAAGGCTTTGAAAAAGTGAGGGGGTGGAAGGAAGGGCGGGGGGGGGGGGGAGAGAAAAAATTAATAAACTTGAGCAGCGTGCACACTTAAGTAGTCCTAGCTCTTAGTCTCACACGGACAGACGGACATGGCTATATCGATTTCTCTAGTCAGCCTGATCATATTGTGGGTAACTTCTCCTTCTCCCCAAACTTAATATACCCTTTACCTTAAGGTATAGGGTATAAATAGAATTACTAGCCAATTGAGGGTTCAAGAAATTCTAAGCAATTAAATAATTAAAGAGCATTAAAAAGTTGCCTAGGCCAGGCCAAAAATCAATTTGATTGGAAGAGATGTGCGATTTGATTAGGCTGATTGGCACAGAAGTGTTTAAATTTTTAACTGAAACTGGCAAATCACTCAACTGTCATCGGTTGATCTGGTGGGGCAAGGGGGTGTGGGAACAAAGAAATGAGGCGTGGTGAAAAAGAATCACACACACATACACACACATACAGGGAGATGTAGAACTTTGTTGCAAGAATGATGACAACGACTTAAGCACGCCACAATGGGGCGGACAATGGCGGCTGCTCAACAGCAACAACAATAACAGCGGAAATGAAGTCTGACAATGTGGACGGGCCAAGCCAAGTTGTGGCAAGTCAGAGGGAGGGCTGTGGGCAATTTGAGAGATGATGGAAGATGAGGCTCACAAAAGAAGAAGCTAAAAATGTAGCCCACATGAGTAAAGATGACTGACGGCGAAACAACAACAACAACAACAGCGAAACCAAGAAGAAGAAGAAGACCCTAACCAGCCGCCTCCCCTCAAAAAGAAAGCAACTCAGAACTAGATAAAAAAAAAAAAGCTCTCGGCATTGATAAAGAGCGTTGTAGAAAGCGTTGCGGAAGCATTTCTATTTTGGCTCCCCTAACACATCACTCAGAGTCAGTCAAGTCGGGCCAGGCAGTCAGCCAGTCAGCTAAGCCACGAAGAAGCACTCGGCCGGTCATGAGTGTCTTGGCAAGTTCAACAACCTGGCCAAAAAGTCTCTTTGACAAAAGTAGCAAAATAGAAATACAATTTTTTTGATAAGCAAATTAAATTTACACACACAAACACACATGGACAGAATTTGGCAAGGGGTCGTATGAGTGATATGTTTTTTAGGTTAATTGTGGGTGGCTTATTGGCTTGAACTGACCTGAACTGACCCACTTTAATCGAGTCATCTTTGTGTATTTGCAAGCTTTTATTCAATTCAGTCTTTCTTTCTTTTTTTTTTTTGTTCGTTGACCCAGTTAATAACAAAAAAAAAAAAAAAAAATGGCCAAGTCTATATAACATATTGCAATGGCCAGTGAAACCAAATAAACCCAACACACAATTGGCCAATTAAAAAAAAAAAAAAAAAAAAACTAACAAAGAGAGAGCAAAAAAAAAAAATAAAATCTTCATTAAAAAAAAATTATAACAATTGAAAATTGTTTGCCAATTCACTTAAAAAAGAGAGAAGATTCATAAAAGAAACAGGGTGGCAGCCCCGGCCCACTGTAAGGGCCTGCCTCAAGTGCGCCATCTATCGGTAAGGGCAGCCTTGGCTCTGAGCGACAAGAGGATCGACTTGTTGTCTCTTAGATTTTCAATTGAGCATAACTCCTCTGATTCTGGTCGGATTTAGATCATGTTTGGTATTAAACGAAAGCTAATTAAATTTTCCACATTTTCTTGGAACTAACAAAAGTCTTATTTCGCAAGCTTTGGCAAATACAGGAGCTTAAAATTCCTAGGATATGGAAAGAGGGGGGAGAGGGGATAACGAAAACTATTAAGTTTCGCAGCAAGGAACCCAAGGAGAGCTCTTAAAGCCCCTCACAACTCAAATAAATTTATGCCTTTAAAAAATGTAAATATTTTTTGAATTGCTTGTAAAATTATTTTTATAATAAATCCCACACAATCATCAAGGATGAATTAATTGTTGAATATATAAAAACACACTCACACACACACACACACACATGTAAAATAAATATGGAAAAATCCATCAGCCAAATGAAAGCACATATTTGTATTCCCATTGGAGTAGGCAAACAAAAACCAAATCAAAATAATGAAAAATACTTTTGGCATATATTCAAAAAAAAAAAAAAAAAAAATACAACAAAAACAACAAAACAAAAAACCTCAAATGAATTTCTAACAAAGGCAAAAAGAAAAGCATACAGATTGTTTTTCAGAAAGGGAATCGGACTGAAATTTTTAGAGTGTGTAAGCAATTGGCAGGAGTGTGTGTGTGTGTGTGTGTGTGTGACTGTGTGAGAAAAATAAATTGAAATATTTGCAGAAACAAATAAAAAAAATTAGGTTGAAAGGGATTTATTTTTGTGGGCTTTTTGTAAAGCTTAAAAAAAATTCTTTTCTTTTTACTCTAATTTTTTTTTTTTTAATTTTTAAATTGAAATAAAATTTTATCTCAAACAGAACTTTTTTTTGTCCTGACCCAAATTCCGACCACTCTCAGATTTCTCCGGTCCCCGACTAATGCTACTGTGGGGCTTCTCATTTTGTTGATATGCACCCCCCCCCCCTCTCACTATGCTTGTAATCATTTTCTTCTTCTTCTTCTTTTTTTTTGCATTTAGTGGATAATTTCTTTGGGTGATAAGCGAAAGAAACAGCTGACCCGCTTTTATTCGATACCGGCAAACATTTGGGACTTTGGCCCCTTCTCGTCATTTCAAACTTGTTCTTGATATTTCTTATTGCTGTTGTTGTTGTTGTTATCAGTGCCCCCAGCCTAATCAACAGAAAAGAGGAAACAAAACAGAAAACAAAAAAAAAAAGAAACATTTATCAAAACGAAAGAAAAAAAAATGCTCTTTCAAAAAAATGCATAACCTCAAAATTACACACACACACACACACACACATATATATATGCAAATTTGCTTTTATTTAAAGCAGGGAGAGGGGGGGAGGGTTGGATAATAAATAAATCTTCATAGCAACAGGCCAAATCAAAAAAAGACCACGCCCAGTCCTTTATTTTCTCATTGTAAGGGCTGACTGACTTTATTTGCTTCTTCTTCTTCCTCTTACACTGTACTCGTTTATGGAAGCTTATGGAGTATATATATGTATATATATATATAATGGGTTCAAAATCCGTACACAAGGATAACAACAACAACAATGGCAACAGCTGAAAATGACGTGACCAAAGGGGCACCAAATGCAGTGTGACACACATACAAACAAACAAACACACACACACACACACATGCACACACTCGACATATATAGACAAAGTGTGGAATCAGAATATATATAAAAAAAAAGTTTTATGGGTAAATGAAAATGTAACAAATTTCTTAGCTCGGCATTTTTATGATTTGATTTATGTACTCTTTGTCACAGAGGGGGTGAATGTCGAGGGGGGGGGGGGGGAGCAATAAATTTTATAGCAAATAATAAGACAATGTTGGTTTTACAATGAAAACAAATTATTTTAAAATTCATTGAATTCGAGTTTTTAAAAAAAGCGCCATCTACATTTCATTTCAATTGGCCTTGCAAAAATTTGATGTATTTTTTTTTTTTTCGATTATAAATTAGCTCGTAATTCATTGAACTCATTATAAAGAAATTAATCTATAAATTTTTCTAGATAATTTGCCAATTCTCAGATAAGACCGAAGCGCTTCCCAGAAAAAATAAAGCCACTTAAAAAAAAAAAAATCTATTAATGGTTTTTTTTTTTGCCTTGAATAATTCCCCTAATCATTGTTTCTTTTTTTTTTTTGGTAAATAAATATTTGGTTTATTTTGGAAAATGTGAAGAGCACGTGGGGTGTACACTTTTATTCATATGAATGAAACAAAAATTGAATGGAAACTCATTTTTGACCAAACAATGAGTAAATATAGAAAATATATATATATCTGAATAGATTTGAAAATGGGAATGCAGAAATTTCTCATTTATTTTTATTTTTTTTTTGCGCATTTGCAATATTCTTGGAAGAAAAAGATTTGAAATTATTTTGAAAAGGGCTTTTTGTTTTGTTTTTTTTTCTGGAAAATATCAAAACATTTGAAGAAATCAATATGCTCGTCTGGTGGGGAGGGGGTGGGCGGGGGAATGAGAATTTAATTCACGTGAAAAAAAACAAACCACAGAAAGGCGCCAGTTTTGAAGAGGAATTTTTGCACCTGTATTTGTGTGTGTGTGTGTGTTTGGCATATAAATAAATGCGCATCAATAATCCGGAAAGGCCAAGTGTGTTGAGTAGTCTGGAAAGTAAGCAATTTTTTTGTTGGGGGGGGGGGGGGGGGGGGGGGTGGCAAGGCAGGTGTTGGAACCGTAAATAGAATCTATTTTTTTTATAGCCTGGTCAACAGGAGGTCATTTATTTCGACTGTCTAGAGTGATTAAACAGACGTTGAACTTTTTTCTTTTTCTTTTTTTGGCTTATTTCCTTTTTGGCAAGGAGCTAAGTAATTTGGCAACTAAAATAAAATAGCTTTCGAACTGTAAACTTGTTTTGCTGTAATGTTTGCAAGTTTGAGAGCCACTGCCGCGGTGACTTACAGTTTTAAGTTATTGAAGAAGAAGAAGAAGAGCAGGCAGACTGCATTAACGTTTAACGGTGTTTTGTTTATATTTGTCTTTTGTTTACGCTGACGTATGCTAATTACGGTCTTCACACACACTAACACACACACACATTGAGTCATAAGCAAGGCAAAAGAATCACTTTCCCTAATGAAGTGAGCAACAGAAATTAACAGCAGCAAAATGAAAAAAAGAAACAAAAACATCAACAGCTGTAAAAAACAAGAACAACACTCAAGTCAATGAAAGAGAGACAAACAGACAGACAGACACACACACACAGAGAGAGCGAGAGAGTAAAAGCGAGAAACCTTTTTATGGCAATAAAATACCTTTGCTGGTTGTTTTTGTTGTTGCAACAACCACTTGCTACATCACAACACGAAGGCACATAAGCACACACACACACACACACAAACGCACGCACACTGTCACAAGGCCCACTTCCCCTTTGTTATTGTCTGATAACACAAACAGCCCTAAGGTGGCTTGACTTGCATTGGAATTTACTCGTTTAAGTTGCACGTTGTTGCTGTTATTGTTGGCCATTGTTGTAATAGCGGCAGTTTGCCTTTTGCAGGTGTTGCCGCCTTTTGCCTTTTGTTCAACATAAAGTTAATGCAATTTGCCGCTTTTCACATTGCCCCCGCCCCTGCCCCCTCTATAGTACACTTGCATTTCGTATACATTGCGACACACAAACGCGAACGCAACACAACACACACACAAATACAAAATACAAAAAAAAAAGTACTAGTGAACACTTAAAAACACGCACGCAATTGTTGTTACTGTTTTTCCAGAACAACAATTCTTCGAAATAGAACACAAAAATATTTTGAAATTCTTAACACATGGCGATCTTGTATTATAGAAATTTGTCGGTTGTTGTAATTAACAAAAAAAAAAATAAATAAATAAATAAATATTATTAATTGTTTTGGTCACTTACAAATTCTCGGTCTTGTTCATCCGCCTCTGACGCCATTTTACGAATAAATGTGTGACCCAGTGTTGCCAGCTGGCGTTTACGCTTATCGTCTTAAGGCCAGTGCTGCCACACTAGTAATTTTATGGTTATTTCTAGCCACTTTTTAAATTTGAAATGCCACAAAATTTTTTTAAATAATTTGCTCACCCGCATATTTAATCATATAGCCCTAATCATCATTTCATTGGACAAGAAAAATAATGCTTAGCTTCTACCTGTATATTTATGCTTATTCGGCAAGCAGTGCGCTTCTAATTTGAATATGTTTTGAGAGTAATAATAAAAATTCGTTTATTTTTTAAACGTTAATACGATTACAATTTTATTTTATATAAATGTGTTAATTTCTTAGGATTTTTTTTGCGTATATTCTTTTAATTATTTTAGTCATTTTAGTGAGTCAAATTCTGGCAGCACTGTTTCTGACGGTTGCTGATATTTTTTTTTACCCGTAGGGGGCGCTCTGTAAACACACTGCAGAGGGCGTCTTTCAATTTTAATTTAATTTTTTAGTTGAAAACGGACGACTTCCGTTGAATTGTACGTTTTGAGTTAATTAATTCCTTTAAAGATAAGTAAGATTTTTAGTAAATATTACTTCTGTTCGTTTAATTATATCTTGATTGATGAAATTCATACACAGTTTATATTTTTCTAATACTTTAATAAATAGTTAACATATGTAACTAACTACATAATACAAAAAAAAAATCTTTGATTAAAACGAAACACTTCAAAAAAAAAATACAGGATTTATACATTAACATCGATTGCCTTAAGCCTTCGAAGGATCCACAGCAGAGGTGCTAGGTGCAATATCAGCAGTCGTCTCTTCGGCAGCAGGAGCTGGTGTCTCCTTGGCAGTGGTGGCTTCGCTGGCAGCAGCCAGGGCGGCGGGGGCAGCCTTAGCAGCTTCGACGACGGCTGCCTTCTTAGGAGCCGGCTTTGAATCACCGCGTCCGAAAATGGCCTTTTCAATACCCAGAATGGGAGCCTCAAAGGCCAAGGTGGCAAAGATCGAAAGGGTCAAGGTGAAACCAAAATCGTGCCACCAGCGGAGCAGCTGAAAATATCAAGCAAATGTATAATTTAAAATAATGTTACTAAATCTGAAGGAAACTTGAGGAACCTACCGCATCATAATCGGAGAAGTGAGTGTCTGTCTGGAGTCGAGCAGCATTGACCAATTGGACAATTCTGTGAATCACATACATGCAGTATGAGAGACGACTGAAGCCGGTAAAGAATCCCCAGGAGAGGAAATCATTGATCAGACCACCGTGTCCATTGTAACAGGCCCAGACAATCCAGCCAATGCTGAGAGCCCACGACGTACGACTCAGTGGCTCAAAGAAGGCACCCTCAATCAATGGAGCATCGGGATTTTCAGGCAAGATGCGCCAATAGGGACCCCACAGATCCGTCAACATAATACCGAAGGCCAGAACCCAGCCAGTGATAACCCAATGCTTGGCCAAGGGAATTTGACGACCACGATTGCGGGTGAACAGGAAGTAGCCAAAGATCACACCAATCAACCAGGTGGGTATACGTGTGTGAGTCGGATAATAAGTCAGACGCTGGCGCAGATCCACATGTGAGTCTTGGACACGGAACAAGGTGAAGTCGTTATGAATGAAAGTGGCAAAGGTGCAGCCCAAGCAAAGCAGACCAAAGATTATAATAGGAATGAGCGCCTTCTTGCCCCATTTCCACAAGGGTATAAGGAACAGCGGAGACAGAACGTACAGTTGAGTATCTACAGCCAAATACCAAGATTGCGAAACGCACTAGAAAATCAAAAAATGATTAAAACAAATTACTTTGAATTGATTGTGTTCCAAACTTACAATTTTGTAGGGGAAGGCATAATTCTGGACATAGAGCAGAGTGGCCCACCAGGAGTCCTCGCAACGCTTATCCTGAGTGCCCAGCTTGAACCACATGGGACCAGCGCCAGAATATTTATAGAGAGACATAATATACAGCACAACGACGGCCACCACAGGCGTGAGACGAATATACCGATGGAAATACATCATTTTGATATCCAATTTGCCCTTGGTACGCTCCATTTCACGGAAGGCACCCCAGCACATGAGCAGGCCGGACATAAAGAAGAAGGTATCCACACAGAGCGAACCGTTCTGGACCAGCATGGAGAAGGGGGTCTCCACCCAAGTATAGAACTTATTCTTATTGATATGGGGCAGATCGTAGAAGGTCATATAGCCATGGCCAAAGACCACCCACATCATGGAGAAGCAGCGCAGACCATTCAAACAATGGATCACATTCGGGTTATTCACCTTCTTAACGGTAAAGATTTTCGGAGCATTCGTCAACACGGAGAAGGCTAGAAGCAATGGCTTCTTGGGCGCTAAAAACAAATAAGGCGGGATGAGTAAAGTCAACTGCAAAGATCCGTTGCAACTCACCTCCTTTACGGGTCTGGACAAAATCATAGACACTGCTGGCCACCATAAAGCAAATGATCATTGAGAAGAACACACTGAAAAGGTAATCAGCAAATAATTAAACCGAAAAAAGCTTCGAACCCACCTAACTTACATAGCGAAAATATCCACACCACGCAGCTCAATGGGTGCATCATATTTACACCATTTCTCTTCTATCATGATATTGGTCATATTAACGGTATCGTCACCATACATCTGCCGGACAACATCCTTGAGCAATAAGTCGATTTCGGTAGCATTGCAAGAGCTGGGCGCACAAACACCCAGTTCAAAGAACTCGGGATCTGATTGAGTATAGCTGATCCTACTGAATTCATGATGACGTTTCTTCACTTGACTATAATACTGGGTGATATTGAGACGAGCCAGACAATATTGTCCACGAATTTCATCACCATAGGTATTGGTAGCGGCCACACATTCCTCGTACTGTCCCATACTGATGGTGTGACCCCAAAAGAGACCCATGGGTGGGCGACCCCATGAATCAGTGACTGCAATTTAATGATTGTTAATCTCTTACGATCTTGAGATATCCTGAGACTAATGCAATTCGATAATCGCCTTTCAAAATGCTTATCAGAGAAGCCGCAAAAAAAAACCCACTCGGGGGTTATCTATAAAAATTAATTACGTGTGTGGGGACACCTGCCGAATTTCTTAGTTCGGATTTATAATGATAACATTGCTTGATATTGATATTGAAAATCTATCAAGTAGTACAAGTATTAAGCTATTAATAAATTCAAGATTATTGCAATGCATTGCAGGATGTTGTAAATGCTGATAGGGACTGATTTATAGTCCCCACCATAAAATAGAATGGCCAAGACATTCTCCTATAAATTATGCAATACAACTAGGTCAAGAGGTAACGCAGGAAATTCAAAAAATCGGGGTCTGTAAATATCTAACTCATGTCAAAGTTCGAAGAAATTCTTAAGGAAAATTTAGTTTTCTGAGTTATATAAAAATTGGGGTCTCGAAAAATATAATTTTATCAATTCTCAAGAACTTCATTCTTTAACTTTTGAGCTCAAGAAATTCTAGATCAAACTTGAGATATAAACAATCTTCTCAACTTTAAAGGTCAAGAAATTCGACTTCTCAAAAAGATCTTAATTTTCGGAGCTGAAGAAATCTTCGCAAGATCTTATTTCCTCAACTTCTGAGATCAAGAAAGTCTAAAAAAAAAATTCTGAAATATAAAGAACTCGAGTCCCCGAAAGATCTTATTTTCTGAGCTTTAAGAAACTCTGGAATTATCTGAGTCAACTTCCTGTTGTTAGGCCAGCTTTCTCAACGCCTTGAAAGGCTATTAAGAGCTCTTTGTCGATTTGCTGTCCGTTTATAGCTGAAATAGCCCTCATATAAGCCAAATCTTATCAGCCAGTATTGTATCTGGAGAGGCTAAGCATATTAAATAATATAATTTTGATTTAGCTACTGGAATATTTGTTTTTGTTTTTTGTTTTTTACGGCTTATGCAATCTGATTTATGATCGGATTTCTTTATCAAGAGCAAGCAGTATTTATGAATGAAAGGAAGCGGACCAAGATCGAACTTTACTCACATTCGAGAGCCCATTCCTCCATATCTTCGATGGCATCACGTATACGCTGCAAGTCGCTGGCACATTTATCGCCAATATCAGCCCGATTCTGATAGGATTGTGATGATTGTTTGGTTGGCAAATGGCTGGCCAGGAGTGTGGAGTTACCGGGCAGACTAAATCCTAAGTTCGATTTGGTACCATAACGTTCGGCGGCCTGCGCATAGAACATATAGGCCATATTGCTTTGGAAGGGTCTGGAGTAACCGGTAAGCAAATCATTTCTATTCGAGCTAGACTGGGCAGAGCTTTGGGATATTGTGAGTTCACCACTGATAGACACCACGCAGAGAACGAGAAGGGCCAGCGAGGTGGGGCCCAGGATTTGACTATGATGATGATGACGCGCCATCATAATCCGTTTGGGGATTATATATCGTTTGATTATTTGATAGTCGAAATTATGTTCCGGGTTGTAGGTATTTCGTTTATGAAGCGATTGACGCCCCAACGCGTTACAAACTAATTGTTTGGGACAGGTTGATGGTAGCTTTTATAGGCTAAGTGCCACTTGATGCCACTTCACTCTATCACTCCCTCACTCACCAAGAGGCCCGAAGAGCTTACCTATGTGTGTGTGATGCCCATGAAATCTATAAATATTTCCTATATATTTTTGATACAGTTTGGCCAAGATTTGTAGGCAATGATAAGGCCTGGCCCACTGCTAATCAATTGCTGGTTCTGCCAATTGCACTCTCTTTTGTTATTGTTATTGTTATTGCTTTTGCTTTAGTCTTATCTAGCGGCTCTAGTTTGGTTTTGGCTTGGATTTCGTATTTCGTTACGATTCGATAGGTTTCGGATTTCTTGGCACATGCTAGTCAAAGGTCGTTCTGAACTAGTTTTCTTTCAGTATTGCTTCGAATGGAAATTCCTTCGGATACCACAAGACACGATTGTAAATTACGACGATGCTTTATTCTCCCAAACTGATAATATTATATTGGGGCCACAATTTTAGTTATTTTTTTTTCATTTCTTTGTTTAATTAAATTATAAACCGGAAAGGCCCAGACGTATATGAATGCTAACGATAAGGCCTGACCATTTTGAAATTTAGTTACCAATTAGTTAAAATAAGTGCAAAGCCTTTTCGGATTATATCTTATTTGAAAATAGCAATCGATTTCTTATATATATTTCAATTTGAAGTGGCTACTGAAGTACTTTGCCCCTCGCATTGAAATCCGAAGTACTGACTTCTCAAGCCTTAAGTAGCTTGTATTAAATCATATTATGACACTATTGATTAAAGGAATACAAAATTTTAGACTGGAGTAGCTTGGGACTAGGGGGGGTTTATCCAAAAAGCCTTGGATATATAGAGAAGATTTGGAAGGTATTGGGTTCTTAGGTCTTAAGTAGCCTGTATAAATCATATAATAAGACCATGCTTGAGTAGCTCGGGACGGGGTGGGATGTCTCCGAAAAGTCTTAGATATATGTAGAAGATCTGGAGAGTTATATATCTTCTTAGGCCTTAGGTATGAGATTCTTGACTTGATTAGCTCAGGATTGGTTGGGGTGTATCCGAAAAGTCTTAGATATATGTAGAAGATCTGGAGAGTTATATATCTTCTTAGGCCTTAGGTATGAGATTCTTGACTTGATTAGCTCAGGACTGGTTGGGATGTATCCGAAAAGTCTTAGATATATGGAAAAGTCATATACTTTGCCTGACTTCTTGCCTGAAGAGTATGAAGGCACAATGACGGATGACATAATCTTATCTTAAAGGCTTAAATTTATTAGAGATTAGCCAGGTTTAGTTTTCAGCTCTTCGGGGCTCTATAAATCATAAGACTCGGAAATAATAACAAAGCCATTGGTCAATGACTAAGTGAATGATATAAGCCCCATGACAACACTAGAAAAATATATAATTTGTCCAGATAACTTTAACGCTATAGCCCAAGCCATTTTGTTATTCCTTCAATAAAAATTATCAAAAAAAAAAAAATAAAGGATTTATTTAGCGAATTTATAGAGCCTCACGGCATTGGCCTCACCCCCAAACGATAATGGCGATTCATCAGTTTCACCATTCCCATCCCAAATCTGAACATTGGACCCAAAAAAAAAAAAATAAATAAATACCCAGTATTGACACTTTTACTTTTTCGGATTGTTGCCTTCTCCACCGATCCGATCAGGCGATATCAATCGTTGGGCTTTGTTTTTCTATTGATTATGCCATTGGCACTTGATATGCCATTTACTACCGAGTTTCTGCCCACTTGCCCGGTAATCTTTTCTTTCATTTTATTTTTTATTTTATTGATATTATTTTCGTTTTTTTGTTTTTAATTAAATTAAGTTCGATTTCATAACAGTAAATTATTATTTTTATACTATCGCCTATATATTTGAATGGGGACTTGAATACGTCAACTTCTACTTTTTCACTCTTATCTGAACGACCTTATGCACTTCAACAGATTTCATTTGTTCTTGTTGTTGTTATTCTTATTTGTTTTTATTGTGCACTTGATAAACTCAGAAGGAATTTGATTCCGTATTCTAAAGATATCTAAAAGTATATAATTTTTTGGGTATTCCTCAAAGTACTTCATGTGGGTAAGACAAGGAGTCTGAGAGGATTTTCTGGAAAAGTTTTGATCGTATCGAAATAAAACTTTAACCTGCTCTTGCTCATATCTTGAGTATTTTCTCTAGCAAAATTGATATCTCCATTTGCTGTGGTCTCTGAGTTACAAATGGAGTGGGCTATATCTTTTTAACTAGTCTGCTTAATCTGGTGAATTGGAATAGCTTGAGGAGGTCTTGAATGCCTGCTTCCAGCTTATGTCTATCTCTATCTTCTGTGATCTCCGGGATACCAGTGGACTAGGCTGGATCTACTTTTCTTGTCTGGTTGAACAGATCTTTGATGTTTCAGGCCTTTCCTACTTAAGAGCTTGAAGGACCTCGTGGCTGAGGCTTAACTAAAGTTTGGTTAGATCAAGCCAGCTGGCTTCCTGACGGCGGAGTTCAAGTTAGAGCGGATTACCTCGATTATATCATTTTTTTTATTAAAGGGTCTGAAGGACCTCGTGACTAAAGTGAGGTTAGGTCGAGCCGGCTGACTTCCAGACGGAGGAGGTCTGAAGGACTCTGGACCTCTGGACAAAGTTAGGTTAAGTCGCATCCCTCGGATCAAGTTGGAGCCTTTTCAGGGGAATTGGGAAAACAAAGAAAACTCATTTGAAATTTAATAATTTTTATTTAAATTAATTTATTTTACACCTTCAAGCAAAATATTTAATTACAGTGTTGGTTTTTTGTTTTTTCTTGGTTTTAAATTTTTTTTGTTTTTTTTTTGTGTGTTCCATTTAAATTACAAAATACAAATAATTTGTTTTTATTAAGATTACAAAAAAAAATATATATAATAATAATAATAATAATATTTATATATATTTATATATGCATAGTTTTTTTTGTTTTTTTTTTTTTTTTAGACACAGAAAATAATTGTAATAATAATAATCGTAATGTGTGTGTGTGTGAAAGTGAGAATGTCTGTGTGTGTGTGTGTGAAAAGAAAAGTTGGTAGAAAACGTCGCTTGTGTGCTCATAATTCTCAATTTACCGCTATTTTACAAGTTAATTCTTTTTTGTTTTTTATTTATTTATGTATAACGGTTTTGTTTTTTGTTTTTTTTATTTATTTAATTATTATTTTGTTTCCTTGTTTGTTAGAACTAGTTTTACTAAGGCTTGGTTTACATGTGACTTAACTATGTTGTTGTTGTTGTTGTTTGTTTGTTTGTTTATTTGTTGTTTGCATTTTTTTTTGTTTTTTTTTTTTTTGTTTGTTTATATAAATTTTATATTAAATTTAGAAATGGTTTTTATGCTTTTCTTTTCTTTTTTTTTTAAGCATATAAAAACTTTTTATTTTCGACTGATTCTTTTTTTTTTGTTCTTGTCTTCTTCTTCCTCATTTAGAATAAATATTAATTTACAAATTTTCGCTTGTCATAAAGCATTTTTTTTTTTTTTTTGTTAATATTTAATTTACTTGATTTATGTATAATTGCGATTCGCATACGGCTTATTTATTTAATTAATTTTTTACACTAAACTTAAAAAGACTAAGGTTGTTTTTTGCTTCTTCCTTTTCTTCTTCTTTTAAAATTATACGCATTTGTGTTGTTTTTGTTTTTTTTTTTTTATTTTTTTTTTAATTGTAATCACAAATAGTTTTGGAATATGCTCTCCTCTCTTTTGCTCTAACACTTTCTTCTTCGGTTTTGCTTTATAGACTAATTAATATTTATTTTTTTTTTTTGTATAAAAAAAAATGAAACAAATTAGAAAAAAAAAACAAAAAGAATTATTTTTCTCTTTTTTTTTTTTTGTTTAAATTACAAATTTAAATCTACTTATGAATTCAAACTGCTATTTCTTTGTATAAAAAAAATTGGGAAAAAAAACAAACAAAGAAAACGTTTAACACTTGCCCTCTCCCTTGCACACCGGCAATCTAGCTATCTCCTTTCTATTCGTGACAACACCAGGCAACACGCTGGCTTCGTTGTTCTCTCGTCTTCTTCTTCTTCTCTCTTTGCCGTGCGACTTAAAAGCGTTTTGCATTTCATTTTTACAATTTTTGTTTTTGTTTTTTTTTTTTACTTAGTTTTAAGGGGCGCCTTATTTTTTCTTTTTGGTTTGCCTCTTGTTTTTTTTATTATTTTATTTTATTTTGTGTGGCCTTTTTGCCTACCTGAAATTAAAAGGCAGCGGTTTGTTTTTTTTTTGTTTTTATCTTATTTTTTTTACTGTTACAATTTTTTTTTGTTCGTTCTCTTTGAAAAAGTCAGAAAGGCAGGCGGCGGCAGCTTTTGACTGGTAGCCAATTTGACTTCTCAAGGAAAATTGATTATTTTTTTTTTTTTATTATTTTTTATAACAATCGATTTTTTTTTTGTTATTTTTTTATTTGGTGTTTTGTCTCAATTGTAGGCAGGCTGGAAAGACACACACATACACTCACCCATACAAAGACAACACAGGCACTCGTCGCACTTTCTCACTCACACACACACACGCAGACGCACAGTTTGAAGGATACTTAAAATTAAAAGTTTCCGTTTAAAAACACTCCAACTAACTAAAATTTAATTTGTTAATAATTTATATATATATTTCTTTATATATATAAGTATAAATGTGTATGCACTTAGGATTATTTTATATATATATTTTATATAATTTACAATTGTACAATTTATTTTATTGTGTTGCTAATTTGTTTTTTTTTTTTTTTTGTATTTAGAAGGCAATTTCTGCTCAAATTGTTTAGTTTTTTTTTTTTTTTTATTTGGGCGGCGGCATTATTATTATTATTTTATTTTTTCCTGGTAAAAAAACACTTTATGAGCTTATAAAAAATTTTGTTTTTTGTTGTTGTTATTTGTGAGGTTTAGAATATTTCATCTTCTTCTTCTTTTTGTTATTTTTTTTTTTTTTTTAATTTTAAAACTACTCAATGCGTTACCTAAAAATTAAACTATTAATGCTGGGTGTGTGCTGCTGCGGTATTTTTGTTTTTTTTTTTCCTAATCATAATAAATAGTTTTATACCCACTGTACACACTATACATACATATCTATGTCTATATAAATAATTAAAAATAAAAAAAAAAAAATTCAAATTATAATTTTTTTTTTTTTAATTAAAGAAAATTTTTGATGTTTTTTTTCTTGGAAATGTCAATTGATTGCATTTAATTATTTATTGCTTGTTTTATTGGTCTTTTGCTAACTAGAGTGTGTGCGAGAGAGAAAGAGATAGAGAGAGAGAACCCAACCCTTTGAATAAAATTTTGCAGCGGGCAAACTCAACTTTACTCCGTTGCCTGGCCACAGTTTTGAAGTCATTGGATTTTTTTTTTTGTTTTGATATAATTTTATTATGTATATTGAATTAAATTATATATGTATATGTATATATATATAAACTAAAAAAAAAATGTTCGCTAGCCGACTCTAAGAGTTGTTGAAACTTTTATTTTTTTTTTTGTATATTTTTCAACACCATAGAAAAAATTTTACTAACTAAAATTCATTTTTGGAAAAATTAAAATCAAAAAAAAAAAAATGAAAATAATAATTATAATAATATAGAGTAATATATATATATATAATTAGAAATTGTGTATATGTGTATGTTGGTGTGTGATTCATTAAGCTTAAGGACCAAATAAATGGAAATTAATATTTATATTTATATATATAAAAAAAAGCCAAATAATTAATAAATATTTTTTACAATACACTTTTTTTTTTGTTTTTTTTTTTTAATAAATTAATTTTAGACAAAAAAAAAATCACTTAAATTTTAGGGTGAAAAAAAAAATGTTTGATTAAACGTTTAAAACGTCGGCACACATTGTGTGGAGGAAGAGGGTATTCTTTCGGCTTTCTCTCTCTCTCTCTCTCTCTTTCTCGCACTCACTCTTTCTTTCTTTCTTTCTGGCTTTTATTTTATGTTTTTTAAGACAACATGTGTGATTTTGTATGTGATATATAAAAAAAAAAATTTTTATTTTTTTGGAAGAAAGAAAAAAAATAGAATTTTTGTGAATATTTTTGTTCTTCTTCTTTCTACTTTTTAGCAGTCGCTGGTGATTGTTATTAATTTTTATTCAAAAGGTCCTAAATTTGTTTTTTTTTTTTTCTTCTTCTTAAATATATCAATAGATATTTATATTTTAATTATAAATATTTTTTCGTTTCTTGCTAGCCAAAGTTTTTTTTTTTCTTATCATTTTTTTTTTTTTTTTTTTTTTTTTTGTGGCAATCTGGTCTAGCCCAATTTTACAGAATAATTTTTTAATAATATATTTATTTATTTTTATATATATTTTTTTTTTTTTTAATTATTAAAATATGAATATATATATATTTATATTAATTTACACACAACTCCTCACTTAGCCAGATTACCCCAAAAAAAAAAAAAAAAAAAAAAATGGGGAGAGATATTTTCTTTTCTTTAACTTTTTCGAAGGAAGGTGTGCTTGGGCCGACTTAAAAATCTAAACTAAAAGTACATCTTGATAGAGATAATAAGCAAGTTTCATTATAACACTATACATAAGAAAAAAAAAAAATTAAATAATATATATTTTTATATATATATTTTTTTGTTGTTAGTTTTTTTTTTTTTTTGTTATTTTCGCATTTCCTTTCTCTCTTCTTCTTTTTTTTTAATACAATAACAATTAACACAAATTATATTTTCCCTGGCTGAGTTATTTGTTGTTGTTGTTGTTGTTTTGGTTTGCATGGTTTCTTGATAAGGGAATCCAGAAATCATACTATATACCACACACATATCTATATATATATGCAAAGTATACATAGAATCGAAATTTGCATGGTTTCTTGATAAGGGAATCCAGAAATCATACTATATACCACACACATATCTATATATATATGCAAAGTATACATAGAATCGAAATATACAAAAAGTGAAATAAATCACAAAAAAAAATAAAATAAATAACTTTTCTTTTTTTTCTCGCCTTTTTGTTGTTTTTGTTTTTTTTTTTTTTTTATACATATATATATATATTCTAGGATTCATAAGTAAGTCGATGCTAGTTGAAATAGGTAAATTAATTATTTTCATTTTTTTTTCGAAATGTCGAGAGTGTGTGTGTGGGGGGGAGGGGGTTGTTCTGCTGGTAGCAATTCATAAATAAGGCGGCTGCGGCAAGCCGTCAAAATGAAAGTCCAGTGGAATTGGAATTTGATTGCTGCCATAAGCATTAGAAGGATCCGAAGGAGTAGGAGGTGGTTGTTGTTGTTGTGGCGGCTGATTTAGGCCAAAGTCCATAATGGGAATGATTGGGTAGTTAGTTAGATCCGATTGTTCTGTTGATGCTTGAGTTGTTGGCATGGCTAGAGGAGGAGCTGCTGGGCCAGTGGATGGAGAGGTTAGCTAATGGCTGCACTAGAGTCGCTCCACAAATTTGGTCAGCTGATCGGAGGCATCACTGGAGCCACCCACATTGCCGGCGCCCACGCCGACGCCGACACCAACACCGACGCCCACGCCGACACCACCAACGCCGACGTCCTGGGAGACGCCTGGCAGTGGCGACTGATGGTGCATGCCATGATTGTGCATGGCATCGTGTGGTCCTTGGGGCGCGGGCGAATGGCTCATCACATGGTGGGGCGAGGGTTGCGCTCTGGGCGAGGCGGACGGTGCTGCTCTGGGCGAGGGCGCCGAGCGCGGCGATGGTGTAGGCTGGGGCGAGCGTATTGGCGGGGAGGAGCGAGCCGTTTGCATCAGTTGCTGCTGGAGGGAATGCGGTGTGGGTGGTCCCATCACATTGGAGCCACCGCCGCCGGGCACGGCATTCTGAGCATTCGCATTGGACATGCCACCCATGCCGCCGCCCCCGCCGCCGGCCACCACCTGCATCATCTGCTGCTGCTGGAGAGGCTGTTGTTGTTGTTGCTGCTGTTGTTGTTGCATACCTGGCGGCATCACGCCCATTTGCTGTTGCTGCTGGGGTCCCGGTTTTACGCCCACCACGCCGGCTCCGTTGCCGCCGCCTCCCTGCTGCTGCTGGAGTATATTGGAGGCAGCTGCCGCATTGGCCATTGAGTACTGATCCGCACCAGGTCCGCCGCCGGAGACGCCGACTCCTACACCACCAGCACCGCCCACGGGTCCACCGCCGCCGGTTACAGCACCTGCGCCGCCTACTCCACCGACGGCATTGAAATTGCCTGCTCCACCGCTGGGAAACTGGGGCTGGCCACCTCCGCCCATGGGCGGACCGCGCTGACGCTGCGAATACGGCGGTGGATTGATAATGGTATGATTCATACCGCCCATCTTGTTATACCATTGAGTGGGCATCTGTTTATTTAAACGAAAAAAATAAAAAACAAATTTAAAATGAAATTAAAGGATTTTCGATTTTCATTTCGAGGAACTCGAGTCCGAGTTAGGTCAGAGATTTTTGCTCACCATGTTGCCTTGGGTCGTCACACCCGGTGCAATGTTCTGGAGCATCATTGGTGTGTTCTGCATGCGTTGATGTGGTCCCGGTTGCTGTTGTTGTTGCTGCTGTTGTTGTTGCTGGGATTGCATCAGGTTGACTTGCTGATTGCCCTGATTCATTTGCTGTGGCCCACCTGGCTGTTGGTTCATCATGTGCTGCATTTGTTGTTGTTGTTGCATCACTTGTTGCTGCTGTTGCTGTTGTTGTTGCTGCTGCGGTCCATTGCCAGTTTGGAGGGGTCCACCAACGGGGCCACCGCCACCACCGCCGCCGGCACCACCAGCGGCCGCATTGATTTGACTCTGTTGAGTCTGCTGTCGTTGTTTGATAATGGCGGCCATAATCTGGGGATTCTGCTTGAGGATGGTGAGTATGTGCTGGTTGCTCTCGTTGGTGGGATTATTCTTGATCTTCTGCATGATCTGGGCCAGCTGGATAGTGTTGAGGGGAGGGCCATTGCTGATGTTTGTGCCAGAGCCGGCACCACCGCCTTGGGCGCCGGGCAGACGGACGCCGGCATTGCCACCGGCACCACCTCCACCGCCGCCACCACCCATGGGGCCACCCATGCCCATGACATGAGAGCCACCGCCGCCACCGACCATGCCGACACCAGGACCGCCGCCAACTACGCCAACACGCGGCATATTACCGCCTCCGCCGCCCATCTGGTTGGGCTGTCCACCGCCCACCATGCCCATCATATTCTGTTGCTGTTGCATGGCATTCTGCTGCATCAACTGGTTGGGCTGGCGCATGCCACCGCCGGGCTGGTTGTTGTTCGGGTAGCGCTGGTTGGCCGCTCCATTGCCCCACTGGTCCATGGGTAGGACACTGTTGACAATGGCATTGCCAGTGGGCACACCGTGGACGCCGCCAACACCGGGTCCTCCGGCTCCGCCTCCCATTTGATTGACATTGCCAACGCCTACGCCAACGTTGCCGACCATGCCGCCCAGGTTGCCCTGGTTGGGCACACCCACGCCCATGGGTCGCTGCATGACGGGCGGGGCCATCGGCACGCCCTTGCCAAAGCCACCACCATGCTGACGGGCAGCCTCCTCCTGGACCTGCTTTACAACCTGCAGGACATTCGGTGAGGGCGAATGGCCACCGCCGGCCTGCAGACCCAGGCCCGGCTGGTGAGGATGCGGTGAAGTCATGCCGCCCATGCCCACACCACCGGCTGATACCGGCGAGGGCACCGTGGAAGGACTCATACCACCGGCACCTGGTGGCATAATCGCCGCCTGACCTGGCAGGCCCACTTGCTGGCCGACCATCACATTCGACATGCTAACCACTCCGCCGGGCACGCCAGACACACCGCCTCCAGGTCCCACAGAACCGCTCAGCGCTGAGCCAGCCACTGTGGTGGGTCCCGAAGTACGCGTCATCAAAGCCACACGACGACGCAAAAGCTGCTGTTGTTGTAATCTAAAGAAAATAAGAGAGAAAAAAAAAACAAAATTAAAGAGACCAAGTTGAGGAGAAGACAGATAAGGCATACTTGTGCTGGAGTTGCTGTTGCTTGAGCTTGTGCTTGATGTTCGGACAGAAGGGCACTGGACACTTTTGCTCCTGGCAGTGCTTGGCATGATAACAGCAAAGGGCAATCAACTGCTTACAGATGGGACAGCCGCCGTTGGTCTTGCGTTTGCAATTCTTGGTATGTTGAACGACACGTTTCATTTTCTGGCAGGAAGGCAGACGGCAATTGGCATCGCGACACTGGCAGGCATGGACCAGAGATTGTATGCAACGTTGGATGGATTGTTTGCGTGCCTCCTGTGGATTGGCCTGCTTGAGATCGGCTGGTGCAGAGCCATCATCCAAATCAAAGCCAAGTTTCTCCATTTTATGTTGATGGCCGACTTTCTCCTTACACACAGTGCAAAGATCAAAGTCCTGGAATAAGGGCAAAAACAAAATGAATTAATGTGGGGGTTTTGGTTTGAGTTAGTTGTGAGTTAGATTCTTACATCACAGACAGTGCAGTGGTAACGTGTTTCCACAGCCGATTTGCAATTGTTGCAGGTGTAGACGAATTTATCCTGGCCCTGGTTATGCAGTTCATATAACATGGACAGGGTGGAGAATTGGGCACGACGAAACGATGAGAATTCGTAATGCTTATCACGTGCCAGAGTGAGGAAGGCATCACGGCCATCCATGAGATCACAGGTAAGCAGCGGATCGGGATCTTGAATGGGCTGAAAACGAGATACCATAAAATTGAATGCCTTCTGATTTTTGTTAAAAATTTCTTTTTGAACTTACCGCCAAGCTAGCTGCCGATTGGGCCGAATGCAGACGTATAACAAAAAATACCTCTTTGTGCTTTTCCATGGTGGCCAATATTTTGGCTGAGAGATCATTACCACTCTGATGTTCATTGGATTTTTTGCTATTCTTGCGTTGGGCCGCTTTCGATTTATTCGATTTTTTAGCCTTCTTTTGACCCTTCTTCTTCCCATCGCCGCTCACTTCATTATCCTCAATCGAACAAAGTTGCTAAAAAAAAAAAAATGAATTCAAAAATTTCAAATTAATCTTTCAATTAAAAAAAAAAGAGGGGGTTCGCCTTACCTCAGCTGCCTCGGCCTGTTTGCGTTTCTCCTCTTCCTCCTGGTCGAGTTCCTTGATGCTCTCCTCGAGCACATTCGGCCAGAAGTCACCCTCAAAATAGGGCAGCTCAGCTGCTGAGCACAATTTGTCCTCGACGGCCTGCTTAAGTATATCCTTGTAGTCTTGAATAATACGCTCAATCATGCCCTTGTCCAGCATTTTTTTGTACCACTCCTGCAATCGTTTAGGCTTCGGTATTTTCTGATCCGTCGGATGGCAGTGGAATATATAGTCATCGCCCTCCGAGGGCGGGCAGGCCCAGATATGGGCCATCGTATAGCCCAACTTCTTCACATAATCCATATAGCCCAGCAGGATCTCATGGTAGACTGCTGTACGATATTGGCGGGGTCGAAAGAAATGGACCGAGTCGAGGTAGGCAATGTAGACGCGTCGTGTGTTCGGGGCCGGACACTCCGATCCATATTCCTGGACATGCATACCAAAGAAGCAGACATCGACGCCATCGACTTCCTCGAAGGCAAACAGAGCCTTCGCCCGATAGGGAAACTCATGGGTCATCTCACCGCTCTCGACAAAGCGTCGACGCATGCCCGGCTTGACCTCCACACATTTGTCCGAGGACGAGACGACGCGTATGTGTACTTCACCGGCTCCAGCCTCCTTCTTTTTGAGGAAGTTATTCACTCGCGTCTCAATGTAGACGCCCAGCTTGGTGGTGGGCAGTCGCTTGGCATTGAACTTGTTCTCTTTTCGTTTGGTGTTCTTCTTCTTGAGGCAATTGTCGCAGACGAAGCCACCCGGCCAAATCGAGTCCAGCCAGAGCACACAGATCTGATGTTGTTTGCGTCCGCATTCTTGGCAATCCACAAATGGTTCCAGTTCAAGATGATCGTTCTTCATTTCCTTGAATTGATCCTTTTTGATTTGACTAATAAAAAGGTTGCATATTAAAATTTGGATTTTTTAATGAAATATTTCAATTTTTGACTTACGTTTGTGATTGCAGCGGATCGTCGCCCAAAGTGACAGTATCTCCTTGAATTTCGTTAAAGCACTTTTGGCAGAACGTGTATCTATTTGAGGCGACACCGTATTCCTTTAGACTGTTTTGTTTTATATTTTATATTTTTGTTTTTTGTTTTTTACACATTTTTTTTATTTATTTATTTTTATTTTTTTGGTTGTTGTGGTGATTTGGTTGATTTGGTTTCATTTTGTAATAACGAATTAAGTGAAGGTATTTTTTTTTTTTTTAATTTTGATGTTAATTAAGTAAATTTAATTTTTGGTTTGTTTTTGTTGTTGTTGTTTTTGTATTGATTTATTTGAATTTGTTTTTATTATTATAAAAATATTTAAAAAGGTGCGTGCACACAGATAATAAAATTGATTTTTATGACGAAAAAAAAAAGAAAGAAAGAAAGACGGAAAAAAAATCACACACAACAAACAACAAGAAGAGCGCGCGGAGGGCGGGGCATTGGAGGCGTTTTGTGAGAGAATGGGTGAACATGTGTCATGTTATGTATGTGTTGGCGGGCGTGCGAGCGAGATGGTTATATAATTACACAGAGCGCAGTCCAAAATACACAGCCAGTTACAAAATGATGATCATCGTGTGGATACCGTTAAATATTATTATGATTTTCAAAATTAATTTATATAGATAAATTATTATATATTTTTTTTATTGTTATTATCATTATAGTCGTGTTGTGTGGGTTTAAGTGTGTGTGTGTGAATTGCACCAGTAATTATTATTATTTTTTAAAATAAATTTTTAGGTGGCAAGCAACACACAAACAAGAATTAAAAAAAAGTAACAGTTAATTTTACGCACACACAGAATTATTTTTATAATTTGTTGTTGGTTTTTTTTTTTTTTTTTTAGTTATTATTTTTTGTTTATACGGTTGGCAATAAGGATTCATATGTAAAAATAAAATAAATGGAAATAAAAGGGTTTTGGCATTAGAATTTTACATTAGACAAATATATATATATATAAATAATCAAGGAAAGCATAACCAAAAAAAAAAAAGAAGATATTTATTATTATTTTTTTAAAGAATTTCTTTTTTTTTTTTTGGTTTTAATGCTGAACAGTCTTTTGTTGCGCTGTGTGTGTTTGTTGTTGTTGTTAGATATAAATTTTAAATTTTCATACCATTCTTATTTAAAGTGAATGTTGAGTTTGCACACATACATACATATGTACATACATACACACACACACAGACAGAGAGAGAGCGACAATTACAACAACACAATGTTAATGGAGATTCGTGAAAATGGCCAAGCTTTTAGCAAAGCTTAGCACAATTAAACAAATAAAAAAACATTTACTAGCGACGACGACGACCACCACTAAATTTGTCTATTTGCCTTTGAGGCAGTAGGTGAGCAAGTGTGTGTGTCTGTCTGTCTGTCTGTCTGCCTGTGTGTGTGTGTTTGTTTTGTTTTTTATGGAGAAAGTGGTGCCAAAAAAAAAAAAAGTGCGTGGGAGTGCGAAGGCGACGTTGGCGGGCAATGCGATTAAAACAACACGAACACATGAATGCACCGGCAAGTGAGCCCGAAGAGCAACGAGTAACGGGACTGACAAGAAACGGACAATTGAAAACTGTTGGCAATGCTGTGCATTTTTAATTGCTAAGCCAAGCTTAAGAAGGATTTGTCGTTTTTAGCTTTTTTCTGTTTTAATTAATTAATTTTTTTTCTTTTTTTTTTTTGTTTTTGTTTAGGGCTCACACACACACATATATATAATCAGTATATTCGGCTAGTGTGGTCTTTAGTTTTTTTTTTTTTTAATTTATTTGGTGAGGTTAGAGTTTTTGTTGTATGTAAAATGTTTTTGTTTTTTTTTGTTTTGTGGGTATGGGTGGTATTTTTAAGTATATATATCATACAATTGGTAAAATCCTTAAATAATATTATCTTTATCAAAATATAATTAATTTAAATAATTTGAAATTATGTCAAATATAATTATTTAAGGATCTACCGAATCTAACAGCACTAACAACACATTTTGCAAATATATTTTCAAATTAATAAAAAAAAAGATTGTTCGAGAATATTGATAGAGTAGATAGCATACACATACCTGTTCTGATAGCTATAGTATTTGGCATCACGGGGTATGGTGCAGAGCTGTTTGCCATAGCAGCAAAGGACCTGAGGATTAAACGTGTACTTTCGACCGCAGCAATAGCCCAGAGCCTGCATAACGGGATCTATTTCAGCTTCGAATACTTCCGCCAACTGGAGTGGATCAAAAGATATTCATAGAATTATAGAATCGTACAAGGTAGCAATAACTTTCAATATTATATTTACCTTGGTGCAATATCTATAGACCCGTGAGGTCTTACGATTATAGAGCCAGGCATTATCGAACATTAACCAGACATCATCCACATATTCCCAGGGATCACTGTACTTTCCATTTATGATATTGTTGCGTATTGTGCCCAAATCCATTGGCTTCTTCACAATCTCAAAGTAATCGGGTATGCCGAGGGCCTGAGGATCAACCGGATAACGGAATGGACCACATTCCGGTTCCTGTCTATATAATTTATCCAATGTAGGCAACAAGGCAGTGCGAAGCTCATCAGGATTGAATTCTAGATTAACGAGAGAGCAAAAAGAGATATATTAGTATCTGCAAATATATCATCCATGATTTTCATTTCTATATCGGAATACTTACGGCACTTTTTCTTCTTGTCACCGGCATTGGGGGCCAGAGGCTCTGGTATCACTGGTTTTGGTTCGGTTTTGATTTTAATATCGGCTGAATTCCCGCCACTGCCATCGTGGTGGGCACCATTGATATCACCCTTGCAATCGGCACCAGAGCCGGAAGCATCTGTTAGACCGCCTGTACCGGCGCCTCCAACCGCTGCGCCCGTCTCATCGACATCCATGGGCACATTCTTGATATCACCGCCCATCGGGTCGCTGCCATCTTCGCTCTTGATCTCCATCTTGACGACCACATTTGTACCATCGTTATTGACATTCTTGCCCACACCGGCAGATGATGAGCAATCCATTTGAGAATTATCACCGGTTGCTCCGCAGCTATCATCCATAAACTCCTTCTTGATCTCATCCTCTTGCTTGATGGAGTCTAGCTTGCCCTTGGAGGCTATGCCGCCGCCACTGTTGCTGCCATTCGTATTGTCATTGCCAGCACTGGGCGAGGGCGTTTCGTCATCGTTGTCGCGGGCAGCCGCCTCTAGGGCGGCCATCTGCGAAGAGAGGCAGGAAGAAGAGCTGATTAGGCCACTGCTGCGCTGCATGAGGGGCACATTGGTGGAACCGGGTCCTCCGGTGGTCGATGAATTCGATGAGGCTGTTGTTGAGGTGGGTGTGGCCACTGAGGATGACGCCGAGCTGAGCGGTGTTGTGGCCGTGGCCGTTACCGTTGACGAGGCAGTCGTTGTGGTGGTGTTGACCGAGCCACACGAACTACTCGTCGTCGTGGTGGTCGTCTGGGCCGTGCCCGTCGAACTGGCCGAGGAGCAGGCCGCTGCGGCTGCTGAGGCGGGCGTTGAACTACTGGCCAGACCTGAGGCACTCGTGGCCGGCACTGGTGAGGTAGGCAGGAATGGTGGTGTGGCCGCTCGATTGCTCATCGGCTGTAGCAGGGGCGGTACTGAGGGTGGATTATTCAGGGGTGTGCCAATCGGTCCGTTCGACATGAAACTGGGCGAGGGACTTGGTGCCGACACCAGGTTATTTCCGCCGCCGCCACTGGCACTACCACTGGTCGAACTTCCTCCGGTCAGGGCTTCCAGGCTGGTCGGCGTTAACGGCATATTATTCAGCACGGCAGAGACACCCTGTCCGGGCTGCTGTTGCTGTGGCTTCTGCTGCTGCTGTCCGGCTGAACCGGGCGTCTGCATGGGTGAGGTAAAGGCATTCTGTGGCTGCATGGGCGTGGCATTGCTGAAGGGCGACTGAGGCATCAGCATGCCACCGCTATTCTGCTGCTGCTGCTGGAGTTGCTGTTGTTGTTGTTGCATTTGGCGCTGCTTCATCAGATCGTTGAGCTGCTGGGGAGTTTGTCCGCCAGCACCACCAGCGCCATTGGCATTGAGGAACTGCTGCTGTTGGCCGGGCGGAACTGGACTGGTTAGCACGCCGGCACCACCGGCCGACCCGCCTGCCTGGATGGTGAAGGGCGACAGGACGGGATTGGCCATCATATTGGGCATGCCACTGTTTGGACTGGGCCCCGGGGGACCCACCAGCATATTGCCCGGACCGGGCACTTGGCCTTGCTGTTGTTGTTGGGTGGTGAACTGCATGCGTTGCTGTTGTTGTTGTTGCTGCTGGATGGCCAGCATATTACCGCCAGGGGAATGACTGCGCATGCCGGTGACGAGGTTGGCCTGCAAGCCAGCTGCTGCCATCATTCCGCCACTGCCGGGCGGGGCCTGAGGACGCTGCTGTTGCGATTGCTGGGACATTAGACCGGCTGCTCCGCCCATGGGACTGATGATGGGGCGTATGCCCGTAGCCTGTTGTTGCTGCTGCTGCTGGGGATGGCCAGGTGTGCCACCGCCGCCGCAGACGAGCTGACTTGAGACCACATTGGCTGCATTGTTGGACATGGCATTGACAGCAGTGTTGCCACTGCCGGCTCCGCCGCCGCCACCGCCTCCCTGCTGCATTTGGAGCATCTGTTGGTGTTGCTCCTTGCGCTTGAGTCGCTTCTCTTCAAGCTCCTTCTGGATCTTGTAGATCTTTTCGGCCAGCAGGTGATAGTATTCAGAGCGGGATTTGGCCATTTCGTACATATCCTTCTCCACCTTTTCGGCATACGAGACCAGATTGTGCATGCGCTTGTCTTGCATGGTGGTGGGATCCGAGGTGGGGAAGATGGCCTGGACCAGTTTGTGTACTAGATGATTACGCAAGTCGGTGGTAACCGATTCGCGCCAGTCTTTCTCATTATCGGCACCACCATTGCCGCCGCCGCCACCACCACCACCGGGTCCACCACCGGGACCGCCAGAGCTGTTGGGATTCTGAGGATTATTGCCGCCAGGTCCGGTATTGGAATCACCCACACCGGGCATTAGTATATTCGAGCCACCTGGACCGGCATTGCCAGTGGCTCCACCACTACCGCCGCCGCCACCAACACCTGGGACGCCAGGAGCGGTTGCATTGCTTGCTCCGACCACATTGCCATGTCCCTGCAGACCCTTCATCTTCGACAATTGATCCTGCTTATTATCGCCCACTCCACCGCCACCAGCTCCTCCTGCTCCGCTTAGCTGATTACCACCACCGAAATTGGAATTGTTGAAATTGTGCACACTGACTGAGAGTGGAATGTTTGCCTGCGAGTTCCCAACGGGCATGGTATTGGCATTGGCATTATTGTTACCGCCGTCCACCAAATTGGGCAGACCGCGTCGACGTCCGCCAGTGGCGTTCTGCTGCTGTTGTTGTTGCTGTTGGCAGCCTTGTAGCATCAATTGCTGCTGCGCGGCGGCCGCCACGGCATTCTGTTGCATGGTGCCGACCACATCATTACTGACCACCGGGTTACCACCACCGCTGGCATTGCCAGCTCCCACGCCGAGCAGCATATTGCCACCGCCAATCACATTTGCTTGAGGAGCTCCGCCGACGACGCCGCCGCCACCACCGCCGCCCGTAGGCACTCCCAACACTCGCACTGAGGGACCCTGCATCCGTATACCTGGAGGTAGACCCTGGCCGGGATTGCCTTGTAGCATATTACCGGGTCCACCGGGCGCCACAACTCCGGTCACCACTTGACCGCCCAGTCCCGTGCCATCGAAACGTCTTAGATCCTGATTCTGTACATTCTGCTGGACCAGTTGCTGTTGTTGGGGTGTGCCTGCGGCTCCCACGACGCCGCCACCGCCACCACCAGCCTGCTGTTGCTGCTGCTGGGGCAGGACAATGGCTGTGTTCTGAGGACCGCCAGCTTGGCCTGGGCCTCCGCCCACAACCACCTGCTTGTTATCGACGACAGACTGTTGTTGTTGCTGCTGCTGTTGCTGGAGCTGCTGGAGTGAGGCGTTGGCCGCTCCACCTGCTCCGCCGACACCGGCCTGGCCAGCACCACCGCCGCCACCGCCACCTCCGGCACTGGCGTTTGTGAATGCATGGTTCTGGCGAAACGGATAACAAATGATGCAGTCTGAATTCTGGCAGGTCTTGTAGTGAAGCAGGATCTGGCGCGATGAGGTACAATGCTGCATGGTACAATCCTTGCTCTGCTTGCACGTGGCCATGTGAGCCAGGACGGCCTTCATGGCCTTGCAGTAGTTGACGTGGCAGATCTCTCGATTGGGATTGGCAGTCTCGCGTCGGTTGCACTTGTGCGCATGGAGCAGGAGCATCAGTTGCTGTTGAATTTGTTTCTTCCGCTCCTCGGACATGTTGCCCTGAGGCGGATTCGTTCGACCCACGCCGGTGGAAACCACTGTTCCGCCGGTCTGCTGAGATGTGCCCGGCTGCTGCTGCTGCTGTTGTTGTTGCGAAGGGTGGAGCATTTGATTGGGCTGATTGGGATTACCGCCACCGCCGCCGCCGCCAGCATTGCCGGGTTGGGGAGCACGCGGACCCAGCGGCTGCTGGCCCAAGCCGACACCGACACCCACACCGGACTGCTGTTGAACACCACCGGGCTGCTGTTGTTGCTGCTGCTGGGGATTCATCTGGCCATTGGGTCCCATCTGCTGTTGTTGCTGTTGGAGGCCACCGCCGGGCGCGGAGTTGTCGACGACGCCGCCAAGGTTGGCACCCATGGGAACAACGGTACCCACCGGTCGATTGCCTTGCGGCATGCCGGCACTCATATTGGGAGCCACCACACCACCGCCTCCTCCACCGCCGCGCTGGGCCATTTGTTGGGCCAAAAGCTGGTTCTGGCCTTGACCGCCAGCTTGAACGTAATTGCTCACGCCTACACCGACATAAGGGCCACCGCCAACCATGTTATTCAGTTGACCTGAACGAAAGTAAGTAGGAAAACGATTAGAGAAAGATTAGTTTCCACTGACTGACTGGACTTACCCATTTGCATATTGGGAGTTTGCATGCGTGGTCCACCGCCGGCGACGGGTCCATTGCCGCCACCACCGGTGCCCATTAGGTGGGGTCCACGTAGCATATGCTGGGGACCCACCATACGACCCAATATGGGACCATTCTGTAGGCCACCGGGACCATTTGGACCATTCGGTCCGCCACCGCCCATATGCATGCCCTGGTTGTGTGGTCCGACTACGCCGCCAACTCCGACTCCTACACCGGGTCCAGGATTCATCATGCCACCACCCGGCGGACCACCACCGCCACCAGAGCCAATCTGTTGCTTCAGGGTATTCACCATGCCGGCATTTCCGCCCAGATTGCCCATGCCACCGCTATTGGTAAGCACCATATTACCGATATTTCCCTGAGCAATGGTATTCATGCCTGCAAAAAGGATTCGATTAGTTGTCCTATTTGGAAAGCAGTTTGGGGTGGGTGGGAAGATGGAGGCTGCTACTCACCTGGTATGGTATTCATGCCATTGTTGCCATTATTCGATATGGACATGGGTATGGAATTGATCATGCCCATTTGGGCGGCCACTTGCTGCAGTACACCGGTATTCGGTGATTGCAAATTTGGAGATTTACTGCCCAATTGATTCATGCCGGGCACAACCATGTTGCCGCCACCGGCATTTGTGTTTTTATTGCCCTGCTGTTGTTGTTGCTGCTGTTGTTGTTGTTGTTGCTGTAGGAGATGCTGGAGATGATGGTGTTGCATTTGACGTATGCCGGCTGAATTGGCACCGCCGCTGCCATCGTCGTTGCCATTGCCGCCATTATTACCGCCACCGGCACCACCGCCTCCGCCGGCACCATTTATCTGTGGACCAGGCCCAGGACCCGGTCCTTGTGCTGGTGGTTTAACGCCAGGACCCGTATTCCCAGGATTACCACCACCGGCTCCACCAACGGCGCCTCCACCGCCGGTATTGCCACTAAGAGGATCTGTCCAATTACTGTTCGATGAGACCAACTCATCAGGCAGGCTGTTTTCCAACAGATATAAATCCGCTAAAAAAAACAAAAAAAAAATCAAATATAACGGTATAATTAATTTGTTAATTCCAATTGAATTGGTTCTACTTACAGGAATCCATTTTGACCCGCTTCTGAGGCGGTTCATCCAAATTATCGGCCATCATAGAGAGGCCGTTTGTTTTTGCCGGTACCCACGAAAAATGTGAATTACACAAAAATTTATGCGTGCACTGACACGCACGCACACACACACATACAGATGCAGCGAATACCGTTAAAAATTATTTTCACACACACACAATACGTCTGCTGATTTCTCTAACTCCTTTTTTTATTTTTTCTTTTCCTTCTTGTTGTTATTGTTGTTGTTTTGGTCGATCGAGATTATAGAGAGTGGTTATGTGTGTGTGTGCGAAGCGCGGGCTATATTATTGTTGTATATTTCTTTCCTTTAGTTGTTGTTGTTGTGTATTTTTGTTTGTGAGATTAGTTTAAATTGTTTTATAAAAAGTTGATTGTTTTTTGTATGTCAGAAATGAATATAATAAAGTAGCTTACTTTGATTTCGATAACAACGAAAAAAAAAAAAAAAAAAAAAATGTCTTTTTTTTTGTCTTAATTTTTCTTCTTCTTCTTCGTTTTCCTTTTCGTTTTGAGAATTTTTTTTTTTTTTTTTTTTTTTTTTATAAAAATGCACAAGTCACACTAATTCTGTTGTTGTTGTTTTCTTTTTTAGTTCTTCTTCTTCTTCTTCGACGACGTTTGCTTTTACTCGCACAATTTGTTTGAAGGATGCAATGAGGATCTCCTTCGATGCCGCTGCGATAAAGATATTTTCGGTAATTTATTGGAAATTTGCCGGTTCGATTTCAAATGGCCGACAATTTGGTGACCAAAGGCAAAGACGATAAAATAGAATAAGCACAAAAAGTCAATGGCATCGACCGTAACGATGTATTAAAATTAATGAATTTTGTTATTATTATTATTACTTTTGTTGTTGTTGTATTTAAATTAATAAATTTTGTTATTATTATTATTTTTGTTGTTGTTGCTGCTGTTGGTGGTGGTGGTGTTGTTGTTATTGATGATGTTGTTGTTGTTGGTGTTGTTGGTATTATTTTTATTGTATTTATTTGAAATTTCTTTGCTGTTGCTGCTGCTGCTGATGTTATTGCTTTTGGTGTTGGTGTTGCTGCAGTTGTTGTTGTTGTTCTATTTGTTTGAAGTTGCTTTACTGCTGCTATTATTGGTGTTATTTCTTGTGTTGGACTTAAACAGTATCTTAGGAGCCCAAAGTTGCAATCTACGTATCTAGCTCCTGGCTGTTCTGGACAATGTAAATTTTGATAAGCTTGATAAATGCTTGCTCCTTTTGCTAGTGCTGCTAGGTCTGCGTCTATTTCTGCGAATATGAAATGCAGCGGCGTTATCGACGCTTTCGCTGCTACTTTAGTTGTTGGTGGTGTTGTTGTTTTTGTTATATTTGCTTTCGCCGACCACGCCGCTGCTGTGTTTGTTTCTACGCTTTGTGCTGCTCCTGTTTCCGATACCAATTCTTCTTCTTCTTTGTGGCTATGCAATTTTTCAATATCTTCGTTAGCTTCGTCGGTAAACGAACGACGGGTGTCATTGATTTCGCACATTTTGTGTTAATAGACGCCGCAAAATCCACCCAATTGGCCAAATTTTTCAATCGGCCTTTATTGGTTTGGATTTTGTTTCGGTTTGTAAAATTTTGATTGTTATTTGTTTTTTTGTTGTTGCTCTGGTTCTTATTCTTCTTCTTCTTGCTGCTGCAGTAGGTATTTGTTGTCAGTTGTTGTTGTTATTATTATTATTATTATTATTATTGTTGTTGTTGTAGTGCAGTATTGCCGACCTGCCAATTGTTGTTATTGTTTTTGTTGTCACACACGCTGCTGCCATAGAAAGCAGAGATGAAGCGCGCGCAATGTTGCATTTGCTGCTGCTTCCTCTTCTTCGTCTTCGGCCTGCTCTCTTTTTCCTTGTATATTTGAATTTATTACTATTTGTTGTTTGTTTTTTTTTTTTGTTTTTTTAATTTAAAAGAGTCTGTAATAATTTTTTATATAACATTTGTTTATTGCTCTATTTTTATTTTTATTTTTAATATTTTTATTGGTCATTATTGAGTTAACATCTTGTTACTTTATTCTTGGCGTTTTTGTTTTGATTCTAGATATCTTTTCGTTTTTTTTTTTTCTCTTTTCTTAGTTGCACATGCTTTTCTTTCTATTTAACTGAGAGAAAAGCTGTTTTTAATTTATTTATTGTTTATTTTTTGTTTTTTAGTTTCTGTTTTGGTTTTTATATTTTTATTGTTGTAAAAAATAATTAAAGCATTTACATGGTTGTAGTTGTTTATGGTTGCCGCTTCTTGTGTGTTTACATTCGTTTGTTTTCAACATTGCACATAACTGTAAAAATAAAATAGATATAAATATGAGAAATATCTAACATATTGAAGCACATAAATGATTTTTTTTATTATTATTATTTATTTATTTTTTTTTTAACACGCGCCTCCTTATTAGATTCTTTTCTTTCTTTCTTTTTCACACACCGCATATTTTCCATAACGATAGAAATTTTTGAGCTGACCACCGCACCAACGATTCATTCCGGACAACACTACCCTGTCTGTCTCTCTGTCTGTTTGAATGCATGGCTGCCGCCTGCCCTGCTGCTGCTGCTGGTTGATGTTTTCTGTTTCAACCTTCTGCTTCATATTTTTGTGCCTCTTGGGCATTCCTACTCGGTCGTTTGGTGCCGTTCGCTATTTAATTTTTTTTTTTAACTCGCTGACATGTTGAGAGTGCCACTGTGATATACGTATACATGAATGTGATACATATGTGTGTGTTAACTTCTCTACCGATTATTGTTCGTTCATTCGTTTGATTGTTAGTTGGTTGGATTTTTTTTATTCTACTTTTTTTTCAATTTTTTTTTTTGTGGATTTCGCTATTTGAAATTGCGCGCAAAATTTTGTAAACAAGAGATTTGAGTTGAAAGCACAAAGAAATAATCAAGTCGCTTTGAAGGAAATATTAAGAAGTAATTTATGAAGTTCATGTCATTTAGTTAGATGAAATTTTTAGGATTGCATTTGATTATTTTGCTTCCGCATTTCATGGTTGGAAACGTAGTTGACCTCCGTTTCGTCTCGTCTACAGCACATGGGCGAGAAAGCACACAGAGTAAGAGCAGCTTTTGGGAAGCTTTTTTTTTCTCATGTGTGGCGCGACCAACGGCTGTTGACAAACGACGAACTGGCTGGCTGATGTGTTGCCAAACACATACGAAATACATCAAAACTGATTTGAACGAGTACCGGCGCATATGTGCTCGCCTGAGGGAGCGAACGAATAAACACATACACACGTATAGTTAAATTGCTTTGAGTTAGAGCGGGATAAAATTACATTTTCACTGTTGGGCACACAGGCAACTGTTTTTCAGCGAGTGGATAGCGAGAGCGAACGCACACATATATATATACACACGCACCATACACAATAATCGCCTCTCGATGTTAATTTGAACAAGTTGGTATTGGTATTTTGGTGATGGTGTGCATACACACACAGCCTATATGTGCAACGGGTGCGAGCAGTATTGGAAAAAGAAAGAAAAACAGAGGACAGAAATATATTCCATTTTTTTCTTTTTTTTGTGTCGCTGCTCGTCGTTTTCTTCACGTCCCATCAAAGTTTTCTATTGCAGAAATTTTGTTGTATTTGGGCTTTGTTTAATTTTAGCGGCGTTAAAAAAAATCGCAAAATTGTATGCACTAAATTCGAAATTCACAAAAAATGTGTAATATTTGTTAAAAAAATTTAAAAAAATTTCATCACTTTTATTAATTTTGAAAATTAAAAAATCTGCCAGCGCAGTTAATTTTGTAAGATACAGTCGATTTTTCTCGAATTTTGATTTTTTACCATATATTTTTCACATTTTTTTTAAATTTTTTAGAATTTTTACAAACTTTTTCGCAACATTAAAACAAAAATTTTTTAGGTCCGCTTGTGTTGCAGTTAGGCAGAAACTCAACTGATTTCGCGAACGAGTGGCAACAGAACTAGAAAGAAAGACTGAAGCTGAAACGACTCGACTGTAGTGTGTGTTGTGTGGTAGCTGAAGACTGATCAGCGAGACAAGGGGTCTCTCTCTCTCGAGAGAGAGAGCAATTCGAATTCAAAAAGAGAGTGAGAGAGCTCTAAACTAACGAGCGACCAAAATGTGAGAGTGTAGTGGCGGCATTGCCTTTGCCGCTGTCAAAGGATGCATTACTAGCGCGGTCCTTGTCTAGCGGACCGCCGGTCACAACACAGCTTCGTCAATACAAACAATACAAGTTGAATGTTTTTAAATATATTTTTGTTTAATTTCAATTTAAAATTTTCGCTTAATCATTATGCGTCATAAATTTTGGCGCGCACTAATACAAGGCCAGAGGCCACGCAATAATGTTCTCTTATTTATTTACAACATTCTGTTGGTGTGGTTGTGACCGTTGCGTTGTTTTTACACTCAACACACGCGCACATAGATACGCCACCAAATATTGGCTACACACAAAATCGAGCAGGATGGCAAGTCACACGAAGAGCGCGACGCATATTTAGCACGAGTGCGAGCGAGCTAGCTAGTGGTGTGAGACGCGTCAGCGAGAAGATTTCTGCAGTCGCATGAAAAATTATTTTCTATCGAAATGTTAAGAGCGAGGGTAGTATGCTTTAATAATTTTTCAGAAAATCCCAAAAAATTTTTTTAATTAACTTAGGCGCAATATTATTTTATTTTCTTCCAACCGATTAAGAGTAAATAAATTAAATTTGGCGCGTTTTTCTCAGACAAAACCTACGTATTCGTGCTTGAGAATGGAGTTGAGTTGGTCCGGTTAATGAGCAGAGCAGTGTGACTGCATATTGATATTAAAAAAACGCCAAATATGCCTCAAAACAGTCTAACGAGTCTGTATATTGTTATCCAACACTAACAGAGAGCAGGCGCGCGTTTCTAAAAAAAAAATGCAATTCAAGCAGATTGGCAGTCCTCTAGCGAAACATATTTCAGCAGATTGGTAGGCCTCGTACAAATGTAGATGCTCTCAAATATAGATGGCGCTTTTTGTAAAAACAAATTTAACATAGGTGGCGCTTTGTAGGCAGTAAATCTTCAAATTGCCAATGTTTTTGCCTTGTCCAAATCCATTTTCCCAAGGCACCACTAAAAAAAAGGACAATTGTTTTTGCTCGCGCTTTCGCACGCAGCTACCGCTCGGCCGACCAACACAGCGGGGCGTGCGGCCACTCTCCGCAAAGAGATCAGAGCCAACCGCCTTGCCTGACCACTGCGGGGCGCCCAACTGATGATTATTTCGACACCCCATTTATGTGAATAGCGTCGGCAACTTCTTCAGACTTGCCCTGCTCTGCTCTTACTTCGTTTCACTACCACCACTTGTTGTTAGTTTTTCTTTTCTTCTTCTTCTTCTTCTTCTTGTTCGCCTCCTTTGTTTTTTGTTTTTCCTGGGTGAAACAAGTGCGCGTGGTCGAAGAGATATTTTATTTTGTAAAGTGATTTCCCGGGAAGTGTTAGAATTGTAGTTTCTTTTTGTTTTTGTTATCGGCAAAATGCGTTTGTACATTTGCTGTAAATTGAGGCTGTTGACATTTTTAGTGCAAAATGAGCAACCCTCAAATGCTAGCCATCTCTTTCTCTCTATCCTTGTGTGCGCCTTTCTCACTTTTTTTTTTTTTTTTTTTGGTTGAGGTCAATAAATTTAATATATGGGACATTTTGTTAAATTATTATTGAAATTTATTGTTAGGCTTTGTTCTGCCTGGTTCCCCCCTCACTGTCCTTTTCTTTGATTTGGCTGAGTTTTGTGTGTTTTTTTTTGCATCAAAGCCGCTTGATTACACCAAATTCACTGGAAGGTTCGAATGTGAACTATAAAAAAAAAATAGGGAGAAACAAAAATTGACCACAAGTGCCGAAGATGTGTGATTGCCCTTTCAGCTTGTCCCCGTGGCAACTTATTGCGCAATCTGCGCTTCTAACAAAACAGGTCACAACTATACAGATATATATATATATATATGATTTGATATATATAAATTGTTTTCTTGACCATCTGCTCGGCATACGAAGCGCCACTCACAGAGAGAAGGTTTTTTTTTTTTGTGAAAAATGAAAATCTCTTTTTTTTTTTTTGAGGTTAGAAAAGAATCGTTTTCATATTTTTTTTTCACATTTTCTTTCTTTGCTGGAATACAAATAGAGTCAAAATCCAAAAGTCACTAGGCTTAGGCTTTGAAAGACAGAGAAAGAGACAGAGAGAGAGAGACAGAGAGAGAGAGAGAGAGAGAGAGAGAGAGGGGTAGATAGATAGGATTGGTGATGACTTTTTCGGGGCTCAACGTCAATTGGCGAAAAAAACCCCCAGATTATGCTCGGTAATCTTGGAAAGTCTACTAAGGCAAGGGCAAAATATTTGCAGACAGTGAAAGGATTAAAATGCGAAAATCCCCATAAATCCAATTAACATAAATCTGCATAACGGGTTAACTCGAAACTAAAGGATTAACATATGAACGAAACGAAATTCACCCAAAGCTAGCCCAGACCAGCGGCAATGCGATTTTAATGAAATCGCTATTGAGACAGACTCACAGAGGGAGCGACAGAGAGAGAGAGAGGGAGAGATTGGGCTCAGGTAGAATTGGAAAACCTGCGAAAATCTTTAAGCAAAGGGGTGATGCACAACTTTACCGGACGATCCCTTTGACTTTTCCTGCTAAGCGATCGTAAAATGTGGATTATGCATTTATGGCCACTGGTACACACCCACTCCCCTCCCCTCTCCTCCCCTCCTCACCACCACACAGCCAGCCAGCCAGAATCCAAGCCAAAGGCAAAGGTGAAGGCGAAGGCGAAGGCGAAGGGTGCCTGCGGTGCAGTGCGGTTTAATCCGAGACCACCAAACAGATCATGGCGCGTCTGGCCAGGGATTAGCCCAGAGCCCATACAAATTGTGGCTCAAGCGTAACCAGACAAGCGTAACCAGGTAACCCACACACTTTTTTCCCAATCACATCTCACTGTGTTGGTGTGGGGGGAGGGGGAGGGGGGGGGGGGATTAGCAAATCATTTTGCCAGAAAATCCATCAAAGCAAACGAAGCTTTGCTGATTTGTTTGCCACTTAAACGTCTCGAAAAGTCAAGAAACCGCATTCCCCTCGACCAGGTAGAAAACAAACCAACAACAAAAAAAAATAAAAATAAATAAATAGAAAATCAAAATTGAAAGAAATTGATTGTGAAAGGGGTAAAAGGGTTCAATTGATCCATTGGATTGTTAATTGTTTGGTGGGCACGGCACTCCTAATCAATTGATTAAGTCAGCCCTGAGCTGGAGTTGACCAGCTTGAATCAGGCGATTCTGTTCAGATAAATCTGTTTCGGAAGTAATTAAATAGTCTTCAAATATTATAGCTCTGTTAAATGGGAATATTCCTTTAAAAAAGTCTGATTTATTTTAAAATTATATTTCGATCTTCTTGCGGTTAAATTAACTCAACTGGCTAGCCAAAGGGTTAATCTTCTGAGACTCGAGAGTGTCTCTCACATTTGCTGGCTCTGTGAAAAAACTAAAAGGTCTTTTATTGTTTAAATAATTTTTTGAATTAGTTAATAAATAAACTAATTTATGTTTCAAAGACTGGAAAGTACTCAGTGGCTTCTAAAATTTTTATTTTTTTTAGATTTGCGGAAGATATGAAAATTTTGCAAGTAAAATTTCAACAGCTTCGAACTGTGTTGTTTTTTTTACAAATAAAAAAAATATATATATGGATTTATATGGTAGATATAGTATATATATATATATATATATAAAAATATATTTTATAATTTTGTTTTCTTTTTTTGAGTATTTTAAGAAGACTTGAAAATTAGCTTTATAATTCAGAAATGACTCATTTTCTGGGAAACCCAAAAATTTGACTTTTTCCCTTTACCCCAACTTATTTTCAATGAGATAACTAAGAATCTAACAAATTTAAGTTTAGGAGACATAATTATTTGAATTCTCCACCTTTCTTATTTAAGAAAAAATAGTCTCAATTTTAACTTTTCGATTTAGATTCCTTTTTCACTGCGATTTTTTTTAGATCCAAAGGTGACTATATGTATGGCTTAGATCGGTTCAAATATTCCTATATATTTATTTTATTATTAATTATATTTCTTAAGAATTCTTCAGACCTTATAAAATGGGCATAAATCAAAGGATTTCGTTGGCAAAATACGAATTAAAAATTTTTAAGCAATTTCAAATTTGTTTATAATTTTTCAAAAGTTTTTATTAATTTCTTATTTTTATTTTAATAATTTTGAGTCAAGAGCAGGCTTGATAATTAATAGATTTGTTGAGGTCGAATCGAAGTGACTTCCAGGAAGGAGAATCTCAAAATTAATCCATTTGCTTTCAATTTCTTCTCACTTTTCCCAAATCCTTTCAACTTCTTTCAATTAATTCAATTTCCGATTTCTTTCAATTCTTTTCAGTTTCTTCTGGTTCCTCTTCAAATAATGAGGACAATAATTAAATAAAATAAATTAAAAATAAATGAAAATATTAAAAAATGAAATAAAATTAAAAGTTAAATTGAACAAATAAAAAAATATATATTTTTATTTGCTTCAACCAATTTTTATTTTTTATTTATTTATTTATAAATATTTTTAAATTATTTTTTATTTTAAATTATTTCAATGCTTTTTGGCTTAATTTTTTCTTCTCCTGATTCGACTTAACCTTAAAATTTTTTCTGATTTTTTTTTTTACTCGATTAAAGACTTAAATTTTGTTTTAGAAAACCGCAGGATTTATTTTTTATTTTTTTTTATATGTGACAAGGAAATTTTGTTGACCTAGTCTAGTGTAAAATGGGCGTGTAAATTGTGGGTGTGTAGGTGTGGTTGGGCGGGTGGATGTGTGGGTGGGTGTGCAATGGCAAAGGCACAAATGCAATGGGCGGATTTGTTGCTGTTGTTGCTCTCTTGTTGTTGCTGTTGTTGTTATTATTGTGGCGAGGCACGTTTAATTGATTAATATCAAGTGTACAAAGGCAACAACAACATCCCAAAAATAAAACTAAACAAGGGCAAGGGCAACATTCAGAAACTCAAGAAAAGAGGGGGATCAAACGGGGAGGGGCGCCAGGGAAGAGAAGAGAAGAGAAGGCGTCGCGCACATGTCATAAATCTGTGGAAAAAGGAGTGCGCAAAAAAAAAAAAAAATAAAGTAAAACAAGGAGGCTAAAATTTTGTAAAAGGGGATCTGGCGGAGGCCGACGATTTAGCTTTGCTGCGTGGCTTCGGTGGGTATTCAGCACATAATTGTATCTTCCGTTTCATTACATGTTACACATGCCATTAGAGTCATTATCTCTGGCCAACAATCGTAAATTTTTGTGCAGCCAACAGTGCGTATGCGTAATAACAATAAAAGTGAACAAACCAAAAAAAAAAAAAAGAAGAGATTGAAGAAACCGAAAGGAGTCACTCCTTTATTTTTTGTCTGGATCTTCCAAAAATAAAAATAAAGAAAAATTGAAACCACAAAAACTGAAGACGTAGGCAGTGATTAATATATGCACAAGGAGCAGTCAAGCCACGTGAGCCAGAGCAGGCGAGTAATATGCAAGCGAGACCAAAGTAAGAGTGAGAGCGAGAGAGAGAGCGAAAGAGATTCGATTTTGTTTTACTTGGCTTACCCAGGCAGCAGCAACAGCAACAGCAACAACAACAATGACAGTGGTGGCTCACCCCTTGTTCTCATCACTCAAGCTGGTGTCTCTCTTTCTCTCTCTCGCGCTCGCTCTCTCGTTTGCTCTCGTTCGGTTAAGGCTTTGTGCGTACGCAGGCTTGTACTGCTCTGTGTGTCTGCTTGTGTGTGTGTGTGGTGTTTGGTAACGCCCCTTTAAATACAGTTATTTCATTGGGCCGCGACCACAAATTTATTAGTTTTTATTGTTATTGTATTGATATTTGAATTATATGAAGTTTGAATTATGCGAAGCGAGCCGAGAGACTTTTTTCTTCTTCTTCTTCTTCGTATTTCGTTTTCTTGTTTTTGTTTTTTCTTCGTGTCGTTGTTGTTGTTGTTATTTTGTGGAGTGTGCATTTAATTGGGGCGTAAGTGTGAGGGCAAAGTTTTATGGCTGTGATCATTATGATTTTTGGAAATTGTAAGAAATTGATTTAGGTGCGTTGAAAGGTTTTCTTCTTGTTTGATTGGCCTAATATTTTAGAATGATAAATTTGTAGAAAGGTTTGAAGCTCTAACGAAAATGATTGAATATTAAAAATTAATGTCTTGCAATCAATAAAAAGTATAATTTCATCATTCACAGAGAGAGAGAGAGAGAGGGAGATAAATTAAGTTTAAGCCAGACTCTGCTTTAAGCAGCCAGTAGAACAATACCAGAACAATAACAACAAGAACAGTAAGAAAAAAAAAACAAATGCTCACCCAGTTGCTTTGACACACAAACCCACACACATAGAAATAATCATATATATAAAAAAAAGAATGAGTAGAAAAAAACGAAACGCCTGCAGGCCGTGGCTGCGCAGCCAAAGGCCCACCAACAAAAATATAACCAACCAACCAACCAGCAAAAAAAAAAAAAAAGAACCAAAAAGAAAGAAACCAATGTGAGCAAGAGAGAGGCATGTCAAATTTCGACTAGCCACCTCAACATCACACCACCACCACCAGCACACCACTACACCACCATCGCCGCCAACAACAGTAAAACCAAAACATACAGCGCACACACAAACCAAAGAGAGCGAGCAGAGTTGAGGCAGCAAACCAGCAACCAAACAGCCTGCGAGAGAAGAGTACAGCACTATATATACAGGCACACGTACACGAACGAATGACACATACGCACGCATCGGCAGAGCTCTGCCGCTGCTGTCAGTGATTCGTTTTGTACGTTGTTAAGACCCTCTCTGCGTTTTGGAATTCATTCACATTCGCGCTCTTTAGAAATATGTACTCTCGCTTAAGAAATCTGTACTTCGCATTATTTTGTCTTCTTGCTTAAAATTCCGTACTTTCGTTTCAAATAGCTGAAAACAGAAAATAGCTAGCAAAACAGCTGGAAACAGACGAAAATTAAATACAAATTTTTAAGTTTACAAAATTTTTTCACCGTGTGCGGTTGTGGAGCGGAGTTTGATAATTGTTAACAATTTGGGAATTCAGTCGACAACGATAATTACCAAGAAGAAGAAGCAGAAGCAGAAGCAGAAGACGCAAAAGAAGAAGCCCTAACAGAAGAGAAACACGCGAACGCGCGCGCGCCTTCCCCCCCACGAAAATAATATATGAGTGTGTGTTTCGTGTTTGTGTGTGTTTTTTTTTTTTTTTGTTTTGCTTTTCTGATATCAACAGAAAGTAACGAAGTTCCTCGCGCAGTCGTCATTTAATTGGCCTGGACTTGTGTGCGTTTCTGTCCACAACAACGGCAGAAAAGCCAAAAATCGGACTTACATACAAACAAACAAACAAGCAAATTTGTTGTTCTTCTTTTTTTTTTTTTTTGATTGCATTAAGCACTTTATTATGCAGTTTGTGTAAAGTTTTTGTGGAATTTTGTGCCACTGTGCAAATTATGTGAAACGCGAAACAAAAGCTAAAAGAAATCACCGATCGACGTTGCTGTTTGGTCGTGTGTGTGTGTGTCTGTGCGTGTGTCTGTCGTGCTGCCCCACTGCATTGTAATTATAAACAATTTTGGTTGTGTTGTTGTTTTTGTTTTGTGTTTTTGGCGAGTGAGAATTTCTGCAGAGAGCCAAAGACGCCACAGACGCCAAACCCGCCAGGCCCAATTTGATAGACTATAATTATATCAAAAAAAATATAATAAAATAAAATAAACACATACACACACACTTACAACCAAGAGACGAAAAAGCGTGCCATAACTGCAACAACAACAGGAACAACAACAACAACAATAATAATTAAATTAAAATAAATTTAATAACAATAATCAACGTGGAAGTTCGAAGCCAGCGAGGAAATCAATAAGACCGGGCAATGTGTGAAAATTGCTGAAAGCTATCAAAAGTCACTCAACAACAACAAAAGCAACGGGAAACCTGAGCAAAATAAATAAAGAGAGAATTAAATAAAAGTCGACAAAATGATTGACGCCGCCTGCAATTATTTGAGTCCCTATGGCACAGCCCTGCCCCAGCAACAGCAACAGCAGCAGCAATTGCACCATCAACAACAACAACAACACCAACAACAACAACATCATCAGCAGCAGCAACAGCAACAGCAGCAGAGTCATCATTTGCAAGCTCATCCGCATAGTGGTCATGATTATATTAGCAGCAGCAATCTTCTAGCCAACTCCAATTCCGCCCTATCCACATCATCATCATCATCATCAACGTCAGCCTCATCGCTATCCTCGACTGCCTCGTCCACCTCGCCGCTGGCGGCCCTCTATGCCAGCAGCAGCAACACCACCACAAATGTCAACAAAGTGGCAACACCCGCAATTGCACCGCCTGCATCCTGTACAGGGCTTAAAATGGAAATGCAATATCCGCCACAGGCTTCATCCACGGGCACCGCCTCACCCAATTCGAGCATACAATCGGCTCCATCCTCGGCCTCCGTTTCGCCCAGTATTTTCCCCTCACCAGCCCAGTCATATGCCTCCATGTCGGCCAGTCCACCGGCCCTCGGTCAGACAATTTCACCTAGCGGTGCCGTTGGCACCCTGGGCAGTGCTGGCATTTCTGGTGGTGGTAGCGGTGGCAGTGGTGTTGGTACACCCACAAGTGCCAGCTCCGCGGCTGCAGCAGCAGCAGCGGCGGCAGCAGCTGCAGCAGATCTAGGAGCTGCTGCTGTGGCCAGTGCCGCTTATGGCTGGAATACGGCTGCCTATTCAGCCCTGCCCACAAGGTAAGCAAAAAAAAAAAAAAAAAAATTAAAAAAAAAAAATTAAAAAATTGAAAGACAAAAAAAAAAAAAAATTGTGAAATTAACAAATTCGTTCTTCTTTAATTTTTTTTTGTCCTTTCAGAAGTCAATTTCCTTATGCCCAATATGCCTCGGACTATTATGGCAATGCCGTGGGCATGTCGGCCTCAGCCGCTGCCGCCGGCTGGTTCTCGCATCAGGATCGCCTATACCAGCCCTGGTCCTCGCAAAGCTATCCCAGTTTCAATTTCGATGACATAGCATTCCAGACGCAGCTCCAGCGTCGCTCGGTTCGCTGCACCTGTCCCAATTGCACCAATGAGATGAGCGGCCTGCCACCCATTGTGGGTCCGGATGAGCGCGGCCGCAAACAGCACATCTGCCATATACCGGGCTGTGAGCGTCTCTATGGCAAAGCCTCCCACCTGAAGACCCACTTGCGCTGGCATACGGGTGAGCGTCCCTTTCTCTGCCTCACCTGCGGCAAGCGCTTCTCTCGCTCGGATGAGCTACAGCGACATGGACGCACTCACACGAACTATCGACCCTATGCCTGCCCGATTTGCTCTAAGAAATTCTCACGCAGCGATCATCTGAGCAAACACAAGAAGACCCATTTCAAGGACAAGAAGAGTAAGAAGGCTCTGGCCGCTGAGGCCAAAGAGCAGGCGGCAGCCATCAAGCAGGAGAAGGGTCCCTCCACTAATGCCAGCAAAAAGTCAGCCAAGTCGGCTGGAGCAGCCACCACCACATCAGCCTCAACGCAAATTCAATTCAAAACCGAGCAGCCCGAAGTGCCGCTCTCTGCCTATGCCCCCGGCTATGGCACAGCTCTCTACCAGCCGCATCAGAATCAGGGTAGCGGTTCCGTAGGTGGCAATATTGTGAGTGGTCTTTTCCAGCCGCAGCATCAGACTGGCAATAGCTCCGCCTCTGTCACAGCGGCGGCCAGCTATGCCAATGCTAATCAGCGTCAGCAATCACCTCTCGAATTGTGGAATAGTCAACGTAGTGCCATAGATCAGCAACAACAACAACAACAACAACAACAACAACAACAACAGCAACAACAACAACAGCAGCAGCAGCAACAGTCGAGCAGTAGCAACAGCAACCACCAAACTACCTCAGCCAATGGCAACAACTCCAACAACTCCTCCACTAATGCCTCCGCAACCGCCTCCGCCCCCGCCTCTGCATCATCCTCGGCCAGCTCAGTCTCGGCCTCGGGCTCAACCACCTCCTCCGGCTCAGCCTCGGCAGCTGCTGCTGCTGCAGCGGCTGCAGCAGCGGCGGCAGCCGCCCATCATCACCACCAGCATCACTATGCCGCCCTGGCCATGCAGAGCGAGACCCAGCTGGCCGCCGAATATGGCCTGACCATGTCTGGGTTGGCCAGCGGGGCCAGTGATAGTGGGAGCAGCAGCAATTGCAGTTCCAATGGCAATCTCACCGCCAGCGGTTCGAGCAACTACTCCGGCCTGATTGGTCATATGAAATCGGAATATGTAAACTATGCCGATTTTGCGCCCAGCTCGGGCTATGGTGCCACCTCGGCGGCTGCAGCCTTCCATCATCATCATCATCATCATCATGCCCATAATCCTTGGGCGGCTGCCTATCAGCATCCTCATGCTACAGCCTAAGAGGTAAAAACCAGAGTGCGGGATTATTTAGAATCCTTTCATGACGTTGTTGTTGTTGTTGTTGTTTCCAGTTTAATAACAAAATGAATAAATTTTTTTTTTTTTTTTTTTTTTTTTTGGGAGTCGGTTGAAACCGCCCCTAAGCCTAGGACATAGCTTAAGCAAAGGATATATATTGTATATATATAAAAAAAAAAATATATATTTAATCAACTTTGATCATAATCGAAACCATATAAAAGAATCCATAGGAAACAGTCTCGTTGGACTCTTCTAGTTTTGTTTTATTAGTGACTAATTGTTGTTAATTAAGATAAAAAAATATATATATAACGAAGAAGAAGAAGAAAATATCCCTCCCCAAGAAGATCTAGTAATCAGTTACCTAAAAAAAAAAAAAAACATTTTTTTTTTCCCAACATTTTTTTTTCATAGTTTTTAAGTCTAAAAATAAATTTCTAGAAAATTAAGTGAATTTTTTTTTTAGCGTATATATGTAAATATATATATAAATATATATATATATTGATTCATAAATAATTAAAAAAAAAAAAAAAATACAAAGCCCACAAAATTTGAAAAAATATATAAAAAAAAAAAAAAATCATAATAATAATAAAGAGTTTGTAATATTTGTTAAATGTCTTTAAGATAAATTATAGAAAAAAAAAAGCGAAAGGAAAAATCCAGTTGCCGCACATCCACATAAACCAGAGCAAAGCAACAAACAAAAATAATAAATATTAAAAGAAAAAAAAAAAAAACATTAAAAATTATTGAAATTTTCAATTTGGGAAAATTTGGGGAAAAGTAAAAACCTAGTTATAAATTTGGGAATGTTAAAAACCAAGCCTAAGTTGGTCGAGGAGACACTGGGAATGCTGAAAAACTAGACCAAGTTTATCGGATAAAGCTTAGGAATATATATAACTCAGTCACAAGTTGGTCGAACAAGCCTTGGGAATATATAAAACCCTATCTAAAATTGGTGGGATTAATTTTGGGAATATTAAAAACTAAATCTTAGTGGGTCGAGGCGATACTGGGAATATAAAAAACTTAACCCAAAATTGAAGGGACAAATTTTGGAAATATTAAAAACTTAGTCCAAGTGAATCAGTTAACTTTTAAGAATATAGAAAGCCCAGTCTAAAATTGGTGAACAAAATTTGGGAATATTAAGAAGCAAGTCTCAAATGATCGAAGAGACACGGGGAATCGTGAAACCTAGTCTAAAATTGCTGGGCTAAGCTTTGAGTATACTAAAAACCTAGACTAAAATCGCTCGGGTAAGTTTTGGGCATATAGAAAATCTAGCTTAAAGTTGGGGGCAAAAAAAACTTGGGAAGGCAAGAAATCTGGTCCAAAAATGTTTATGGAAAACTCTTGGTTATTTTGGAGATTCGAAATTTATTTCTTGACTGAAAATTCTTCACAATTTTTCTTTATTACTTAAAACAATATTTTATTTTACCAGGATAACTCTCTGATATTTTTTTTGTACCAAAATCACAGAGTATTCTAAAGAGTCTACAGATTTCTATACTTTCTTTTTTGATCCATTGTTTGGTTAGCTCGTTCGGAGACCCTAAGTCCCTTTGTGACAAATTTTATATTGCTTATGAGTTGAGCCGGTCGTTTGTGACACAGCCCTGATCTATAAATTTTTTCAGCTAATTATCAGCAATATTATAGCATATAAGTACCTGGACTTCTCAGAGAATTGTGTCTGCTTTCGTGAAGATCTGTTTTCAGCCAACTCCTTGAATCCTTGACTTTTAAATTATGATTTTTCTTTCTAGCTTCTTGGTCTGTGATCTTATATACTCCCCGACAATTTTGACCGACACTTCTTCTTTTAAGTCTTAAAACTATACCAGAGCCTTATAAAATTGAGGAAAGTAATGGACTTTGTCATCAAAAGATTGCTACTATTTAAAACTCGAAAATATTTTCAGCTCTTATCAGACCTTTAAGCCAGTACAAAGTCCTCTTCAATTTGTTTAAGAAAAAACTCGAATTTCCACAGTAGCTTCATTTGGTCAAACTAGTTATCTTTTAATCAATTGATAAACTAACTAATCCGGTTCTTTTTCCTGATCTAGTTTATCTGGGCCCAACCATTGATCTAGATTGGCTAACCAACTTCGAAGTGCTTAGGTTGGGGTCTCTATTTTTTTTTTTTTTTGTATGATATCAATGCTAATTGACTGGCCGCCTGGTGGCTTGTTTCCAATCACTTGAAGCTCCCCTTCTCGTCACTCAGATTGCCACTCCTTTTATAATTAACTAAAGGTATATTTTTTTTTTTATTTTTTATTATATTTCGAGTTGATATTCTCGTTGGTTTGGCTTGATTATGCTTGTCGCATTTTGCAGGTTTGCCACCATCTTTGAGGCTGTTTGTGGCTGGCGCGAAGATCGCGCCAGATTGCATAGATTGTCAGCCATATAACCATATAAGCCTTTGATTTATGTGCCATAAAGTGTGTGTGTGTGTGTGTGTGTGTGGAGTGAAAGAGAGGGCGCATCAATCAATTTTCAAGTTGAATGGGCCCAAGCCCTGCCCCAAGCCCAAGCCAAGGAGAATGCAGTTGTAGACTGTTGACAAAATACCATAAGTCTACGATCTACCAGCTAATCCGGGTAACCCAACCGACTCATAAACATCAAACATCATTTGATCTCTTGTTGGGTCTTTGAGGTGTGATGGTTCCAACAGCTTCACACGCCGTCAATTTGACCGCAAACAAAAATATTTGAAAAACTCAAAGTCGAAAGAAAAAAAATTATATTGAAAAAAATAACAAAACCTAACGCCCCAAAACTGACCCGCCTGCCCCTCCCACTCTTTAAGTGGATCTCTTTCTCGCCCCTTCCATACAAGTTTTCAAGTCGATGCGGTTTAGCTTGAGTTTCAGTTTAGAGTTTTTCGGTGCGGTGCGTGTGCATACTAAATACGAAATCTGATTGATTTATAACTTGAAGACTTGAGGCTCAGAACTCAAGGCACTTAAAAAAGGCGGTGGAGAGGAGAGAGTATCTTCTCCTTCTCCGCTCAGCTCAGCTCAGTCGAACGGCAATCACAATAGCCACATTTCGTGTGGCTAAGCCGAAGCGCCGCAGTTTTGTAGCCACTCGCAAAGTTAATGATGATAAATGATGATGTTATGATTTGTTAATTTTTCTTCAAGTCTTTTATTTTTTATTGCGTGTAAAATACAAATACCCCAAGAAATATGAACCTAGCCAAAGCAAGCAGAAGCAGAAGAAGAAGATCACTTCAAAAAAATGTTGTAGTTTCGTAAATGGTAAAAGTGTTTCAATTTTTCTTCACTTTTCTGATCAAATTAATACCTTGAGGTCTGAAGTTTTCCAAAAAAAAAAAAATTCAATTTATTTTTGAAATTTCTCTAAAGAACAGAGTACTTAGGCTCTGTCTTTAAAGATTACCCACATAAGGCGAAAGTGTAAACTTAATTATGGGGCCCAAGTTAAAGTGCTTAATTGCTGATTTAGTCATTCAGTGTTTCACTCCAAATCAGAAAATCAAGCGGCCTTAGTCTCTCCAGGTACACCTCAAGAGTTCTCTTATAGATCCTAGGGAAGAGTTGAAAGAGAATTGAAGAATCCTAATCCTGATCCTAATTAAAACTATAATATTCCCAACCGATCTGACTATCCATGGTATAGTCTATCTTACTTAAGTCTATTCAATTTCAAATCAATCAAATGGTCAAAGCGGTCTCCAGATAGTTAAAGGTTTCTAGTGGCTAACCAAAAATATATCTTTCAATTCTGGTTAATCCAAATCCTCCTTCGATGATACTGGGACTATGAGCTGCACCCTTTAGTCTTAAAATTAAAATTCCATTGGAGATTTACGGAACCTTTTAGGGGAGATAATCAAATAAAATAAGAGAAATCATAAACTGAGCGGTCTAAGAATCTTGAAATATTTCCAACTAAGGTTGCCTCTAGACTTCTGAGTCCTAGAGTCTTGATGCCTTTCTTTATGCTTAGGCTAGTCTCAAGTATTTCAGTATCAATTTCACTCGATATTTTGGCTACCTTATAAATATCCTAATACCAAGTCTGGTGGACTGAAAGTGCCCAAAGTCAAGTGGGCACTTGTGTAAAACAATTCGGAATATAACTTCTTAGAATTTGGCGCTAACTGACACCACCTACAAGAAGAAGCCAAATCAGTTTGCCTACGAGAACAAGGTAATGTCACACATACTTGGGCAATTCAGAGAGAATTTCTATGCTATAGAACCTGATGTTAATATAGATTTATGATGACAGGACCAGGGTGGACTGTGACACGCTTTGGTAAGAGTATGTTTTTTTTTTTTTGAACCAACGAAGACGAGAGGGTTCGGGATCGCTCTAATTTTGATCAAAGTTGTAAATAATAAAAATGTTACACAAGAGCCACTTGACTTTGAAGTGGCTGCGGCCTGCGGCCTCATATGAGATAAACCCAAAAGATCTCGACAGTTGAGTGGCATACTTTGTGTTTCAGTTTACAAAAGAAAAGAAAAACTAAGCAAGCAAACGATCGACTAACAAATCGACCGACTTTTTTCCAAAGAATTTGTTTTGGTCAGCAAGGCTGACGAGGCTGCTGCTGCTGCTGCTGTTGATCCTTTTTTTTTTTTTGAACAGGACAGCAAATTGAGTTGAGATTATCGGTGCTTAGAGTCTCAGTTCTCAGTTCTTTTGTTAGTCTTTCAGTCGGTCGGATGGATGGATAAGTAAGCGTGTCCAAATGCTGGCGATCATCATCCAGAGAAATGGCTGAACTCATGACTTAACTAGAAAAAATTGCGTTTAGCGTTTGCATTTTTATAATTTTCTTTTTGTTTTCTGGCACTTTTTGGTATTTATTAGTTTTCTCTTTATATTTGCTCTTTCTCGTTTGACGCTCCTTAAAAATGGTTTTCCTTCTACCAAAGAGGTTGCCTTTTTTTTTTTTTTTTTTTTTGCGGTTTGGTTTTTTTTTTTTATATATATTTTGAGGGGGCGTGTTTGACATGGTCATCGGTGATTATAAATTTGTGTTATGCCTTGTTGTTGCTGTTGTTGTACATGTTGTACATCTTGTGTGGATATATATCTTTTGTTGTGTTGGCCTTTGTTGGCTTATTGTTTATTAGAAAATTATTACAACATATGGTTTAGTTTGTTTTAAGTCAGTTGGGTTATTATTTGGACATAATTTTTACTTTGGCAGTCTTTTCGGCCTTTTCGGGTTTTTTGTTTCTTTCTTTTTTTTTTATATGCGGGTCAAACTCTTTATGTGTTTTAAGCTGAACTGATTCATTATCAGATATAGCCAAATGACTTAAGATATATCTAAAGAAACATATGCCTTCAAACCAGACAAGTGTTTAGGCAAAGAAATGTTTAAGAAAAAAAGAAGTTTTTGCACAAAAAAAATTTCAAGTCAAGATGGGAAACTCTGGAGACTTTCTTTAATCGAATATTTAAAAAACTAAGCCTTATAAGTCTTGGGAACTAATATCTTCCTTTGCAAGGTTTTTTTTTTTTTTAATTTATCTGATAAATTTTGGAAGATCTCAAAAAAATCTCAAGTTCATATTCATATGACCTATTGGTTCTTCTCTTTTTTTATGAGTCCTCTTAAGAAATCTTAGGCCTAAGGACCTCTTAGAATCCTGATATATATATCCGGGTTATACACATATAGATACGTCTATGGGTCTTTCTATACTCTATAGTATAAATACCCTAAGGAATTTTATTCCCAGGTTAAATTGGATACTTTCTTGAATCGATTGCTCGATGCATATTATCTTATGAATTTTGGGATCATTGTCTTTCCTTTCAAAGACAGATAAGCCTATTGGTTTTGTTAATTCCTAAAAGTTTTAAATTTAAGGATTTCAAGTCAGACTTAGTCTGAAATTCCTGAGGTTTTTGAACACTTTCTTTGATCCAATTTACCTTTCCTTTTAAAGACAAAATCGCTTGCTAGTTTCTCGAAAAAATAATTAGATAGTCCCTTATCATATTCATAAATAAATTATAAAGCCTCTTCCTTTGAGACCTATTAAGTTATTAGAGTCCCTGTGAATTAGTAAATTATATGATAGTCTCGATCCGCCTAACCTAAACTCAGAGAAGTGGCCATTTTCTTGTTATCCATTTCTTTTTTTTTTGCTGTTTTTGTGAAAAATCATCCAATAAAAGTTCAACTAACTCATTCGAGGAGCACGTGACCCAATCAATGCTAGACACATTAAACCGTTAAATACACACACACAAACACACTTATCGATTTGGTTGGAGGCGAAAGGAGCTGGTAGATTCGCCCACAACTTAAGTGGTAGACGGTCAACAACTCAATTCGTTGAGTTTATGGTTAAGTTAACGCGGCATCTGTTGGAAAATATAATCAGGACATTAGGCATTGTGGCGACTCTCGAGGAGGTAACAAATTAAAATATTTAAGAGTGCCTCAGCACGAGCAAAAGAAAAACCACGACATATGTGCGGTCAATAAATTTTCCACTAGTCACGATGACAGGCACAAAAACAACACAAAAAAAGAAAGAAAGATGGAATGAAAAAAAAAATGAAGGAGCCACAGAAAAGGATCCCCTGGAATATCCTTAAGCACGCGTGGTCATAATGACCAATCATAATTTTACATATAGATAAAGTTTGCCCAAGAATTCGTTGTGCCTTTTCTCATATAAATAATTCGAAAGAGTTTTCCTTGAGGAAGACTTTAAAGCTTTTTAATTGGTTTTGAAGTTTGTTTTTTTCATTCGATTCCTTTTTTTTTGGATCAAATTCGATTTGATTGTTTGGGCATTTTTGGTCTTTGTTTATGTCAATTTCGATTTGTTGCAGTTACACTTTATTTATATGCCACACCCTCAGCTCAAGGCCCAGAAGGTCTTACGTCGGCTCTTGTTTCCGGTTTCCTCAATTCTTTATTTTGTTTTCTATTAAAATGCATTTAAATGTCTGCGGCGAAAACCAACAACAACCACCGTCACCGTCACCGTCACCGTCACCATTACCATTACCGTTACCGCCCACGCCCAAGACCGCCCCAGACCTACCAGTAAGTAGCGCTCTCATGTTTTTTCTATAGTTTCATTAAACTGAAACATTTTGACCACAAAAAAAGCGTTACAAATTGATTGAATCTATCTTCAATAGAAAATTCTTACAAATATATATCTATGCATGTGTGTGTATGTGTGTGTGTGTGGTGGTAAATCGATTTGTTGCGCCTGCTTTTGGATTTAGTTTGGTGTGATTTTTACGATTAGTTGAATTGGCTCTGGCTTTGTCTGCTTTTTTTTTTGGGTGTGCTGCTGGTAATTTCCAATTTTCTATATAGCATATATCCTGACCATGCCTATATAGGTACCTTTTGTCCCTGTCAAGCGCCACTTAATAATCTCTTTTCAAGATTGTGTGTGTATGTTTTTGATTGCATTGTTGTCCTAATCGATTTGGTTTTTGATTAGTTTTTTTCCCATTTCTCATTTCAAAAGTCGGTTGACAAGTCTTTATCTATTTAGCTAAAAGTTTTTGCTCATAAATTCTGAATAGCACTTAAATTTATTTTTGCTCAAAACTTCAAAAAGCTTTAAACAAAAAAAATTATAATTTTTGTTGAGTTATTTATTTTCGGTTTTAACTCGGTTCTTTGGGGTTCCTAAAATAATAAGTAAACTTCTCTGTGTCATATCTTCTCTCACCAAATATTTATGAGAAAATTTTCAAACTGAAACTAATGAGCTCGATTCTTTGGGGTTCCCAAAATAATATGTAAGATTCTCTGGTCTATATTTTCTCTCACCTGGCGGGATCAAGGTGACTAATATTAGAACTGAATGAACCTGGTTCCTTGGGGCTCCCAAAATAATAACTAAGATTCTCTGATCCAACGATTATATGGTTATAATTGCTCTCACCTGGCAGGATCAACGTGACTAATATTAGAACTGAATGAACTCGGTTCTTTGGGGCTTCCAAAATAATAAGTAAGCTTCTCTGTTCCAACGATTCATCTGACAGGATCAAGGTAATTAATATTGGAAGATTTTAAGCTATAAACTAATGGCCTAGGTTCTTTGGGGCTTCCAAAATAATAAGTAAGCTTTTCTGTTCCAACGATTATATGGTTATATCTGCTCTCACCTGGCAGGATCAAGGTGACTAATATGCTGCCAAAAAAAAAAAAAGCTTGGTCTACCCAACAAAGCCAGCTAAAATAAAATACGCAAAAAAAAAAAGAATATGAAGAAGAAAAAGGAAAATGCTAAAAATGTTTCAAATACGATAAATCAGTTACCATTACGCGTAAAGAGCCCCGAGGGCCTGAAATATTTCAACTTCATTGCAGAATTCGTTTTTATTTTTATTTTTTTTTTTTGTATATTTCTTTCAATGTTGTTGTTTTTATTATTATTATTGCTGTTGTTGTTGTTGTTGTTCTTGTCAGTTGAGCTCAGTTCGGTTTGGTTTGGTTTGGCTTGGTTTGCATTGGCGGCCGAGACTTGGGTTTCTGAGGATTGAGGTGGCTGCTGTTCTCTTTGTTGTTGCTGTTGTGCTTCTTACCATTTTTATTTCGATAATTATAGACTACAGTTAACAGGCACATAAAGCATAAATGGCATTTCATATGCAGCCGTTCTTCTCGGCAGCTGCCTCTGCCTCTGCCTCAGCCTCAGTCTCCCTGTTGCGGCTGCCACATTGGAACGCGCGACCACGCGGTTCATGTCAATTGATATGAAAAATACTCCATAACTGCAGACCAGCATTTCAAATAGACGGCACACTCACACACACACAGAGAGACACAGGCACTCTTTCATATATGATTTTATTTGGTTCAGTTCCTTGGGGTTGGGGCGTTAGGGCCACTTCCACTTCCCGTCAGGTGTCATCCTTGCTTGTCGCTGATTGTAATATGAGTAACTCTCCTTCTCCTTCTCCTTCTCCCTCTCTGTCTCTGTTTCTCTTTTTACTTCTTTCGCTTTTCACTTGGCAAAGCAAAAAAAAAAAAAAAAAAAATAGAAGAAGAAAAATGAGGGCGGCTAATCAATGTACTCGTTTGACACAAAAGTATCCGATGGATTGCATTGATATAGAAATTCTGTTAGCAACATATAAATAGATTATGTTGCCAAATTTGTTAACCTGAAACTCGACAATTTCGCTGACAGGATATATCAAGCATATCCGCCAGCGAAAATCTCCAAAGAAAAACATAATAAAGTTTCAAATTTGCAATCTTTGGTTTAATTTTTCATCGGTTTGTCTTTAGATACTTTTTAGGCTTAGGGGAAAATATATAAAACCTAACCTAACCTATGAAATGTTGTAGGAAATCTAAGTCTCATTCTTTGAGAATTTATTTCAATTGAGAGTCTAGAGAGCTTTATCGATGGGATTAAATTGGTTCTGGTCTAAGAAGGGACTTAACCTTGCTCTTTATATAGAATATGCCTCAGGCTCACAAGGGACCTTTAGGGGGCTCCGACCCATTCTGTATAGAGTCAAAGGCATGGATCTGTCTTACCTAACCTAGTCTATGTACCAGGTGGATTTGTATTCGGATATAAAGCCAGTTGAATTTTTAATAATCCAAAAAAAACTTTAATCATTTCTAATAAAATTTTCACTAACCTATCCTAGATAATGTAAGTCTGTCAGAGAAGAATGCTACCAAAAACCCTGGACCAAACTTAGACCACAGACTAACCAGGAAAACCCAAATAAACTCGTTAAAAAACCGTTTAAGCTTTTCAGAACCAGCTCCCAGTTCAGTCTAGAAATCAAGGAGCTATTATATAGAGCCAATGCGGAGAGCCCAGACAGAAGCTTTTCAGATCCAGCTCCCAGTTCTGTCCAGAAATCAATGAGCTATTATATAGAGCCAATGCGGAGTGCCCAGAAATTATCTAATCCCAGCTTAATTTGATCTTCTTATGATTTAATTTTTTAGCTAGTTCAAGTCACTTTCACTTGGGTTTTTTCTTCCTTCCAGGAATTAATTATTCTCTGCAGAAATAGATATATTTTTAATGAGGAATTAAGAGCATTTTAAAGGAGTGTACTTCCCTGTAGAAACTATGGAAAGTCCATAAAAAAATTTGTACTCGAAGCAATCTCGTAATCTGGCCTGCCCGTTTTTTTTTTGATTTTTTTTATCCTGGTTGATGTTGCCTCTTTTGTTGGCCATTGTTTGCAGTTGTTTGCCGATTTTTATTTGTATTTTTTGTTGTTGTTTTTTTTTTATGCATTTTTTATGTATATCAAAGTACTCACGATTTGGTGTGGATTGTTGTTGTGGTTGGCAGGACAAGTTCATAAAAAATTCAAACACGCTGCTTCAAAATGAAATGAAATCAAATGGAATGGAATGGAATGTTTGTTTCCTCTTTTTGTCCTGGCCAGTGTGATTTATGTGACTAGGATCGGTTGTAGTATGTTTCACTTGCTTTTATTATTGTTGTTGTTGTTGTTGTTGCTATTAGTGCCAAGTGGCTGTTGTTGTTGCTGTTATCGAACACGCTGCTGACCGTGCGGCGTCCATTTCCGTTTCCGGACATTTTTCTACATTTTTTTTCTCCTATTTTTTATGCAATTTTTTTTTCTGCTTTTTCTTCTTCTTTATTTGTTAGTTGTTTGTTGGGCATTTAGTTTATGCAAATTACATTGACTTTTTGCCGCTTTTGTTGTTGTTGTTGTTGTTATTGTTTCTCTCATTTTCTGCTGTGGAAGCTTTTTTCGAGTATGCACGCTTTTTTTTTTTTTGTCAAGTATCTCCACTTGAAAGGACATGTGTTCGTTTTTTTTTTTTTTATATATATATTTTTATTTGGCTTTATTTTTCCTGTCTGATGTCAGCGAGTGTTGAAAATTGCGAAATAAATTACACGTTTTTTTTTGCCCCGCTTGACAGTTAAATATTAAAGTTGTTTTTATGTAATAAGAAATAAGCTGAAAGCTTTGGTAGATTTTAATCAGATGGGGAGGAAAATAATCAAGGAATTATTGGATGGGTCCGAGTTATCCAAAATGGGGTATAATATTGGGTAAATACCGTAACATGATTATATCATTATATCGTACATAAAGCCACGATATAGACTGTTATTTGTAAAAGCCATCTTCTAGTATATTTCTGAAAAATTATATGAAAGCTTGACAATTTAGCTAAGAGTTTGATGCACTCTGAAAAGTTTGATCTATTATTTTGTAATCTGTTAATTGAAAGGAATCGAGCCCCATTGAAATGATGGAAAGTCTTGATCAATTTGATTTTGAATTGAAAGAATTATAGACCCCTGATCTTTTCTACATCAATTTGATGATTCCTATAAAGAAATTAAAAGAAATAACAAGCCCCCTTAAAAAAACTGAAATAAAGATACCAGACAAAGTCTATAAGGAATCTGAAAAGCTTGATCCATTTTATTTCGATTTGATATTTTCTATTGAAAGTAATCGAAGCCCCTATCTTAGAGCTAGAGTCTAAATGACTTGATCTACTATTTTGGAATTTGCTTCTCCTATATTTTTAGAGACCTCTGACAAAGTCTATGAGAAAATTAAAATTTAATCTATTCTAATTCGATGCGAGAATTTCTATAAAGAAAATGAAAGAAATAAAGAATCCTGTCAAAGTCTAAAAAGCTTGATTTATTCTATCTCGATTCGATTAATTTATAAAACCCAAAAAAAAAAGAAATAAATAAATAAGGAGCCCTTTCTTAAGTCTTTAAAAGCTTGATCTATTTTAGAATTTTTTTCCAAGAAATTCTAGGAAATCTAAAGCATATTCTAAGTCCTTCAATTACTCAGCCCTAGCGACCCTAGCGAAAGCCCAGCCCAAAGCCTAAGTATAAAGATAGAGTAATTTTAATTTTCAAATTATTTCCATCAAAGACAGAGGCACACTAATGATAATAAGGCTATCAAGGCTTCTGTTGATGGTGTACCCAGCGAGAAGGTCAAGAGTGTGAGACCGAGTCGAAGTCGACTCAAAGGAGACAGAGACAGAGAGTGAAATTTGAAAGAAATGGGAATTGAGCGCGCGTGTATTTAAATTAGGCGAATATAATAAAGCCAATGAGCGATTTTGTTGAATTGCCAACAATTGAATAAATTTTCCAATTGCCTGCACTTTTCGCATTAGCATTAGGACACACGCACTAACTCTCTTTCAATCTAACCAGATATCTGGCATTTTCTGCTGGCATACAAATGGCATACCATTCGGTCTCTGTGAGGGAATCCGGAAAGGAAGTTGGCGGTAGAAGAAGCGAATACAAAACGCAAAATCAGGCATATTCGTAGATTCTGTCCTTGTGTCCTTGTGTCTATTTATCCTTTTATTTAGGCGTTTCCCTTACTCTACCCTCTCTAACCCTCTCCGACTGGCCTTGTCGACAGTGCCATTCATTCAAATGAGGACGTCGTTGTCGTCGTTTGTTGTCGCCCAGCAATTTGAACCCTTTCGTGCGGCACAATGTCCTTGCTGGTATTTTCAAAGAGAAGAAGGGAAGAAGGGAGGCGAAGAGGGTGACGTATGCTGGATAACAGGAGAAATTGTACGACTGGGGAAGAAGGTGTCGGTGGTTATTTAAGTTTGTTTTTTTTTTTTTTTTTTTTTTTTGTGCAAAAAGCCTTTGATGTTAGTTCACTTTTTCTCTCTCTCAGTCGAGATCTACGCCTTTCCCTGCAAACACACACAGCACAAAGTGAGTGTTTGTTGTCTTTCATGCGTTGACACCCATTTTTCAGCTCAACTTGATATATAAGGCTTTAAGCTTTCCACGAGTTTATTGACTAACATATCAGGCTGGCGAGTTTCTATGGACTCCTTGAAGCTTCCAAAATTCTCCTGGACCAAATCATACTTCTAGCTTATGACTTAAGTCTTTAAGTCTGGAGTGTTATAGGCTTATTCTAGATCTAACGGAGTTCATTATTTCTTTATAATAAGAAGTTAGTGTGATGTTGAAAGCACTGGGAAGTCTCCAGGACCAATAGATCTTAGAGTAGGATTCCAGATGGGCTTGATAATTCCCAAACCTATACTATATCTTTTATATAGTTCTTAGACTGGAGATCCAATTGGGCTTGATAATTCCCAAACATATTCTATATCGTGTAGAAAAGGACCATAAGATTTTAGAGTGGTGATCCAACTGGGCCTGATAATTCCCAAACATATTCTATATCTTTTACAAAGAAGAGAATTTTCCAACATCTTCTTTACATTTTAATATTAAATAATCCCAGGAAAGGAAATAAAGTGCAACTAAAATTCGAATTGACTCTTCTCCAGCATCTTCTATATCTTTTAATATCGTATAAAAGTGAAAGTCAAATGAAATGGCAAATAACCACAGTCTACCCAACTCACTCCACACTTGGTCTCTAAAACTCAAATGTAACCATTGATTCATCCATCCAACCATCTAACCATCCATATATCTAACCTTCTATCCATTCATCCAAATGCCCCAAGTGCGTAAGCAGTTAATTTTGAAAGGGTTGTGCTTTTTTTGAGTTGCTTACTTGGTTGGCTGATTGTATGCCCCTTTGAAACGAGAATGAATAAAAAAAAAAAACAAAAAACAAAAATTTATATACTCATATAAAGAATTCAAGAAAAGTGGGTGTTTTATTGAAAGTGGCGCGCATGAGTGCCGAACATAAAAAAAAAGAAATACAAAACAAAAAGCCCAAAAAATGAACAAGCCGAGCCAAATCGAGTCGAGCTGAGTTGAGTTGAGTTGAGCTGGCTGAGTGGCTGAGAATTTGGCTGGCTGCTGTGCCAAAAAAGGAGGAGGCCTATCAAAAAGGCAAGCCTGGGGGACACGCCCAAATGGTTTTTATTTCTTAGAAATAAGTAGAAATGAGCATTGAGCATTCTACGCATTGCTTATTGTTATTGTTATTCAATGCAATTCAACTTTATTATTTACCCCAAATTTATATATTCCATTTATATAAATTTCTTGTGTGGATTCGTTTTTTTTTTTTTTTTTTTTTTTGCTGACTACTTGAAGTTCAGGGCGTGTCTTTATTTTGACAATTGTCATGGAATTTGCATGGAAAGTGTTCGTAACACTTACCCATTTATATAGAGTCGATCTTAGATAAATTTTGCAAGACTGAAAAATCTGACTAACTTGCTAGGAGAGAGAGAGAGAGAGTTGGCGAGGAGTTCAGAGCTTGGTGTAGACTTTCAGGCAGATCTGTTTAAGCTTCCAAGTCCCTCTGATCCTACTCTGTTACAAGTGAAACCAAAGAGGTCCCCTTGATTCTTGAATTCCCTGAATGATATTTGGATATATCAATGAACAAAGTCTTGAGTAAGAAAGGTATTGCCAGGATTATCTTCGTAGAGGCTTTCCGATTTCTTTCGAATCTGTTACAATAGAAGCAAAGGGGTCTCAGCAGTTCTCTATACCTCAGACTAATACTTGGATATATTGATAAAGAAATTCTAGAATAAGAAAGCTATGGCCTGGGTTTTCGTTGTTCCAATTCCCTTGTTCCTAATTTGTTAAAATGAAACCCAAGGATTCCCAGCAGTTCTTGATCTTCTTGAATAATATTTCGATGTTTTAATGTTGGGAAAGAAGGGTATTGCCAGGGTTTCATTTATAGAAGTTTTCCGGTTCCCTCTGATCCTACTTTGTTATAAGGGAACCAGAATATTCTGGGATATCCCAGAATAATACTTGGATATATTGATGAAGAAATTCTTGGATAAGAAAGGTATTGCCAGGGTTTTATTTATAGAAGTTTTCCGGTTCCCTCTGATCCTACTTTGTTATAAGGGAACCAAAGGGGTCCCAGCAGCCCTCGATATCCCAAAATAATACTTGGATATATTGATGAAGAAATTCTTGGATAAGAAAGGTATTGCCAGGGTTTTCTTTGACCTTGATCTATGGCAACATACAGTTTCAGTGGTTTTCTTGTTTTCTTATTAATTTTATGTTTTATAGTTTTTTTTTCTTAGCTCTTTTGAGTTTTTGCCTGATCATGTGGGAATCTCTGCTTAAAATTACAATTTACCTTAATGATGATGAGCAGCGTTGATGACGGCGTTGATCCCACTCAGATAAGCCACAAACATTTGCTACTTTAACTTGACATCAATCAAAATTCACGACATGCCTACACCCATGGATATACATATAAGAAGAAGAAGAAGACGAAGAAAAAGAAGATGATGATGAAGAATAAAGAAAGAAACCAATAAAATTGGGGATGAGAAGGGGGTTAAGAGTGGCCACAACAGAGAGGCTCATAAGGTCTTTGGGGATGTGGTTCGGCTTCTGTTAAAGACTCACTCAAAATGCTTTTAAGTTTTGCGAAATTATTAAAATTTTTTTTTTATTATTATTTTTTATTTTGTTGTTGCTGTTGTTGTTGTTGTTGTTTCTTTTCTTTGATGGTGATGATGTTGTTGGATTTGTTGTCGTGTTGTCGTCTCATATGGTGGCTGCTGTGTGGTTTGCTCTTTACAGCCTGCCAACTGCTGATGTAAAGATGACCAAACATAATTTTTTTGTGAGATTTTTTTTTTTTTTTTTTTTTTGGGATGCTCAATGCTCTTAGCCGTCTTGGCCAGGCTGGTTGTGGTTATTCTTGTTGTTGTTGTTTGTGGCTGTTAATTTGATTTCAAAAGGAACCGCCGACGCCATAGCCATTGCCAAAGCCGTCAACATGAATAGGCAAATTATGCACAGGTGCAGTGCACATTCCCAGCACTCCACCCACTCCTACCTCGCTCTCCCTCGGCACTCACTAAATCGTTTGATCGACCGATCAATCGAAGTGTTGAAATTGCAGCCGTTGAGCGGCGCTTTCTTCAGTTTCTCATATTTTTTTTCTTCTTTATTTCTTTGGGTTAATTGAATGTCAGGTGTGCGTGAGCATCTTAAACGCCGATTTTAGGTTCACGCCAAACCAGCAGCTACACTGACTCCAACTTCATTGCAAACTAGAAGAATTCTTGAAAATATATTCGAAATTTTCCTTGCTTTTCCATTGGGGAGCTGGCCTAGCTGGGGCTCTCGAATTTTATCATGCTTTTGTAAATTTTCATTTGCCCATCGAATAAGTCAAACCACTGTGGCCGGCCAAGCGGGTATTTGGACTACTACCGTGTAATGCCCCAAACTGCCCAGTTGCTGGCCAGCTGCAGCTTCTGCTACCCGGTGCCTGTTGCCTGTTGCCTGCTGACTGGCGACTGGTGCTCAATGTTGCCGCTTCAGTGGGCGTTTGGGGCGTGCGCTTTGATTGAACGTTCAATTGAGCGCATGAACAAACGATCATTGAATGCGGTGGCGGCGATTTTCTGCTCCCGCTGCCTTTTCACTTGCCAACCGCTTCTGTTACTCTTGTTGCTGTTGATTGGTACTGATGGCAGCGGTACTGCTGATGCTGCTGCTTTTACCCAACGATTTTGGTTTGATGCTTTGATTGATGGGTGTCAGCAAATTGGATGAGTCGTAGATTATGTTGCGGTGGTTGAGCATTTTAAATGCAATTTGTCGACCGTTTGCGCTCCGGTTGCTAATGTAGCGTTTTTATGGCACAAAATGTGCATATAAATGCTTACCAGCCTTCATAATTGCTGAGAATCGAATGAATTGGGTGCAGACTTTTCAAATTTACCAACTTACACCGACAGAGACAGCGAGAGAGAGAGAGAGAGAGAGATAGATAGATAGACCCAAAATTGTATCAATAATTGAGGTGCCTGATATATTGTATTAATTGATTGGTGCGAACAAATACAAATTGCTTTCAATTTCCTCTAATTTCTTGCCACATTTTGTTGGCCTACGAACTTTCCCATTTCCCAAAATATGTGTAGACATTTTTATACCCTGTACCTTACCTTGGTACAAGGGTATATTAAGTTTGTGCAAATGTATGTAACATAGAGAAGGAGACGTCGGAGACCCCCCAAAGTTATCCAGAATATGATCAGGGTGACTAGAGAAATTGATATAGCCATGTCCGTCCGTCTGTCCGTCTGACCGTCTGTCCGTCCGTCCGTCCGTCCGTGTGAACGCCTAGATCTTAGAGACTATAAGAGTTAGGATAACCAAACTTGGGATTCGGATTCCTTATATGTGTACGCTGGTCAAGTTAGTTTCTCTTCCCCCCGCCACCCTTCCCCCCACTCCTTCCACCCCATCACTTTTTTAAAGCCTTGTCATTTCTACAACTTTAGAATTTCGGTATCAGTTGCTTCCGAAAAATTGTTAGGAATCTAAAATTGTTTCGATTGATATCAAACATGACTAAAATCGGACCATATTTACATGAGATATGAAAAAAACAAATTTTGAGGGTCAAAATATTAATTCTTCTTGCCCAACTGGCAAATTGCTGAATGAGCAGTCCGATAGATGGCGTGCTTGGATTATTGTGAACAATGTGTTGGAAAAGGAATATTAAGACCACAAGTTTTATGTTCATGTAGACGACCAGTGTTACCACCCGACTAGGGTTGCCACCTTCTCTTTTTCAATTCCTTCTACTAGGCACAGGGTATCCCCAACTAAATTTAATCAAGTTGGCTTTGCTCATCACTTGTCATTTTACTTATTGAATTTTTCAATTGTTGGAGCTCATTCATATTCCGAAAAAAAGAAAGAAAATATGAGTTCAAGTACCCCAGCTGTTGATTTGTTAATTGCATCAGCATTGTCTAAGATGGCAAGGCCTTTGTCTCTAACAGACATAAGCTTGATCGCTAGCTTCACACTTAAATTAACCAATGAATATGTCTACGAGACGGTGAAAAGTGCTCTAGAATCATCTGTGGCACGCGGAGAGCTCAAACAGGAAGGTAATCTATTCTCATTAAAGGATGTCGACGAGAGACCCCCCAAATGTGAATTGAACAAGGAAATAGAGGAAGCAATTAAAGCCCTCAATTTGAAGCTCGTAAGTCTAACGGGACATAATCGAAAAGAAGAATTTTGATAGGCAACTTTTGATTCTTTTCAGGCTGACAAAAGGGAGAAACAAATCAATAAAACTATGAAGGACAGAAAGCAATCAGGTGGTGCCAAGTCAAAACTTGGCTTAAAAGGGAAATCCAAGACTAAGTCGAAGCCAAGGGAAAAAAAAGCCAATAACAAAATCCTTATTGCGAATCGAGTAATGTTGCTAGGGTCAAAACTGGGAACCCCGAAAAAGATATCACACTGCAAGTGAATCATTATTTATGCATTAATCAGAAGATCTGAAATATATAAATTCATAAATATAAAACCTTTAACAATCGAATTTTAAAGTGGTTTTGGTGGCTGAGCTGCGCAGAGTTCCCAGAAACCAAGAGAACTTGAATGAAATTCAGGCTAGATCGAGACCTTCGAACAATGCCTAAATCAAAACATCGCCTCCTCTGATGTGGATGATATCTCTGATTTAATATTATGGAAATAGTTGGGAAAGCTGCTTTGGGCAAGTTGTGCTATATAGTCAATCAATGTGGTCGCCATTGAAATAAGAAGATAAAGCTACTCCCATCTTCTTAAAGTTCAAATCGGAGTGAACAAATATTTGGAAATGGGAGGTACTGAAAATGGAAGTACTGAAAATGGAAGTACTGAAAATGGAAGTACTGAAAATGGAAGTACTGAAAATGGAAGTACTGAAAATGGAAGTACTGAAAATGGAAGTACTGAAAATAGAAGTACTGAAAATGGAAGTACTGAAAATAGAAGTACTGGAAATGGAAGTACTGGAAATGGAAGTACTGGAAATGAAAGTATTGGAAATGGAAGTACTGGAAATGGAAGTACTGGAAATGGAAGTACTGGAAATGAAAGTATTGGTAATGAAAGTACTGGAAATGGAAGTACTGAAAATGGAAGTACTGGAAATGGAAGTACTGAAAATGGAAGTACTGAAAATGGAAGTACTGGAAATAGAAGTACTGGAAATGAAAGTGTTGGAAATGGATATTCTGGAAATTTAAGTACTTTGACTATAACCTTGGTTAGTTTTAGGTTGGATTGGTCCCCTGTTCGTAATCAAACTTGGAATTGCCAAATCCCTTCCACCCCTCCCTGAGTATTACAATGAGTGCCCTACTGAACCTGTACATAGATAAAAAAAACAGAAACCTTAGCAAAGCAATGAGCCAAATCCAAATTAAACTTGTTGGCTTTTCTTGTAAGTAGAAGAGAGAGGCCAAGTCTTGTGGCATATTAATCAATTAAAAAAATACTCTTTTATTTAGCTTGGGTGGCTTTAAGGAATACTGAAAAGATTCTTGTTTGAAAGTGGATCGAAAAAAAAAAAATACTATAAAGCTTAGCCTGGTGGTGCTGGCTGGCTGGCTGGCTGGCTTGTGGTTTGGCTGGTGGCTGCGGTTGGGCCGTTTGCTGTTTCTGTTGCGGCTCTTTGCCGTTGCTTGGCCACATACCAAAGACTTCCAAGTCATTTTAAACATGGCCAGATAAAAATCTAATAAAGTGCAGCGCGTAAACAAAATGCAGTCAAGTTGCAAGAGAAGCGTGCGTCATACACACACACACACACACACACACACACTCACAGATACACACACACAATGCTGGCAATGGGGAAGTGCAAAGCCAAAGTCGTCTTGTCTTGCATTAAAGCAATTTCTGAAAATGATTTTTTTTTTTTTTTTTTATAAAAATTAAAAAAAAAGAATGCATTTTTTTTCCTTCGTTGTTATGGGCATGGATTTTTGTTTTTGTTTTTGTTTTTTTTTGTGGCTGCGGCACACTTTGCACTATCGAACCTTGTGGATCTGTGGCAGTTTGGCGGCTGCCACTGCCTCAACCTGGGCAATGGCGGCTGCGACTCTGTAGCCATGACACTTGCAGGTGTGTGTGTGTGTGTGTGTGGAAAGTTGTAAAGAGGCAAGGAGCATAAGCTGTAGCTTGCTGGTATAGTGCAGATGTGCGGCGAACGTGCAAATTAATTTCATGTCTACAAAAGAATTTTTAATTAACTTACATGGCGTATGGGTAATATTAAATCATTGCGTCTACACAAACCAAAAAAGAAAAAAAACTTATAATAATAAATAAAATTAAAAAAAAAAACAAACAAAAATACAAAGAAAAAAAAATGTATAAATAAAAATCTTGATTTGAGTTTGAGTAAGAAACTCTTGGATGACCACTGAAATATTCGAATGATTTTTTCTTTCCCAAACCAAAAAGGACACGTGGCTGTTGACTGTTAGTCTTACCATTGTTTTTACTGTCTGCCGACTCTTGCCAAATTATATCCTTCCGGACTTTGGCATTAGGCAAATAGATGACACACACTCACATCCTTTAGCTGTTTCCTCGTTTTATCTGCTTTTATTATTATTATTTCCCTTTTGTCTCTGACTTAAAGATACAAAGGACAGGGTAACCAGAACGGGACAATTTGTGCTCGTTACGCGGTTTACAATAACAACAACAACAACAACAGCCACCCTCGTGTCAGAGTGATAAAAGCTGAGAACTCTGCTCTTTCTGTTTTCAGTCTTTTCTTTTTTTTTTTTTAAATTGATTGTAAAGTTTTCACCACCACCAAAGAACCCACACCGCCAGCCCAAATGACTCACCACCACTACTGCTATATCACCCGGAATCCTTGCGACTCCTCTGACTGCGGGCAGTTTTTGGCTCGGTTTGTGTGTTGTCATTAGTTTCATTTTATAATTTATTAACGTCAACACATAAGGACACACATAAGTCTAAATTATCAACTGTTTTTGAAAAGCATACAAGATGCTCGGCTCATTATATCATTTCAGAGTATTGCCCTCTCCCTCGGCCACGGACTATTTTCGGGGGTTTGTTTGAATTGACAGATTCTGTCGACTTTTTGGCTTTAAATGACCAACGAAGCGGATGCACTTTAATTTGACAACAATTGCGTAAATTGCCTCATCATGATATTTGTCCTTTGACTTAACCAGACCCAGGCTAAAAACCCATATAGATTTAATATCCCAGCCAATATCTGCTCTGCTCTAGTTTCGATTTATTTTTTTTTTTTAAATCTGGGAAAGACTAATTTTGAATGTGTTAAAGGTCACGTGGCCAGCATTTGCCTTGAACAAACTTGGAACTGATCAAAGGGAGACCAACTCTTTCGGAGTGTGGCTCACCAACTTGATTGATATGATATATATATATATACTCTATATATATTTTCCATATAAAGTATTTCTTTGCTTCAATACTTACAAGTAATTTACTAATATCCACACCTAGTTAATATGAAATTAATGACTGCATTAGATAAATTACATTCCATGGTCCGCAACCACGAAAGGCTACCACACACACACACACATGTATAGTGGGTAATTTGAAATTAAGTTAGGAATAGGATGCGTGGGTTATGGCTGGCATTATTAAGTGACAAGCCTGCCGTTCAGGACATGTGGCTAATCAATGTCAAAAGGTTGGGTTGGGTTGGAGAGTGTCAGGTGAGGCAGGTGAAAGGAGCCAAAGGGATCTACAAATTGCCAACAATCATTGATAGTAATCAAATCCAGCGGTTCGGCTAATGACTTTCTATATCTACTTCAAGCCTGTTTTCAATACTCTTTTTCAGTGTGAGAAAAGTCTATGATTCCTTAAGTTGGCTTGAGCTTGTTTGCATTTAATTAAATTGAAATGCCCAACCAAGTGTCCCAGTTAGACGCACTCTTTCCCTGCTTTCTCCAACTGTCTTGGCCTAATAGTTAACTAATGACACTTAACCAACTCTACATATACCCTGTTAGTGTCCTACCAAAATATATAGGTATATATACTATATAGTTCAACCCCCTGGAACAGAGACAGGCGCTAATCTATGTTTTACGTGTTTAACGTTTACGCTTTTCCTGCTTCCTGGTTTCTTTGTACTGACTTGGCTCGACCTTTTTTTTTTGGGAGGGGGGGTCTTGGCCCTTGTCATTGTTGGCCTCAATCATAATTATGTGATTTATGCGATACCCTTAACCCTCGAGCCCATCGCAAATGCCAGCCGCTCTCCTAACTATCTAGCCATCTACTTACCTTTCTGGCTACCTGTCGTTTGTCTTGGCCTTTAAGCAAAAAGAAAAAAGAAAAAAAAAGAAAAATACATTTTGTTAAAAGGTGACAATTAATTTGTCAATAATGAAAATTGTCGCCGTTGCCGTTGCTGTTGCTGTTGCTGTTGCCGTTGAGGTTGTCCCCATCAGCAACTGACGGAACTGACAGCTCTGATAGAGTCTCATTGGCTGAGCTGGTTTCGTGCTCGTGCCTCATTTTGTCATTATGCTTTGGGCTTGTGTTTCTTGCCAGTCCCCCGGACCATCTCATTGTTGTTATACTAATGATATATGGTCTAACTGACGCTACGACAACTTGGTAATTTTAATTATTTTGTCATTTGTATAAATTAAAATATTTTCATTCGGTAGCTGAACCACTCAAATCTAAAGGGTTAATCAAAAGCCCTTTTATTTCCACCTCCCCCCTTAACTTGACTTGACTTGAATATTTATTGATTAATGATTATATAGCAGATGTTTTTTTTTATTTATTTATTTTTTTTTTTTTTAGTTTAGTTTAGTTTATTTTATGGTCTTTTGCGTGACAACTCAATCAAAATGCCACTAAAATTTTTGTCTCTTTAAAATGTTTCGCCTTAATTATGATTTGTGGTGGAACTTTAAATATTCATTTATTTATAAATTCAATTCAAGACAAGACAAGACAAAAGGGTTAAAAACTTTATTACTCAAATTGTCTCAGTTGGTTGTGTCCTACATGGCGTATGCATAATAAAATGTGTGTGTGGGAAAATTTGAAATGAAAACTATTGAAAATGTACAAACCAAAATATGGGTTTTTTTTTTTAATCAATCCAAATGAGTTTGATTCGGCATCTGTCATTTAATGGATTATGTTCCCAGCTCAAAAGACTTAATTTCTTTTCTGGATTTTCGAGAATAAATACAACAATTTTCTATACAGTGTTTCAACAAAATGATAGCTAAAATAAATATCCAATCTCGCAAGCTGGTCAGGCTGGTCTTCAGAACTTACTTGGAAAGAATTCGAAAGCCACGCCGAAAATGTACTAAAAAAAATCTGTAAAAAAAAATCCACTAAAAGAGTGAGATTTCTAACGTTTCCTTACATTATTCGTCACACCTCGTAACAATATTATATAGTTTTTTTTTTTATCCAAAGACCCCAAGGATATGGGTCTCATAAAAATTTATCAGGGAAAAATCTTTGACAATTGAAATTTCTAGTTAATTGGCTGGCTCAGGTACCAGGAAACGAAAGACCTTCTTTTTACGCTAAGTTTTGGATATAAACAGTAGTCTATCCTAGGCTTGATTGAGACCTTCTAAGAGTTTCGGGAATCTCGAGACGAAGTCAAGAAGTTGTCAGTTCTGATCAAAGGACCAAATCAAGACATCGCCTTCTCCGATTTCGGAAGTAGCTGGGAGAGCTGCTTGGGATTCACAGTTCCAACTGTGAAACTATCACCGGTCTAAAGATCCAACTCATTTGGGAATGGAGGCCTTAATATCTCCAGAATCTGGATAAAAAGTCTATATGAAGTAGGAACCAAAACATCCAAGGCCCACGCAATGCGATCCAGAGAGTTTTGATTCTAAAGAGCTCTGAAGAAGTGGAAGCCTCATAATGTTTATGATATAACCGATCCTATAGATGATATAGTATGGTGTGGTATTAGGTGAAAGTCCAAGGTGACCATCATTAAATTCAAGATCTTTCAACTGGTCCCGACTTGAAGTTTTAACTTTAACTTCGTTGGACACGAAATTTGATAGAATTTGATAGAGTTGAGAGACAAACTTACATTTGGATTGTCTTTCATATTTATTCACACCTTGCTGAGAATAAAGGATGATTTATTTTAAGCAAGAAAAAAAAAATTGGTCCATGGGAAATATGAGAAAAGACTTTTTTTTTGAGCCCTTCAAAAGCGGTTAAAAGAAATTCAGCCAAAAAACTCATTATAAGTCAACGGTTAAAATCTTAATTTTTTTTTTTTTATTTTTTATTTTTTATTTAAGCCCACGCAGCTTGTGTGCCCAAGTTGGCATAAGCTTCCACACTCTTCTCGCTTGGGCTGGGGTACATCATTTTGTGTGGCTAATGAGAAATTTGAAGATTTCTTGTTTGGTTTCTTGGGCGCTCTTCTTCTTCTTCTTCTTCTTATTCTTTTCGAACGGTTTGCTCTGCCGAAAATTCCCAGGAATTTTTCACATTAACCGACAGGCGCAGACAAGTGTGTAGGGCAGTCAAGAATAAGAAGTGCTGTTTGCCGAAGGGTGGAGAGGGGTGGGGAGGGTGTGCACAAAAATGGCCAAAACGCAGACAACAACGACAAACGAAAATGGCGATAGAAATCGTGATACAATCACGTCTAGACTTTTACGAGTTGCGCCTACTAAAAATGCAGCAGCAAACTAAAAGTTTTTTGCTTTTTATTCTTTTATTTTTTATTTTTGTGAAATCAGCTAAGAGCTAAAAAGGAGAGAGATATATATAGTCTATATATATATATGATAGGTCTAAATATATTTAGTTCTTTAGTTTGTGTGAGTTTGCTTAAAGCCAAGTCGAGATTCTTTCAAGTCGATTTTGTTGGCTGTCTCAAGGTGGCTTGGCTTTTGCTCTTCTCCTTTCTTTCGGCCATGGACTTGGCCAGATTTAAGCTTAGCCCAGAAAAACTCGTACAAATGTCTCACTCACTGACGTTAGCTAATTACAGCCTGCCACTAACAACAACAACAACAACAATAACATGGTCATCATTTGATATACCAAAGAATGGGAAAGGGTTTCTTTGGCATAAAAGAAAGTTGCAAGGGGGAGGGAAAAGTTAGGTCAAAGGATGATCTAGTTGATATGCCAAAAGAGCTCAAGAAAGTCAGTGAAGACCTGGCATCATCCAAAAATCAAAATGTAAAATGGAAATTTCTAAAAATCAGCTTCTTGTTTGTTTGGCGTGTGAAAATTAATTTTCTTATAAGACTCGAAAAGAAGAAGTAGAAGAAGACGAGGAGAAAACTCAAATTTTTATAATTGATTTTCGTTAGCATCAGTGAAATCGATTAATAATCCACCAAGTCAAAGAAAACAAAAAAAAACCGCATTGAAAATTAATAATAAATATTTCGTTTTCGAAAAACGGTTCTGTGACGGGCGTTTATTTTAAGTCTCTAAAGATTTGTTATTCGTTGTTGTTGTTGGCGCCACTCGACTGGGCATAATTAACCAAACAAAGAGCCACCAGAGCCAAAGAGCTGAAGACCCGTTAAAGTGTCGAAGTCAAATCGAAAAGTCAGCCAGACAAAAGACTGCTACCAAAAAATGCCATGAAAAAAGTTATTGTCGAGATGAGGAAGGAGCTGAGGAACTGCATATGTATATAGTTTTGAGCAGTCGAAAATCAAATCAAAATGCGGCAAACTACAAAGCGATTTAGTTTTGAATGCTGACGCCGCCACCGCCACCGCCACCGCCGCCGCCAACACCGACGCCGCATTCGAAACTGTAACGAAAGAGACGAGACAACCGATCGTCCTATTGTGTGTGTATGTGTGTGTGTGTGTGTGTTGCCACCTACGTTTTGTGGCCAACAAGTTGGCTGTCTTCACACAACTCCAACACCAAAGAAAAGAAAACAAGAAAAAAAGGGTCGTCTGGGCTCACTGGCAAAATGAAGTTAAGGAAAAAAGGGCTCCGAACCGAAAGTCTACCAAATCATACTCAATCTCTTGGGATCTTGGCCATAGCATATATAGCAAAGATATTATGAGCAACATAATTTCATTCGGGCACACAAAAATCATTAAGCATGATTAAAATGCGCGAAAGGATGAAATGTTTTTCTTTAAATGAGCCTCGATCTTCTTCTTCTTCTTCTTCTTCTTAGCCGTCTGTCTTCTCAGTTCCAAAATACATTTTTCACTTTTGTTTTTGTAAGTTGAAAATAATTATAACTAAAGCAGTGGCAACAGCTCCTTTCGGTTCAATCTTCTAGACGAACTCTAAGAAGACAGCAAATAAAAACTGTGGGAAATTAATAAATCCCAAAAGCAGCCACTGTCTGCCAAAAAGGTTTCACTACACTTGTGAAACTCTTTTTTTGTGGTTTATGTTTTCTACTCTTCCTTTCAGATTTTGGTTCTTTAGTTTTTTTTCTTCTCATTTCTTCAAGCCATCAATTATGGATAGTTCTCTCTTTTTTTTTTTTGATGTAATGGAAACATGTCTAAAATAATTTTCAGGATTTCAATTGTGGTTTTGGGTGAGAACAGATTGAATAGTTGAAAGCTAAGATCAAATCTGATTGATCTGAGAATTTAGTATTCCTTTCTTGGACTTAAAGAAAAGCTTTTCTGTATCAAACTTGATTGATCCGCGAATTTAGTACTTCTTTCTTGGATTTATGAGAAAGCTTTCCTCTATCAATTCAGATTCCTTTCCTTTTATCTTAGATAAAACCTGATGTGATCTGAAAATTTAGTATTCCTTTCTGGGATTTATGAGAAACCTTTCCTCGATCTATTCTGATTCAATTCCCTTCATGTTAGATCAAACCTGATTGATCCGAGAATCTAATATGCCTTTCGTTTCAGTTTCCTTTCCTTTTATCTTAGATCAAACCTGATTGATCTTAGAATTTATTATTTCTTTCTTGGATTTATGAGAAAGCTTTCCTGGGTCAATTCCGATTCCTTTGATTTTATCTTAGATCAAACCTGATTGATCTGAAAATTGAGTATTACTTTCTTGGATTTATGAGAAAGCTTTCCTCTATCAATTCCGATTCCTTTCCTTAGATCAAACCTGATTGATCCGAGAATGTAGTATGCCTTTCTTGGATTTAGTAATAATTCAGATTCCTTTCCTTTTGGGTTTGCCAAATTAATCATTGGAAGATTTATGATTTTCCCCTAGTGCAATTTTGATTTATTTCTAGGTTTCTTTCTTTTCTTTTTTTTTTTTTTGAGGGCGAGAGAAAACTAAGTATATGAATTCTATGATGTCTTAATGACATTGACAGCGCTACTGCCTTGACTGTTTTTCTTTATTACACACACGCATGGCCATAAACTTGGAGACTTGGACAAGTTTCACAAACCAAAAAAGGAAGAAGAAGACGAAGAAACAAATCCGCCTTCTTGCCACCAAAAAGAAAAAGCCTGGCCAATTGTCGAGCCTGGTCAAGTAGAGTTTTGAGAGTCACTTGACGTTTGCCCCCAAAGGCAATTCAGACTCTTCGCTCTGTCTCCCCGTTCGTCTGTCTGTCTCTCCGTTTGTCTGTCAAGTCAGGCAAGTGATATATGTATCTACCGAATTCCAAGTATTTTTTGGAGCACAGTAGAACGCATAAAGTGCAACTTGTCGGACAGAAAGACAGGCCAGACAGTTGGCCATTGGCTGGGCTGGTGTACAAATGTTTTGGGTTAGGTCAAAGCCGCATTCAAAGACGCATAATTATAGGTTAGCCAAGAGTACCTCAGCCACTCTTTTTTTTTTCTGTCTCTCTCTCGGTCTATTTGGCCTCAGTCAAAGAAATCATTTATATGAAAGATGAGCCAAGTTGTTTGCCAACTTCCAAATTCAACAACAGACAAGGCAAATACAAAAAAAAAAAAAGAAGAAGAAGAAGAAGAAGCAGCGAACAGAATCCTTTTTTTCTTGGTCTTGTCTCGGCCACATTAACCGGCCTGGCCAGAGGGTTCGAGCAGAAAAGACGAAGAAACCTCCGACACTTAAAAGTGTTTGGGCTTGCATTGCGGAATGATGAATGATTTGTAGACAGTCCAAGACGAGGGGCGGTTACAAGGGGCACCCAAAAGGATGCATACACACACACACACACATGCAGTCTCGACCGCATGACAAACAGGTGTCAAAAGGCTGCTTCAGGGGCTCCATCCTCTGTGGCTGCTGCTCTTGTCAGGTTGAGCATTTTAATTGCAGGCAAAGGACCACGTTCCGAACCCAAAGATTCTTATGGCCTACAGAAACATTTATTAGATTTGGCATTTTTTTTTTTTTTTGGGCGTTTTCTAAACTAGAGCAAGGCCCAACCAGAGCGGCTCCCTCTCTTTACCTTTTTTTTTGTTTTATTTAATTTCACTTTTGACTGACTTCAATTAATTTCATTACAAAATTGTTTCTTGTTTCAGCAAATTGGGTTAATTTTTACTTCAGTCTATCTCTTTCTCTCTGCCCTGTCCTGTTCTGTCCTTGGTCTGATGTGGTCTGGTCTGGTCTGGTCTGTTTGCCCAGTGTGATATGTAAGTCATTTGCTGCCGATGGGCTCAACGGTTGTGATAAATGATGCACTCGGCCTATGAATGAATTGTACCTTGAATGGTTTGCTTCTTCAAAGTCTTTTTGGTCAGTGTTGGTTGGCTGCATTAAAATAATTCCTTTTGACCAGTTCTGTTTTGTCTTTTGCTTGTAATTAGTCAAACTGACCGTGTGCTCTGCAATTGCTGAATGAATATTTTTTTTTTTGCCAATTCCTGGAATGAAATTTCAACTAATTAGTTTCTTTGACTGCGACTTCTTTTCAAGTCGGCGACAAGTTTTTCCTTTAAGTAGAGCAAGGAGGTGGCTGCCAGTCAGGGCACCTGCAGTTTCATAGATAAATTAGCGAAAACGGAAAAGAAAGAAAGACTTGCAGCCGGGCAGCTGCTTAATTTGCTTTCAAATTGCTCTAGTTAGATTGGACTTGGAAATGGCTTACAAAAATATTCGATTCTCTTTTTAAAAATGGTAGAATTAAGTGGGCCAATGATACCAGCAAAATCGAAGCTCAAAACCTCGAGAAGAACAAATCATATGGCATAACTTTTAATGGTCTTTCTATTTGAAAAGTTAGAAGTAAGCGGGCACTTTACTTTAGCAAGAGTCCTAGCTAGAGATCTATAGGGAACTGCAAGCCTAAGGCGGACGAGCTATGAATCAATATATATATAAATATCAATATAGTGTGAGAAAGGGTTCTACAATTTCCAGAATCGCCAGGCTTAGATTAAATGAAAGTCATAGTTCCTATTCATTGATATTCCTATTCCATTCAAGTCTTTCAAAGTACAAATTATGAGAGCCCTGAGCTATCCTGATATTCCATATCCTGATATATCAAATCTTGAACTTAGTTCGGTCTTCGAATATATCAAATCTTGAACTTAGTTCGATCTTCCAATTCTGTAGATCAACGTTTTACATATCCAAGAACTCCCATAACCTTATTGAATATCACAGAGCTATGCTAGTTAAGTCTAGAAGAATCCTGGGATCTCCAGATTTTTCATACCGTCAAAAATATTATAGTGAAAATAAGAAGGAAGGAAACGAAATACTAAAGTGATACCAAAAGGAAAGGTAACAAAATAAGAGGAGTTCCTAAAAAAGCTTAAAATTTCATAAAGCAAAACCCTAGGACTTACCAGGAATTAAAGGCACCTATATAGACTGCAATATCAGTCTGGGTCTGTGCTTCCGATAAGATAAACATAGTTAAGCATATGGTAAAGGGTTAAAAAAATATCTCTATAAAGAGTCCTAGCCAATCCAAGATTACCTCGAATTTCCCCACAACATTTAAGTTTATAAAAGTTTTAATTAAAAATTAATAAAATTATTAAATCAATTGCAATGGAATTATCATAAAATTAGAGTCTTTAAGTTAAATAAAAATTGTAAATTTTTGTTGTTTTTTTTTTTTTTTTTAATTTTCGTATTGTTCTAAGCAATTATCAGATATAATTTATGTTAAAGAAGAAAAATGCAACAAACCATTCTACCGCCTTTAAAACAATTTAATTAGTTTTTGCCTGATTATTATGCATTAAAAAAAATATATAAAAAAAAAGGAAAACATAAAAAAAAAAATAATAAATAATGAAAATGTTTATCGCATTTTCACAACAAGATTTCACTTTATATATTTACTCAGACTTTGGCTTAACTTGGCTAAGATCATGAAGGTGTATGTGTGTGTCAGTGTGTGTGTGTGTGTCAGTGTGTGTGTATATATCTTTAAGGTATTTTCGCTTGGCTGTGTGGGCAGCCATGGCGTTTTGACAAGCTTTTACCAAGCCAAATAAACAGGAGAATCGAGACGATCAAGTGGGGTGGAAAAGTTATTACTACCCAAGAGTGAGAGAGAGAGAGAGAGAAGAAGAGATAAAGAAACTGCCGCCATAATGTGAATAGCTGATCAACCCTGGCCCCGGCACCCTTTTTGTTTTTTTTTTTTTTTTTTTAGCCGGGCTCTCGGGTCTAAGCCGGGCTGGCAAGTGTAGAAGACTGACTTGGCTGGCCGCATGATTTGGAGCAGCATTTGAGCCATGACGTTGGCGTTCCCTACAACATGGAAGGCGGTTTACCAAGACACACACACAAACACACACACAGAGAGAAATATAATTCACAAATTATGCGAATAAAATTTTTAATAATTCTCATGCCAAGCGATATTTTTGCTGTTGTTGTTGTTTTTTTAATAAATGAGCAAAAAAAAAAAAAATAAAAAGGCAAAAGCATGAAAAGGTCTGACACTGTCTGTCTTTTTGGTTGGCCTGTGTCCTCTCTGTGCACTCTCTGAATGTGGACTTGGCACAGACAAACTGAGATCTGTTGTTGTTTTTTTTTTTGTTGGCCAAAAAGTGGGTTGGCACAAAATCTTCAACGTGTCGGTATCTTGCCAAGGAGACAACAACAACAGCAACAAGAAGAAGAGGGAAGCTGAAGCAGAAGAAGAAGAGCCCCTGAGCCACGTACTCGTACTTCGCGTGGAGTCAAAGTCGTCAAGTCGTCGAGGTTAAAGATGCCACAAGACTTGTTGGCTGGCTGTGGGCAGGGAGAGGGATGGAGGGGGTTTGACTGGGTGGGCAAGAGGGCGTCAGGAGGCTGTAGGCAAGAGGGCGGGCTTCAGGCAGGTGGCGGACAAATTGTACAGATAGGCAAACACATCGACTCCAAGGCAAAAAGGGGCCAACACAGCCGACATTGATAATCCAGACAAAACCGACAGTTGTTGTTGTTGTTTATTTTATTATTATTATTTTTTTTTTTTTGAATATTCGAGAGCGTTACAAAATATTTTCTCAAAATATTTCGCGCTTATTTTCTCTTGAATGTTTTTCTTTTTTTTCACTCTTTGTCGGCAGATTTTTTGGTTACTTTCGCAAGGCAAAGAAATTTGCCATGGTCAAATGTGTTGTGTTTTTTTTTGTTTTTTGGTTGGTAACAAAAATTGGGTTAATGTTGAGAGCCCACTTGCATATTTATTTTCTTTTCTTTTCTCTCTAACAAAATTTCATCCATAATTATTACATTTGAATTGGCTCAGCTTTTTGAGGCAACTCCCACTTTTTTTTTCTGCATTCAACAAAGCCTGCAAATATTGTTGAAAATATAAAAAAAAAACAAAAAAATGAAAAACTTGGCAAACTTGAAAATTAACTTAAGTCGGCTCATTAGGCCGACCAACTTTGCTTGGCGGCTTTTTTCCGATTTAGCAAAATGAGAGACCAAAAAAAAAAAAAAAAAAAAAAAAATCAAGAGAACTTTTAATCGACTCGTAGATCATTAGGGAAATGAATATGTTATTAACATTTTTTTCGAGAATTAAAACTGAAATCTATTTGAAATCGAAGCATATAATTTCTATGGCAAAAGCTAAAGCCGAGTTTGGCTTGGCCGACTCGGTAAATCATTTTGTGCGAAAATAAATGTCAAATCGATGGATTTCTCAGTGATTTATAAGGCAGGGGCGGGGGGCGTGGCAAGGTGTAGGCTAATTGAACGGATTCATAAAATAATCGTTGCATCAATTAAAATATGCGGTTTCTTAATTAATTGAGGCAGCCGCTGCTATATTTAAATCAATTTGCGCCACACTTGAAACCATTGATTAGATTTGCTGATGATTTCTGGGCCACACACACACACACACACTCATACAAACACGCACTCTCAGGGTGGGAGAGAGAGAGAGAAAAAAAACGAGGTTAGACGCTGATCGTTTGTTGGGGGAGCCAAGGCTGTCAATCATTCAAGTTGATGATGTCGCCGGTTTGTTGCTTCTGTTGTTTTCGTTGCTGGTGTCGCCGTTGTGACAGACACGTGCGCTTTGATTTGACATCATTAAAAAAAAAAACAACAACAACAACAACAGCAAGAAGAGCATCAATGGCAACAAGACCGCTAATAGTTCCCGCAACTGTCAAAACAAATCAGGCAAGCACGATGGGATCCTCACAACAGAAGAAATATTAAAATGAATGAAAACTTCTCATTCTCAACTGAAAATGGCAATTTAAATTTTAAAAGATTTATATAATATTGGAAAAAGAATATTCTCATTAATTTATTTTGTAAATTATAAGGACTAAAGAGAGCTGGACAGACAGAGAGAGAATAAGGACAGTAGGAAAGGACAGGAAAGGACTGATAATGTGGTGGCTTAAATGAGGGCTTGTCAAAGAAAAAACACTCCAAGGGAACAAGTATTATTCCAAATTTTATAGATCCGAAATCAGAAACTTGACCATGGAGAAATAAACTAAGGTAATTCACAAAGTTTCTTCAAGATTTCTACAAAAAAAGTCGACCTAAAAAAATAAAAATGATTGTAATAGAAATAGTCATATTTTAGTTCCCGAACACCAAAGATATATGAAAACTGAGAGCCAAAAATAATCACTCCTTCAAATAGTAAATAAAATCAACTGCTAAAGAAAAACCAAGAGCGGAAGAGACTATTTTACAGTGCGAATTCTCAGAGATACAAAATTCCAGAAGTAAAAAAAAAAAACGGTTCAGAATAATCGGAGATATATAAACACGGATAGATTTTGATAGCTTAAGGCATTCGGATATGATAAAGACTATATAAGTAATTGAGATAGGTTGCTGAAATATTGATAACTTTGTAATTACTCAGGAAGGTCTTGAATAGAATCGAGTTGAGCTTTCTCGTTTAAGTTCTTCAGTCTTGAATATATATTTTTATACTCTAGATCTTGAGTTACAATAGGTGTATCAAGTTTATCGATAACACAGAGAAGGGAAGAGGAGTCGGAAAAAGAATTTAGCCAGTTCAGGGTGACTAGAGAAGATATAGACTTGACAGGAGAAGTCGGAAAGAGAAGTCGGAAAGAGAAGACAACCAGATAATGGTGCCTAAAAAAGGTATAGACTTGACAGAAAAAGTCGGAAAGTGAAGTCAAGCAGTTGAGGGTGACTAGAGAAGGTATAGGAGAAGTCCACCAGATCAGGGTAACTATAGAAGATAGAGACTTCTCATGAGAAGTCGGAAGAAGTAGTCGGAAGGAGAAGTCAACCAGATCAAAGTGATTATAGAAGATATGGATGACATATTTTTATCAAGGATTTCTCATTTTTCCTTTTACGGATTTAGGTTCAGAATGTGATCTATATAGTTACAGCTTTGAGGTCAACATTTAGTTATTCTGAATCGGCCGAACTATCCACAAAATAGTATCACTCTTGATTTGGTTCCACTGTGCATTTGATGTGTAATTTTCAGTTTGTTTTGTTGTGTTCACTTTTTTGTTGTTGTTTCTGGTTTATCGCCGTTGCGTTTAATTACAATTTTTTTGTGTTTTTTTGTTGTTGTTGTTGTTGGCTTTGTCTGGGTGACAGTTTTATGAGCTGTAAAGGATTTTCTTATTGAGTGTCATTGGGATATTTCTTGCTTTCGATGTTTGGTTTCTGCTTTGTGTTTTTTTTCGTTTTTTTTTTTGTTTTTGGTTTCTTTGGCTAAGCTGTTTCATGGGGCCAGGATTTTGATGTTTTTCTTTTCTGTGACAGCGCAATAAAAATTAATTGAGTAGCTTTCAGCTAAGCGGCAGTCAATCCCAAAAGAACCACAGTGACACCCTCAGTCAGTGTCAATTTGAGAGCTCTCCTCCTCCACCCACACAACCACACCACTTCTCCCCTTTAGCTTGTCTCTTTTCAGATTGTTTGTCCTTGTACGCTGTTTTTGGGCCTTTAACACGCACTGGTTTTGAGGCTGTTTTGGTTTGGTTTGGTTGAGTTTGGTTGAGTTCGGTTGGTTCGCTTGGTTGACTTGGTTGGCTGGTTGGTTGCTTGTTTGTTTGTTTGTTTGCCTGCTTTGTTTATAGCTTGTTTTGTGTGTGTGCGTGTTTATGTATTTGTGTGTGTGTGTATTGTTGTCAACGGCAAAAAGGGCCACGCCCTTTTTGCGTTAATTTCAATGGAAATTGCAGCGACGCGAGCTCCAAAATGCCCAAGCCACCCAACACTTTCCACCACTTTCCATTCTGCCTACCCCACTCCACCCCACACCCTCTTACCAACTCTCTGGCAAACAGTAACAAGAGCAGCAACAACAACAGCAACAGAACAAGGCACTCCTTAACCCTCTAACCAATGCCGCCTGCACCACCGTGCGCCACCCATTCAACATTCTTCATGTCATGCTTATTTCTTTCTTTTTTTTTTGTCATTGTCAAAGCCTACCAATATCTTCATTGCCTCATTGCTCGGCTCATCTCTGCCCCCAGCTCAGGGCTCCAGCACTTAGCACCCTCTCCCTGCTGGCTTGATGCGTTCCTGGCTGGTTGGTTGGTTGGTTGGTTGGTTCATTCTTTGGCTGTTGTTGTGATTTCTTTATTTGATTTTTTTATTTGTCCTGTTTATTTTTTTATTGGAACTTCATTAAATGTTACCACCACCAGCGACGCTCTTGTCGTGTTGTCATGTTAAGAATTGTCTCATAAAAATGAAAGAACACAAAGCCAAACCAAATGAAAAAAAAATACCGAACGAACGAAGAAAATTACAAACAAAAAAAAAAAGGAAAACTGAAAAGACCGCATAAAAATTTCCATGCCCAGACACGCCCACACGAAAGTAAACTTTATTCGCATTGTTCCTGGCTTCTCTTGTTTGTTGTCAACATAGCCCTGCTGCTTCTTCTTCTTCTTCTTCATCAGCTCCCTCTTCTTCTTCTTCTTCTTCTTCTTCTTGTTTATTTTATCGTGTGTACTTGTGTGTGTGTTTGTGTGTTTACTTAAGCCGAAAAGGTTGTTTTGGCTGTGTTGGTGCGGTCTGCTTTTGTTGGTCTTTGCTACACGCTTCACGTGCCCACATGGCGTATGCGCAATGTGACAATTAATGTATTAATTTTATATACATTTCCAGCCACAGCGGCCATTTTGTAAATTTTCTTTACCTTTATTTTAAATATTTTATTTCATTTTCATGTGGATTCTGTGGCCGTGTTGTTGATTTTTTTTCCCCGGCATTTTCAAGTAGGTTTTTTCTTCTGCAATTTAAGCTCAAATTATTTTATTAAATTTTTTTGTTTTAATTTTTTTTCGAGTAATTTTTCTTCTTCTTCTTTGAATTATTTTTTTTTTACCAGAGTCTTCATTTATTTATTTTTTTTTTATTCTTCGTTATTTGATATTTTTATCCTGCCTGGCCAGATCGTATGACAAGATAATGCCCAAGATATATGCGCTTGTCAGACAGCGCAAAAACAACAAAAAAGTATGAAAACGAAACAGGCCAAAGCAAACTACAAAACAACATGCAACAACCAAGAAGAAGAAGAAAAAAATTCAAATAAAAATTATTTCACAAAAAAAAACAAAAAGTCAAAAAAAAGAAAAATTGGTCAAGAAAAATTATGCGGCTGCAAGGAAGTGCAACAACAACAACAGAAAGCATAAGCGAATCAAAAAGCAGAAAACATAAAATTTATTAATTCACAATAATAAATTTTTGTGTCTTTCGTTTTCGATTTGTATCGAACGATAATTACAGGTTATGTGGCATCCACATAAAACAGCAAACACAACAACAACAACAACATCAGCAACAGGAACTGAAACCGAAATAAGAAGAAACATGTTTTGTTTTTCTCCTTTTAATATATTTTGTTATTTATTTGTCTGTGTGTGTTTGTGTGTGTGTGTGTGTGTGTGTGCCTTGGTCAATTCGGTTGGACTTCTGGCCCAGCCATAATAATTAATTGTGTGGACGTTTTAGCGCGAGCAAAAAAAAAAAAAAAAAAAAACAGTTGCAACAACTCTGAAACGATTCCCCCCCTTCCGCCTTTCCCCTTATCCACCACCCCACCACACCAGTCACCGGTTCAGTGCCTTGGCTGCCCCCCCCTGCTATGATGACAGGGAAAAATTGCCACTAGTTACTTTTTTTTTACCTACCAAGAAAACCAGAATTGGCTTACCAAAAAAAAAAAAAAAAAAACAACTAAGAAAAAAAAAGTATTTAATTTATGCAACAAAAATTTCCTCATTTATTTTTTCAAAAATATATTTCCTTTGCTACCGTTTGAGTTAATCCCTTTGGTCTTTTTCGTTTGGCATCAAAAACTCATTTGGGCCAAATTCGAAATCACTTTAAATTGAGCCGAACAAAAATATGTATTTTGGCCTGGCTAATTTGAATTTTGGTATCTGTTTCGGTTATTCGCTCGATTTGCAAGCATTTGAATGGCAATTTAACCATTTGAAAATATTCCAATTGATTCGAATCGCCAGACCTATAATTATGCAATTAAAATTTATGTCAAAGACAAATTGCCACAATTGCTCCGGGGTATGAGCGGTCAGGTGTGGGCAGTAAAATTCAATGGGTATGGGTATGTTAGTTGTGGGGGTGGGGGGTGGTGGGAGGGGGCGATGGTGATATGTGGTTTGGTTGAATGCGGATGTGCTGATGATGGCGTCAGCCCAGGCGCCATCAATAACACAAACACAGAAAATCCACCTTCCGAGTCGAGGGAAGAAGTGAAGAAAGCTGCCAGGAGAAAGCCACAGAGTGAGAAGGGGGGGGGGGGGTGTATAGACGTCACAGTCACGGGCAATCTGCAGTAGCTGGCTGGCTGTCTGGCTGTTTGGAGCCGGGGAGGCATTTAGTCTAATTATGATAATTTTGTTAAACGCCTCAAGGTGCAATCGATCAATTATACGTAGCCGTTCGCATCCTTTTCCATTGGCATGAGCAAGGTTTGTTTTTCTTGTTGTTGTTGTTGTTGTTTTACCTGACTTTCGCACCTTTTGGCTTTTGAAGCTGTGCGAGTTGATTTAAACAATTTGCAAATTCGACATTTCGTCAACATGTTGCTCAACATCTCATCAAAACAATATAAAAATAATAAATAACAATAATTAAGTGCAATGAAGAAGGTCTCCCCGCACACAAGCACACACGCACACACGCGCACACACAAGCACAGACATGCAATATGAAAGGTGTAGTGGAAGCAGTCGAGCAATCAGCCCCAGCCAGGAGCCGGCGTACTTGCAAAACATATCGAGAGTTCACCAGAGCAGAAGCAGGCTCAGCTTGTTGGCACCCTCTTCAGGCTTAAACACAGGTTTTAATAATAAAATGAATAAGAAGAAGACAAAGAAGAAGAAGAAGAAGAAGAAGAGGACCAAGACGAAGAAGACGAAGGGTCCATACCATAACCACTATCATCTCACTCAGCACGCATACGACGAATACGACTACTTTTGGATTGGCTTATCCACACACCAACACCCTCAATGTAGACTCAATGATGATGAGATGGTAGCCACCGCCAACAAGCCACTCTGCTTCTGGGTGATTCTGCAGCTGATGATGATTCGCGTGTGTGTAATCAAGGTAGGTAGTCATTATATGGTAAGTTGGAGGCTTTACTTTTCTTCGGGATTTATGTGACCGGCTGGCTGCCTTAGCCTCTGCGCTGTAGCTCGCATATTTTTGATAGCTCTATTTTGTCAATTTCGGTGACTCGAAACCACTTGAACCTATTTGGAAGCCTACAATCAATTAGAGAGGAAGGACAAGAGGGAACTTTAGATTTTTATGGATTCGATTAAAGAGGAACTAAGAAAAATTATTGAAGATTACCTAGGATTGACTTGTGTCGGATCTTGTCTCTGGTCTTGAGTATGTTTCGAAGCTATCAGCAGTCAGATTCTTATAGATTAGTTTGAAGAGGACCTAAGAAAATCCCCTGAGACTTGAAATATCTTCGTGGTCAAAGCCTGTTCTAAAGTTATCAGAAGACAGATTCTTAGGGCTCAGATTAAAGAGGAACTGAGAAAAATACTTGAGATTATCTAGGAACCGGTAGCATTAATATAAACTAGTTCTTGGTTTTCTGTTGAATTTTGTCTTGAGTCTGTCTCAAAGAAGTCCCATTTTTTTGGATTAGTTTAAAGAGGAATTGAATAAAGTTCCTCGAAGATAAATTCTTAGTTATTCTCTTGAATCTGGTGAAACAAAAATAAAGAGTCAATAAGACTGAAAAGGTTACAGAGGTGAAATATTTCCTTGAGACCTTGAGAGACTTGGGATTCATATATCTTTCTTTGCCCAGAGAATAGATGATAAATTAGTTTGAAAGTTTAATTTAATCAAAGCAGTAGACCTGTGAGATTTTAATTTGTCTGCTTTTTCAGGGGTCTTTTCCCATTTTTCGGGTTGCAGCTTGCAATCGATTGTCTGGTCGATTGATTGACCAGGTGGCCGCAGACTTGATGATTCGTTGGTAACCACTGACTTTTGATTGATTTTTTTTTCTCTTTTGGCTTTCCTTTTTTTTTTTTTTTGTTTGGAGTGACCCTCCGGGCAGAAACTGTCTACCGATCAAGAGCTATCGATCTAACGAAGTGGAAAAAAAGAGAGAGAAGAGTTCTTTTTGTTTTGGTCTCTTTTTTTTTTGCTTTTGATCTTGTTTTGGTTGTGGGGTTCTTTTCGCTTTGGACATTTAACGGCTTCTGTATGCTTTTTAGTTAAGCGATAGCGATTTTGTCTAGTTGGCAAATTTCATTTTAGTTCATTTGGTAGGGGAGGGGGCGAGAGGGGGAGGTAAGAGCAGAGCTTGAAAGTCTTTGAGGTAACTGGCAGACTGACTGGTCTCAGCCGAACCGAGCTAAGCTCAACTGAAACTGACTGGGTCTGCGGTTGTTTATGTTTGTTGCTGTTGTTGTTGTTGTTGTTGCTGTTGCTGTGTTGTGTTTTCTTCTGTTGCTGTTTAAGTTTGGACGTTGCTGGACGTCTACGACCCACTTCAAAGTGATTTACGATTTAGTGACACGCCCTAGCCTAGCAATTTAGAACCCCCAACTCAAATATAAAACACAAAAACCCAACCAAATCTACACACTCACCTACTCTTCCTCTCTCTCTTTCTCTCTCACTGAAGAGTTTTTGGACTCTTGTGTATTTCTGTGTTAGATAGTTAGCTAGAGGGGGGTGGCCCTGGCCAAAAAGGGGGGGGCGGCCTCTCTACGCATAAACTTGTACTTTTACTTCTTCACTTCTGTGGACTTTAGAGTGACTGTCCAGGAGCTCTCATACTTTCCAAAGAACCCAGCCGCTACTTACCCTCTCTCTCTCTCTCTCTTCTAAGCACTCAATTCCGTAGACAGTGAAATTTTAGTAAAACCGTTACCATTATTATTTTCTATTTATATTTATTTGTATTGTTTTAAAGATCTGTTAGGCCCTTTCTTTTTTCTTCAGAACAAAAAGTGTAAAGATCTTTTGAAATAGGAAATGTCTGTGTCAAGAACCTAAATCTTTCCTAAAGTGTCTCTTAAAACAGAACTCTCTCTAGTCATATCTCAAGTAGGGCTGCTTCTTCAAGGATATTTCTCTTTCAAAAAGAATCGTATTATCCAATATCCTCAACTTATGACAAAGCTCAATTGATCCGATCTCTTATTTTCAAACTAAGTCGAATAAGTCTTTATCTCTCGGTATAGAAATATCCTCAACTTATGATAAATAAATATTATATCGAATATCTCTTCTCCCTTTCAAAAACCTTTTTCTTACATCAAGAATCGAATAAGTCTTTATCTCTCGTCTTATGATAAAGGTCTATTGGGTCTCCTCTTCCTTGAAGACCCTTTTTCTTACATAAAGAATTATATAGGTCTTTAGCTCTCAAAGCAGAAGTATCTTTAGATCTATTCGGTCATATCTCTCTGTGGAACTGAACTGATATTATCGTAGAAGGACAATATAGATCTGATCTTTCTACTCTTTCCCTTTATCAGAACCAAAACCAATAAAGACCTATGAAGTTCTCTCTTCTTCCTCATTGTATTTTGGCTCTAAAACTAGGTTGTCCTTTGGCTTCGGCCTGGCGCTCTTAGCCTGTATTCACTGTACATTCACATTCATGACATGACAAAGCGTCATGGTGAGGGTGGCTACTCGGGGTATTTTATTTTATTTCACTATTTTTTTTTTGGTTTCTTTCTTTCAGCTTTGAATTGTCTGCATTGTATTTTGATATCCGTAAAATAGCCTCAAGTAGTCGTCATAGTCATTGCTTGTTTCTGCTGTTGCTGTTGTTGTTGTTGTTGGAGTTTTAGTTTTGTGGCTTTAACAACACCGCATCCATTCATATTTGTTTGAGGGTTGACTTAAAGTTGGGCGAGGGAGAAGGGTCGCTGCGCTGCCTTTTATTCTTTGACTTCACTTTCCATTTTGTTTGGACGCAATACGTTTGCAATAAAAATCATTTTTATTTACTGCCCAACAAAGCTAAACTAACCACCACAAAGGCCTTTTCACTTGCTAAACAAAAAAAAAAAAACAAGAAGAAAAGAAATCAAGAAAACATTTGCTTAAATTTTCTAGATACTTTTCGACTGTCCCATAACTCTTAATGGAGTAATTTACCTAAAAGGTCTTTATTTTCCCAACTTTCAAAGAAATAGACAGTCTTGCCCTAACCTCAAAATGACTTTTCTCCATGACTTCGAGAGAGAAGTGAACTTTGATTTCTTCGACTTTGTCTTACTCCAAGTTTACTGAACTCACACACTTCATTGGTTTCAATTTTGTATACATTTTTTTGTTGCTTTTTTTTTTTTTTTACTATTTTTGTGGGCGTTTTGCAATAATTTTCGGTTACACATTTAAGCTCTTAGCTAATTATAGTTTAGTTTCCTTAACGGCAAAACAAAACAAAAGTTTATATAATTTATACAAAAAGCATTAAGTTTTGTGAATTTTTAAATGAGAATTTCATTTTGGGGGGAAAAAAACAAAAGAACCAAACAGGTGAGTCTCAGGGAGGAGATAATAATGAGATGATTTTGTTTTCACCAAAAAAAAATTAAAAATGATTGAATTATGGTCTGAAAACTTGGGTAATTTAATTAGAATTTCACTGGATTTTTCTCATAAGAGAATCACATTTTTTTATAACTTTTAAGCGGAATATTTTTTATCTGCCTCTGGTTCCTTATCCTGACTTCGCAGAGCCCAAAGGAGAGCAGCTAAAGAGCTATGACTCTCACCATATCTTTAGATACCCGAAAGGACTTTAAAGAACTCAGGAAATATGTAAACTAGGCTTATGAAGTTTCCTTCCCGTAGAGACTATGACTCTCACCATATCTTTAGATACCCGAAAGGACTTTAAAGAACTCAGGAAATATGTAAACTAGGCTTATGAAGTTTCCTTCCCGTAGAGACTATGACTCTCACCATATCTTTAGATACCCGAAAGGACTCAGGTATTACGAAAGATAGATTCGTTCAAGTAGAGAAGCAAACAAGAGAAGGTGGGGGCCTAACAAACCCAACCAATCTGGAGAGGTGTCCTCTCAGGCTTGAAGCTGATAGCTCCTGTTTTCATGGTCCAAGCTAAACCAACTTGGAGAGGTGCCCTCTCAGGCTTGTCCTTGATAACTCCTGTATTCATGGTCTGATCTCACATTATTAAATTGCATAAAATCTAAAGACAATATGAGACTTAAAGTTAAAGTTAACCGATTTTGCCTTGGACCCAGAATAATTTGTACAAGTATTCAGTTGAGAATTGAGGGCTTTCTAATATTATATAAATAATTATAAGCTTTTAACAAAATGAATGCATTTGATTTTTTACGCCTGAATTTCTCTTTTTTTTAATGACTTTTCTCTCGGAAGGCGTAGCCAAAAAAAAAAAAAATAAAAAATAAATGAAATATTTTAGTTTGTTGTTGGCTGTCTCATAAATCAATTATTGCGCAATTGTTGTTAATTTTTAATAGTTATAAATAAATGGGAAATAAATAAGCACTTGTCGATTGTGTCATCGTTTAAATTAATCTTTTCATTTTTTTTTGCTTTATTGAAGAATTGCTTAAAATGTTGCACAGAAACAAATATGAAAGCAATTAAAATGACACTTGCCAAGTTGGACTAATAAAGTGAATATATATGTGTATATATAGATATATATATGTTTTTTAATTTTTTGCAATTTACAAAATCTATAATTAAAAGTTCTCCATTTTAATTGAGATATATCAGATAAACCAGCTAGAACAATAACAACAATAAAAGTCATCAACTAAATGAAGTCATTTGCATTTGAGGCAATAACAAATACAAGAACAAGACTAACAATAAAAACAGCAACTAATTGCTGGGCGGCTCAAAACCCCATCATTTCGAAGCCGCAAACGTCCCAGAACCGCACCCCCAAACCAAACCCAGGGCCGCCCTCTCACTGGGCACCACCACCACCGCCGCTGCCGCTGCCGCCGTCGCCGCCATTGCCATTGCCACCGCAACTGTCAACGCCTGTCGGCTGTCAAATGTGCGCTTTCTCCCCTGCTTCACCACCCCCCAGCGAATGGCACAGCCCTTTACCTAGCCTCACCTCACTGCACCCACCGCCTCAGCTCAAACCACTCAACCCTTTTACTTGGGCCTGTCTTATTGTGGGGTTCATTTCTTCTTCTTCTTCTTCGTCTTGTTGGAGTTGAACGGTTGACTTGAAACAATTTAATTAAAGATAGCAATAAAATAAAATGCAATTAAAAATTAATTTTTAATTAAATGCATAATTCAAATGTAGCGATAAATGGAATCAAATTGATTGGAAGGCAAAGTGACTTTTGAATTTCTGAAAAGTGCCCCATTCGAAATAGTCAAGTGGCCTATTCAATTAGCGTTGCGAAAAAGCTCCAGTTCGGACAATATTGTCCTGAATGTTTCATGCCGATTGACTGATTTGCTAGTAATTAGGGAAACTTTTCAATATTTTTAATTGAATGGCATCCATAAAATGGCCGAGTAGACAATTCAGTAATTTTAAGTGTCATTCAAATAAGAATTTTCCAAGTTGTTTTTTTTTTGGGCCAAAAAGCCCCAAGTGCCCTCAAGAAAGACCCGCCAAAAAAGCTAAGCGACCATGGCCAGCGGGCAACGCCCCACAAAAATGATGGCGGCGGATTCGTTGGCTCACAATGATTCCAAAACTTCAAAAAGGAGACGACGCACCAAGGAGCACAGCCTTCCGACCCATGATGAGCCAGGGGACGAACCAAGTCGAGCCAAGTCGAGTCGAGACTTTCGTGCAGTGCGTGCATTGAATTAATGAAATCATAAATAAATTCGTGCCAGCCAAAGACACCAAATACACACACTAAATATCTGCAAAATAAGCAACCCAACACAAGCACAGACAAACCTCAAATTACAGTGAAACTTTACTAAAATAAAAGGGGACTATATCCTATTCTTTGAATTTGAAAGAGCTCTAGAAGGCTTTCAATTTTGATATTCCTTTCGAGAAAATGCTAACAGCTCATAGAGCTAGGGTTCATGGACCCTTAAAAGTTAACTATAGATCGGTCAGTATTACTAGACAAATCCATCTGTCCATATATTTTTACTCAAGTCCCTTAGCTTTGAAGCTGATCAGAGAAACTTGGTATATAGTCTTTTTTTGTAACAGGCACGAGGTCGGAACCGGCTGGATGGGAATTATCAATTCGTTGTCCTAAGAATTTAAATCGGTTAAGAAACATCTCCGACATTTATCGTCGAATCCACTATATCATTTAGTTTTTCTAAGAGCCCAAATCAGTCCGTTATTTATTGACTGATTTCTTTAAACTTTATGAATGAATCGGATCACTATATCCTTTAGTTTTTCTAACAATCTAAATCGGTTAAGAAATACCTTCGACTGATCTCAAACCAAATTGATAGCTAAAATGCCTTTATAAGGATATAATGAATAACAAATTTCAATCGGATCGGACTTGTAGTATTTGTCTGTCATGCAGACCAAAATCGGTCTTAGGAATATCTATGGCTTTAACTGCTAATTCATATGACTTAAGCTAGAATTCAAATTGTTGGGGAACCTTACACGAAGATATAGTTGGAACTTTCTCAAAGAGTCTTCTTCTCTAAGCGAAGCTGATATATCTACCTCTGGCCACCAATGTTTCTCATATTCTCATATTCCATCCTTTTTTTCTTTTTCATAAATTTCTTTCTGTTCTTGAAATATTTCTGATAAGTCTCTTAATATCTCTTTCAAACTTGATAGATCCTAGTCGAGAGAGTTCTTATCCAGTGTCCACTGTATTTATTAGTGGTATATGACATATGAAACACTCATCCAGTCAGGCCAACGGAACAGGGCCAACAAAGCGAATGCCTTTAGGGCTAAGCTGTGTTTTTTTTTACCAAGTTCTTGGTCCACAAACAGGTTGCAGTGGTGGTGGAAAGAAGCAAAGCTTCCGCCCACCTCCTCCTATACGGCTCATACCCTTGTCAATTGCATCCAAACTAACCAACCAGCCAACCTGTAAGCCAAAGCCAACCATGACGCATGCGAGCTGCCTGGCCTGCTTGAGCTCTTCAGCTCTGCTCATACGTGTTTTGAAGTTTGCTTGGCCCTGATTCGCCCACACAACGCTCACACATACAAACACACACACACGAACATAGACAGAAAGACAGACTCATACATATTTGTGGGAGAGTCAAGACTCGACCCTGGCTGTAATCACTCAACTTGTGGTCTCGGTATCAAGTTTTATCAGGGCTTCTTCTTCTTCTTAGCCCGACCCCCTTTTTGGGCTAGCCAAAGATGTGAGCAACACTTCAGCTACACTTCCACTTGTGGCCAGGGCTTTGGGCTAGCTAAGCTGAGCTAAGAAGCAAAGGAAATTTCTGAAAACAGAAATGGCCTTGATGGTTGCAGATTTCGATCTTTCAGTCAGTCGGTCGGTCGGTCTGTCTGTCGTTCGGTCGGTTGGCCTGCCTGCCTGCCAGCAATGTTAGTGGTTAGTTTTGGTTTTCGGTTACTCGACTGGCGCTTAAAGTGTTTCAGGCTGCTGTCTGTTTTTGCTGTCTCGATTTGTCCTGGAGCAATGTCGTGAGATATGCGGACCAGACAATGTCTGAATAGTCTCAATCTCGGCTAGAGTCATACTGTGATTTTTAGGCTGGCCAATTGGACCGGCGGGCAGGCGGCTTGTGCCTTATAAACTGAAACACGCTTCAACACCAACTCAAAGGGGGAAAACTTATTGCTGTTTATTTGCAGTTTTTCCTTGGCTTTGTCTTTTCGGGTTATTGTTTTCATATTTCCCGAGGGAGGGTGAAAATTGTTTGCCTTGCACTGGAGAGGTGCAGTTTTTGGCCCGGAAATTTCGAATGCTAAAATTTCCCCGGACTTAGGGGTGTGGCTGGCAACTCGATATCAGGCTCCTTGGAGTGCGGCAGTAGCTAAGACAAAACCTTGCCGATCATTTTCAATTTTTCAATAAGGAAAAAAAAAACTGTTTAATTTTTCAAGTTTTTCCCCTTTAGGGGAGAAATGCAAGCTAATTTTTTTTTTTTGATAAAAATCTTTGGAAATTTGGGATAAAAAATTAAACCAAGTGTGAAGAATTCAAAAGATATATGTAGATATGGACTTAGTTGACTGAAAATCTTAAAAATAATTTAGAGTTTCATATAGAAATTATCGTTTTCAACTGAGAAGTCAATGAATTTAGGAGAATTAATATAAAACTATTTTGGGCTTATAATATTTTCTTTTAATCTTAAGTTTCTTATATTATTTCTGATCAACTAATTTAAAAGGCTTAAAGGGCTTTTCTTTGTTTGTTGAATTTCCCAAATAAAGATCACCTTGGAATTTATGGCCTTCAGGTTGTTCTTAGTTTACTAAAGCCCTGACCGACCCAGCTAATTCAGAATATTAAATTAAGAGGAAAATTTTTTTAATTGAATCAAATGAAAATACCAAAAAAATTACTTAATGTTATTTTTATTAATATTCTTTTCCTTAATTTAATAAGAAAAACCCCTCTACTTGAGTCTGTAAATTTGTTTTTGCATAGAAACACAAAAAAAAAAAAACAAGTGACATGAGGAAAAATAAATTAGAAACATTATTTGCATATGCCCGCAATTAATCAATATTTCCAAGAAAAAGTTAATCGGTGCACAATCGAAAACAATATCAAAAAAAGAAAATCAACAAAGTAAGCAAAAAAAAAAAAATAAATAAAAATAAAAACAAAAGGGTCCGTAACATTTTATCAAACGCTCAACAAAGCGCACGCGATGAAATTCAACTGAAGCAGCAGCAACAACAAGAAGAAAGGAAAACAACTCAGAGGTCCCCGTTTGGCCAGGCCAAAACCAGAGTACGAAAGAGCAGGCTGAACAAATTGAGCAAGCAAGCAGGCAAGCGAGCGAGTGAGCGAGTGAGCGAGCAGAAGAGCCATTCAAATAGACAAGGCGAGAGCGAGTGGGTGAGAAAGCATGAAAAAGGACACAAAACACCCACCAGCAGATACCGGTTCGAGCGATAGAAGCAAGCATGACAGAGAGAGAAAAAACGAGAGTGAGAGAGAGAGAGAGAGAGTTGGATGTGTAAGCAGCCATCCCTTTTGCACAGCGGCCATCGCTTTAATTATAGGTTAGGGCGCAGCGGGCATAAAACAATGCGCCGATTGGCTGGCACTCTGCTGCCGAGCAAACGCAGCGGGGCGTCGCCAAAAATTGTTGTTGGAACTGCCACGCTGTCCATGTTGTCGGTGACGGTGGCGGTCGCGGTCGGCTACCAAAAACGAGTTTGCTGCCATTTAATTTTATGAATGAAACACAGCAAGAGACCAGGCAAAGGCGCCACAGCAGCTGCTGCTCTCCATAATACATCATCATCACCAAACACCGACGGCAGCGTTCGGCAGCTAGGCACCTCGGCAGCTTGGCAGCAGCAGCAGCAGCAGCAGTCGCAGCCGCAGCAGCAAACAAAAGCAGCACACGTTTATGATCTTTGGTTGTTGTTTTGTTGGGTGCCCCTATCCAGATCCAGCCCAGCCATCCATGCTGATGTTTGTTGGTAGTGGTGGTGGTGGCGATTCCTCTGGCCTGCTCTCTCCCTTGGCAGTGTGCTTCAGACTATCCATCCTGCTTGCTCGCCCAATGACAAGGGGCTTTTCTGCTGCTGCGCCAATGTTGCGTTTAACGGCGTCATGATGAATGGCCCCGGCATTTGTCGGCTTCTCTGCATCTGTCTGCTCGCTTGAGCGTGTGTGTGTGTGTGTTGACTTCGCTGCTGCTTTTATTTCTGCTGTTGCTTTTTTTTTACTTTTCTGTTGTGTTGTTGTTTCGGTTAGTTTGCCCCAGTACACACACGCACAGAGCAGCAAGGCAGCAAGGCAGCGCCAACTATTTGCGGATTTCTCAGTACACAAGTAAATATTTTTTAACGCCCTCTCTGCCACAGCCACAGTCACTGTCGTCGACGTTCGTTTTGCATCGTTCCCGTCGTCGTCGTGGTTGTTGTTACCGCTTTCGTTGTCGTCGTCGTCGTCGTCGTTGTCGTTGTCGTAGTCGTCACCGTCGTCGTTGCGTCTGTCGCAAGCTTTTTGTTTGCGTTGGCATCGCGTGAAACAGTTGCAAGCCTTTGAACGATCAGCGACGTCGACGAAAACTTTTGCGCGGATACAACAGAAAAATTGTTTTTTTTTTTTTTTTTTTTTGCCATCCCAACAGAACAGAGCAAAACGCATCCCACACGACAACCAAAACAACAACCAAAATAACAACAGCAACATCAACGAAAACAATAAGAACAAGCCCAGAGAAGCCTCTTCTCCACGCCGAGCTCAAACAGAGAGATCTCAGTCGCCTTGCGATTTAGCTTCTGTCTGTCTGTCTGTTTGGTTGGTTGGTTGCCTGTCTTCCAGCCTTTCAGCCTGCTTGCCTGCTTGCCTGCCTGTCAGCCTGCCTGGGTGTCTGTCATTGTCAGGCCGGCACTTTGGCTTATTTGTTTGATTTGTGCGAGTCCTGTTGCAACAATAACAATAACAACAAAAGCCGCAACTCTCACTAACATCAAGAAGAAGCAGAAGCAGAAAAAGTGAAATTTGTGCTACACAAAAAAAAAAAAAGATAACAAGAAGAAGAAAATAATCAAATTTATATTGCAATCAAGATATATATATATTTTTTTTTTGTTGGTTGAATTACTTATTTTTTTTTTTTGGTTATTTGCCTTCGCCCTCGCTGAAACTGTGTGTGCGCGTGTGCCTGCGTTGCCGTCGCCGTTGAGAATCCCGTTGCCGTTTGCCAGTAGTTCGACTGCTGCGCTTTGAAACGGGCGCGCGCCGAGTTCCACCTAAAAAAAATAAAAGTAAATAGAAAAATTTGAAAATTTTTGAAAAACAAAAAAATCAAAAAAGGAAGCGAGTGAAAACAAATGAAAACAGCACAGCCGACGGCAAGTTTCGAAGGCCAATTGAAAAGATCAAACAATAAAAACTTGAAACTAACAAGAAAAACAACAACAACACGAGACAGTGAAAAGTACAAAAATCCAAAAGAAAAGATCACTACACTTGATTAATTTAAGTTTTTTTTTTTATGATTTTTGTTTTCTTGATCAGAAAATAGAAAAAGAAAGAGCGAGAGAGAGTGAAATAGAAGGAGAGTGCAGAAGACAAGGTGTATGCGTGTGTGTGTGTGGGTGCCAGTGCAAATGTCTGTGTCTGTGTGATCCTTAGACAACTACAACAATAACAACAACCACAAAGATAAGACCAAATGGCTTAACTAACCAAATCGAAAGGTTCAAAACCCTCAAAAAAAAAAAAAAGAAAGAAAGAAATTATTAATCTTTTGTGAAGCCTTCAAAGAAAGCAAGAAAATAAGAGGATAAACAAATAGAAAAAAAGGAAAAAACAAAAAAATACAATCATTGTACGCCTCAAAATTACAACGCTTACAACAACAACAGCAACTGCATACGCAGCAGCAGCAGCAACAACAACAACAACAGCAGCAGGAGCAACAACAGAAAGAACAACTGCGAAAATGCTAACGGACATGACACCGACGGCCGGTCAATTGTATGGCTCACAGATACCGGCCATGGGCATGAATATCACCAATATTGCCACACATTTGCAAAAGCCACAAGTTAATCCGGTAAGTAGTCAGAACCCTTCAAACAAAGCAAGGCAAATACTTTCATTATTCATTTTTTTTTTTTCGAAAGATAAAGAGAAATTATTTTAAAGACTTAGGGAATTGGAAAGGAAGACAAAAGGAAGTTTTGGTTTGATATGGGTTCGGAATGGAGAGTTACCTAAGAGTTACCTAAAATTCATAACAAAGCAGATAAAAAATATATCAACTTAGAGTCAAAAATCTAGAGAAAGATAAGAGGTATATACATGTATATATACAGATATACATATATGGGTTCAAGATTCCTTCAAAAAGAGACAAGCTGGAAAGAAAATATTATATTTGAAATATTTATGTGTTAGTTCCGGAATACCAAAGTTATATGAAATCAAAGAGCACTTAGCTTGATCCAAAAATCTCTTTGATAGAAGAAGACTTAAAGATAATCTGATCTGGACTTAGTAGATAAAGCCAGTTGCTATAGGAAACCAAGTCAAGAGAAGACTTCTTTTTAATACCAAATTCCCAGCCATATAGAATCTCTTAGGTCTAAAAGTCAGTTCAGAATCAGATCTGGATATGGTAGTCCAAGTCAAGAGAAGACTTGTTTTTAACAAAAAATTCTGAGAGATATAGAATCTCTAAGGTCCAAATGTGAGTTCAGAAGTATACCCAGAGATATGCTGAGAATTCGGACCATTTTCAAGAAAATCATTTTGCAAATTTTTTCCCATATGTTTCGAATCTTTGAAAAATATATTAAATTATTTCAAATCCTTAAATCAAATCCCTTGAGTTTAGAGAGATAAGGTCGAAATTGGCACCACCATTCTTTGAGTTTAGATAGGCAGTAAATCTACGACTTATTCACAATTTGTCAGCAACAATGAGAACGCAAACAAAAGCCGAGCAAACTCTAAAATGGCATTGAAATTTTGAAACGGCGCTTAAGTGTCCCATTAAAATATTTCGAAACGGCGTGTTTTGGGTATTGGCAATTCCACAGTAGCCTGTTTGCCCTTTCAATTCTGTGGCTGTGTTGTTGAAAGTATCTCGGGGATGCGTGTAAGTATCTAATGCTTTATTGTCTGGCTCGTTTTGGTGGGCCCTTTTCCAGCCAAATCGATTAGTTGCGGCTTGTTCAGAACCACAGCGCCAAATTTCACGCTACAAACTCAGGCCAACCCAAAAGGGCAGAGTCAAATACTCCAGTCATAGCCATAGTCACATTCACAGATACAGATACAGATACAGATAGACAGATAAAAGAGTGTACATATGCTATGAGCTGTCTCGGTGCTCAGGGGCTCAGGTATGAAATCAATTGATTTTGGGCTGAGCAGAATCCACTTCAACTCAAGTCAGTTGAGGTGTGAAGCTAACGATGAAATGATTCATTTCTTTTTTTTTTGGCAAAGATTCAATCTGCCCAAGTCAGTGGGTCAAGTATCGAATTACAGCCAAGGGATTTCGACTCTTTGAGTATTTTTGATAAAGATCCTTGCGGCCTCACTGACTCATTGACTTTGGCAATGATTTTGCGCACATTTTTTGGTGTACCTGAAGGCTAATTGACTTTTCCTTTAGCCCGATTATCGATTAGCATTGAGCAGATCTCTATCATCTTTCCAGCAATTCTAGCGGAAGCAAACACTTATAGGCTTTGAATCATTTGCAGCTGCCGTTTTTTTTGCTCAAATGGTTCCGCAAAATGCTCCAAAAAGAATTCTCTTTTATTTTATATATTTTTGCACTAAATTAGCCATTTTGCTTTGATCTGAGCCGCGAGTCGAAGACCTAAAGCCCCTCATAGCGCCACAGAAATAATTTCCTGCTCTTTTTGGGCCATAAAACACTCGACCTAATGATGATTATGACAGCCAGATCATTTTCAAAATAAGCCATAAACAAAAACCCAACAGAAAAAAAAACTAAAAAGATGTATCTTTTATTTTATGCGAAAAGTGTAAAGTTTTTTGATTTTAATTATTTGATTTTATTTCTTGAATTATGCAAATTAATTTTTGAAATAATTCAAATGCTCTGATAAATTTGAGAAATATAAAAAAAAGGGAACAAGTCTAACAAGTTTGTGTCAGAAAAGTGTTGGCCTGTTGAAATTTCTAATGTGAGCCATAAAAATTTTTACGACCAAAATCAAAAACTTTTGAAATTCAAAAGAACAAAAAAAAAAGGTTATTAATAATCTTTGTGATTTTGAGTTAAATTTAAAAAAAAATTTATTTCAATTTCTTAATTTTATTTTGCTAGAATTTATTTATTTTTTATTGTTTTGTTGCTTGCATTTAACTTGGCTTTAAGTAAATGTGATGGATTTTGGTCAGGGTCGGTTGACAGCATCGATAAAAATTTGCATGCCAGTCTGAGAGCAGGCGGACCGGTAGACCGTTTGCCATTGCGTATACGCAGTCTAAAAAGTCTAGCAACCGATGTGGTTTCGGCCAGGCCAACTGGCCCGTGTGATAGAAAACTGCAAGTCAGCCGCGCGGCACGCATAACATTTTGTGCGTGGTTTTGTAATTGAAAATAAAAAAAATATATATAAAAGAAGAGACGAAATACTACAAAGAAGGAGCTGGGAAAACCAATTGAAAATGTTAGCCCTGGCGGCCTGTTTGATGATGGGTCCGGGTACGGGTCTGGTCCGACCTTCAGACTGTTTTTGGCCGGCCACTCTTTTGGCTCACTTTTGGTGAGCCCCTCTCTATCTCTCGCTCTCTAGTTGCCTCATTGTTTTTTTGCAGCATCATGCCAACTAATTTTCCAAATGACGCAAGTTAATTGAGCCAGGCCAGGCCAGGCCAGGCCAGGCCAAGTGTATAAAGGTAAAAAGGCAGGAGCGTTGGCTGCAGACCTGGCGGAAGGCTCTTTTGTCAAAGGTGAAGAAAAAAAATATTGCCCAGACAATGCCAAAGCGAAATTCATTAAGCCAAATCATATTAAGTAAATATCCAAGCATATCAACCTCTCTTCCAGGCCTCTTTCGGTTCCGATGTTGTAGGAAAAACTCTATTGAAACTTGACAGCGATCACTCCGGAGAGCTACTGGCGCCGCTGTCTGTCCTCCTCCTCCTCCTGCTTCTCTTTCTCCGTTAAGTAAAAATTAGTCAATGACTGGGCGATCTTTTCTCTTCTGTCTTAAAAAATTGTTTCTGTTTTTTTTTTTTTTTTTGGAACATTCAAAGTCGAAACTGAAACTCACTGAGTCAGTTGGTTGGTCTGTCTGTTTGTCATGTTTCTTTTTCTTTTTATTTTCATTAATATTTTTATTATTGCTTAATTTCTTTTGTTATGCTGATTATGCCGACACAATCACTAAACAAATGAGTTGACTTCCAGGGCTTCTTTAATTCCTTTCAACCTCTCTCTCACTTTTTTTCCAACTCTTCTTGTTTCTGTTCTTTGAGTTGTTTCTTTTTTTTTTGGTTGTGGGAAAAAATACTTTTGCATGATATTTAATAATTTAAATATATGCTCAGAGCGTTAGAATAGAATAGCCCCTCAGACCAGCCGATTTCCTAGCATAATTCAATAATTTCTTTCCCTCTTTTAATACTCTTTTTGCGAGTGAGTAAAAAGAATTTAAATTTGGTAGTATGAAAGTCCAGAAGGTAGACAAGAGGTTTTTGAGAATAAGTCTGGATAAATATCTTTAGTTTTCAGTCTCCTTTTTTAATCGTAGAAATACTTCTTAAATATTTCATAAATTTCACATTCCTAATAAAAAGGATAAGCTAACTCAACTTTTTTTTTATCGTACTAAATCCTTAGTTTCATACTTATCAAATCTGGAGATTCCACCTTCATATATATCTTTGATTTCATTCCTGATAGATAGGAAAGGTTCACTGAACATTTTTTTCTTAATCTGGAGATTCCATTTTCATATATATATCTTTGGTTTCATTCCTGATAGATAGGAAAGGTTGACTGAACATTTTTTTCTTAAGTCTTTAGTTTCATTCTTATCGAGTCTGAGTAGTCCGTCTTAAATATTTCATATATCTTTGACTTCGCTCCTGATATTTAGGATAAGTTTAGCCAAATTTCTTTATCATCTTAAGTCTTTATTTTCATCCTTATCAAGTCAGTGGAATCCACCTACAATATTCCATGTATCTTTTGAGTCATGTTTGATGTATAGGATGAGATAGTCTCAATTCTTTTTTTTTAACTCTAAGTTCCTGAGAAGTTACTCCTTAAATCTCTATATATATTTTTATATATTCTCTTAAATTTAAAGGTTCCTTGTGGTTTGTTCTTTAGGCTTAAAAAGTTCTTCTCAATTTTGTTCTAAATTTTTACCTTCACACCCGCTTTTTTTCATTATGGTTTCTATATTTCTACTTCAATCATATCTTGAAGTCTTTTTTGAATTGTGAGTTATATACTTTGGGTTATAATATTAAACAGAACCACAATGGGCCCTTGAGAACCAATCTCCATTGAGAGCGGGGGATCTGCTCTCACCTAATCTTGCTTCCTTGTAAGTTTAATAAGTTTCTTTCTTTTAAAAAGATAAACCCAAAAAGAGTATAAAATCTTGAGTATTTCCATCATGATTTTTCAGTATTTTTTGTTGCTGTTCCTTTCCTTTTTTTTTTTTGCCTGTTTTCTGTTAACTTCAGCGCGTAATTCTCCGCCGAGATTTACACAAGCCCAAAAAAAAAAAAGGAAAAAAAAATGTTAATTTCAGTTTGTCTTGGTAATTTATCATCTTTTCCTTCTTATACATAAATATATATATATATATTTTTGTATATCTTTTTTTTTTTTGTGCTTCTGCTTTGGTCGGAGTGTCGCGGCCTCTCTCGAGATTCTCAAGTCTTTAAACGCTTTTAATTAAAACCAATGCGCATGTGTAACTTTCTTAAGCAGACAGACTGGGTTGATTTTGTTATACAAGTTGTGGTATGAAATATGATTTGGATCTATGCCGGGTTCGTTGGTAGTATGTATATTTATCTAGTCATAGGTTCCACTTCTACATTCTTTGAACTTGGCCGACAGCGCGTTTGTTAAATGATTGATGTGGTATTAATTTTAATAAACGCTTGACTCACCACCACCACCACCACTACCACCGCTAGCATTGATGGCCTAGACCGATCCGATCCGGTCCACTCTACTCTGAATCAATATGCACACGCACACAAGTGGATCTGTTGGCATGGCCGCTGCCGTTTAGACCATTTTTCTGTTTTGCGGTTAAAAATGTTTTTCTTTTTTTTTTTTACCGTCGCCTCACGCAGTTGCGTGGCGTCTACACACACACACACACACACAAACACTGTCAAAATGATTTGTGTTATGGCGTACCCCTTTCCCGCCCAAGTGCCACATGGCCAACACATCTTGGGACTCACATCCACCTTCATTTTGACCAGTTGGTTGACGGGACATTTTAATGCAATCGGCTCAACAATTTTGCGCCTATTTGACCAGCTTGTTTATGCATCATTTGGCGTTACTAACTCTATTAAAAATGTCAGGCAACTGCGACATGCAAGCCCAGCTAGTTGGCCCTGAAATCGGGTCTTCACTTTGACCCCCCAAAAAGGCAAGGCCAAGTCCAAAGGATCCAACCAATTTTCAGGGAGAGCATTTTTCAGAGTTTTTTTTTAGCAAAAATGTGAAGGAAATTTTTTGGAAACTAAAATAAAAATGGTCTATAAAAATTCCCGTTGAAAATTTCCATTTAGCTACTTTGCAGGGAGAGAATATTTCAGAATTAGAATCAAAAAGGTCATTAAAAATTCCCGCTTTTTTGGGAGAGAATATTTTCGAATTCCTTAAATAAAAATATGAAGGATATTTTTGGAAACTAAAATCAAAAACTTCTATAAGAATTCCCACCTTTTAGGGAGAGAATATTTCAGAGTTTTTTTTAGCAAAAATCTGAAGGAAATTAATATCAGAAAAGTTTTAAAAAAATTCCCTTTTGAAAATTTCCATTTAGCTACTTTTTAGTGAGAGAATATTTCAGAATTCTTTTAATAAAAATAGAAAGGAAATTATTGGAAACTAAAATCAAAAAAGCTAATAAAAATTCCTTTTGAAAATTTCCATCAAACCATTTTTTCAGGGAGAGAATATTTCTGAATACTTCAGAGGTCTATTTTTTCAGGGAGAGAATATTTCTGAATACTTCAGAGGTCTTCAAAACTTCCCTTCTCCTTTTTAAATTTCTTGAGCAATTTAAATCAATTTCATTTTGAATTAAGAACAAACACTTTTTAGCTAAATTATCCAACTATAAATGTGAAAATAAATAGACAAGTTTAAAGTGACTGTGGAGTTTTTTTTTTTTTTTTTTTTTTATTGTGTGAAACCTTTTTGGGTTCCGCGTGTGCCCAACAAAAGGCAAAAGACACCCGCACTCACAATTTGTGAAGGCGCCCACAAATTGTGGCTGTCATCAGTTGTCAACTGTGACGTATTTAATGTCAAATAAACTCAGTGTTAAAAGAACAGAAAAAAAAATTAAAACCCAGAATAGAACAGTCAAGTCTCAACTAATTTTCTATATGCAATGACAAATACAAATAAAAAAAAAAAAAAAAGGCCCGAGTGACTGGTTGGAAAAGTGAGGTGGAGAAGAGACCTTTTGGTCAGACATTAATCAGTCAGTCGGTTCAGTAGACAAAGTGTAAGGTGTAAAATGCTCACGACTATATATATTCCCCCGGGGCCCCCTCCCAACACCGACACCATCACCACCACCGGAAGACAGCCCTGCTGCACTCTGGGTCTGACTTCAGCTCAGTCATCTACGAATTTGTCAGTCTGTCGGGTTGGCTGGTCTATTCGATGGGTTTTGCTCATTAGAAGTGCATTCAATGTGCATTTGTTGTTTTAGTTGTTGTAGTTGTTGTTTTAGTTGTTGGATAATTGCCTTTTTGCCCGGTTGGTAGCCAGCATTTATCGTACTTTTGTGGCTGTGTGGCTTGGCTTGTATGCATAACTATGGCCATATTAAATATCGTATTATCATTATATCTACATACAAATTAGAAAATAAAAAAAAAAAATAAAAAAAAGAGGTAGAAAAAAAAAATAAGAGAAAAATTTCTATATAGATTCGTATTCCTATTAAAAATAATTTTATTACTTAAAAAAAAAAATATATATGAAAAAAAAAATTCAATTTGAATTAGCATTTTTTCAACATTTTCATTAAAAGACAACACACACACACACACACACACACAAACACACACGCAAGCTATTTTGCATAAATTCTATTTGGCTTAAAAGTTGTTTATTTTTTTTTTATATATTTTCTTGAGCACTTGTTGGCAATTAACACGTGTGGCAATCTTTTTTCAAAATGAAATTCAAAAAGTTATTAAAAAAAAAAACATAAAAAAATTCTAAATTAATTTCTCTGAAATATTCTAAAATAAAATAGTCAGGGAAATTTGTACAAATTTCTTATGAAAATATTAAAAAAAAGAGTATAAAACTAATTAAATGAGTAGTTCCCGGCTAAGCCAAATATTTCTTGGAATTAAACAACAACAAAAATAATTGAGTTAATTTCATAGATAATTGTCCTTTCCAAGTAAAAAAAAAATTAAGAAAAATCAGGGGGGAAAGGAAAAAAAAATTAAGCACAAAAAAAAAGAAACTTGTTATAAATTTTGTTGACACGAAGTCAAAGCGTTTGGCGGCGTTGATTTGAATGCAAGTTCATGAGTTAATCAATTTGAATGCTTGGCAACAACAACAACAATAACAATGGCTGTGTTAAGGGGTGCCAAAAGGCAAAGCCAAAACCAAAGTCAGAGCCAAAGCCAGAGACAGAGCCAGTCGGAGCCCACGTCTACACGTCGGCGTCTCAGCCTTCGATCGTGGCCTGAACGGTTCGAGCAACAGATAGCCGCGCCAGCGAGTCATTGGAGTCAGGCAATCAATCGATTGGGGGGCTTAGAGGTGTACAGCATTCTGAATTGTTTGATCGTGTTGTAAATTTGCTTTGGTGACTTGGCGACGACTCAAAACAATGATGACGGCCCTGGGCCAGGGGATGCGAGCCAGCCAACCAGCCAACCAGCTAGCCGGCCGGCCTGCCGGCTCAAGGGTTAAGGTTTACAGGGGTTGATCTTAGGGGGATATTTTAGCCAAAATTTTTATTTTTTTAAATATATTCCTTTTCCTTTGAAATCTGACAAAAAAATATATATATATAAATAAAAATTATGCCACAAAAAAAACTGCAGGCAAAGCAACCACACTCCACAGATTGAGTTACGTTTAAATTTTTTTCTTTTTTTTTCTCTTTTTTTGTTGTTGTTTTTTTTTGTGCTTTGTGCGAGCGTAGAATGAAATGATTTATCGTCTGAATTACAGATAATTGTGATAATCATACCAAAAGGCAGCGCAACGCGCGAGTTTTCTGTTTTTGTTTTATATATTTTTTTTCAGTTATTTTCGAAATCGATCTAAAAAAAAAAAAAAAATAAATAAAATGAAAAAAGGGAAAAAATTGAGATCCCAACCATATAAGTGTTTGCGCCAGGAACGGGCAAAAATGCGTGTCTAAAGAAATACATCTTTAAGATACAAAATTTCTTCTCAAAGTCTTTGCCAGTTAGCTCAATACTCTTTCGAATTAAATAAAAAAGAAAGTTCAAACTTAAAGCTTTCTTAAGTTGTTGAGATTTTATATTAGTTCTTTTGACTTGGATATGGAAAGATCTTTAAGGATTTCCTTTTGAAATAGACTAAAGATACTTCAGGATTCTAAGTGACCCTGTGCCTTCCCTGCCTAACCTAACCTCACTTAAGATCGAAAGAGCACGAAAGGTCTTTCTATATAGATTCCAACAAGTTCTGTCTGGATTTCCTTTGGTACTATTCAAAGTCTCCGAGTGTGTCTATAGCTTTCCTTTCTAACCTTAACTGATTTAAGATTGGAAAACATTTTTATTTAGATTCCAAAAATTTCTGTTCGATTTTCAAGGACTCCGAGTGTCCCTGTGTCTGTCCTGTCGAACCTAACACGAAAGACATTTTTATATAGATTGCACTAAGTTCTATTGGGACTACTCAAGGCCTTCGAGTGTCTCTGTGGCTGCCCTGTCTAACCTAACCTCACTTAGAATAGGAAGACCATGAAAGACATTTTTATATAGATTGCACTAAGTTCTATTGGGACTGCTCAGGGCCTTCGAATGTCCCTGTGGCTGCCCTGTCTAACATAACCTCACTTAAAATAGGAAGACCTCGAAAGATATTTTTATATGGATTTCAATAAGTTCTATTGGATTTATTTGGAAATAATCAAGCTCTTCGAGTGTTTCTGTGACTTTCCTGTCCCACCTAACCTCTCTCAAGATCGAAAGACCTTAATAAGAGACTTGACCTTTTGGTAAATAAAAATCTTAAAGATCTTAAAAATAGACTTGAAATTTTTTCATTAAAACTATTTGTCTTGCTGTGAGAGGAAATCAATCTTTGAAATCGATAGAGTACTTCCTATTCCTGAGTTGCTTGATTTATGATTTCCACTCAATTTTATACCGATCGGGGATAGAGTATTTTTCTGATATATTCGGCCAAGCAAATTGCGGCAAAACAAGCTTGACTGCTCAAAACTAAAAACCGAACCAAAAGAGACGAGTATTTTTATTTATTTTTTTTTATCCTAAGCGGCTCAGACCCGGCCTAGCCATGATTTGGATCGGTTCAGCCACAAATTTGAAAATCAAAAACAAAAGGAAAAAATAATAAAAGATACACAAAACAGACAAAGTAAAACATAATTTTGTTTGTTCTTTGGTGTGTGTTGTGTGATTGTTATGGCGTTGCCATATCCATTGTCCATAACAAGGATAACAAGAGTATGTGTTCTGTGTGTGTGTGTGAGTGACTTGGCTTTTGTTTTGTGGATCTGAATTTTTGTATGGGTGAGTTATAAGCAGCAGTGGCGAGCAGTTTGTTTTCGTTACGGGTATTTAGTGTGGCACTCGTAGCCGGAATTTCTATAGGCCATAAACCAGGCAGCCAACTGGTCTATCTATCTGGGCATGGGAATGTTCTCTGTATTTTGGTTTTGTTGGGTGTAAAGCGCCTTAGTTTATTTGCTTAACGGCTTAGCCGGGTAATGCCTCAACTTGAGTCTACCCCGGCCCAGTCTGACCTGCTCTGCTCTGCTCTGCTCTGCTCTCTTCGGATCGGATCGGATTGGGTTGGCTTGGCTTGGGTCGGTTCTGTTGATGGATGTACAAGGGTCTGACAAGTTTTTCCACCAAGACAGCAGAATTTTTCTTGGGGAGTTGAAGATACTCTTTTTCGGTTTTTTAATGTTTGTTGTCCGTTTGCTCATTTTATATATTTTTATGTGGCCATATTTCTTCAAGTGTTGAAGTGTGGCTGACTGACTGACTGATGGACAAGCCGACTGGCAGACAAACGGAAACGCTTCTTCTCGGCACGAGGAGAGATTTTTTTTTCTTTTTTTTGTGTTTTCAAATTTTTTTTTAATTGCACTTTTTGCAGTTTTTACAACTTTTTGGTCTGTCCGCCTTGTGAGTGTGTGGTAAATAATTTTTCCACAAAAATGTCAAATGCCAGAAAAGTGTGCGGTTTGGTGAAATATTTCTGTTTTTGTGGTTTTTATTTATTAACTGTAAATTTCCGTGTTGTTTGTTTATGACTGAAAGTGTCAGCTGATTTATTTATTTATTTTTTATTTTTATTTTTTACAAAACAAAACAAAAAAAAAATTCTCTTGTCTTGAAAATTTTGATTTGATTTATTGAAGGGGTTGGCTAAGTTTAGTTATGGTTTTGGGTTTGTGTTGGGCACAAAGAAAAGACCAAGTCAAGTGTATCCTGGAAAATGCAATTGTTAAGGCGAAGGTGACGAAATGACTTGACCAAAAAACCTGACAAGACATCAGCGATAAACAGTCCATCAAAACTGTCAAAAGTTAAAACTGGGCAGAGTCAAATCAATAAATTGCCGGAACGATTGAACAAATGAATCGCTTTTGACAACAAAAAAAAAAAAAAAATTGTCGAAAAAATCCCATTTCAGCGCCCTGTCGAGTTGTCAACAAGAACGACACCCGCCACTGCCAACAGTTGTAAATATTGTGTTAAACATTAAATGAAGTCGTTAAAATCATTTAATGATGCACTCGTTAGTCACTCGCGTTGACAAGTGAAGCGATGCTCAACGCCAGCAAACACTGCGGTTGCCATCGCAGCGTTGCACTTGCTGCAATGCTGCGATGCATGCTACCGAGGCATGCAATACCCCAGCCATGTGGCATGACATTTTCACAAAAAAAAAAGAAAAAAAGAATACTGCCACGGCGGCTCTAGTCAAAAAGAATTGAAAGGATGTTTGATGGCATGCTAAATTGACAAATGCATGCAAAACACTTCGATGTTGCTGCTGCTGCTGCTGCTGCCGCTGCGGTTGCTCTCTTCCATCTGTGGCTGCGGCCAACAACAGCCAAGCCATGTGCCACAATTCAAACAGAAATTTGCACTCTTCTTCTTCTGCTTCTTCTTCTACTCTGTTTTTTTTTTTGTATTTGTCCTTGTAAAGTCAGTGCAATTCGCAAATGTTTGCGGCAATTGCGTGTAAGTTGGCATGCAATTGGCTGGGGCACGCAGAGACGTCTCTGTTGTGGTTACCACTGACACTGACACTCTTTTTTTTGTGAGACTCTCTTGGGCCTATTCATAAATTGAAAGCGTTTTTAATTTAATTTAAAATGTTCTAGGGCAATTAATCCAATGGGGGAAAAAGCAACAACAACAACAACAACTTAAACGCACAAGCAAATTGTGAGACAATCAAATTTAGACGAGGACGACGACAATTGTTGGCAGGCAGAGAGTTGCTGGCCGTTTAAATTGCTTAAACTTGGCTTGGGCAACAAGTTGGCCTATAGTCAAGCAAAGGTCAACTGGGACACATTATCAACGCCAGACAGTCGAACACGGCAGGCAACCAGGTTAGGCCAGCAACATCTTCTTTTTCTCTCATGTTGCTGCCAGCAGCGTTTCGTGCTCGAAAGAAGGCGACACACACACACACACACACATCTGTGAATTTTTTTTTTTTTTTGAAAAAATACTCGCAATGTTGCCCTAAGCCAAAGACCCAGAGATTCACCGGTAACAGCGATTGCTGTTGCCGTTGCCCGTTGATGTTGCTGGTTCTGGGCAGCAGCAGCAGCAGCAGCAGCAACGTCAGCGACAGCAGCAACAACGTTTGCTGTGGCTTTGTCTGTGGCTGCTTAAGATGTATCTGCTGTGATTACCACCAGGCGAGCGTGTACTTAAGCATTTTATATGGTTTTTTATGCCCCAATACCCATGTCCTTGCCACAACAGCCAAAGCCAAAGCCACAGCCAGACTCAGAGTCAGAGTCAGAGCCAGAGCAACACAGCCAAAGTTGGAGTCAAAGAGTTTGCAGCAATGCAGCAGTTGCCAGAAATTGGGTTTATAACTTTGCCGGCGCGTTGAAATGGCGTTGATGATGTTCATGTTTCCATGTTGTGGCTTGATGAAGCGCAACGATTATCCCCACCAAAAAATACAACACGGTTGAGTTGAGCAAAACTGGATAGCAAGTTGGCTGTTGTTGTTGTTATTATTGTTGTTGTTGTCGTCATCGTTTTAGCCAAGCAAATTGATTGATTTGCCACGGCACGGACGCGACTGGCGGCCACAAAAGTCGAGGCAACCTGCACGTACTCTTTTGGCCAAGCTAAACAAGTTTCAATTTCATTTTAAGCCCGAAAGCGCGCAGAGAAGAAAAATTTTGTTTTTTTTTTTTTTTTTTTGAAATTTTTATTTTTTCTTCATCGTCGTCTTGTTGCTTCTTCTTCTTCGTCTTCTTAGGGGTACAAAAATATTTTGTAGCGACAAAAATTGCCAAGTCTTTTGATGCAAAAAGGAAAATGGAAAATGGAAAAACGCACATCAAACGCGCTTTGGCGCATGGCGCAAAAGTGGGCGTTCTTGTTTGCTGTTGTTGCTGTTGTTGTTGTTGTTGCTGCGGGTATTTCTAGTGTTGCAACGTAACGTATTTTTGGCACCAAAACATCGACAAAGTCACTTTGCTTGGAATATGCAAAAAAAAAGAGGCGAAAAAAATTTTAAATGCAATTGAAACGAAACGAAAATGCGCAACGCCCACTTGGCCCGGGCCAAGGCGCAGTTGTTGCCCAAAGAGTGGTTGTTCTTGTTGTAGTTGTTGTTGTTGCTGACATGCGGAAGGCAATGCGGTCGTGTCTGCTGCAATGGCAACTTGGCAATTTCTCAATTGAAATGTGTGTGCGCGCAAATTGTTGCCGTTTGACAAATAAGTTGCATGCAAATAGCAGCAACAATTGCTACTGCAGCAGCAGCAGCAACACCAACAGCAACAGCAACACAGCAGCAGCAACAGCAATAGCAACATACTACACTAGCAAGAGCAGCAATTTGTATATATGGTGAATTAAATTCCAGTGTACAATTTTCTCAATGGCCTGGCAAAAAGGCTGCGGAAAAAGAAGCCAGAGTAAATTTCCATTGATGAAAATCACTGGAGCCACCTTTGAACTACCAAGTTGTTTGTCAAGCCAACTGACAGCCACAACTCCAACTCCTTCATACCCCTCTCACACTCACACACTCATTCTGTCTATCTCTCTCTCTCTCTGTCTTTGTCTTTGTCTGGCTTAGAGAGTGTTTTGGCAGGGCTTGTGGTATTCGGTTTTCAGGCTTTTGTTGCTTACATCTTGTTGACATGACAAATTTGCCTGGACCGCAACTAACGTGTAAGACAAATAAAATTAGTTAACGTGGCGTCGCTTCCTAACTCAGACAGACTGCACAAAATTCACACAAACACCAGCTCACAATTTTAGCCATCATAAAATGCAACAATTTATACCAAAAAAAAAAAAAAAAAAAAATACTTGGCGCTCTAAGCTGTTCCCTTATTGCCTGTTCTGCTTTGTTTTGTTTTGTTTTCCCCTTTGGGCTTGTGTTACCTGCCCCCTTACAATGTTGCCGCTGCTGTTATAAAAATGTCTAAATATTTTAAGCACTTTTCAGTGCAACTCATAAAGCAGATACCACTTTCTGGGCCTCAGCTCGTGTCGAGTCGTAAAAAGCCACAAAACTTGATCGGCTACAAAGTTGATGATCTACTTGGCATACATTCGACCAAAAAGATTTCGGCACCAAAAAAAAAATAACCCCCAATTATTCTAAGAAAAAATTGATCAGGATATCTGAATTAAATTATATGAAGATATCTTCAGACTTTTGCTCAAAGGTTTCAGGGAAAAATCATAGAATTAGAAATAAAAAAAATTAAATCAAGCAGGAAATCTGATTTGAATTATTTATCGATATCTCTGGATTCATGGGGTTAGCAAACCGAACCCCGAACCCTTCGGAACTGAAATATAGGCCAAGCTCTCAGTATTCAAAAGTCTGAGAAACAAGTCAAGTGAAATTAAATATTTTCCAAATATTTCTATGGTCTTAAATTCTCAAGACGACTCACTTTCATTGTGTATATATATATATTGCCTAAGCCTAATCAAAATCAAAACATTTTAACAAGCAATAAAAAGCGAGTGAGCAACATCATCAATTGCTTGCCACCGATGGCTTCTTCATATGCCCAAGCAGTTCCCACATTCGTCAATATAAAAAACCCAAAAAAAAATAAGAAAAGTAAAAAACTTCAACTTCAAACTCTCGTCGGGGCTGGAAGCTGAGAAAATGGGCTTCAGGCTCTAAAGTAGACAAACCTTAAAAATCAAAATACCCAAGGAGAGAGTGTGTGCAAGCGAGAGAGAGTGAGAAGAGGAGAGAGAAATCATCTTAAACGTAAACGTCGACAACGTTGGAAAATTGTTGGGTAATTTTCAAAACAGCAAAGTTCGGTTTCGTTGCCCTGTCTTGCCTGGGCTAACTTGGCTAACTTGCCTAACTGACTGGCTGACTCTCTGGATGACTGCCTGGCTGTTACATTAGCGTTAGGTTAACGTGTGTGTAGGCTGTAATTTTCTACTTTGCGCCACAAAAAACCCAAAGTCTCAAAACACCCAACCACACTCAGACTCCAAGCCACATCATCGTCATACCAGAGCAGAACGGAATGGAATGGTATGGAATGGTATGGTATGGGTTAGAATAGAGTCCAGGCTCAGGCTCAGTACTGAAGAGATCATCAAAAATTTGTGAGAAGTATAGACAAAAGCAGACAGTTTCTGACAGTTTCAGACAGATTCCGACAGAGTTGCACTGTTTACACGAGGACCGACCCGGCCGATCAGGGCGTCATTATCGAGCCCATCAAAATCGAGCTGCACATACACACACACACACACACACACAGTCTCATAATTATGGCGGAACTTGTTAACTGCTCATAAAAATTGTTAACTGAAATGAAATGATATACACGATTTTATATATATATTTCTTTCTTTCATTTTTTTCCGAATGCCTTTTTGAATTTTTTATTTATTTTTTTATTACAAATTCCACATAGTTAGTTAGGCACTCCATCCTATAGATACAATATTGGTTATTTATTTTTCCACAATTTTTCTCATTATATTCGCTGTAAAAGAAATACTAAAAAAACAAAAAAAAAAAAAAACAAATCATCAGCTATGTTTGATAGGCACCTTTTTATGGCTTGTTTTTCACTCTTTTTGTTGTTGTTGTTGTTGTTGTTTTAGTTCTATCCAGTCGATTCTCATTAATGCGGCGTGCGCTTTAATCTGTGTTGTCTATCGCGCTTTCGGTGTTTTGCGTTTTGTTAATTAGCCATTTAATGCTCAATAAAAACAACAATAGTAATGCCAGAGTTTTGGAACTGTGTAACCAAACACAAAGCACACAATTCACCACAGAGACAGATAGATAGATACAGATACAGATACAGATACATCCGACTATGGGTAGCTACAAAATTTTGATTTATTGAGTCATTAAATAATAATCATAATTTTCTTGTTTAACAGCTTTAAATACCTAGCAAGTTATTTATTTATTTTTTTTTTTTTTTTTATATATATTTTATTATAACTGTTGTTGTTATTTGTTGGCTTTGTTGTATTTAAAGAGCGATAACGATATCAATCATATATGAAATTGTGTTGGCTTGAATAAAAAAAGAAGAAGAATTGTTAATAAGCCTCAATAGCGCTATTTGAGGAGTTTTATATGGTCAATGATTTCTAGCTTTAAAAAGTATTAAAGATTACCAAGGATGTATGGACTTACTGAAAGACAATTAGATAAGCTGATTATAAGTCTTGATCGAAGGGAATTAATGGATTTTAGTTTCTAAGGATTTCCAAGTTTCAAGAAAAATAAAGCCTTCAACCTATACCCAAAACAACAACGAGTTCAATTAAACCACTAAAGAAGAAGAAGTTTAGTACGATATGTAGAAGTATAGTTTCTTCACTAAAGAAGAAGAAGTATAGCTTCCCCGTTTCCCAAGATCTCTAAAATGTTATTCACGCTTTATCTGAAGCACCAAAAAAAAAACCCCAACGGGCTTCTTTGACCTACAAAGAAGAAGGATAATTTTCCCATTCTCAAGAACTTTAAAATATTATTTAGTTTCCATTTGAGGAACCTAGAAAATCGCAAAGAATCAAAACTTTCCTAAGATTTCAACTCCCATAATCTTCAAAATATTATCAGGTTTTCATTTGTAGAACCCAGAAAATTGTTGCCAAGATCTTTCAGATTCTTCCGATAATATAGCACGAGTATTAACTAATCAAGTTTTTTATCTTTAAAGGTAAATGAATTTTGTTCAAATCTTAGACCGATTAAGATACCATTTTCCATTTGCTGATCTGTCAGATCTTATCCGAGGTGCTAAGAGTTTATTCCAATAATAAAATTATCTAACAATTGATTTCTCTTTTGGTTAGTTTTGCTTTGCCTTGGCATATCGATTATTATTGGTTAGTCTGACTAACACCTCTTTGGCTTGGGTAAGAAATCATTTTTTGGTGTTTGGCTTTGGCCAATTTATCAAGCTTCATGCATGGCCAAAAGCATGTAAATAAGTTGGTTTTTCTAAATGCCGTATAATTGCCGATTTCTCAGGCTATATAGACTTAACTCATTTCTGATCAAAGAGGAAAATGAATTATTCAAATCGTCAAGTATCTTTCAGTATCTATATTGATGATGAAATTCAAATGAAGAGAGAAAGAGACACTTTGATTAGTTGATCGGTTGGGGGCCAGCGGGACAGTTAATCAATTTAAGCTGAGCACTCGTCTAGGCGTCCAGTCTGTGTCATTTGGTCATTAATCAATGTCAAACTGGCCCCAAGCAAGATAGAGAGAGAGAGAGAGAGAGAGAGAGAGAGAAAGAGAGGCCAAAGACAGAGTAAGACCGGCTAAGGGGCTGATATGAATTTTTCGAGCTATATGAGAGTGTCAAAGTAACAAAAAAGGCAACAACAACAACAAATTGCACAATAAAGAAATCAATAAGTCAAATTGGCGGCCAGTTTTATGCACATGTATATTTCATTATTTATTATTAAACGAATTGGTGCAACCTTAACTGCCAAGCAATTGGCTACCGGTGTTCTCTGGAATGGGTATACAAATTGGGAACAAGAATGAGAATGGGATTGGGAATGGGAATATATATGTATGGGATTGTCTTTCTTATTGCTGTCCCAGGCTGTGTTTTTGTGCGGATGAGAAACGGTTGCACAGTTGCCATTTAACATTCGAAATGAATATGCAAAAAAGGCCCCCATATTGAGTGGCAAAGTGGCAGAATGCCCGAGTGCCAGAGCCAGCCAGACATTCGGACAGTCGAAATCAAAAACCGGCAGCATTTTGGGGCTGGCCCAGAAGAGTCTACACAGAAAGACCTGGCCAGCCCCAAACGCAGCGGGTAACCATTGACTAAATAAAAGACCAGAACCAAGTCAAACCAAACCAGACCAGAGCAGAGCAGAGTAGAGTAGAGTAGAGGTAGAGCTGGGCCAGGTCCAGGAGTAGAGGTCTTGAGTCCGGCAGCTATATAGCTAATTTAAATTAGCTGCAAAACGTAGAAATAAAGTTTCCAAAGTGGTCCGGTTTTTGGTTTCGGTTTTTTGGTTTGGCGCTACTGAAGCCTTTTGAAGTTTCATTTTATTTTTTTATTTTTTCTTTTTCTTTATGATCGAAGTAGTTTTGCGGCCTGCAGTTTGTCGAGTCTTCGGAGAGTTTTGTTGGCGCTCAACTAAATTGATTTGCATATCCAATTATAAACACATTCTCCTTGCTGCTCTTTTTTTTTGATAAATTTTTATTTTGACATCAGAGTTTATCAGAGAGCGGCTACTTCAGTCTTGAGGCCAGCCCTTTCAGTTTATTTAACACAAATTGTCGCACTTTTGTTGTAAATTATTGTTTGTTTCTTTTCTGGTTTTGTGGGAGGTCTTCAATTTATTTAAAAGTCAATTATAAATATATACTTGACTCACGTTAGGCTCTTTTGTTTTGTTTCGTTTTTTTTTAAATTTTTTATTTAAGCTAAACTGTCAATCTAATTGCTTTATAATATGAAATAATTAAATGGCAAATTTTTTATGTTTATTTATATTTGACAATCTAAATATGTGCATATAAATGGCCAGCAAAAAAAAAAGGTATCTATATTATATATGAATTATTATTGCCTGTATTCATTCAATTTCATTTCGTGTATTTTGTTTTGTGTAAAAGTTTTTTGTTCATATGACAAAAGTCACGCAAACTTTTGGCAAAAGCGAAAAAAAAACAAAAAATTGGTATGACCCAAACACATGGTAAAAATTCATTAGTCTATAAACTAAACTAAACTGTAATTTCTATTCGTTTTGCCCTTGATAAATGAGTGCTAATAAATTGAAAACTCCAATTTGTTGGCTTACATAAATTTTGTTACCCTTTTTGAGATACAAATGGAAAAGTTTGTTTCCAAGGGATTCATTTGAGTTTGACTTCAAATATGGACCTTTTGTTGGGCTAGTGAAACTGTACCTACTGTACCCTTTTTGAGATACTAATGGAAAAGATTGTTTCCAAAGGATTCATTTGAGTTTGACTTAAAATATTAGTGATTTGTTGGGCTAGTGAAACTGTACCTACTGTACCTTCTCAACGCTGACCTAAACTCAATTGTGTAATAGTTGCTTGGCTCAACTGTACCAAAATTACATTTCGGAAGTGTTTAACCTAGAAAACCGACTAATTATAATTCGCATACATCTAACCAAAGACTCCAGAGACCTACAGAAGAGAGAGAGAGAGAGAGAGAGAGAGAGAGAGAGAGAGAGAGAGAGAGAGAGATTAGGAGAGAGAGAGAGTGATGGGTCTAAATGCTGCTAAATGCTTTTAATGGCGCAGTAGGAGACGAAGGTCAAAGGGCAAGGCTGCAAATGCCGCACATAAAAACTGAATGAACGAGCAGCAACACCGTCACCCATCACCATCACTATCGCCATCACCATCACCGTTACCACCACTTCCAAACGGGCCAATGAATAGGCAAAGATTCTCATAGAGACTCTGATTCTCTGCTCCTCTCTGCCGCCTGTCCGATTGCTGACTGCGCATTTGATGGATGGTTGGATGGATGGATGAGCTAGCTGGCTGGCTGGCTGGGTTGGTTACTCTAAATGGGATGCTGTGTGTGTTTGAGAAATGAGCAGCATTCTACCCCATGTTGGGTCGGCAATATGTGCAATTTTGTAACAAATTAGCGCGCTATCACAATGAACCGCCGGCACACGGTAGACGATTTAGGGTACTCTCTTCCTTTTTCTTTTTTTTTTTGTGTATTTTATATTTTGTTTGAATGCTGAATGAAAGTGGCTGTGGTGATTATCGCTGCTGGATGTCCTTGTCCTTAGGTCGAGATCAAGGCAAATACCACACGGCCACTTCATAGGAGGTACACAATATAGGGTGAGACAGACAAAGCCAGAGAGACAGAGACAGACTGAGGTTGTTTCTGTTGTGCCAAATCCGCTTTCGGCGATAATGTTTTAATCCTTTAATGCGCCTCACAAGCGGACACAGCGCCTGGCTCTCATGTTATGCTCTTGAAAACTATTCAACACTCGAGATCAGTTCAGTTGAGAGCACTCCACTTCCATTCTTGTCGTTTGGTGTTAAATAAACAAATCATTGAGCTGCTTCGGGTTCGTAACAATACTGCTAATGGCCGGGATCACAACAGGCTGATCCTATAGGACAAGTGGCAAGGGCCTTTGTTCAGTTCTTTCTGGTCCACTTGACGACAGAGTTCCAGACAATGGACTCTGAATCTGTTGTGGTTTCTGTCGGCGCTCACTTAGTCTCTCTGCTGCTCTCTTTCGAAACTATTTCACCTAACAGGACCTAAAATAACAATCAAATCTAACCTTAAAATGGCTACGAATTCCGGCAAACGGTGAATTTGCCAAATTTGTTCAAACGGTTCGAATATTTTTTTTTTCTTGCGAAATTTTCTTCTTCTCCTTTTTGTGGTTTTTTTTTTTGTGCTGGTGTGCAGACACACTTAAAAGCTAGTTTCCTGACTCGCCCATTTTCACAGAAAACACAAAAAAAAAAAAAAAGATTCATACCAAAATCTAAACTTGTTGTTGTTATCATTAAAGTAATGCCCAAACGGTGGCTAAAAACCAACCAAACTAACCACGCGAAAGTGTTCTAATTGCAAAAGTTTTACCCTGCCTCCTGTCCATCCCCTCTCGCCTTGATCAACGCCACTAAACTACTCCAAACTACACCAAATCGCCATAAACCAAAAAACAAACTAAGCCGACTTCATTCCAAACACTCCCCTCCCCCTCCCCACGCCGCCTCGACTCTCATACTCTAAATGTTTGTGGTAATTGCAAATTGCAGTGGCATGTTCCTCTCTTACCGCAAACTAGTTGCCCCGCTCTCTCTCACTCGCACTCTCGCTATCTCTCTCTCCGTCACATTTGTATCCAAGCAAAATTCCCCCATTTTCTACTGGCCCATAAATTTCTGCACTTTTTGCTGGCACGTCAACGCCACCGTGGGGAGTTAGGAGGTTTTTTTCTCCACTTCCTCCATTCGAGGCATTCTACAATGGTCAACCCATTCAAAATTTTTGAAATACCGAGAATTATTCGAAATATTTTTACTGTAAATAATTATCGAAGTCTTGACAACCTTCTAAGCTTGTAGGGACTGTATATGGTCAGCCCTGGACAGTGAATAAAAAGGTCTCAATCTCATTAAATAATTCTTAGAAACCAGTCCGAAAAAAATTCAAAGTTACAGAAATATTAAGCTAGTTTTATAGTAAATTGAAATCAAATACATAGAAGAGGTATTTGAAAGTTTCTTAAATAACTCTCGATAGTCAAACAAGTGTCAAGCCAAAACAAACTAGTAAAAATTCGTTAGGATAGGTCCTTGCCTACCATATAGACACAGGGTTATTTAGAGGCCCAGACAAACAAATATCAATCAAATATCAAACAAATATCAAACAAATATCGAGTAAATATCAAGCCGAAAAAACCATTCGAAGTTCGTTAGGTTAGGTTCCTACCTACCATATAGACACAGAGTCAATTGAAGATCCTGAGGCCCGGAGACCTTGATCTTGTGTAAATACCTAATACTTCCTGAATTATGTTCCAATCAAGTTCTATTCGTAAGGTCACGCATCTAGCCAGATTAGAGCATAAATTAACCTAGAAAAGTAAGTCTTTTAATCCAGGATTTATCAAATGATATAGCACTCCATCTAGTCAAAATGGCCCACAAATAAATCTAGAAAAGTGTATCTGCTAATCACAGAAATATCAAATGATTAAATCATGAGAATCTTATGGATATTTTTTTTTTACATCAGAAATAAGGAAAAGTTCCTTTTGTTAAGATTTTCTGGAAATGTCCCATTGTACTCATTGCCGTATTTATGTATTGTATATGAGAAATTGTGTATATGCCCAAAGAGTGCAATATTAAAAGGAAGCAGGCTTTGCGGCTTTTAATTAAAAGTGACGAGTGTTTAATAAGTGCCAGCCCCAGCACGCCAGCCGCAAACAACCACAACGACCACCGCATGCAAATCCCAGTCAAGTCAAGTCAACCCAAGTCGAGTCGAGTCGCGTCGAGTCGAGTCCGTAAATGGCTAAAATGGAGTTACTAACTTGGTTGTGCCGCTTAATTGTGCACTCCGTGTACTCCACAACTCTTTTGATTGTCTAACACCCACCCGTCCCCTTTCCCATACACCGAATTGCTATGGTGTTCGATAAAAAAAAAAAAAAAAAAACAAAAATATACCAAGAGGTCTAATGAAATCAATCAGCTGATAAGGCTGCTATCAATGACAAGATCAACATCTTTAGCATCAAATATCTTCAATCAAACTCATTATGCTAATAAAGATACACACACCTACACAGAGCCATATCGAAGAGGAGATACAGATACATGGGCGCAACCTAACTGAATTACTGATTGATGGACTAACTGATTGACTAACTGACTGGCTCTCTCAGTCTCCAAACTTGTCGAGTTATCTAAGTGACTGGTTAGTCCCTCTCTTCGTCAACTCAACAAGACGTTCATCGTCAACGTGGTTGTTTTGCGAATGTTGTTGTTGCTGTTGTTGTTGGTGGTTGTTTGTTGTTTTGGCTTGGCCTGACCATCGACATGAACATTGAAGGCTCCGGGCGACGTTTAAATTTTTCATACCATAAACAAAATGAGCTTAAAGATTCTATCTGTTCGTGTAAATATTTGTTAAAAATTAAGCTTTCAACTTGAAACAAATTTTTAAAATCACAAAAATGTAAATTCTTTCGTCTCTCTTTTTTTGGCCGAGACATTTTTTCTCTCTCTATTTTTTTTTTTTTTTTTTTGAGAAAGTCCTATAAATTTTTGAAATTTATCACCATAATTCTTAAGTATTTTTTTTTTTTTTTTGAAAATGTTTTTCATTTCGGAATCATAATTTTTAATTATTATTATTATTATTTTTTAACAAGGTAGAAAATGTTGGCATAGAGTATTTCGAATTTGTAATAAAATAAATAAAGCCACTAAAATACCGTTTTTTTTCTCTCTGAATAGCACATTTTTTATTTATAATTTTTTTATTGTATTTATTTTTTTTTTTTTTTTGCATATTTTATGTGCTTTTTTTTTGTGTGGCCTGGCTGAAGGCCTGTGGCATATTTGTTGTTTCTTTCTTCTGTATTCTGTAGTTGATTTTCTCAAATTAGCTTGCAGACATTTCATATACAATTTGCCCAGCAATAAAAAAAAAAATTTTTTATATAAAAAAAAAGGCCAAACGAGAGAGACATGCAAACTTACGTTTAAACTGGCGCTGGCTTTGGCTTTGGCTTTGCCACTGCTGCTGTGGCCAGCTGGGCTCGGTGGTAATAAAAAACAAAAAAAAAAAATCCCAACGTTATCTTCGGGGTGCCGAAGATTACAGACTCTTTTCGAAGTTGTTTCTGCCGTAAATCACATGAACGGGGTTGGTCAGTTAATAGGGCCGATTTCGATTTGTATGACAGCTATATGATATAGTAGTCCGATTTTAATAAAATTGAGTACAAACGCGTATATTTATGTAGAAAACGTGTTGGCCGAGTTTTGAAAAGATCAGTCAATAAATGTGCGAGTTATTCCCTAAACCGATTTAGGTTCGTATGGCAGCTATATGATATAGTATTCCGATCCTTACAAAATTTGGTATATATATTAATTGCTATAAAAAACATATGCGTGCTTAATTTGAACAGGATCGGATAATAAATGTGGGAGCTATTGCCTAAACCGATTTAGGTTCGTATGACAGCTATATGATATAGTGGTCCGATCCGACCGATTCAAACTAGTGTACTACCTAGGTAAAAAAGAAGGCTAAATACCAAGTTTCAGCAAAATAGCTTTTAAGACGACGGAGTAAATCGCATAGAAACAGACGGACAGACGGACAGACGGACAGACGGACATGGCTATATCGACTCCTCTAGTGATTCTAAGTATTCTAGATGTAACTTTTGTGGGTCTACGATGTTTGGTTCTGTGCGTTACAAACATCAGAGCAAAGTGAATAGACTCCTTTTTCTTCGAAAAGAGTCTAAAAAAAAGCTTCCACTTGCCAACACAACAATAATATACACAACACCTACATAGCTGCACATAATTCAATTAATTTGCTTTAATTGCCACAATGAAAGCGCGCATAAATCCATAAATTATATAGACCGTGTATGCTGAATAAAAAAAATAAAAATAATCAAATAATTGTAAGAAAAAGAAAAAAAAAATTAATAATAATAAAATAGAAAAAGGAATAAAATAAAACAATTAAATATGCCTCATTCTAAAAAATTCTTCGAAGACAAGAAGAATTTTGTTAGAGGAAAATTTTGCATTCTTCTTCGTGGCTTTTTTCCAATAAAAATATTAAGTTAATTTATTTCAACTTGGTTGAGTTGCAAAGATATTTAAGCGTTTTTTTTTGTTTTTATTGGCAATGTTGTCAAGTTGCCGCCAAAGCATCGGGCAAGGCCTGCGGGCCAAAGACTCTTGGCCAAAAACGTGGCCAGTTTTGTAAATTGTTGCCATTCAATTACGTTTATTAGCCATTGCCGTTTTAAGCCGCCACTATTGTGGTGGCGCTGGTGTTGCTGTTGTTGTTGGTGTTGTTGGTGTTTGTGGTGTGTGTTGGCCTGGCCAGGTTGCGCAAGTTTCGAGTTGAGTTGAGTTGATTTGTTTGGCTGGTTTCGCCGCTTGTTAACTCTGCCGTTTGGCATGTGCAAAAAATACACCCTCCAAAAAGCGACAACAACAATAAAAACAAAAACCCTCAACTTGATACCTTTTCATATTTGAATGAGGGGTAAAAACAAAAAGTGGTCTGATCAAAACTTGTTAACTAATGACGTCGTAAATTTGTGGTCGTCTCTCACCCCACTCAGTATTATTTTTTTGTCTACCCAAAATAAAAAAAAAGTGTAAAGTAATTTGAAAAAAACTAAAGCTAAATTGGGGAGCCGAGAGTCAGAGAGAGAGAGAGAGAGAGAGAGAGAGCGAGAGGACTCTCCAAAGCAAAAATCTGAGCCAGCTCTCGTCTGGGGCAAATCAAGTTCGGCGCCACACCCATTCAAGTGGGAGAGCAGCAGAGTTCAAATTAATTGCAATATGAGGCAAACATGTCGAATATCCAAAAGTACCAAAAGGACCCAAGTCCACCCCAAAAAAAAAACCGAAGCCTTTTGCCCTTGGAATTGCAAGAGCAAAGTAATTGAAAGAAAAGTCTTCATGTGGCCTTAATGAGTGGTCAGTTAATCATGTCATTTAATACTTAATGTGATCATTTGCAGCTGCCCAACCACCCACCACTTCACCCCCCAAACCCACCAGGGCGTGAGAGGGCGACTTTCTCTGGGAGGGTTGTGCTGGCCATGTTTGCTGCCAATGGTGTGTATCTAATTATGAGCTTTAAATCGCTTTCAAGTTAAAGTTTCATTTGGCTAAATTAAAAACAGTTAACCAGAGAACCCTGCCAATGCCCTGGACAATTGCCGCACATTAAAGACACTTTAATGCACTTCATCAATTTGGGTTATGGCTGTCAAAATTAAAAAAAAAAAAAAAAAAAAAAAAAACACCAAGCCAAACCAAACCAAAACAGATTCTCAATATATTCCAAAGGAGCGTAATTATCTGCAGAAACGGTTAAAATAAAAATAAAAAAAAAAACTGAAAGACTGACTTTGGGCTTTGGCCGAGCAGACTGCTGGTGTTGTTTAAAGATTTCGCAAAAATAATAAATAATAAAAAAAAAAAATAACAACAACAACAACATTGGAGTAGTCAGAGCAGATAAAAAAATATAAGAAAAAAAAAAAAAAATGATGATGATGAAAAAGTCTCTCGGCCTGGAAACTCCATTAATTTTTTTTTTTTTTTGGGTTCCGCGCTGCGTCATTGTTAATGAGTTTTCGTGTATGGCTTACTTATGCTCCACCAGCCTAAGCATCCTCGAAGCCAACTTGGTCAGCTTTCCAAGGAACTCCGAGAAGGAGCCAGCCACTAAAATCTGTGTGTGTGTGTGTTTGGTTGCCTACTTAATATTTGCCTGGGTCTCTGATATATTCTCTTATAAGGTTTTTTTTTTGTTGGCGTTTTTAATAAACTTGGAGCCGCCACCGTCGTTGGCTAAAATGAATTTCGCGCTCAGGAGTTGCTACAACAACAAAGACAACAAAGACAACAATTCAAGTTAGTCCATGCGGTGGCGATGGTGGCAACCTACGCCGTTTCCCACGCTGCTGGCTGACTCTGAGGCCACAGCCAAAATCAAACCTATTAGTTTACACTTTACATGCTAATGGCAAAAAGTCGTAGCCTGGCTGAGACCCAAAGTCCGCGTCCTTCGGGCCCAAGCCAAGTGACTCCTGAATATACTCAACTCTTTGACTTTGGTAAATTTGCTGCTGGCGTTGGGCTCGAGCTCCTGGTTTGCCGTTCTTGTTGGCAGCTAAAATAAAACCAATGAACTTTTTAATTGCCAATGAAATTGTGTGCGAAGTTTGCCTTCCTTCTACTTTTGTCTGCTTCTCAGTTCTCTTCCCATCTTGAGTTGGTAAATTGTTCGAATCATCCTTTTAGTGATTTGACTGCGTATTTGGGTAGCTTTTCGCAGTTGGTAATTTCGAGTTTTGTTTGGGTTTTTAGTTTCCCCAATGGGTACTACTCACTGGTCGAGAACTCAGGCTCATCTAGATTAGCTTGAAGCCTGATGTCATCCCTAAGTCTTTGGTATCTACTCTAGGAAGTCACAACTTAAGAGGGCCCCTATGGGTGCTCCTCACTGGTCGAGAGGTCAGGTTTATTTAGATTAGCTTGAAGCATGATGTCACCCCGAAGTCTAAGGTCTCTTATCTAGAAAGTCAAAGGAGAGACTTAAGGCTCTGATCTAGGAAGTCACAAAAGAGTCTCAGGGTTCCAAGTCAAACTTGTGGGGGCTCCAGTAAATAGTCCTCCCTGGTGAAGACTAAAAGCTTGAAGCATGATATGATCCCTAAGCCTCTGGTCTCAAATCTAGGAAGTCACAGGCCCCTAGGCCTATGGTATCTTATATAGGAAGTTAAAGGAGAGACTTAAGGTTCCAAATCAAAAAAAAAATTTTTTTTTTTTGAGAACTCAGAAAATCATTGGGAATCCTCAAACCTCTCTGCTATAATCATTTATAATTTCGATAAATCGAATAGTTTTCAGAACTCTTTTCAAATCTGCTTATTCAGTAAGCTTAAACTTTTCGTCGGTTTGTTTTGAATACTTTTCGGAACTACGTCAAACTAAACTGAATTTTTCTTTTTGGTTATTTAAAAATTTCCATAATTTTACGGTCTTGTTTGAAAGTCAACTTATCACTTGGTAAATTGTTAAACTTTTGTTGAATTAGTTTGTTATGGTTTCTTTCTTGTGTGAGCTATGAGCTGCCGGCAAGTTTGAAGTATGCCAGGTAATTGAGTAACTTAGACCCTTGGGGCCGGCGGCAACATAGGCGGCGTCAATGGCACTTAAAATCCCGTCCCGAAGAGTTCAAGCTCGAGTTTTCATTTCCAAGCCCCGTGACACCCCCCTCCTTGGTCTGGGTAAATTTTAATGACTTTGCCGGTAGCGAACGATTGGTGGTCGCTTTTGTTGAGGCCTTAGCTGCTGCGGGTCGGCGGGTCAAAGGCAACAACAATAAAACAAAATGAGTAGAAGAAGAAGAAGAAACACACAAAATCAAACGAAATTAGTTCAAATGCATTTGCCTAATTAAAACAGTTAAATGTCATTTACAAAACGCCGGGGCAGAGCACAAGTTAAACAAATTCGGTCAACACAGCGGGTTGGCCGAGGGCCGGATGACCAAACAGTCCAAAACCGACGATCTGACGACCTGACGACCTGACGACGAGCGTAGCAATCTAGCAAACCTGGAGCACAGCGGGCGCTATCAGCGTCGGCGCTGCAGGCTCAGCACCTTTTGTGCGATAGCGGCAACAAGTTTGGGGGAACATCAATCGGAGGCGGTGTCATAATTTTCACAGCAGGTGTCGTTGCTAATGATTTACAGGCAGCCAGGCAGCCAGGCAGGCAGGCGGGCATACAGGCAGGCTAGAGGGAGACAGAGAGAGTGGCAGAGAGAGGGAGATCGGTTGACAGCGGTCAAAAGTGCAACGTTGCAACAATAAAGTCACTTTGGCAGTGGCAACAAACGGCGTCGGCAACAACAATAAAAATGTGAAAAATCTAAATTCGTTGTGGCAGCCATTTCACTTTGATGTCCAGCGGCCCAGCGGCCCAGCGGCTCAGCGACAGAACCACAGAATCTGTCTCCACACCAAAGAAGAAGCAGATCTGGCCATTGTTATTGTTGGCATCAAAGCGCAGCGACACAAATTGAAAAACAATTCATTATTCATATGGTCAGTATTTTTAACCTGGGAAAACCTGTCTTTTCCCTCTCTCTCTCTCTCTCTCTCTCTCACACTGTTTTGGTCTTTTCGATTTTTCCCCCTGGTGCCTTTTGTGTTCTGTGTCTGGTGAGGGCGTTGCAGTGGCTTGTTGCGCTAATTTTGTGGCGCCAGTGGCGCCCCCTATAGACTGTTGGGTTCCTGTTTACATGTGCATGTGTCTCTCCGAAAGATCTATTGAAATTCCCCGACCTCCTCAACATTGGAAACTCAATTAATTATATACGATAATTACTTTGCTTGGCCAGATCTGGCAACTCTCTTTTTGACTTCAATCTGGAGTTCTTTAGGTCGCATATTTTGTCAACTATGTTTTTTCTGCTCAACACTTTTGGGTTTCAATTATGTTTTCGGTTAAAAACTAATCGATTAATCAAATCAACTAGTGATTTAATTTAAACAACTTCTGCCTGACTAACCGACTGGCTGATATCATTTTATATAATTTTCATGCCAAGACCAGGCAGAGCTGAACAGTGGAGACCCAATATGATTTGCTAGCTAAGATTGTGTATAATTTCGTCAGGGCTGGGTCATTTGCTATAGGCAGAGACCACTGTATCATCTACATACCATATATGGTGTACAATCATTACTCATACGCGCAGTTGCACGATGTGGAAAATTGCGTCAATTAACTTGACCAAGTTGGCCAAAAAAGGTAGGCTGACTGCAGCCTCTATTTTACCTTTGGACAACACCAACAAGGCTGATGGAGAAACCAGCCAGTCAGTCAGTCAGCCAGTCAGCCAGTCAGGCCCGCCAAATGGGTAAAACGGTGGCTTGGCTGAATTAGTTGGGCCGTCTTGTCTGCTCCACTCTCAGTGTACAAGTATTTGGATTTGATTTGGCTTAGTTTGATTCCTTTGGCCATCTTTTGCACGATTTCGTGCTAATCTTTTTTTGTTTTTTGTTTTTTTTGTTTTTTTTTTTGCCTATCTGTCAGAGTGAGGAGTCTGAATTGGCCCAGCACCTGTCCATATTGCACAGAGCATTGTCGACATAAACGTGCCACAGCCGCGCCCCAACGTCAGTGGCCTTAGCTACTTGGGATCTAATCAATTGAATGGAAATTGCACCAAATCACAGAACAACAATGAATCCGAAATGGGCGAGCAGGAGAACTGCAATGCGGAAACAGTCAGCTGTTTCGGATTTCAACGTGGTCAGTTTCAGTTTGTTTGGTCTTGCTCTTTTGGCAGACCTCACCAGAGTTGGCTGGCTCGGTTGACTTGGTTAGCTTGGCTCACTTGGCTGACTTGGCTGGCTTGGCTGGCTGGCTTGGCTTGGTTGGGTAGTAGGGCGCGCTCTGCACTCAGTCCGTGGCATTGCAGTCAAAAGCGATTGCATGTAATTATCTGGCAAATAGCAGCTTCCGCGGCCAAGTTAAAATTACCGCCCCATTGCAGTTGAACGGGCCTGCCCCTTACCCCTTTGCCATCCACCAATTGGTGGCAATCCGGGCATCTCTATCAATTTGGCAGTTGGACATTAGACGGTGGCAGGCAACGGTAAAAAGGCAGGCAACTGTAAAATGCTCTCTATGCCACAGCCATTAAGTTAATTTTTTTTTTCTCCTTTTTTTTTTTTTGTTACTTGTTTTAGTTGTTGTTGTTGCTGAGATTGGAGAAACCACTTGACTTTGAGTGGCTGGTCGGCACTACTGGACTACTGGGTGGTTTTTGTGGTTTACTTTGTGGTCTCGACTATTTTGTTTTTCTCGTTTTTTTTTTTTTTTTGTTATTGAATTTTTTATTTTTGTTCCAAAAAAATACTTTTATTTCACCAAGTTGTTGACAATTCTGCCAATTTGGGCGTCAGATATCAAGCATCTGTTTGCTTGCTTCGTTTTTATTTTTTTTTCTGATGTTCCTGGAGTATATCAAAGTCAAATCGAAGCCTTGTGTTTGATGAGGATCTCTCAGAGGATCCGACAAACAACTGAATGAACCAAAGAGAATGATACAAAAAAAAAAAGAACCGACCAGCCAGCCGACCGTCATCATCAATCCGACAGCCAATTGAGTGAGTGGTGCTCGGCTTCGCTGCAATTATGGCTTAAAAACTAACTCTTCTGATCCTCTCAGCTAGAGATGGGCAAAATTGTTGAGATTTTTTTTTGTTTTTGTTCTTCTTCCGGAAGAAATATATAGAAATTCAAGTCAAATGGTCACCTTGACTCTTCTAAGGAAGGAAGTAAACTAAAACTAAACTCAAGTCATCCACTAAAAATACTTTCCATAAATACTTTTTTTCATAGGGAAATAATAAAGTTCTCAAATTTCTTTATTTCTTATAAAAAAAGAAAACGAGATGTAAACAAGTTCCGGACTTGGTTTGGATAGAGCAAAATGAGTCAGAGATATTTTTCATAAAAAATTTGTCTCCATGAAACATAATATGGATTTTTTTAAAGTTTGGTTAAATCTCGAAAAATATATAGATTTTATATATTTGAAACTCCAGAAATTCACTATAAATATCTTTAACCTGACAATAAAATTGAGAGGATTCTTGACTGCAAATTGTGAAAGACAAATCGAGAATTCAAATAGCTAAAACTCCGATCAATCAAGAAGTAAGGAATGAATAAGTATTACAGAGAAAGCTTTGGACTTTTATTATTTTAAGATCTCTCTGAAATACTCAGAGAATTGATCAAGTGATTTAATGATTTTAATGAATATTATAGCTGATAATTTGAGACCGGATTCAATGATTTTGATATAAAGAAACGAAATATTATAGCTGATAATTTGAGACTTTTATGATAGTTTTATTTATATTCATCACGCTGTCATCTCTAATTGTGTTGGTGCAAGTGTCAGGATTTATGGCATTGGAAAGACAAATCCAAAGACACAACAAAAGGTTCAGGAAAAGGACTTTAATGACTTCCGCGCGAATGCGGGAGTCTTCATAAAAACCTCTCTCACTCTCTTCTCTCTCTTTCTGTCTGTTCATCTGTGAGTCTGTGGATTCTCTTTATAAATCATCGAAAAACACAAAGTGGAAGTTCAAGTTTTACGCGCTAAATTGGAAATCGAGCAAAAAGAACCAAAGACCAATTTTGATTTACGTAGCGAAATTCATTTTAGCCAAAGCGATTTATATATTTTTTTTCCATTAAGTTTCTAAGGTGGCCGGGAAGATAGAGGAGGCATTAGAAATCGCTAGACAGGAAGCGAAATTGAGCTGAACTAATTTGTATTTAAATAATTTGCCAGTTCGTGTGAAAATTGTTAATTAAGTGAGCTTTCGGGCCGATCTGAAATTCCCACAAACTGATTGTGTGTGTTCCGTTTCTCATTGCAGGATCATCCCAGCCTGAGGGGCACTCCCCTGGCCATGCTGGCCGCCCAGTGCAACAAATTGTCAAACAAATCGCCACCGCCCCTGGCAGATGCAGCCGTGGGCAAGGGTTTCCATCCCTGGAAGAAGAGTCCCACCTCACCGGCCGCGGGCAGCAGCAGCGGCAGTGCTGGTGGCGGCAACACAACCGTAGCTGGTCAGCACTCGCCCTGCGCCATATCCGCAGCCAGCTCCAGCTCCTCCGGCAGCAGCCTCAGCGGTGGCGCCGGCACCGGACCAGGCTCCGGAGGCGGCGGTGGTGGCGGTGGCTCCTCTAGTGCCAGCAGCAGTTCCCGCAGCCTGCCCGCCAGCGCCGCCAGTAGCAGCATCAACACCATGGTGAACATCACAGCTAGGTAAGCACAAGGGTGGGCCCTGGCCAAGCCGAAGCCAGCCCCGATACCCTAGGCTAAGCAAACATCGTACAACCTGTGAGTAATTTGCAGCATTTATCCTTACAGTCGCCCCATCGCCTCGTCCTGCGCCGCCGTCAGCAGTCCGGCCTCGGCCTATGGAGGAGATCTCTACTTTCCCAACACAAGCACGGCCACTGGCAGCATGGTGGCCGACAATCATCACATGCATCAGGGCCTCCTCGGCAAGGTGGAGGGTGCCACCTTTGGTTCCGTCTACTCCCGTCATCCCTACGACTGGCCCTTCAATGCGGTCACAGCCTCGGCCCACAAGGCTGCCGAGGCGGCCAGCGTCAACTCCGGTTGGTGGGACATGCACAGTGCCGCCGGTAGCTGGCTAGACATGGGCAGTGCTGCGGCCGCTGGCATGCACTCGACCATGGCCAATTATGCCAGTGCGGCTGGTTCGGACTACTCCTCGGCCCTGACGCACTCCCTCTCGAATACGGCTCATCTGCTCGGCTCGGGACAGCATTTGCTGCAGGACACATACAAGAGCATGCTGCCAGGCCAGGGAGTGGGTGGCTTTTCGCTGCCCCACAGCTCGCCCTCGGCAGCGGCCACGGCCGCCTCGCCGCAGGCCTCCACACCATCGACACCCTCGCCGCGCTCGCAGCGGCGCTATGCGGGACGGGCCACCTGTGATTGCCCCAACTGCCAGGAGGCCGAGAGACTGGGCCCGGCTGGAGTGCATTTACGCAAGAAGAACATACACTCCTGCCACATACCCGGATGTGGCAAGGTCTACGGGAAGACCTCCCACTTGAAGGCCCATCTGCGCTGGCATACGGGTGAGCGTCCTTTCGTGTGCAATTGGCTGTTCTGCGGCAAGAGATTCACCCGCTCAGACGAGCTGCAGCGCCATCTGCGGACCCATACCGGGGAGAAGCGGTTCGCCTGTCCGGTGTGCAACAAGCGTTTCATGCGCAGCGACCATCTGGCGAAGCACGTTAAGACGCATAACGGCACGGCCCCGAATGGCATCAAGAAGGGCTCCTCGGAGTCGTGCAGCGACTCTGAGGAGGCGGCCAATCAGTCCGGTGAGTCCAACGGCCTGGGCGGCGCGACCAGTGGCAATCAACCGGGCGGTGGTGGCGGCGGCGGGGGTGGCAATAGCCACCCCGGCACACCCACCTCGCACCTAGCCTCCACCAGCACGCCCACCAGCTTGCTGGGCGGTGGTCTGCACCTGGCCTCGCCGCACCAGATGGTCGCCGCGGGCGGCTCGCCGGTAATGCTTCACCAGCACCAGCAACACCAACAACAACAGCAGCAGCAGCAACAGCAGCAACAACAGCAACAGCAGCAACAACAACAGCAACAGCAACAACAGCAGCAACAACAACTGATGGCCTCCCAGCACCAGCAATCCCAGTCGCATCCCCATGCCCATTTGCATCATCACCATCATCATCATTTGGTTGGCACTTCAGCGCCCAGCCCGGGTCTGGATCATCACAGTGCTCTGGTGGATATAAAGCCGCCGATGGTTTGAGGGTCGCTGGGACCCTTTCTGTTCACCAACTGAGCGGAAACGGGTTCCTGGCCGGAACTAGAATTTCTCTGTAATCTTGGGGGTCTTGAGCGAGCTCGTGACTTTATGTAAAAAAAATAAGTGGGCGTGGCAAAGCAAAGCAAAGCAACAAATTGGGGGTTGGCTCTTAAATATTTGACAAATATATAGATACTATTTTTTTTTTTTTTTTTTTTTTTTTATAAAAATGTTCAATCCGAAAATCCGGAAAATAGCAAAGAATATGACGAGGGTAGTTTTAAAATAAATAAAAATAATTCTCTTTTTTTTGTATTGTCTCATATGGTAGATTACATAATATAGACACACATGCATATATAAAATAAAATACCTATATATATTTTTGATTAATTTAACTAACAAGGCTTATTGTATATACAAATAAATGTTAAAATAAAATAATTTAAATAAAAAAATAAAAAATAATTTTTGAAAAAGGAAAACTTTTCTTTAATTAATTACGATAAAAATAATATTAAAAAAAAAGTAATAAATGTTTATTAATCCACTTAAAGTCAATGTCCTTAAAATTAAATATGCTTAATTAATTGTAAATAAAATTAAAAAAAATAAAAAGCAAAAAAAAAAAGAAAACACAAACAAATTTCAAATCTAAATGTCTGCAAAACAAATCAAATTAAATAGTTATTGTGTGTGCTACTTTGTCTAAGGATTTCACAAATATTTAAATAAATTCATAAATCAATCAAGTTAATTCAATTACCAAGAAAAAAAATCTAACAAATCGTATCCATAAGATAAACAATTTTTTTCTCAATTTTTTTCTAGCTTGTAATTGTGATTAAATGTATCTTTTTTTTTGACTAGAATCTAAGTAAAAATATATATAATGAGAAATATATAAATAAATATGTGCTGCGTTTATTATATAAAGCTTAATAAAAATAAATAAATATTATTAAACCAACACAAATCTAAAAAAAAAATAAATTATTGAAAATCAAACTTAAAACTAAAAAAAAAAAAAAAAAAAAAAACAGAGCAAAAATATTTGTTAATCGTTTATGCAATTATTGAAAACACTAACAAATAAAAATAAATAATATATTTCTAGTCGAATTATAAAAAAAAAATAAAAAAAAGAATAAAACAGTAAAACAAAAAGTGTTACAAAACATGAAACCAAATTTGTAAACAAAAAAAAAAAAAAATCAAATATAAAAATAAATAAAATGCTTTGCTTAAAAAAAAACTTGAAGGATAAATTTGAAATAATTTTCAAAAAATTATGCAAATGTCAAAGAACAAAAACTTGGAGCTAAAAAATTCCGAGAATAAAAAAAAAGATTTTCCCTGAAATTGTATCTCTCAGATTTCTAGCTCCTTTTGTAAATTAAATCAAATGAAGAGTGTTTTTTTTTTTTTTAATAAAATTAAAATAATATTTAAATTAAATATTTTTAGAATTAGTGCTTTAATCATTTATTTTTTTTTATTTTTTTTTTCAACTAAATGTTATGTTGTCTCTTATTTTAGCTTAATGAAATAAAAAAAAAATACAAAGCCCACAACACTTCAAACAGCTTGAATAGTTTTTAATAAAAAAAAAATATATATATAAAAATAAATTTAAACGAATCGAAACGAAACTCTTAAAAATTTTTAGCAATTTTTCAAAAATAGATTTTTATTTCATTTCGCTAAACACACACACACACACACAAACAACAAATGTAAATTAATTATTTAAACATATACATTAAAATTTCAATTACAAATAAATGTAAAAAAAAAAAACTATCTCTATAAAAACTATATAGAAATCAATTTACAGGCCCCATCTTCTTGGTTCATTAGGCCCGACTTGACGGCCCATTAGAAGAGATTAAATGTCCAACCACTTGTCAAGAGATTCAGCATTCTACCCTCTTCCACTCCCAGCCACCCAGTAGTGAGCCCGTCAACAATAAGCCACCCACGGTTAACTGCTCAATAAAAATCAATTTGCAATCCAACAGTCCGGATAACGTAAATTGTATCTTTCTATCTTTGTAACTCTTGGCATCTCTGTGTTGCTTGCTCTTGTATTTTGTATCTTGTATCTTTTGGCCGGGCTGCTTTTGGTATGGGTGATTGGTGGGTGGTTCGCTGGGCTCGCTGGGCTCGCTGTTTGGGTGCAATTCATAAGCATAAAATATGTTTTGACTCAGTCAAGTGGAGGGTTGACATTCAGCCAGGGGGAAGCTGTGAAGCATCACTTCCTTTCGCTGGACTTTTGACTGGGGTGCTGTTGACACTTTATTTAACATTTGCCGTTGGTCGGTTGGGCTGGAATGCGTGGGCACGGCCCAGAATCTACTTGGGGTCGCCCGCCTCGAGGGTTTTCAGCTAACGACTTTAATGCAAAAAGGTCACACACAAAACAGATTTTGAATTTGCTTTGGTATTTTCGTGGTACTTAGTGTGGGTGTCTGGCATTTTCACTGGCTGGCTGGCTGACTGGCTTCTATTATCTGAGAGGTTGTGTGATTTAAATTTTATTACCGTAAATCTGTAAATCTGGCGAGGGTCAGACAGACGACCGAGATTGAATTGGAAGTGTGTGCAGATTGTTTTTATCTGTTTGCTTCTGATTGTTTTGGTTGTTCTTTCTATTTGTTTTGACTTTATTAAGTCAGCCATTGCGGGGTTGAAGCGAATGACGAAAAAAATCTAGCTAAGCTTCAGTGAACATTTCTGTTTAATCGGTTCGGCGTTCAGAATACAGGGACATACTTATTTATAAAATCGAAAAGATTCATCAGTTTTTAAAATATTAAACATAAAAGAAGATAGAAGAAGTTAAAGAGCTCTGATCATCTTTAATTGCTCAGGTATTTCGTATTATATAGTTCTCAGTTGTGGAAGTCAGACTTAAGGATATTATGTTATCTCTAAAATTAGAAGATATTTGACTCACCTTCCAGACCTCTATAATATTTTAAAAATGACTAAGCACAAGAAACTTTTTGCTATCCGACTTATCTCAGTTAATTCGAAGTTAATATATTTGTCAGATTTTATACATAAAAGAAGTTAGAAGAAGTTAAAGAGCCCTGATAAACCCTGGATTGCTTAGGTATTGAATATAATAGAAGTCTCAGTCTGGAAAGTCAGACCTTCAGTATTGTTTCATTATATAGACTTAAGGATATTATCTCTAAGATCAGAAGATATGAGACCCACCTTTCAGCTATCCGACTTTTGCCAGTTTTTCCGAAGTTGACATATTTATCAGATTCAAATAAGAATATCTATATACTTGTCTCTTTTTTCGCATGAATCTTTTGCTATATTAATCGGTTTCGTTTTAGAGAACTTTTCCAAACTTGCTCTAGCAGAAATATAAAAAAAAAAAAAATATTTATAAAAAAAGAGAGATCAGAAAACTCTGCCTTAGTTTGTGAAAAGTCTCGCTCAGCTTGGTGTCACATGGTCCTGCCATGTCCTGCTGTGCTGTGTGGCTTAGGGAGAAGAAACAAGAAAAAAAGGTTTCCCGGCTAAGGCAGCCTTTGGCATAGTCAAATTTCAAAAGGAGCGTCCTCGCCCTTCTGCCAGTCCCCAAAGCATACAAGTTGTAAATTAAAATAATGAAAATACAATACAAGACACAAAAACAAAGCAACAACACATAAAACATAAAAACCCCAACGACATGCGTTTGGCATCGGTTTCCCAGAGAGTAAGAAAGAGTGAAATTCAAATACAGAGACAACTAAATCCAAATCCAAATATATATATATATATATATATATATATATATGTATATATATACCCTCCATATATGTAGCCGAGAAGTTGAGCAGTCTTTTGTCTTTTTTTTTTGTTGTATTTTTTTTGGTGTCGGTTATGCAAAGGACATGGCCAGGCCAATGATAAATGAGCCGCCAAACGCCGACAACAAAATCATTAGCACAAAATTTTAATTAAAATATTATTAGTGTTGAGATTGTTTTTTTTCAGTTTTTTGTTCCTCTTATTTTTTGAAATGGTTTTTCTGTTGAATTTTCTGGTCGTAATTCACACATTTGAGCGGCATTAGGCGCCACTGTCAACACTTTTCGAAAATCTCTTGTTTGTTTAAAATTTTCTGTTCTTATTGGGGATGCAGCTCTAACAAAGACAAGAAGGGAGATGAATGGCAAAAGAGACAGAGAGAGAGAGAGAGAGAGATAGCAATAGTGTGTGTGTTTTCGGTGGCATCTGTGGAATTTCTTAATGGGCAAATGAGTGGTTAAGTCGGTCTGTCGCTTGACTTTCCCTGTTCACACATTGTTTTCATTAAGCAAGTCACTCTTAAATAAAGAGAAAACTTTACACCATCTTTTGTTAGATGATAACGAAATACTCTTTTCAGGAGGTAAAGATTGATCTAGTTGAGTGCTTCATGGATCCTTGGAGTCATCACAACTTAGTTCGGAGCTGTCAAAAGGGTAATCAAATTTATACTAAAAGTTACAGAAATTATTCAGAAGTGCTCATAATTGGATTTTAGACATAAGTCCTCAGACTTACTCCCTTACTTTTTTGAGAATTAGGAATGGTAGTTTCTAAGTTCCCAAATCAAATCAATTTAATATCTTAGCTCTAATCCACGGATCCTTGGAGTCATCAGAGCTATATCTTAGCTCTAATCCACGGATCCTTGGAGTCATCACAACTGAGTTGGGAGCTGTCAAAAGGGAAATCAAAATTATTCAGAAGAATTCATAGTTCGATTTTAGATTTAAGAACTCAGACTTATTACCGATTTTTCTAGAATCAGAAAAGGTAGTTTCTAGATTCCCGATTATTTCCTTTATCTAGCAAAAAGTGTATTGTAATATTTTCATAATTTCTCAAATCATTTCTTGTCTTGTGTCTTTTGTGAATGAGCGAATGTGATTTGTTGTTTCGTCTCCCCCAGCTCTCGCGCTATCTCTGAGATCTCGAGAAGCCCGGTGACAACCAGCGCAAGGAGAACTCTCTGCCTGAGGCAATGACATCTGTTTGCATTTGACACGATTATTTATGTTTATCGCGCGTTAAATGTGCGCTATTATCACCATAATAATCGTAATTAAAAGCCAACTAATTTATTGCCGGAGATTTATGGTTTGAAAAGAATTTCCTCGACTTTTTTATGGACCACTTTTTGAATACTTCAAATATTTCACAGCTCGCAACTCACTCGTAATGAAGAGCAAATTTTCGAAGTCGTCTATGGGAAAGTGGAAAGGAATTTCTCTCAGCAGGATAACTTGCCGACCCGCTGGGTATTTTAATCTCATTAACTGTTGTCGCTATGACTCCTCACCCCTCTCAATTTGGATGTCGCTTTTTGGCCTTGATTATAAAATGTGATTGTGCTTTTCCTTCAACTCGAAGAACTTTAAGAATTTCACAGAATTCTCCAACGTCCTTTTCGGTTTATGGGTGACATAAAAAAAGCCATTGTGGTGGCTTTGTGGGAAAAGGGTTTTCATATTTGATTGGCAGAGGCACAAACATTTGGATACGGTTAATGAGCTCGTTAACAAGTTTGTTCAAATGACAAAAAACCAAGTCGGCACATTATTATTAGCTTACTATTTCCATTGTTCGAATAATTGTTGAAATTGAACTGCAACCTATTAATTATTTAAATATATAGGTATATCAAAAAATAATATTCTAGATATTTTTTTTTATGCATACCTAGAAAGTGCACGCAACTAAATTTAATTGAGAGAAAAAAGGGTTGACGTTTCACGATACTGAGAATAAGAGAAGACTTTTTTGTTTGTTTTCAAATAGACAATTGAAATTTTCAAATTAATTGTGGCAGAGGGGAGAGAGAGGGAGAGAGAGAAGGATTGGGGCTTTATATTTTTTAAAATGGCATTTAATTATGAGCGAGACAAGCAACTGGCGAGGAATTTATGAGGCACGCAAGTGTACATATCCTGACATATCCTGTCGATAGATGAACGCAAAGTTGCACTTAATTACGCCAGATTGGCAGTCGGCGATATGCAGCAAAATGCACGCTTCATTGCCAGCTGGCAGCGGAGTGCAGTGGAAGTGGAAATAGGCAGATCCAGGAGCAGAAACAGCAGCCGCCGTTTCAATAGACAAAGGCGACCAACCTAACACGCAAGGATAATGTGGCACACACACACACACTCACACACACACACACACACACTCACTGTCAGTTTTGACAAAAGGCTAAAAGAGTTAAGAACCCACCAGTTCCTTAACCTCTTTGGGCTCAAGGCGAACCTGACCATGTGCAGCGCACACAAGCAAAAGGACTATCCGAATTTTCAGCATTAGAGATGGCATCGTGAATATTACTACACTATATGGCAGGTGTATATCTGATCAGATTGGAACCCTCCAACTCTTTACCATAACACGAAGGATTCCTATTGAAAGTATAAACAGAATTTTTATTTTGTCGTGAGTCTGACTGAGGCATCTCTAGAATATGCGAGTGTGTCCAGAGAGGCCAGGCTACAGCAGCCAGTCGAGCTGCCGGGTTGTCTGGAAAAGGACACTTGTCGGTATGTGTGAGGCGTCGGCAGCGTCAAGTATCCTTAGACAATTACCTCAATTTCTCCACACACACACACACACAGACCAGCAATGCCCCAGATGATTATCTGCAGCTAGAGTTAAATTCGATACCGTCTATTAGCCTCGTTATTATCCTTTTTCTTTTCTGCTCGATTGTGTGTGGGTGTATGTGTGAGTGTGTCCTTTTTTTTGGCAGCGCTTGTGGAAGATATTCTGGGCACTGTGGCAGCATTTGAAGTGGTATCGTGTGTCTCAAAGTGTATGTCTGACGACTGGGTGCTCCCGGTTTTTGGTCTTGGTCTTCGTCTTGTTCTTGGTCCTGCTGGCTCCTGCTGCTTGGACTGATGAATCTCTTGTTGGTGCTCGTCCTGAGAACAATGCGCACCCGACTGTGTACTAGATTCGATTTTGCGTTTACTTATGCCACAATTTACCTGTATTTCTTTCCCAAAAGTTCTGCTCCCACGCTGCTGTTGTTGCAAAAAAAAAAAAATAAACTAAGGAAAGGAAGACTCAGGGAGGGAGAGAAAAAAAATTAGTTTCCAAATGACGCTGCCATTGATGAAATGGGAGACGGCAGAGCGAAATTCATTGGTTTACGGTTGACAGGAAGTGTGTTGAACTATTGTCGGCTTATCATCAATTCGAGATCATCATTTGTCGATGATGTTGATGATGCGTTTTAAACTAATACAAGTTTTCGGTTTCAAACGTTCTTGTCATCATTCGACTGACAAGTGCAACATATGTGAATGTCCTTAGACTGGAGAATATATATAGAATATATTCGGTTTCTGGCAGGTGCAATTCGCAATATTCTCCCCCCACTCCCCTCTTCCTTCTTCAATGGTTTTATCAGATTTCCTCGGCTCGTCAAATTGGCTACTTTTTCTAACACTCGTTCGATTCTCACAATTTTCTCATCAGAAGCGACAGTGACGATGACGGCCTCAGCCTGTTCAAATTTCCACAACGCCCACTTGTCAGCATTGCATTTGACTTGTCCACAAATAGTATATTCGATAGTCTATAAAACTTTTAAATAAACCAAAAAAAAAAAAAAGAAAAAAAAATGCATTCATTTCTTTGTTGGTTCGTACATACCATATGGATCGACCGGTCAGAAGTTCTTTTGGCTTATAATTAATATTTATTTCCATTGGAAGGTATTACATTTAGTTTTTCTTTCTTTTCAACTATTTTTTTTCTTCACTCCTCCCAATCAGGCTGTGGGCTTGCCCATTGTTATATTTTGCGGTTTGCCTGTTAAAAAAGTGTGGAAAATTACAATAGTATAACTATTTGAAAACTAAAGCAAGCCGACTTGCTGATGTCCTATTCACCCTGAAGCCTTACATCCCTCAGTCCTCTCGTCCTATCACTGAGGTCATTTACATTTTGAGAAAATTAATTCGGAAAACCCGGGCCGAAATAAATTTGGGATGATCCAGAGTCTGGAGTTCTGAGCTCGTAAGTTTTTAGGTCTTTTAACTTATTTCTTTTCCTTTTCGATCTTACAAACTAGATTATGAAAGTCCATGTCCTGGGTACTAGACCCTTCAGCTCACCGGAGTTATTACTGAGGTCTGAGTTCCTCTTTTATAACAGAAATTAAATTTTCAAGAATCAGACTCTAAGGTTGTGAATTTCTTCTCTATATCAGAAAATAGGTTAAGGTTGTGACTTTCTTATTGCTGAGATATGAATCTATTTTCCATATCAGAAAATTAATTGTTAAGGTTCTGGTTCTGACTCTCTGAGATCTCTGTTCTTATTGCTGAGATCTGAATCATTTTTCTAAATCAGAAAAAAATTATTAAGGATTTATTGCTAAGGTCTGAATTCTTCTTCAATATCAGAAAATAAGTTGTTAAGCTCCCTTCTCTGAGTTTTTGAGCTCTCTGGTTTCCCGCCTAAGATCTAAGATTATTAAGATTCCGGTACTGACTCTCTGACATCTCTGGTCTTATTGCTGAGATCTGTCTTTTTTTTTCCAAATCTGAAAAAAAATTATTAAGGTTCCGATACTGACTCTCTGAGAGCTCTGGCCTTATTTCCAAGGTCCGAATCTCTCTTCTCTGAGTTTTTGATCTCTGTTTTTACACCTAAGATCTAAGATTATTTGCTATATCAGAAAATAGATATTAAAGGCCTAGGCCCTGGGATTCTGGTTCTCTGAAATCTTTGGCCTTAGCGCTGAAATCAAGAAAAAAATAGTGCAAGTCTAGGTTCTGATATTTTGAGTTTCCCAGCTTTCTGGCCGTATCAAGTTGATATCAAAATTCATATGCCTTCTTTTGCAGGGCAATATTGGGTCTGGCTGGGTCAGATAGCAAACGCCTTACCAGCATATTAATTATTAAATACGAAACAAGCTGGAATCGAACTAACTAGGTGCCACAAAAAAAATATGCATTCCCTTTGATGGACTACAAATATCAATTATATATCTGCCTTTTTTTTCTTTTTTATTTTAAATTATAGAGCAAAGTTTTAGTTTTTTCTTTTTTACTTTTTTTCTGTTCCGGCCTGTCGTCGATTCGTTGAGAATTAGTCCGGCCAGTGACAGTTGTTTAAGGATTGGAATAATTGAGGAGGGGGAAAAAAATGAAGCGGGGTTCGGTGATTGCATGTTGGTTTGCTGTCAATAATTCTGATTCTGTAAATATAAGCAAATTGGAAATTTTTAGTTGTTTTATTTTTGAGATCAAAAAATTTCACTCCTCAAATATTTAAAAAAAAACATCTCATAAATTATTTAGAATGTTGCTTGTGTTTTTTTGGGATATTTTCTGGAACTGCCCAGCCAATTTCCTTTGAATTTTTTCTCGTGCTGTTGTTTTTGTTGTTGGTGGCGAAAATTTTCACGTATAATCAAAATTGAACGCCCATTTTGGTGGCCATGCCAGTGACTTTGGCCAAGGAGCTACATCGCCATAGCGGGTTGCTTTCTGGGAAGGAGGCGTGGCAGCTAAATTTTACACATACTCGTGCATATATAGAATGCATGAGAGAGAGTGTGTGGTGTGTGTGTGTGGTGTGTGCGTTAAAATTCTAAACAAAATTTTCGACACTGACAGCAACTATAAAATTGTGAAATTTTCAAAAATTTCACAATTTTCAGTGCGTAAAAGGATAAAGCGCGTTTGACTGTCGAATTTGCCACAGCGGCACAAATCTCTAATGAAAGTCATTTGTCAGAAGTCATTCATTTGGAATAATTTGCCAAAGCGACTGAGCAGACAAATCTAAACGTGTGCGTGTGTGCGTGTGTGTGTGTGTGTGAAAATTTGTGCCCTGACTGACAAATGTAAACGTTATCCTCGGGCAATCTCATCCTTGGTACTCTGAGAAGGCTGCTGACGTTGCTCTTCTGAGCTCGGCATTCTCTGCCTTTGGTTTTCAGCTCTGTGTTCAGCTCGGTTGTTGTTGTTGTGCTCTGTTCTGTTCTGTTCTGTTCTGTTGGGCTAATTTACGCCAACGCTCTGGCTAATTTGAAATTTTAAACACGCGCAGCAGCATACCAAAGGCAGTCCTTGTAACAGGACCAAAGCAGGGCCAGGACTGAATTGAGGTAGCAGGCGAGGCTGGATTTTGGCGCATCAGGCAGTGGATGAATGTGGGGACATGTGCCTCATTTGAGGCAATCTGGTAATTTGAGGCCAACTGTAAAGACACATTTGCTATGGCACAGACTGAATTCCGGAATAGCTACTTTATAATTTAAGGACACAGGCAGTAACTAATATTACCATACATACCAAATTTGCAAATCTAAAAACCTTGATCAAGCTGCTTGCAAGTTGAATCTTATAAATGCAAAAGTACTCAGGCAAGTACAGGAAACTTTTCACCAACGATTCATAGATTGAAGTATCAAAATCATTTTTGAAAAACTTAGTTTCTTCGAATCTTTTGCATAATTTTCCACACACACTTCAGAAGGGGTAGCTGAGTCCTGGTTAGGTTGACACTACACTGGGGTAGCTGAGTCCTGAGTTAGCTTGACACTAACTGAATTCGACATAATCCATTAAACATTAATCAAAATTCTGGACAAAGGGACAAACTATTTACCAGTTGGCAATTTATTCACTCAATCACACCGTTGAATTTTATTTCAAAAAATATGTAATAATAAAAAGGGTAAAGTCGGACAGAATTCAGGTAGCTCATATCTACTTATATAGGTATATCCAAGGGTCAATGAGGCACACACACACAAAGTATCTAAAATAATTGCAATAATATTAATGGCAGCCAAGTAGAATAAAACTAGCAATTGTCATTGAAAATGTGGCGAACACAAAACGACATTGAATTGCCTTGAAAGTTGTGAGAAAACCCAATGAACCCAATGACCAGACAAGTTGCCAATATCGGAATTGCTAGAAAACAACCACTAACCGGTTCAATTAAATCAAGACTTGACTATGTAAGTCAAGTTTAATATTTCCCTAAGATTTTCAAAATTCCAGCAGCTTATTTTTTTTTTCAGATAGTTTCAAATATTTGCTGAGTCTTTGATCTGCCCAAGATAGAGGTGGGCTCAGCTCTCACAGAAAAGAAATTAATATAAATACTGACTTGATACCGGTTCAATTAAATCAAGACTTGACTATGTAAGTCAAGTTTAATATTTCCCTAAGATTTTCAAAATTCCAGCAGGTTATTTTTTTTTCAGATAGTTTCAAATATTTGCTGAGTCTTTGATCTGCCCAAGATAAAGGTGGGCTCAGCTCTCACAGAAAAGAAATTAATATAAATACTGACTTAATACCGATTCGATGTATATGTATATATATGATCCTGGAATTTGTGAGTAGCTCTCGGTATACGCAGGACTTTAGCAGCCCTCAGCATCGGCCTCACTAAAGATCAAATTGGTCTATGTGCCGATCTAACCTAACCTAACCTAACGTAACTTAAAGATTATATATATATTTCCTATAAATACGTCTTTATTTTCTTTCCAATATTTTATGAAAATTCCTATATTTTTTGCCTTTCATTCAAATAAAATTCGAGAGCTTCCAAATGAAAAGTTATTTTCAATTTTGTGTGTGATAAAATCAAATAAATATTTCAATTAATATTAAAAAAAAAATATATATATTTTATAATTCATTTGAGAGGCATGTTTCTTACCTGGTCAATTATTTAGTTCAGCAAAATTGCTCGTCAAAGTTGAATTGAATTGACTCTTTCGTTTTGTCTCTCTCCGGTCCGCTTTAATATTAAATTGTAATTACTTAATTAGAAAATTATTCGTAATTCTTAAGAGGCATTTGGATATGATTGTCTGATTTGACTGGAACTAAAAACCTATTCTAGGAAATTGAAAATTTTCAAGGAGATTCTCAAATGTTATTTTGTATTTTTTTTAAGGTTTTCGTAGTTTTATTTTTCTTTGAAAATAAATTGATAAATTATTTTTAAGGGGTCTGCAAAATTAAATTGCAGAATCAGGATCAGTCAAATGTGAGTAATGCGTTTCAATAAAAAAAAGAAATGAATTGCGTATTCAAATGAAATCAACTGTACAACAACATAGAAGAAGAAGAATCCGAGAACAAACTAAATAAAATAAGTGCCAATTGTGTTGGTTGAAGCAATTAAAAAGTTTTAAAACACACACACATACACACACGCATGAAAAAAACAGAGAAGGGGTAGGGGGGATAAGAGGAAGCCGAGGACAATATGAAATTAACGCACATAACACATCAGGCGCGAGTTTTAATTTAAAAAAATTTGTTCAAAAAAAAAAGCTCCGGGACATGAGAGTCAAGGATAAAAAGGAAATCCAGGGGCACCACATGCTGGGCAACCAACCGACCGCATTTCTTATTGTGGTTGCAGCAGTTGTTCTTGTTGTTGTTGTTGTTGTGGTGGCTGATTGAAATTTTTGCTGAGAGAGAGAAGTGAAAAGTCAAAATCAAAGTCAAAGCCACGTTCTGCGGTTAGGTTGGCCAGACAAATAAACAATTGGAACAATTGCCTCACAGCCACACAGGAACACAGTGGAAAAGGGGGAGAGGAGAGATAGTTGAATCAATTGAATATATTTGCTGGATTTTATTTTCTATTTTTTTGTATATATAAAATTTTAAGGTTGACAATTTTCAGTCTCATTTAGAAAGATTTACGAGCTATCGCACTCTGAGCATACTCCAGGCTTGGCTGGATTCCGGCAATTGTCGGCATCACACCCGGTCCTTTGAAAGCGAAGTCCTGGGCAAATATCAAAAGTAAAAATTTGTCAGCATAATTAGGGGCCAAGGGGACAACAGGATTCTCGATCTTCGATTCTCGATTCTCGATCCTCACCACACTTGGTTGCTTTTGTTGTTGGTGTTGTTGTTATTGTTGTAATTGATAAATTGTGTCGCATGCTGAGCCATTTTGATGCCACGGACAATGCAACCGGCCAGGCCTTGCCAACCGCACAGCTTACCCAGGTATACATAAATTTCTTTCACTCTCTCCCTCTCCCTCTCTCTCTCACTCTCTTTCTTTTACTCTGTGTTCATCCTTGTTAGATCCAGACAATTGTCAGTTACATTACCGTTGACATTTATGCGCTTTTACCAAATTCTCTTTCTTTTTTGTGATTTTTTGATTGTCCTTGTCATTGTTGCTGGGACATTCCTCAGCAGTTGCCGGCATCAATGGTCTCTAGCCAAGCCAAAGTCGTCCCCTCTGTCCGTCCGTCAGTCTGCCTGGCATTATTGAGCGTATCAATTACTTGGCCAAACAATCAACTTTTATGTAATATTCAATATGTGGCATATGTGGATATATTCTTTTTATTTTTTTTCTGCTATCTGCTAATGTCCTTTTATATCATTTATGAATGTGAGGCCACAATTGTTGCCATCTGACTGACAAACTGAATTGTTCCTGTTTTTTCTCGGTCCACAATTGACTTTGCCACTTTGTAAACCATTCTGATCCATTGTTGGGTCGTTTTTTTTTCTTTTTTTTTGCTTCTTTTTTTTTGGTTTCTTTTTTGTTAGAGTTTTTGCGAATTTATGGCACGTTTTGTCCGGCTCTTTGACCAGTTTGGCTCAAACCTTATGAAGGTGCCTTTCAGTTGCAATTGCAGTGTCTTTTTTTATTCTTACAATTTTTCATGCAATTTAACAACTTCCTGGAAGACTTTATTATTGAATTTGACGGTATCTTTGAAGGCCCCAGCTTGCCGCAGAAATCGGGGCTTGAAGACTTTGATTTAAGAGAGAACACAAGTCAATCAGTCACAAATTTTAGTTACTTATTTCATTAGACATTGGAAAATATATTTCAGAGGATTTTAATTCATTTAAATTTGACAAGGAAATTAAATTGATTTATTTGTCTAAGCCCCTCAAATAGTTTTGCATAAGCTAAGACTAGATCATTTTTCTCTCTATTTGAATATTTTCTTTAATATCCGAGATATGGGGTCCTTCTTATGATATCTATATGAAGGCCAAAATTGCTATACTTAAGTCTTTTAATACCAAAAATATCAAGCAGATCCTAAGGAATCTCGATCTTAACTACATATTTCCAAGATTCTAGGGATCTCATAGTTGGATCTCGGCGCAATCTGATGCTAGAGTCTTAGGGTTTCACAAGGACTTAAATCAAAGAATCAAGTCCTTACCCATCTTTGGAAATGTTGTAGGAAATATCTGTAGGTTTTCTAGTGGATCTCTGGGTTTTCGTTTGAATGATGTTCTAGTCATTATTTGATCACATGTGCCCTGTCTTATCAAGCCACAAAGCAGACCATAAAAAGTACTTGTGTAACTGAGGAAAAGGGTTAGCGGAACAATTGCCTATGCGTGACTCGGTTGCCTGTCAAAGGTAAAACCAAAACCAAAACCAAAAAGAAAAGGAAAAACCAACGCCCCAATGATGCATTTTCTGTGGCTGGCAGGCAGGGAAGGGAAGGGAAGGGAAGGGAGGGCTGATGGCGTTGCTGGTGATGATGCCCAATGCCAGTTGACGTTTTGGCGCAAGGCGCAATTGTAGCTATAATAATAATGAAAAGGAAAACAACTGGAATAAAAAACGGGTAAAAATAAAAAATAAAAAAAATATGGCAAAAGGAGAAGGAAAATGTGAATGAAATGGAGGCAGAACCCTGGGACCAACAATAACTTCCACATCGATTCCGGGCCGGCTGGCCTGGCTGGCCAACTGAAATGCACGCAACTCGTTACAACAATGCGACTACAACAATAACAATAAATAGTTTTTTATTTTTTGTGCTTTTCAATTTGCAGCTAAATGGCAGTTAGAAAATGAATGGCACGCACGACCGGCCGCCAAAACTGCCTATCCATTTTGCTTCTTTGTATCTATGAGATACTTTTTTATTCAGATGTTTTTTTTTGCTGGGCTATGGTAACCGCAAAGTGCCGTGACAAATTTGAAGAGGCTACGCTCGGTAGAAAATATCAACAACAACAACAACAACAACAAAATACTCGACGCTAAATGTTATTTTGCGTGAATGTTAATTTAATAACAAATTAAAGGCGTCTATGAAGCATGGAAGCAAACTGAACGATGTCGACGCAGATGGCCAAGAGATTTAATAACATATGTTTTATGCCAACAACAACAACAACAACAGCAACCACAAGAAAAACTCTTGGTCTGCCTTGGCCATTTGTCAAAATGATGTTCAACGAAAGTCGCTAGGGTTTTATTCTCTATCGCAGTCGTTTTTTTTTTTATTTATTATTATTTTATTTGTATGTTGTTGCTGTTGTTGATGTTGTTGCCAGTGAAAAGCATCAGCCAATCAGAGAGGCCGACAATCGAAACAACAGTAACAACCGTTGGCCAAAGTTACCTCCCCGTTCCTACCCACAGCCCACTCAGGTTTGAGGGTCCAAAGTGGGCGTTGCAAGTGGCAGTGACTGTGGCAACATCAGCAGGTAACAAACTGTGCGTAGCATCCAAGCAAAACCAAAAATTTAAATACCCCAAAGCAAATGCTTTTCAATTTTAATGAATCTATTATTAAGCTAACAAGGTACTTGAAATATTATAGATATCTTTAGATACACAATTCTTTCACTCTTTCAAATTGAGTAGTAATTTTTTGATTGATTCTGCTTAGTTTATTTATGAAATGAATTCAATTGAAGTTATTGTGCAAATTGAATTTATCTCGGGTACAGTCTCGCCTAAGGCATTATAGGCTTTCGTGGGATGCCTTTAACCGATTGTTCCTTTGTCTATATTATATAGCTGGCCAATCTTCTTAAAATGTCAAGCTGTGTTTTAGTACTCCTCAAACCTATATAAGACCTCTCTAGAATATTATATTATATTTAGAATAAGCCTTAAAATGTATGAATTGTTCTAAGGGGGAAAACAGACCTATCGAGACTATATGATAAAGTCATCCGATTTCACCAAAATTTGGCACAATGAAGTCATATTCTTAAAAACACATTTAAGCTTAGTTTGACTCTGATTTTAAAAGTGGCTTTCAGTCACGAGAATCTGTACTTTCGAAAGACTTTTCTAATGGGAGCTTCATGATATAGTCCACCGATTCCAATCAGGTTTTGCTTGTTGAAATTTACCTAACTTCAAATTAAGGCCATTTCAATTCACACAAGACGTATGAACGTAGGTTCTTGAGGTGAACCTAACAACGGACTTTTTTTTCTTACTTTAGTCTTATGGGATCCTAACCGATCTCGTTTCGATTTGCTACATCTTAGTAATCAAATTATTTCACTGATTTTCTAAAAGTCTTCAAAGAGGTTTTTGAGGATTTCAATCCATGTAAAAAAAGACTTTTTTTAGGATAAGAATAGAACGATTTAAAGCAGCCCTTTTCAGACGCAGACAATATATCTGAAAATTCTAATAAGTTCCTTCATAAATAGAATAGAGCTTTTATACCAAACAAAAATTAAAAGAGTATCAAAATATTTCAAAAAAAAAATAAAAAAGAATCAAGCTACTATGTTTTTATTGGCTGTTTTTTTTTTTATGGATGGCCATAGCAATTATTGTTATAGTTGTGCTTTTTATTTCTTTTGTTGCTATTATTTGTATCTGATTTCAAGCTAAAAAAAGAAAAAAAGAAAAACTGGTAAGCCTGGTAAGTATCTGGTATAAAATATTGTATAGCATGTACTTAAAACGTGCTCATTGTCTCGTTCGCATTATTCGAGTGGGTGTGTTTCACTGTGTGTGTGTGTGTGTGTGTGTGTGGAGGAGCATGTTTATTTAATTTATTATTATTTTTCTCTTTTCCCATTTTTTTTTTTATGATTATTTTTGTTGTTGTCATTGTCATATGACAATTTGCCATTTTCTGCGCGTTTTCATTTTTTTGTTTTTCATTATTATTTTTGTTGTTCATTCTTTGTATTGTTGTTATTAAGTTGTCAGTTCTTAATATTGTTATTGTTTGTGGGCCGTTTCAAAATAATATTCATATAATCAAGTGATCATACGCCCATTTTGGCAGCGTTTTGTTTAACAATTTGCAAAACGTTTAATTTATTAGATAAAATAACTGCTTGCCACACATACTCAAAACCCACTTGTATTTATATATATACACATATATAAATATATTTATATTTTTTATTTATAAGAAATTCCATTAGGATTGTAAAGGTCTATTGGACTGATTAAATTTAGTGATATAATACAAATAGTTTTGGACTCAACGAGCCGAGTTATACAATGTTTCGCCTTTTTATTATCTCTCATTAACAGTCAAATAAATCTCAAATCTTTTGGAAGACCTTTTATCCCTTTGACCAATAAAATTAAATTGGTTTCAAGTTCTTAAGTCTTGTGGTCTCTGCGAAAAAGAAAGAGACATAGTAGACCTTCAAATGGATAAGTATAGTCAAAGGAATCGATTGAGCTATATCTATCTGCTCTACTGTGTCGGATTAAAATAGTCCTCCCATTTTTAAGGGTGCAGCACTTCTTTAGGGCTCAACCAAATCGGATTATTATATCATGTAGCCCCAATCGGTTGGTGGATATCTCCAACTCTTCTCTTCAAAAATTTGGTATGTAAAAATATGTAGAAATATGAAATTGGATAGTTATATCATTTCGCTCTTATATCCACTCAACTTATTTTTAGGTAAACCTTTAACCGATCTCTTTGAAATTCGGTAGTAAGAATTCTTGTATGAAATGTTGGACTATGCTGGATTTTACTGGAACTATTATACTTAGATCATATAGCTAAACAGTGTAAGAAATATCTGCTGAGCTCACTGATGAGATCGGTCAGATAGGGCTTAGGTCTGGCTACTTTTTGCCAGAAAGACTAAACTGTTTTGAATTGTTCAAAAAAATATTAATTATAATCCGTTAATTTTGTGATTTTCATTTTATTTGAGAAAATGTATTTTTCTTATTAAGGAAAAGAGATTAGCAACCGCAAAATCAATTGAATTCTTTCCATATGTCAATGGCAATTTTCTCAAAGGATGTGTGACACATTTCTATATTAGATCGCATTATCTTCACATTAGACATAGTAAATCCGAAATCCGTTTACAGTAAATTTTCCATTCTAGCCAAAATCATAAAAATTATGCGCCCACACAATTACCAAAAATGGGCGGACAAACGCCCACAATTTACACACAGAAGCACACACAGAAGAATAAAAGGATTACAAGTAGGTGGAATCTGGCAACGAAATCGAAATCACATGAACACACTGATTAGTTGACACGTTCCATGAAATGGAACAATTTCCAAGGGGCCAAACAAACAAACGAAAAAAAAAAGAAACCAAGCAAAGGACAAAAACAAATGTATGAAATGCTCTCTGTGCAATGAGTTGAGAGAAATGCAACAAGGACAAAGGATGGATGGAATTCCGTATGTGCAAACAACAAAGGACATTTGTGGCCAGAGCAACGAAAAATAACCGAATAACCGAATAACCGAACAACAGAGATTCAGAATTGAATCGAGTATCGGCCAGCTTGCTGGAGTAGGCGGGCAGCGAAGGCGTACCAAGAGGCTGAACGGACCGGGCTTGCCAGTCAGCAGGGCGTGGCCGGTCGTCGAGCGGCTGGCGCGCGCGCAGACTCATCAGCTCTCTCTCTCTCTCTCTCTCTCTCTCTCTCTCTCTCTCTCTCTGATCTCCTCACTGTCCTTGATGTCCTCGATGTGCTCGGTCTCTGAGCAGCACTGAGAGGTGCAAAAATGAGTCCAGCGCCGGCTGGTGAACGCCCCAGAGCAGCCGACCCATTTCTGGCGCGCTCACAGATTTCTGTATTATTATTATTATTTTTTTTTTCTTCTTCTAGTTCACGCCCAACACACCGTTTGTCACATGTCAAACCGGAAGTGCAAAAACGGCCGAAAGAATTCAAAAAAAAAAAATAATAATAATAATAAAACATATTAACCCACCGAGAGTGGTGGGCGTGTATATTCTCTGGCTCTCCTGCCTGCCAGGACTCAAATCTGATTTGGCACAATTATTGCAAAAAAAAAAAAAAAAAAAACCAAATACCGAAAATATGAAATGTCGTAGCTCTCTCTAGTTGGGCAATTAAATCACCCTTTTCTTTTTTTATTTTTTATTTTTTTTGTTTGGGTAAGACTACGACGCACTAATATAATTATAGACTTAACCGGAAATGCTTTCAGCACCCAAGCAGCATCCTGCCGTGTGGCTTACAGGGTGATCAACTCAACTCAACTCAATAAAACTCAACTCGGTTCGGCTCATCTTGTTTTGGCAAATGAATTCCATTAGCGTAGACAAAGCCAAACTAACGGACAGCCCAGCAGGCCAGCAAAGCTTTGTGCGCGTGCGCAATCCTTGAGCACCCGGAAGTCCTCCCTCCCTCCCTTTCCTAAAATTGTTATGATGGATTACCCCATTCTGTCAGGACTGCTGCGCTTGCGTATTTAAAAAATTTACTCAAAATAAAATTCCTGGCACCCAAACGTGTAATTATGCCAAACAATGAGTATCGCCAAGAGTATCGTTTTTCACATTCAAAATTCCAAGCACTCTCGCACACCTTTTGACTATATACGCACACATCCTGCCAACTGCTAACAGCTGTGAGCATTCTCCTCTAGATATTCTCAACTGTTATTACGATTGTTGCAAAATTTTATTGTTGGCTCGCGTCATCAAATCATCAGTATTTTTTTTTTCGCTTTCATATTTTGCACAACAGTTGCCAATGACATGTAATTTGATTTTTGAAAATTATTGTAAAATATTGTACTACACAGTCGTGCCATAATTTGTAAGATTGATTAGCCCAGCAAGCCCCCAATCGAGTCATTCATTGAGCTAGCCAAGTTGACTTGGCTTGGGCTAGCAATGGCAAAGTGATCAGCCCTGAAGGCGCACGTGCTCAACACTTCCATAGACTGCCTTCCACTTGGTCAGGGTCTTGCCGGAGAGAAAGATGTTGTGGTGAAGGTGAAGGCAAATGGGAAATTGTTTGAAAGATTTGAGGGCATTACTCAGGCCGAAGAAAACTACTCATACTCTACTATGCATTGGCACATTTTGCTTTATTGGATTTGCATTATAAAAATTATTATGAGACTAAGAAATAGGCCGGTCAATTTATATGTACATTTCATTACCAAGCTAGGCAAATCTTTAAAAATTATATAAAAATAAAAATGAAATACGCGAGATAAAAGTCCCAGCAGATAGGTCTAATTCAGATAGTATCCAGACAATGAATTATTTAAATAAAACTTATCCGAATAATAAGATCAAAAGAATAAAAACTTAACTTCAATTCACCATTTCACCATTTTCAATAAAATTATATTTCAAATAGCTTAAAGGAGACCCAAGGAATTCAAATGGAATATTCATAAGTTTTAAGACCTTAGGAATAATATTAATTTTTAGCTTTCAAAACTGATCAATAGATATCTTCTTTTGGTATTCGGAGAAGCTACAAAAAAGGTCTCTTATCGTTTTGATTCCCTAGAACTATTTTCGAAAATGATGAAAGTCAATAATCCTAACAATCCAAAGCTCAAACATGTTGAAACTGCTAAGATACCTTAGATTTTCTATAAAGTCAGTCTAGGGTTCTGAGACAAAAATATAGTCATTCTCAGACTATAAAGCATAATGTAACTTACAAACTTATTGCATTTCTTAAGAGTTACAGTACTTTCACCGGTTTCTCCCAATTTTATAGAGCCAATTCAAACACGATAAGATATTTTGCTTAGCTTGAGTTTTATGTTTTTTGTTCAATGTATCCAAACCATATGAAGAACTTATCTATTCAAGATCCCGGTAGCTTTTTCCGATAACCTTTATAATTCTTTAATGTTGGCTTGAGAGGAACTGAAAGTTCGATTATTTGAAAGAAAATAAATTCCACTTTGTTCTTTCATATATGAAAAATTTGGATTTTTAAAGAATCACCTGTAGTGTTGAAATCTCCAAATTAATCTAGCAAAAAATTCATAAAGCCAATTCTGAGAGCCATCATCATCATCATCACCATCATCTAATTTGCTAATAATAAATAATTAAATCAAAAGTACAATGGCGCAAAGACAAGGCAAAGCTCAAATAACAAACAAAATGAATATGCATTTATTCACACTTTTGGCCGCCACAGATGACGGGGTGGGGGCTGCCGGATTGAAGTATCCGCATAATCCATAGGCAGGCACATTCCATACAATAAAAATAAAGAAATATCTGTGCCAAGCAAAAAGCAGAAAAACAATGCAAAATTGTAGCAGTTGGCCAAGTGGACAGACCAAGACTTGACTCTATATAGAGTCGGCTAACTAATAATTTCCACGAATGCCGAATGAGCCACGAATGCAGTTGCTTTTTTACGCTTGCCTCTTGATTGTTTCAAGCTTTGTTGTTGCTGCTACTGCTGCTGCTGCTGCTAATAATACCAACAAATTAATTTAATAAGCAACTGCGAATTGGCTACAACAACAACAACAACAACAACAAAAACAACTACACGACGACAACAGCAGCAGCAATGTCAGAGTATGTGCGATGATCGCTTCCTGTCGATAAGATGCGCCTAATAATAATGTTCCCCTCTGATCAGCCCCACGCTTCTGGCCCTCACTTGAATTGCGTACAAGAAACATCGAGTATCGATGGAAGAAAATAAAAAAAAAAAAAAAAAAATGGCCCCTGAAATCGCAACGAACGAAGTGAAGAGCGAAAGGAGTTCGACTTGTAAGTTTCAGCTAGAGATGGCCAAAGTTAAGAGCACCCAAAAAAATATATCGAAAACCTAGATTAATTTATTTTTCCTTAGTCTTAAAGTCGAAATCATTCGAAATAATCGAAAGAATATATTGAACATTTTTTTTTTTTTTTTGGGAAAGAATCAGTGTGTTTTTACTTGAGTTTGCTTCAGAGAAGACTTTAATCTTTAAAGGTTAGAAATATATAAAAATATTAAGGATATAGCTCAAAAATTTTTCTTCTTAGTCTTGAAGTCAAAATCTTTCGAAATATCTTTAAAATTTTTTCGGGAAAGAATCAGTGTGTTTCCTTGAGTTTGCTTCAGAGAAGACCTTAATCATTTAAAGATTTAAGGATATAGCTTAGGCTAAAAATATATAGAAAATATTAAGGATATAGCTCAAAAATTTTTCTCCTTAGTCTTGAAGTCGAAATCATTCGAAATAATCGAAAGAATATATTGAAATTTTTTTTGGGAAAGAATCAGAAAATATTTGTTGTCCTGTTTTGGTATGCCTCAAAGAAGATTTAAATCTTTAAAGATTTAAGGATATATACATATATAAGCTTTAAGCTAATATAGCTCAAGTTAAAATTATAAATATTTTTATAGATTCTTTTTAGCTTGATCACACAATTATGGGAATCTTTTTATTTTACTTTAAAGTTTGAGATAGAAACTTTTACTAAGTCCTAACCTATATAGATCCCATCATATAAAAGAATATATTTCTCATCAATTTTGAAGCCTTAACTGTCCTGGAAATTTGGCTCATCTCTAAGAGTGCAGAACCCTTGGAGCCGAGCTAAGAGACGGAATCGGGCATACATATAATCACAGCGGCAAAACTTTACCAACAGCAGCAGCAACAATTGAGTAAATTATCATAAAATTACAATAACAACAATGCCAACAATATAGCAAAAAAGTCAAAGAAGAAGAAGAAGATGACGACGACGACGACGACGATGATGATGATGATGATGAAGAAGAAGAGAGAAAAGAATAACTGCCATTTGCCTGCTTAAAGTGTAACAACAGAAGTCGCTCGACTTGTGCATCTAACAGATACTTTTAGTTACCAATCGCTTGTTTTGCTTGTTGTTGTTGTTGTTATTATTGTAGTTGTTATTACTTTGGCTGGCATTGCTGGCATAACCAGTTTTTAGGCCAAGCCCGAGAGTGGCTCACTGAGTGACGCAAAGAAGTTGAGGCCCAAGATGATTATTAAAACAACAAAAAAAAAAGAAAGCTGACGGTGGTTGGCTCGCACTGTTTGCATGCCACTGGCAAATAAAACGCACAGCCAGCAACAACAGCAACAGCAACAACAATTTTAAAGTTGCCTTTCGGCGGCCATTGGTGGCGGCTGCGCAATGGCGCGGTACACCAGCCCAAAAACCGCAGCCACAGCAGATCAACTTGACTCCAACTCAGCCGTTGCCGTAGCCGTTGTCAAGCTTTTGGGCAGCAAAAGAGAAGTCAACGGCGGCAACAGCAGCAGTAGCAGAGGCAGCGCCATTGCCATTGCGTGCCAAGGGGCAATCAGTCATATTGAAGGCGTAGTCGGGCTGACTGGCCCCTCCCACCCCTCCCCAAATTGTTTTGATACCCTCCCGTGGCTGGACTAGCCTGGGCCTCTGCCTCAGCCACTGCCACTGCCTCGGCCTGGGCCCGGGCTAGCTTGGCTGTCTTCGGGGCCGGTTTTCTCGGCTTCTTCCAATCGCAGAACGTTGTTCATTGTTGCGTTGCAAGTTTCGTTTGCATAGTTACCTTGCCCCCTCTCATACCGCTTTTCCCCTACTCTTTTTCTTGTTGTTGCTATCCCACTCTGGCCATTGGCATGGCCAAAACGATTGTTGCCATTTTGGTTGGCTGCCTGGCTGGCTCGATTGCCCCGGTGCGCAAAATGCGTCATTTTTTTTTTTTTTTTTTTGTTTTGCTTTGTTTTGTGTTTAAGCCAGGCCAACAAAAAGAAAGCAGCAGCCAGCAAATAATAATAGGCTCAATTATGGTCAGATATACTTATTGTTTCCTTTGAATTCTTTTCTTTTGCTTTCTTTGCTGAAACCGTTAGTTAGTTTTTATTAGCCTTCCTCTTCTTCTGGCTATTTTCTTTCTTTCTTTTTTATTTTTTGGCAACTTTATTACTGAGCATTTTAGACATTTTAGCTCAAAATTAAATGACTCTGGCCCTGAGCAGACAAACCGAATTTCCAAAATACCGAAGACTGGTGTCTTCTCAGGCTAAAAATTACTTATCGATTATTTTTTTCACTGTTATCTTAATCTTTGGATACTTATAACAGATTGTGAAGAGGTGTGGCTTATTACGTGATGGAATGACAATTTCAAAGAGCCAGGGAAAGAAATTGTTGACATAAAAAAAATTAGCCAATACAAAATAACCAAAGAGAAAATTAATTTTGTTTTTAATCCGTTTGAATATATATTATCTGGTTCCAATATCTCTCATAATTTTAAGGGAATAAAAAATAATAAAATGAAACTTAAACATTCAAAGCATAAAATACAGAAAAAAGTTCAGGATATTTTTGAAAAGGAAAGTTTATATATTTTTCAAAAGAAACCAATTCCTAGCCAATGCATTATTTCTCTCAACTCTTTCTCAAGATCCTAAGCCAGTCCTATGCATAACTCCAACTTTTATAGACTTAAATCTTAAATCTGTTAAATCTGTCTATTGATTGAAATCTGGTATTTGAAATAGCTATGATAGGGGGTATATAAGTTCAATATTTCATTAGCATCGACTTAATATTTACAAACCTTTGACTTGGAGAATAACTCAATCGGCTTGATGAGTAACTTGAATATCGCTTGATCGATTTTATTCACCTATATATTTTTCTCCAGCTTATGAAGAATCCGACTACTGTATCATATATTTGCTTGACTAGAAGAACTCCTATTTAGTTAAGTTCATTAGATTTATGGTAGAAAAAAATGATGCAGAAACATTCTGTAATCTTGGGCACCCCGAAGATAGCTTTGAGACTTCTATATAAAGAAGTTATTCATACAAAATCGAATTCTATATTTCTTTCTTTCTTTTTATTTTCCTATGTCAAAATAAATGGAAATGCTTTAAATTTAATAGTTTCCTTTTCATCTATTTTATATCGAAATAAAATTTAAAAATGTTGAAGAATTGTCAAGCCTTTTGATTTGAATCATTATTTATATAGTTTTCTTGAATAAAAAAGAAGAAAAACTAAAAGAAATATCTCACAAAAGTCTAGAAGGGATTGTGATGAATAAAGTCTTCCATATAGGAAGATCTAGCAACACTCCTAGGGCTCTCCATTTATATATTTAGCTAATCTCACTTAATGGGAAAAGGGCTAGGAACTTCTGGTAATAATTCTTCTATTATTTATATAGATTTATTCTATAGAAAAATATATCTAAAGGAAATAATAAGTCAACTTTGGCATTTAGAGGGGAAACCTTTGATATCCGAAGATCTTGCAACACTCCTAGGACTTTTCTTATAAAAGGGCTAGGAACTTCTGATAGTAAATCCGCTTTTAGAATAAAACCTACGATATAGAAAGATCTTGCTATACTTCTAGGGCTCTCCATTTATATATTCAGCTAATCCGAGTTAATGTGAAAAAGGGCTAGGAACTGCTGGTAGTAATTCTTCTATTAGAAAAGTTATTGTGTCGGATTAGATTTATGGGCGCGTTGGTGGTGGCGGCGGCAAGAAGGCACATATGACTGGCCATTGGCTTGTATTATAAACCATCAATTAAAAGGTGTGGAAAATGTGAAGTTCACATGCAAACCAACAATTTAAATGGCAAAAAAAAAGAAGGCTAGAAATGGTCGAGAGCTTTTCTCTTCTAGCCTGCTCGCACCTGTTCTGTGGGTTAGCTCGGACTCTTTCGCTCTGGCCGAGGCGCATGGAGGTATTTTTTTTTTCCTTATAATTGGAACATTTCATTAATGACACATTCAAAACATATACGAAGAAATGGAAGATTAAGCCAACCAAGTGGAAGTTCGGACAAAGTCTGCAATCAGAAGGCAGGCGATATTTTCCGAGGCGACAGGAAATGCAACAAGAACAACAACAACAGCAACAGCAATGAGAAGTTTGTAAAAGAAAATTGCTGGCGATTTGCAAATGCTTTGATGATTAAGAAAGAGAAGAAAAACCACTTGCTTTTTGGTTTTTCTGTGCATGTCTATATGTGTGTGTGTGTGTGTGTGTGTTTTGAGGAAAAGCGAGTGCTTTTCCTTTGGACTGGAAGCCAACAGCAAAATGGGCCACACTAACAAAATGGCGCTTGAGGTTTCCAAGAAAGTAATTAAAGAGCGCCAAGGAGAGACTGCACAGTGGAGAGGGTTGGGGTTGGGGGAAAGATTGGGAGGGACTGGCAACCAGTTAGGCGTACTTGGTTAGCGGACATGACAACCACTCCACTCCTTTCACATTGGCGCTCATTAAAGTGGAGCTACCGGTTTTTTCTTTTTCCTCTTCTTTTCGGTTTTGGCTTCCACAGTTGATCTGGCCACTTTACATGAGTCGGCCTTCCCTCCCCCCCGTACCCAGGCTGCCTCTTGACCGTGCTTATTTCCACTAGTGAAAGAAAAAAATTCGTTGGCCATTTTAATGGCCGCCTGGACCGTCGCTGCCGTCGTCGTCATCGTCATCGTCGTTTGGGGTGTTCAACCGACTCAGCAATTATGGAGCGAAGTTCTCTTTTTTTGCGCCTTCTTTCTTTGCTGTTTTTTTTTCCTTTTCAGTGTTTTTCTTTTGACTGTTGCAAGTGTGCTTGTGTGTATATGTGTGTGTGTGTGTGTGTGTGTGTTTTTTTGTGTAGCACAATAATTTGCCTCTCTTTCTGTGTGCATTAAATGGATTTAATGAATGCGGTCCTATTAACTTTTTTTTTATTCAACTTTTGCAACTTCAACTTTGAGTTGTGCTTTTTTTTTCTTCTTCTTCTTCTTGTTGCTGTTTTTGTTGTTGTATTTTAGCTATTAATAATAATTGGGCAAGTAGTCGTTGTCGGTGTTGTTGTTTTTCTTCTTTTTTTTATTTTTTTTGTTGCCATCTGAATTTCAAATTCAACTTAATTTTTATTGCCACAATTTTTCTGTTGGCCACCAAAATGCGTTGCAAATTGTTGGCCATAATTTTATTTCACTCATTTTTTTTTTTTTTTTTGTTGCTTTTGGGCCTGCTACTAGGTGGGGCTTATTGGTCGAGTGGTCGGGAAAGGGGCATGGGGGGAGGGATTCTGAATTGCTGCTGAAAATGAAATATTTTTTGTGTATTTGGTTGCTGTTGTTGTTGGCTTGCGTAATTATTTTCCAAGCAAAATGGAATCTGAAGAAAAAAAAAAAAAATCATGTGCAAAAATAGGCGGAGTCGTCCAAGGCGAAAAAACGCTCTTCTCTGGGAGGTTCACAAATTTTAGAGAAAATAGTAAAAATAATAAAGGAATTTTGATATATTTAATATTTTTTTTGTTAATAAATTGTTCAGTTATAACCTCAAAATTGCCCTAGAAAATCTAAGAAAAATTAAATAAATTATTTTTTTTATTTATTTTTTTTTCTGAAAAAATTTATTAACTATTTTTGTATTTTTCTTAAATTTATTTTAGTTTTTATTGGATTTTTTTATTTTTACTTTATCAAAAAAAAAAAAAAACAGCTGCCTAATTGATTAGAAAATAAATAAATTTCCAAAAATTAAGAAAATGCCATGCAAATTGCAAGACTAAAAAGAAGAAGAAGAAGAAGAAAGCCAGCTGCCCCTAAATTACATGTTGCAAGATATTTTATTTATTTCATTTTATATTTTCGACAAGGAATAAAACACTAATTCGGTTGGAAAACGAAGAGGAAGCAAAAGAATAAAGATGGTTTCACACATTTGGAAAATAATAAAAAAAAAAAAATGGTTAGAGAGTTTTTTATTTTTCGAAATACAAAAAAAAAAAATCGTTTGGCCTATCAATTCAATTTTGGGGTGGACCAAAAAAGGTGCGAGACACACACACACACACACACACACGCACAGAGCATCGCTTATCATAAATTTGTTTGCCTACCCAATTTTTTTTTTTTTTTGCCATTGTTATAGGGAGACAAAAAGCAAACAACAACAAGAACAGAATGAATGAAATAAAAAAATAAAGCGGAACGGGAACAATCAAACAAAAAAAAAAAAAAAAAAAAATAGGGAAATAGCCGAGGAAGCGTATCCCTCTAGAAAATGGGCGTAGCCCGCGACCTCCCCGTTTTCTCTTCCATATTTCGGGCCAGACACGATTCAAAAGACGAAATGTAAATCATTATAAATGCAATAATAATCATAAAAAAAGAAAGAAAAACTAAATTCCTCAATTCGAAAGAGGATCTCTTTTTGGTAGAAGAGAAGCTGCGTCCGATCTATTTTGGGTAAATTATTTAAATAGTTCATCTTTCCCCCCCTCTCTCTCTCTCTCCATATAGGATCCCGACTTGCCTAGAGAAACTGTCTAGCTTTGCCGAGGTGTCTGACACAACAACACGTGTCTGAGTTGTGTGTGAATTTTATTTTCCCATTCTTTGGGTTCCCAGATTTTATCTCTTGTGTCTTTATCTACGCCTACTGAGTTGGCTTTGCCATATTATAGAAGCGATTATCACCGTAAGATATCCATCAATGGGTTAACTGCTTAATTTCTTAATTTATACACAAACTCTTTGCTTTAGATATGAAAAAAGGATGGCAAAATCAATAAAGAATTTCGAATTAGTTTCCCCCAATTAGTTTGGTTTTATAGAAGTGAGTTGACAAGTTCATAAATGTTTGAAAGTCTTTCAAATCTCTTGGAATTCGCGCTAGAAAGTTGCCCATTTTCATAAGTAATTTGTTTTTTTTTCAGAACACAATTTCCTGTGTCTCAAGAACCAGAAGGATGTCGAGCCTACTGAGAATAAGAAAGACCTTTTCATCTAACCAAATCATCTGAGATTATGTACGCCGATCAAATTTTTTTGTTTTTCATATGTCTGACTTAGGTTCGGAATGAAATCCATATAACTTAAACTACCTCGAAAGAGAAGCACAAGGCTTCAGATCATCACTACTTTGCCTTTTAATGAAATTCCGCTCCCATAATTCTGTGTATTTTGATCGAGCTGCTATATCTTAAAGCTCTTAATGGACCAATCGATAATGTTTTCCAAATTTTCAAAAATGAAATAATTTAGTATCAAGCTCCTGACCTGTCATTTCCACCAGCGCATCCCAGAGCTTATCGGTAAAATTTTTCTGTACTCCTCAAACGTTTCTTTAAGAGTCCATAATGTGGTTCGGGATGGACTTGAGACTTGACTTTTCATATTCCTATTTCTCGTAGTTCTTGGCTTGTTCCTTAAGTTCTTTTTATTAGCTTCCATTGGACAGCTCTCCATGTGTCTTTTGTGAGTAACCAAGTATCCACGTATCGTCGTCAAAGGTTCTTTGCCTTTGAATCTGGCTTCTGCCATCTTGTCCGTGTCGACTGAGACAGAATCCAATGAAACTGCTTTGCCTGGGGCAAATATTTCAGAGCGAAGAACTCTCTTGTCTTTGATTAAGAAATTAAAGACCCGATTTGCCGATTTGTATTTATTTTTTCATATATTTGTTAAATTTATTCACGATACTAAATTAAATCAGTCGATTAGGACAAAGAAGAGAAAATGGGTTTCTTTATTATTCGCTTACTGCCCAGCGATTTTTTCATTCTCGTAGAAAGATCGGGCGTATGAGCAATATATGAGTGCCTGTCTCCATATGCGTGTGCTTGTGTGTGTGTGTGTGTGGGTACTATGCAACTCTGTTGGCTGGTAGATATTTCGTTTATGCGGCACATGCCACCTGCAACGGTTGTTCCATGCCCTTTCATCATTTTCATTTCCTTTTGCCAGTCTCATTGTCATTCCTTTTCGGTCGACCGACAACACCTTCGAGATGGAGACGTCGAGGATCCTCCAAAGTTATCAGGATGACTAGAGAAATCGATCTAGCCATGTCGGAGTTGGCAATGACTAAAAGACAATCAAGTTGCTGCCAAAAGTAAGATTTGTGGGATCTGTGATAGGAATAGGTATATAACAGATCCTCGGATTAGAAATAAGTTATTGGAACTCCGAATACCTCTAAAGAGAGGATTTCTATATTCACATCTTGATTTGTCTTCGCCAACATATATCAGAAATCGAAAGACAAAAAAATGGTCTGTGAAACAGATCTCAGCAGATCTTACTATAGTTTTGATCAAAAATAGCTAAATGATTTCGATGTAATTTGTGATTGTGATACAAACTAACTCAATTATTTCTAAATTGGATTTGTTCTCAATTCAAAGCAAACTTGTCTACCTTCGTCTTTATCAGCCCTACCGGCCCGCCTCTCCCCGCCCCTCAGCTTGCATTGATCTGCGCCATTTTTGAAAAAGTTTCAGACCAAACTGAAAATATGTTGAGATAATTTTTTCTCATTTGAATAAAAATGAGATTTCGTTTTCTATGACATTCAGACTGGCCGATTCGAATCGAGTCGAGTCGAGTCGGAATAAGTTGAGTTATGTATGCTTATTATTTAGTTAATTGCCGCGCATTTAATTGGCTTTTATTACACTTAATTATCACGGTGTTGGGTCAGTTTTATTTGTTTCTATATTTCAAAATTATTAGGGGAGTCAGTCGTCTGGTCTGGTTGGTTGGTTGGTTGGTCTGCGGCCAGGGTCGTTTTTATTGCTCCACCTTTGGCCCCTTGTGGAATAGCCCGCATTCACAACACACAAAAGATGGAAAATAATTTTTCTATATAAAAAAAAAAAAAAAATGGTCATAAATTCATTTCAACTTGCCGTTCTGGTTTTAATTTGTTTGCTCTAATTTTCTAAAAAAAAAAAAAAAAAAAAAAATAGCAATGAGCCTGAGAGCATTAGCCAAGCCCACTTCTGAGGCAGTCCTCCTCCGTTTGCCGACACCCACTATCGAGCCTCTCCAGCTGTGTGAATCTACTCTATAATTAGACAGAATATAATTTTTTTGTTTCCATATTTGAATTATGAAAATTTATTATGTATGCGTATTACGCAGCCGCAGAGGCGTGGTCCCACATCAAAATGAATGGAATGGAATCCAAACAGACCGGAGAATAGGCCCGAGCAGGTGGACAAGCCAAGTGTGGAATTTCAATACAATCTTCAACCCACTTGTACAGTTTCCCCCCAGACAATTGGTATAGCTATTTCAGGGGTTCGTGTGAAAAGCAGATGCCTCTGAAATCTCAATGAATATTGTAAGAGTATGTGAAAAATCCATTTATTTGGACAATCTTTATATTGACTTGAAATGGATTACAGAACTTATAGAGAAGCTTTCTCCTCTCTTTGAAATACTGACGAAGCCCCTAGATAATAGAAGAACCTACTGAAATATTTGAACTATCATGAAAGCTTACTATACTTTTAGCTGAAAACACTAAAGCTAAAGGGAGATAATATATCAGACCTACCTCAAAGATACTGAGCTCTAAGTAAGCAGGACTCATTAGAGTGTTCCCAGATCAATAATTAGCCCCCAGATAATCGAATAACCTACTGAAAGATATATGAACCCACTGAACTATCATGAAAACTTACTATAATATATCAGACCTACCTCAAAGATACTGAGTCTAAAGAAAGCAGGTTTCATTAGACTGTTCCCAGACCTATAATTAGCCCCCAGATAATCGAAGAACCTACTGAAAGATATATATGAACCCACTGAACTATTATGAAAGTTCACTATAATTTTAACAGAAAACACTAAAGCTAAAGGGAGATAATATATCAGACCTACCTCAAAGTTACTGAGCTCTAAGTAAGCAGGACTCATTAGACTGTTCCAGGAACCTATAATTAGCCCCCAGATAATAGAAGAACCTACTGAAAGATATATATGAATCCACTGAACTATCATGAAAGCTCACTAAAATTTTAACTAGAGCTAAAGGGAGATAATATATCAGACCTACCCTAAAAATACTGAGCTCTAAGTAAGCAGGACTCATTAGAGTGTTCCCAAATTATTATCGCTCTTAATTTTATGTTGATTAAATGTTCTGGGAGAGCTTTTCTTATTTATAAAAAATTTAAGAACGAAGGATTATTTTCTGTAGTTTTTTCAAGCCAAGGCAAACCTAATCCTAGACTTGTCATAATTTCCATCTTTTAAATTCATTTCTTATTTTATTAATAAAACTTTGAGGGATTATTTTCTTAAGCTATCCAAACTCTCCAATCAAGACAAATAATTCGAATATTTCCTTTTCCAATATTTTGTGATTCTTTTTAAAGAGTATTCAATTTGTAATTATTATCATTTTCTTTTTTTCTTTCTTTTTTATTTGCAGTCAATTAATGTTAAGGCTTTTTTAAAAATTGGATCAGCCACTGGCTGGACAGGATGAACACGATGAACATGATGAATGCGATTGCGTTCGAGTCGACGTCTCTTTAAATTTGAATTTGAAATTTTCATATTTTATTGCCTTTAATTATAATGCTGGCCTACTTGACTGCATGTCTTGTTGTTGTTGTTGTTGTAACATAATTTGTTGTTGTACTTGGCAAATGTATTATTAAATGGTTTATTATTATTATTGCCTCTTATTATGAGCTGTGTTATGAATTCATATTTATATTTTTTTTTCGTTGCTTATTCAAATGAGTTTTTGGAGTTTTGAGACTGTTTAAGAGTGTGCGTGTGCTTGTGTGTGTGTAAGTGTGGTGGTCCTATCGAAAGACTTAAGTAACAAACTGGGGAAAGAAAAAGTGAAAACCGCAGACAGGTTAAATGAATTGTGAGAAAAGTTTGTTGTTGTTGTTTTTGTTGTTGTGTGTGTTGTGCGGTTTTAAGGACATTTTGACGGTCATCAGGTTATTTGTTTGTCAGTTGGTAAAGCTGGTTGAAGGTCTTTTGGAGGTTAGCCACAGGCTTTGGTATTTGTGCTACTGCTGTTGCGGTTAAAAGTAGACAAATGAATTTTTAAATGTTTCGCATTGACCGCAACAAGCTAAACGAACCGAATTGCGGCAAGGTTGGCTTCTCTGGAGCTGGACAAATTATAAACATATTTTCTAGTTCACCGCATTGCGGCACGTCTCGCACATTGGCAGATAACGGCGCATTTAATTTGGAGACCGATACAGAATCGAAATCAATCAATTCGCGCTCGCCTTGCGTTTCAATGGGTCATAAAGCGCCGCTAAGAGCCCCGCCACGGTCACCAACCAGTTCCGAAGATATCTACTAAGCCTGTTGCTGAGTCGGGGCTTGGGCCTGCGCCTCTGCTGTGATGGATAATTATGTGAAATTATTGATTATATACATTTTTGTTTAAGCTTTTCACTAAAACCGCCCGCCAAATTGCGTGTACGTGCAACAGCAGCAGCGGCGGCAGCGGCAGCGGCAGCAGCCTTGTGGCATCTTTGGAATGACCTTGAAAGTCTGATAATAAATTGGTGGTTGCCTTTGGCATTACCTTTCACCGCAAATGAAATGGCAATTCGTTTTTATTTCATGCTTATTAAATGAAACAGATGAATTCTTAAAAAGCGCCATCTACACGCCTAAGGGCAGAACTAGCTAAAGCATGGCACCAAGCTGCCTGCTATAAGTTTCATATGAACTACTCAGTTAGCCGTCGGCGGCGCTAGTGTTAATGCATGAGACAATCGAAACAGCTGTTTTTGGGCAAAACTCAATCTTTCTCTTTTTGTTCAACGCTTTGCCGCCGTCAGCAATTCATTTGGTCTGCTTGTCTCGCCGGTAAATAAAAGGTGATAAATAAATTCAATTCAAATAATTGTAAATATTCATATAGGTCAATTTATTGTTCTTGTACTCAAGCTAAATTCTTTTGAATATTGCAGTTCGGGTCACTCAGTGCAAACTACTTGAAGCAGAAAGTGAGGTTATAAACGGTCAGCAGCGTTAAATGTATATGTTTTTTTTTTTGTCTTCTTTGATACCAAAAATAGTTTTGTGTTTGAAACATATTGATGTTTATATGTATTTCTACTTTTAGATATCAGCCATGCCGCCCAAGAAGAAGGATCATGAGCCAGAACGTAAACCGCTTATCGGCCGCATTGGCACCAATCTCCGCATCGGTATTGTCGGCGTGCCCAATGTGGGCAAATCAACCTTCTTCAATGTGCTAACCAAGAGCTCTGTGCCAGCTGAGAATTTCCCCTTCTGTACCCTGGATCCCGAAGAGAATAAGTATTAACCAATTATATCAGTGAGTCTGTGGCAGTGTATGTATGTGTGTGTGTGTGTGTATAATTGCCGCTGCCTAAAGCAGCTTCCTCTTTGGCCAGAGCAATTTTCATGGCCTCTGGTGTGGAGCTCTCATTTAATCATTGTAATTTCGTATTTGAATATTTTGATTTTTTCTTTGCAAGCTCCACCCTGAAGCCATGCTGGAGCTGGGTATGCTGCTTCTGCTGCCGTGGCCACTTTTGACTCTTTCTAATTCACAAATTACATTTTATTATTGGTGGCTGCTGCTGGCGGCCTTCTAAAAAACAATAACACCAACAATAACAACCACACCAAAAGGAGTAGAACTATTTTGAATCTTGGGCGTGGCCTGCAACAATTTACCAGTTCCAGGGCCAATCCTCAAGCTTCTCTCTGCTCTGACAGCCTGACCATTTCGTATGCAAATTGCGCATAGCCGCTTAATTTGAGCGACTTCATTTTGCTCAACTGGCTGGCCGGCCAAGACAACAGAATCCGTCTCCGCTGTCTCCTGCGGCAGATTTCCAACATTTTGAGATTGCACAAAATTATACAAAATTGCAATGATTGGTTTTGGCGCGCAGCTGGCCTACCCTGCCCTGGCCGACCCGGTCAGCGGGTTGAAGCGGTCATGGCACTTTTCCACATACACACTAGCCACGATTATGTGTCTACCTTGTTAGCATCCATCATCCTCACTGAATCTCATAATGCCCAGTCTAACCGGCGTGTATATTTCCTTCTCTTTCTGGTCTAACTGATGTCTTGCTCTGTTTGGTGTCTTGCCATGCCCTTACGTCGTGTGCCCGTACCTGATGAGCGCTTTGATTATTTGGTCGACTTCCACAAGCCAGCCAGGTGACTATGACAATAGCAATGATCTATGATCCACTTACTCATTTTTTTTTTTTTTTTTTTTTTGCCGTTTTTAGCGTTGTGCCGGCCTATTTAAATGTGGTGGATATTGCCGGGTTGGTCAAGGGCGCCGCTGAAGGTCAAGGTCTGGGCAATGAGTTCCTGTCGCACATCAACAGCTGTGATGCTGTTTTCCATTTGTGTCGCGCCTTTGAGGATCCCGAGGTGACCCATGTGGAGGGTGATGTCGATCCAGTGCGAGATTTGGAAATTATCTCCGAGGAACTGCGTCTGAAGGACGAAGAGAAACTGCATCAGCATTTGGACAAACTAGAAAAGGTGGTGGCCCGTGGTGGTGACAAAAAACTAAAGCCAGAATACGATTCCATGGTGAAGATCAAAGGAATTCTGGTGGACCAGAAAAAGCATTTGCGCTTTGCCGATTGGAATGCCCATGATGTGAGTATTTTGACTACACCAAATGAAACTGTCTTACTCAAGCCTTTTGCCTCTCCAGATTGATACCTTAAACAAGTACCTGTTTCTCACGTCAAAGCCTGTTATTTATTTGGTGAACCTGTCGGACAAGGACTTCATACGCAAGAAGAATAAATGGTTGCCCAAGATCAAGGAGTGGATCGACAAGAACGACCCCGGTGCCCAACTAATACCCTTCTCTGGCGCCTTTGAGCATGAGCTGGCCGACAAGGATCCCCTCGAGCGCAAAGCTTACGAGGAGGAAGTTAAATGCAAAAGCCAACTGGATAAAATCATTGTCACCGGCTACAAGGCGTTGCAACTGGAATACTTCTTCACAGCCGGCCCAGACGAGGTCAAGGCCTGGACCATTCAAAAGGGAACCAAAGCCCCCCAGGCAGCCGGACGCATTCACACAGACTTTGAGCGCGGCTTCATCATGGCCGAAGTAATGCATTTTGAAGACTTCAAGGCCGAAGGCTCCGAGGCAGCAGCCAAGGCGGCTGGCAAATACCGTCAACAGGGCCGCAACTACACCGTCGAAGATGGCGATATTATTTTCTTTAAATTCAATGCCGGTGCCGGCCTCAAGGATGCCAAAAAGAAATGATACCGCCAGACTGCCTATATCATACTTTGCACTATCTTCTACATAAACATGATTTTATATTCTCAGATCTTTTCCTTTGCCGGCTAAGAAACTGAGCACACGCAAAGACGCGAAACTGATGAGGACATAGCAACGCTTTCTTAACAAAATTTGCATTTGAAATGTTTGTAATACCAGAAAAAACAAAAACAAAAAAAAAATAATAATAAAAGCAATTACGGAAATTGTTATTAAAATCCAGAATGTGATTGGACTAACGCGGACTATCGGTTTTCTTCAAGCCATAGAGTCGAGCCACAGCCGAGTTCGAACGCCTTGGATAGCGCACCGCCCCAGTGGACATCTCAGAGCGCTCTGGCTTCCCATCTGACTGCAAGGGTTCCATTAAATTGGCATTATCTGATTTCTTTCGTTTCTGCCCGAAACGGATTTTCGACAATTTCAATTCTTTTTTGCGCTCCTCAGTCTCTTCCGTGTCTTTGCGGATATAAGACAGCTCAGAGCTTAAGGCCTGAATAATTTCATCCAAACTGCTTACATTTTCTTCTGTAATTCGAGACTTGAGTATGGTTACCCGTTATTTGCTCTTACTTTTCTTACCTGAACCCATTCTGATGGAAACAAATTCTATTTGATTTTGACAATGACAACTGTCCAAATCTGAGTTTTGTTGCTTTGCTCTGAAAACTTTTTGATTACCTTTCCCCAACACTTGTAATTGTAACAGTAAACGAACACAACTGTACAAATCTCCGTAGTTTCACGAAGCAACTCAAAGACACCTAATTTGGTTAGCCACACAAACACTGAGCTTTTCAGTTTGTTTCAGAGAGACAAATACAGATTTTTTTTTTTTTAGAACAAAAAAATTACAAAACAATAGTTTGAATTTTAGAAGAAGTAAATCGTCTTAGGCAGCTGGATAGTCCAGGGAAACGTTTCCCATTTAGCTCAGAAAGTATCTGGGATTATACGATTATAAAAATAACTTAGTATTTTTTTTTTAAGCTAAAAAATATCTTCCACTTTAAGTAAATAAAAATAGGTTAGGCTTTTAAAGGTCTCTCAAGGAGTCATTGAAAAAACCTTGGACCCATTGTGATTCTAGAAGAACCAACTGAGTTCAGTTTCGAAATTAGTCGGATTTATTTGAAGAATATAGGTAATAAGGCCTCAGTGTCTACTCACAGATCCCTGTCACCCTAGGAAAGACTGGGTCTCTTGGAGCCTTTGATCCTATTGTGATTATAGTAAGCAAGATAAAGATAGGAATTAACCAAGTTCTGGTAGGGACTTATCGGAAATGATTTGAAGAGCTAAGGGTATTAAAGGCTTAATGAACTTTCCTGATTTCGTAAGTAACTCTCAGAAATCGATATAAATAAAGGAATCAAGTTTTGTCTGAACAAAAAGTAAATTTATTGGCTTAACAGATCACTGGGTTCTCTGGGAGCCCTGAGGCCCATCGTGACTCTAATAAGTAAGATAAATATAGAAGCCTATTGAGTTCTGGTTGGAACTTACCTAGATTTATTTGAAGAGTCCAAGTCAGAGTCTAATTGATTGTTTCGATTGAATCGGATCTGAGTAAAATGAAGGCGTTGGCTTTTTCAATTGGAGGCGTGGAAATGAGAATACTCCCAACATGTTTGAAGTCAATTAGTTTAGATATATTAAGACTCGAAAAGAACAGCGTTGAATGAGGAAGCATCAAAGGGAGTCAATTTCGAATGCAAACGGCTGGCAAACGTCACCGGCCACGTTGACAAGGCCATCAAAAATGCTCATGAAATATGACCACCAAAACTGAATGGAAAAGAAGTAGAAGAAGGTGGCAGATGATGGCAATGGCAATGGTGATGGTGATGGTGATGGTATCAACAAAGGAACACAAATCATTGAAAGTAGTGCGGTGTTTGTTTGTCATGCCGTTTGTCAAACGTTCAGGCAGTCAATTCAAAAATTCATTCAATTCAATTGAAAAATGGCGTTGAATATTTGACGCATGACATTTTCTACTACTGCAAACTGCAGGCGTTCCACACGAGTGCTAGAGTGAGTGGGGAGTGTTGGGGAGCCATCAACTGTCACTTGCAGGGCATTTGGATGGCTTGACTAGCAAAGTGTTAAAAATGACTGTCATAAATTAATGAGCGATTCTCTTTCTCTTTTCCCATCTCGCTTTCACATTTTGTCTCTCCGTTTGTGGAGTTGTCAATGGCAGGATTCCTGCTCTTAACCTCGTTTTTTTCTCTCTCTCTCTCTCTCTGTGCTTCTTTATTTTCATTTTTGATTTCTAGAATTGAGGTGGAAGAAAGGAGGACAGCTTCAAGTTGTTAGATTGTGTCACACAAAATGGCAAGGCGAAAATGGAATTGAATTTCGCTGAATTGCATTCATTATTCATTTTACTCAAACAGTCAGCGGTGGCTTGCAGCTTTCTTCAATCAAAAATCGTGTGACCCACCAATAAGTTGAATCGCCTTCCATACCCCACCCCTCCAACTTCTCTCGAAGCACTTTAATTGCCTGAATTGCTGGTCCAAAGGAAAAAATGAAATACCCTGCCGTGTCAGCAAATAAGGGGAAAAAATATGCTATTACCCAAGCTCCAAGGAACCTCGAATTGTGAATACTTGTTTTGACTGAATCGAAGGATATAGGTTTCGGAAAGCAAAGGACTTCTTCTATATTCCCTGGTGGCCTGGTAGGGTATGAGAATGTGCAATGTTCGTTCCGGCAACGTCACTCGCTTTGGCTTCGATGGGCGAGGCCACGATTAACACGATTCGCAGCATAAACGTGACAATAATATAAATCAGTAGATTGCCGGTGTCTATCCTGGCTGAACGGCTGTCTGTCCCAGTTGTCCTGGTTGTCCTGGTTGGCCTGATGCTCTTATGCTATTTAGCTTAATGCCACAAGGTATGAGGCAAAAAAGCGATTTCTCCAAGGGATTAGCAAGGTGACTGGGTGGCACTCACCATCCCCCTTCCGAAAAGAAAAAATGCCTGGGACAAGGCTCATTCTCATCATTATCGGCAACAAGGCCAGCCTCGTTCCAGCTGTATTATTGCCATTCTGTGGAACGTGCCATTTCGATGAAAATACACGTTTAATTGTTTTGCCAATTGACAAAACAATAGAATCAAACATAGAACCGCCACTAAGGCACCCAAAAAAAAAGGCTATAACAAAAGTAAAGGCATGCATGAAGCTCTGGCGGGGTGGACGCGGATGTAGTGGACAAATGTGAACTTGTTCCGAGGAATCTTATCAAGCATGAGTAAATGAACTATTCGGCCAAATCAACCAATTGGGTTTATATTATATAGCGGAATTAACTTATTGTTCAAGAGTAAACAAATCTAACTATAGGTACTAAACTAAAATGCGTTAGTTATAAGAGTTTCTGAATGCTTAGTCAGGACACAAACCTCAACGACTTCTCAGGCATGCCTCCCCTTGCTAAAAAGAAGAAAACAGATTGACCGGGCATTGTCGTTTCCTACTCCTGACATTTGCTACGATCAGCGAAAGTAGGTGTCTAGGATCAGGCACTGGTTAGCCATATTCTTTACCGATACGAAACATTATGATCCTACCAGTACATTACTACTTTTTTCTGGTTTTGGCTACTTTCGTTTTATATATTTTCAATCAACTTCCTTCAACTAAAATAAATAGATAAATAATTTTAAAACAACACCAAAAGTCAAATCGTAGAAGGGGAGAAAAAAAAAACGAATTTAAGGTAATTTTAAAGCTGAGCTAATGTCAGTATTCCTTATTCATTCTCTTCGACAGTTCTTGCTCAATCTATTTTTTTCAATACCCACGCAGAAATGCAAGAAGAGCAGAGCAGGCAGCTCGTAGGAGAGTCAGTAGGAGAGTCAGTAATTGCGTCGCGGGCTCTGAAACAACGTGCGTGCGGACTCCGCTTAAAAATCGGCAGACAAAGAAAGGAAATTTTAGTTTTCTTTCAAAATAACTATTCTATTCCTATATAGGTTATACATATAAATTAATTATATGTAATTATATAAAATGTGCAAGAAAAAAGAAAAGGAAAGAAAAGAAAAGAAAAAAGAAAGAACGAGTAAGAATTAGTGTCGCGCAATTGTTTTCTCCATTTTTTTTTTGTTCTACTTTTTTTTATTTTTTTTTTTTTTTCTACTTTTTTTTATTTTATTTTATTTTTTTTTGTGTTGTGCATTACTTTTATAAACCTACACATTAACGTTTATATAAAAAAATAATATTTTAAATGCCCCAGCTCCACCAGCGAAGGCCTTCGGCAGAAAATCTACCGGGTGAGTCAAAAATTTATATTTTTATTTATTTTATTTAAAAGAGAATGGGCAGAAAAAAATCTACTAAAATATAATAAAATAACCAAATTAGAAGAAAATTTTAAATGTATTTATATATTTATATATGTATATACCTACATTTCACGTGGTTATAACTTTGACTTTGCTTGTGATCCAGCAAAGTTAAAGAAAAAGGAAGACACAAGGGAAAAGGAGAAAAACATTTTTTTTATGTACTTATACAACTTATTATACTGCACGGGTGGTTTTACTCTTATACTACCTGCGTATTGAGTGTAGGTCTTCGCTCAACTATGCCCTCTCCTGTACGCGAGAGACGTTACAGTTAGAGCAGTTTGATTTTTATTTTTGTTCTTCTCTCTCTTTTCTGTCTTCCACGTTGATCTTGGAGCGATCTAAATTTTGTGAGTGGGCCAGTTAAGTACACTGATCCACTCGCTTATTTGGACTGCTCAACTATTAGAGAAAAACTAAATTTAATGCTTGTAAATTAATATCCTAAATGGAAAAATAGAAATCCATAAAAAACAATGATCAGTTTTTATCTTTTATAATCATTAGAAAAATAAAAAAATAATAATAATTAAAGGTTAGGTTAGGCAGAGTTGCTTCATTGTGGGATTTTTCCTAAAAAAAAGAAGCTTTTTGTTGCCAGGATAAATTCATTGATAGGGTGGATAGGGAACAAAGCTCCCAGATCAGCCGGGTGGCTCTAATTCTGCTTTCGTAGTTGTTGTCATTCAGGTGATGATGTTCATCTTCTCCCTTCTCGCGATCTCTTATGTTTTTCAATCTTTCTAGTTTTTTAAGCTTCTGAAAAGCTCAATTACTTTTAATTATGTAAAATCGGCTATTGGAGGAGATTAGTCAAGACCCCCCACGGACTATTTTCCTAGCCATAATCCCAAGTTTCCGACCGACCCTCTTCTCTTGATCCTCCTCTTGATCAGTATATAAATCATCTTTGTTTTAATTCTCCCGTTTTTTTTTTATTCTCCTTTATGGAATCGTGTGTGTTGCCTTTATATATCCTATCTCTGGTGGAGTAAGGATTGAATTGAACTTTCAATCACCAAATTGATTATTTCGACCAAATCATCCAATTGGGGATATATTATATAGTGGAATAAACTTATTGTTTATGAGCTTCCAATCACCAAATTTGCTTATAAAATTAAATAGAAAGTTGGAGTTATCTCCTTTAAAATAGCTTTACGGGAAATACCTTTAAGGTAAATTCATTGTAGTCTGATATATATGGAATATATGAAAGAGGATCTATATGAAATAGTCAATCGCTTTCATTGTTCAAAATATCTTGAAAAATAAAAAAATAACGACAGTAAAATGATCTTTGCACCTCTGATCGACCGTATGAGATCTATAAGATATAGCTGTCCGATTTTCAACAAGATTAATAAGTCTATAAATTTGAGAGATTATGACCTAAGCATTTTCTAAAAAATTCATACAGAAAGTTAGACCGACTTGATGGATAGCTCGAGGTATCTTCGGAGGTTTTCCGAACTCAGCTTCTCATTCATTTGCATAAAATGAATATAGTGCAGGGTAGAGATAGAGTTAACCTTAAGTTCATACCTGGACTATTTGTTCAAAGAATCGTGAGAGTTGATCTTATCAGAGATTCATTATTGATGTAGTCTTCCAATTACTAAAAATTTGTTATCAGAATGAAAACATTGAGATTACAATCAAGCACGATTATTGCTTGATCTTTTGAAAATGCAAATTAATTGCAAGCTTATAAATATAAGTGTACCAGTTTCAGATTAAGCTGATTCGTGCTCTTTAATATTTCTTGACAAATTATGACTCTCATTGAACGTGAACGAAATCAACGAAATCCATTTATACCATCAAACTAACCTTTGATATTCTCCTTTGAATTTGTCTTACTAACTGACTTGCTATTGCTTTAATTGCAATACTAATCTCTCTCTCCTTATCGAATTAAAGCAAGTCACTGGGTATTTTTAATTTAAATATATATTAGCACATGGGCATTGAGCGTATTTAGTTTCATTGACTTCTCCGTCGGAAAATGTCTATCGACAGCATTATTTGCCTCGGACTGTCAGTTGTATTGCTGGGATCGTTCATACACTCGACATTTGCGGAGAAAATTGCATTGAATGTGGTGTGCGATAGTGGGAATACATGCGTCCTAGCTCCGCAGAGATTCGAGGTACCTGTGAGCTTCCAATTGGTGCCTGTCGAGCAGAATGTCTGCTGTGATCAGGTGTTTCAGGTTGTGGGCATAGTGAATACGACCAGCCAAAGGAGACGGAAAAGGTGTTCGCTCTGCTCTCCAGCTCGAATGCCGAAAACTTCTTACTGGGTGAAAAAGAGCTATCCAAGTCGTTTTAGATTGCGAAATGTTCGCGGACAGAAATGATTTTCGCGCCAAAATATTTTGTCGACCTAATCTGTAATCAAATGATTTTTTTAATAAATTAATTTATATATATACGATTATTTTCTCAACTATTTCATTAAGCTTTGCCTTATTATGTCAGTCAGATGGTATAAAGAAGACAGACTATTTTGGATAATTTTATTTATATTTCTAATTTGATCATCTATATGATCTGATGGATTTCTTGAATAACTTCTTGAGTTAGTTGGAAAATTTATACTGTAATTTTAGGTTATTTTTTATATGATCGGCTTAGAGATTGTCTACAAGATTTGGGTGCTTGTTAAAAATATATATAAATTGGGCTAGCTTTAAGTCGAATATGTTTGAACATGATTCAAATGTGGGCAGGCAGGCCAGTGGGGCTTGGGGGGACCCTTGGGCTGTTTTAAGGGTTTCCTTGCTTAATTGTCTTCAAGATATTTGCCAAAGCGTTCTATTCAAATTCCCCACAACTCCCGCCAGACCAACTGACCATCAGCCCACACACGGCAATCCCATTAACACCTTTCTAGGGCACGTAATCTTTGTCTCTGTGTATGTGTGTGTGTGTGTGTGTGTGAGCTTTTGCGCTTGAGTGTGCGTCGACCACATTTGGTCGCCAGGCACCTGTTTGAGTAATTAAATTGGTGCTTCAAATCCCAGTGTGTTTTTGGTTTGAGGTGTCCTTTTATCAAATAAACGCAAGTGCATTGCGGTTGTCTTTGAAGTGAGTTGGCGTGGCAGCGTCAGTGGCAACGTCAGTGGCAGCGGCAGTGGCAGCGGCAGTCACCGCTTGGGCTGGATGGGGGAATGTGATTATAACAATCTAGCACAAAATGTCATTGCATTAAATTTGCAGCTGCAAAACAAAAATGATAAGAAGCTCCAGCAAAATTGTTTACTTGCAGCGAACGTAAAAAAAAAAAAATTATGAAAGAAGCAAAAGAAAAAACAACAAAAAAAAAATCAGAATTGCTTGAATTTTTCATGGACCTCAACAATAACAAAAATAAAAACAAGAATAACAAGAAGAAGAAGAAAAAAGCAAACAGTTGAGCAACAACAGAGAAAAAGTCACTGTGTATATGCGAAAAACAAAAAAAAAATAATACATTACCCCAAAGACTGAACCAGATATCAACCGAGCTCCTCATCCATCCATGTGTGCGAGGAACAAACACACACGTACGCCGGAAAATGTGTTCATTTCCGGTGTCAGTGTCATCGCAACGCCGTTGAGCCAACAATGGCCAACCAACACCAGACCAACTCCATGCTCTACACTCGAGGACACACTCCCTCTCCCTCTCTCACTCTCTCTCAATTGTTCCAGTCTTGCATCCTTCTGGCCACTCTCTGGCCCCCACCGACAGTGACTTTGATGAAAAATCGCTGCACTGCCAACGAGGCGTATGTGCAATGCACTTGATTCAAACAACCCGAACTCGCCCCACCCCCCAGTCACCTCTTCTCACGATTCTTCTCTGTATGTTGTCTGTTGTCCACAGATAGAATGTAAGTAAACAGCAGAAAAGACATAATAATAATGTGGCCCACATGGCCACACACACACACACACACACACACACACTGCACTCAAAAACAAAACAAACAATTCGATCAACCAACAGGCCAAACAAGAACAAAAAAAAAAAAACAAATACCAGAAGGAGTGGCAGGACCAAAGAGCTTGCAACCTTACAAAAAAAATAAAATGAAGTCGAACGTTAAACGCGGGCGTGGCCGAGCTTGGGATACCCTGTATCAAGTAGAAGGAATTGAAAAAGAAAAGGTGGTAACCCTAGCCGGGTGGTAACCCTAGTCGGTTGGTAACCCTAGTCGTTTGGTAACCCTAGTCGTTTGGTAACCCTAGTCGTGTGGTAACCCTAGTCGGTTGGTAAGCCTAGTCGGTTGGTAACCCTAGTCGTTTGGTAACCCTAGTCGTGTGGTAACCCTAGTCGTGTGGTAACCCTAGTCGTTTGGTAAGCCTAGTCGTTTGGTAACCCTAGTCGTGTGGTAACCCTAGTCGGTTGGTAACCCTAGTCGTGTGGTAACCCTAGTCGGTTGGTAACCCTAGTCATGTGGTAACCCCAGTCGGTTGGTAACCCTAGTCGGTTGGTAACCCTGGTCGTCTACATTCACATAAGACCCCTGGTCTCAATATGCCTTAAAAATTCAACATTGTCCAAATTAAAGCAAGCACGCAGTATTTGACTATATCCTTATAGCACAACTTATCCAAAGCAGCTTTCCCAACTATTTCCATAATATTATATCAGAGATATCATCCACATCAGGTCTCGATCTAGCCTGGGATTCATTCAAGTTCTCTTGGTTTCTGGGAACTCTGCGCAGCTCAGCCACCAAAACCACTTTAAAATTCGATTGTTAAAGGTTTTATATTTATGAATTTATATATTTCAGATCTTCTGATTAATGCATAAATAATGATTCACTTGCAGGGTGACACCTTTTTCGGGGTTCCCAGTTTTGACCCTAGCAACATTACTCGATTCGCAATAAGGATTTTGTTATTGGCTTTTTTTTCCCTTGGCTTCGACTTAGTCTTGGATTTCCCTTTTAAGCCAAGTTTTGACTTTGCACCACCTGATTGCTTTCTGTCCTTCATAGTTTTATTGATTTGTTTCTCCCTTTTGTCAGCCTAGAAAGAATCAAAAGTTGCCTATCAAAATTCTTCTTTTCGATTATGTCCCGTTAGACTTACGAGCTTCAAATTGAGGGCTTTAATTGCTTCCTCTATTTCCTTGTTCAATTCACATTTGGGGGGTCTCTCGTCGGCATCCTTTAATGAGAATAGATTACCTTCCTGTTTGAGTTCTCCGCGTGCCACAGATGATTCAAGAGCATTTTTCACCGTCTCGTAGACATATTCATTGGTTAATTTAAGTGTGAAGCTAGCGATCAAGCTTATGTCTGTTAGAGACAAAGGCCTTGCCATCTTAGACAATGCTGATGCAATTAACAAATCAACAGCTGGGGTACTTGAACTCATATTTTCTTTCTTTTTTCGGAATATGAATGAGCTCCAACAATTGAAAAATTCAATAAGTAAAATGACAAGTGATGAGCAAAGCCAACTTGATTAAATTTAGTTTGGGATACCCTGTGCCTAGTAGAAGGAATTGAAAAAGAGAAGGTGGTAACCCTAGTCGGGTGGTAACCCTGGTCGTCTACATTCACGTAAAACCTGTAGTCCTAATATTCCTTTGAATCCAACAACACATTGTTTACAATAATGCAAGCACGCCATCTATCGGACTGCTCATTCGGCAATTTGCCAGTTGGGCAAGAGGAATTAAAATTTTGACCCTCAAAATTTGTTTTTTTCATATCTCATGTAAATATGGTCCGATTTTAGTCATGTTTGGTATCAATCGAAACAATTTTAGATTCGTAACAATTTTTCGGAAGCAACTGATACCGAAATTCGAAAGTTGTAAAAATGACAAGGCTTTAAAAAAGTGACATGGTGGTAGGAGTGGGGGGGGGGAGGAAATAGGGGGCGTACACACATAAGGAGTCTGAATCTCTTATAGATCTAGGCGTTCACACGGACAGATGGACAGTCGGACGGAAATGGCTGTATCAATTTTTCTAGTCACTCTGATCATATTGTGGAAAACTTTGGGGGGGGGGGGGGGGGGGTGGTCTACGACGTCTCCTTCTCTATGTTACAAACTTTTGCACAAACTTAATATACCCTTTACTTTCAGTTACAGGGTATACAAATCAAAGAATAAAATATTGTGGCACACACAAGTTTGTGGAACAAAATGCATAGCAAATGGTATATTTTTAATTTCCTGTTATAAATATTGTTAACTCTTTGGAGCCGGGGCGGGGGGGAAGGGGAAGTGTAAGAGGAAAAGAAGACTGTGGCCACAATCTATTTCATGTTGATATCAATAGATTTCATTATATTTACTTAAGAACAAGGACTCCTGTCCTGTCCAGCGAAATCGAATTGATCTCGGCTTTTTTTGGAGTGAAAAATAAAAAAGCAGATTGCTCTGGCTGAATGATTTCAAGGTAATTAAGATGGGTGAATTGGTTTTCGTTTATCTTGGCCTTTAACAAGATTAAGATCAGATTGGTGGCAAAAATATTTCAACCGTGCAAAATCAGCTTCAACTCATTTGGCCAAAGTGAATCAGCCAGCGAGGGGGAATAAGCCTTTTACTGGCTGTCAAAATTTTTAGCCCTGTCTGATTCCCAGGGCAGTGACTAGTTTTTGGCCGACTCATAATGGACATGGTCATCGTCTCCCCCCCTCTCTCTCTCTCTCTCTCTGTGTCGCTCTGTCTCTTTCTGGTTGGCTCCGTATGAGCCGGTAGAAAGAGCATGTAAAGTAATTTATAGAGGAAACTCCCTGGGCTGGCAATATGCCTGATTTATGACTGTTATTGAAAAATTCGTAGTGCAGCCTTTAATTATTGCAAGCGGGTGGCTGGCTGGCTGGGTTGGCTGGGTATGCCGACAACAACAACAACAACAACAACCAGGCTGGCAACAATTGCATAACATTTAACTTTACTAAATGACAGAGTGAGTGAGTGTGAAGGTGAGGGTGTGTGAGGCGGGGGAGGGGAGAGGGGGAGAGTGAAAAAAATGGGTAAACAAAAAAGTCGCGTTGACTAGCGCTGTGAGCGCTCACTTTGCCAGCAAAACAACAAATAATTTAAGTTAAAAATAATGTCACACCGGAGACTTTTCTGGCTCCCTTCACATGTCCAACAATAACAACAACAACAGAAGAGAGTGAAAGAGTTGGAGTAACAATAACAATAACAAAATGTCGTGCAACGCGCCTTTTGCCGCCGTGTTATAAATTAGTCAAAAAAAAAAAAAAAAAAAAAAAGTGGCACGGGGCAAGTTGCATGCGTTTTAATTTACCGGAAATGAAGAGCCAAAATGAAAAAACCATTTGTCATATGAAAATCGAGATACTCTATTTTATTTTGGTAAGCAATTCGACCAGTCTTGCTAGCCACACCGAATGCTTGATTTATTGCCAAAAAAACCAGGTGGCTCACAATGATCAAAGTCGAACTTCAAAAATGTTTTTTTTTTATTCTCAATTTTCAATATGTTTTCTCGGCAAAAAAAGGATTTATTCCAAATTACTGAAAAAGCCTATATAACTAAAAAGGTAGAAGATGAAGAAGAAGAGTATTGAAACTCTGAAAAAAAAGAAATGGCGAGAAAAACGAGTTACATGGAAAAACACGCGCGATTGCACAGCTCAAGGGGGGACATGGACGGACCCGGAGCATGGGCTGGGCGAGATGTAAGGATATGCTAATGGAAATGGCTGGGTAGAGGGGTAGGAGGAGGGGGCGGGGGGAGGGAGTTAAGGGCATAAGGAGTTTGGTATAAGGCTGCCAGATAAGGTGGGCAGTAGTTGACGGGGCGGGTGCGTGACATGGCTGGCGCAAGTGTTTTAACACAATTTAATATGGCCCGATGACGACGTCGCTGTCGCCGTGGCCGTCGACGAAGACAAGTTTGGTAGGGAGCATCGTAACGCTGTCGCGGCGTCTCTTTGTCTCTCATTCTGCCACTTTTCTCTCGGTATGTGTGTGTGTGTGTGTGTGTGTGATGACATGCGGCAGATAATATGAAACACACGGCCCTCTTTCCCAGGCCGAACCAACGGCACTGGCAGTGACACTGGCACCGTCACCGGCGCCCGCACTCTCACTCCAGCCCTGATGACGACAGCGTGTTGTTGATAATATAGCCAGGCACACTCTCACACACACTCACTTAGTCACTCATACACATAACCAAATATACACATGGGTAGATATGGCAACGTTATTAAATTATAAAGCGCAAGCAGCTGGTACCCTTATGAGCGCCAGACGGGGCTCAGATTGGCGTTTTCACCGACTCTGAGCAGGGCAAAAAAAAACAAAAAAACAAAATACATATAGAAAGAATCATAATAAAAAAGTAAAGACGAACGTTAAGCTCGGACACGACCGTTCTGGGAATACCCTGACGGGTCAACACGAAATTCTTCTTCTTCTTACCTGACCGATCGGTTCTATGGGTCTATATTTGAAACAGTACTTCTGGTCACCAGCTTTTCTTGTAATATCTTAAGGAATGTAGGAAATATTTAGTTATATGAGAGCTACCGATTTCATCCAATTCTTATATAGTACTTAATTTATGCAATTGGTCAAATATTTCAAATTGTTCAAATTATGTTGAAAATCCAGCAAGCTTAATCTATCAGAGCTATATGATATAGTAGTCCGAAATGCTTCAACTGGTTGCAACTTTTGGATTAATAAATTTTTCATTCCGAACCTAAATCGAATATCGAACTTTATCGGTTTGTCTATGTATGCAATCGAAGGCTTATAGTCTCAGAGAGTGGGTGCTCATAAGGACCAACAAACAGGCAGACGGAACTGGCTATATCGATCTCTTTTGCACAAACTAAATATACCCTTAATCTTAAGGATTAGGGTATAAAAACTCTTGAAAGAAATGGAGACAAGCAAGCAGCAAAAGGAACAACAAATAATGTCGTCGTTTGCATTTGTAGTTGCAGTTGGAATATAAAACGTGAACAGTTCACTCACTGAATTCAACGGATGCGACATGCTCAAGGGGTGACGTAGAAAACGGAGGCCACCCGGGCCTCCACACTCAAGGACAGTAGGGAAAAAGCTTGGTGCTTGTTGATCTTGATTTAGCTAGGCAGATCTAGAATCTAGGACAGGGCTAGGCTCACTCGATGGTAACCAAAAGTGGAAAGAGTATCAACTTTGACAGATCGGGAAATACCTCTAGGTGTCACACAAGTAATACTAAATCGATTAAAGAATCTTTGGGGAATCACCAAGCTTTGGCAGACCTCAACTATTTGTCAATAATTTTTAATCAGTTTTAATCGCACATTTGTTGAGTCTGGCCTTTGCTTTTAAAATTGCGTCTCTATTTGAATGATCGGTGAAAATTGTTAGAGAACTAGACGCTATATATATATATATAAAGTCCAGGGCTTACACTCTGCTAAACTCGCCTTTGCTCTCTCTCGTTTGTGTTTCTATTTCTCTGCCTTGGTACTCTACTCTGTGTGTAAGATTTATATGCCAATTTGTCGAGTTTTATTGCAAAAGTAATAAATTGTCACTGCCAGCGTGGATTGTGCTAGTGTGCGTATATATATTTGTATGTGTGTGTGTGTGTGTGTGTGTGTGTGTGTATCAGCCACGCCCACCCATTTGCCTATGCCACGGTATATACTCGCACAATTATTATCCGAGTTTGGTGGCCGCTTGCCTGCTTCTCCCTTCTTCTCCCTTGAACTGCCGACCAAGCAAAACGCCGTGGCACAACTTTTAAATAAACTTTCATAATTTTGCATACTTGAGATAACAAATTGCATGTTGCAAGTCGTTTCCGTTCTGCTTCTGACTCCAAACGCCTCCGACACCACTTGCCACCGCCTTGCCTCGCCTCGGTCAGCACCCACTGCCTTTTGTCCTACCGCACAATCCACTCTCCGCACTCCTTGCATTTGTTGGACCGAGCTCGTAACTCGTAAACTTTAAATTAGATTGTTTTCTCGGCCAGGCTTTTATTTTTATATATTATTTGCATTTACTAATCGCACTCAGCCTTCGATTTCGATGCACCTTTTCATTTGAGGAACTGATTCAATTGAACTCTGAAAAACAAAAACAAGAGTCTCAAATTATTGGCCAACAATTTTTTTTAGAAGTTGGCAGAATTTAATCAAGTACATTATTTTCAGATTCAGATGACAAATACGATTTTTCTATATCTAAGATGGTATTGAATTGATGGTATATATTCATGATCTAGAAAAGGTGCTTAGCTTTGTTAAAAAAGAAATGAGGAGATTCCATATTGGTATAACCAGTCTTTTTTTGTTGCCATATTTTCATCATTCATCATCCTCTGATTAGACTTGTAGAGCTAGATATTTTCAGTTGAAGAGACCTCTTGAGAAGGGTATGCTGCTTTGTCCTTCTCGTCTTTTGAGATTGGATTATTAAAGTTCAGAAATAAAGAGGATTACTCGGGAATTCTAAGGACTGTGATTCTTTTTGCTTACCATCCAGTTTTATCTTTTTAGCCTTTGGGGGCTCCATGTCGTTCATCATGGTGCTGTCTGGCTCTTCTACAGATTATATTAATTAGATATATCGTAATTGCTGGACCTATTGCTTACCTTCCTTAACACGTTTTAGCTCTCCTGAAGCCTGATCCTTCTCAACGCCAATCTCGAGATTGTCTGAAATTGGACAATCCAATTCTTCATTTAATTTTGATTTAAAATTTTCATCTCGATTCTTACCTGGCGAAGTCATTCCCTGACCTGCTTCAACGCCGTCAGTCTGCTCCTCCTCATCACAGTCGAACAAAGGAGTAGCTATAAAGTCTTCGTCTGATACGGCATAAATTGTTACATTCAAATTTTATTCAGAGTTATGAAATTTATGCTCACCATTCCATTCATAATTTTCGGGTTCGAAAATGTCTACGAGATTTTGGTTGCTCACGTCGTCTTCGTCGTCTATAATGCCGTCTTCGACATCTGGCAAGTTTAAGAAACCAGGTGTAAGGTATTCGAAATTAGGAACTAATAGGAAACAAATTGTTATATTTAGGGTATATGCTGAGTTAGAAAATTTATGCTCACAATCCCATCCCAAATATAAGTCACAGGGGTCTGCAGAAGTTACGCTATTTTGGTCGGCGTCGTCTTCTGCGTCGTTGTTCGGGGGCTCTTCCTCACCAAAGTTACACGAATCGATGCTATTGGTAGCAGAGTCCTCTAAATTATCCACTGATAGGGCACAAATTGTTAGATCTAGGCTATATGCTGAGTTGTGAAATTTATTCTTACTTGGCAATGGCTGATTTGCGCCTGCGGCGTCTCCAAAAATGTCTGCGCCATTTTGGTCAGCGTGGCGTGGTGCGCCATTGTTCATGCGCCCTTCGAAATCGACACCACGATCGTTCACGGCTGCTGACATATTATCCAATATGTTGGAGTCACCAACGGCATCAAGTTTGCACGGAATATTTTTCTTGGGCACCATTTCTTTTCTTTTTTATAATGAAAAAAATGCTTAATAAAAATCGACGCTTCCGACTTGATTGGTTTTCAGAAGAAAAAGAAATGCTGTATCAAAGAGCTTTGTCAATTAGCGAGTTTGCCGAATTGCCCAACACTGGTGGATATATGCTATGAATTATAATTATAGGCACTGATGCTAGGATTTCCAATGCTATAATGATTTTGGATTTGAGAAAATTGTAACGACTTAATTTGTTGTGGGATAAATAATTGTGTTTTTTTTTCCAGCTTGTCCAGACAAATTGACCGGACAGACGAGTGAGTAGAGAGAGGAGACGTTAAAAGTTTGAAGCTCGAGTATTTGTGGCTGTGGCGGTATGGCAACTCTGGCAACTCTGGCCGCCCTGGCACCCCTTGGCATCCCTGGCAGAGTACATATGATTTGAGAGTGTCGTAAGATTTTGCCCAATGTTTCAAATTAAATAATTTGCCGACAACTATTGCCCACAAAATCTTTGTTAATTGCCTTTTTTGTCTGTCTGGTCCGGTCGTCTGTCCTCCAGCAACAAGGCACTAACGACCAGACAATCCAGCAAGCACGTTCATGTTTGTCTTTATGTCTTGTCTGATGGTGGTGATGGTGGTGTCGGTATGGGTGGGTCGGGGTGGTGTGGTGTGGTGTGGTGTGTGTAAGTTTTGCTGTAACACACAATTGCCGTTTTTGTTCACTAATTGTTTTCTTAATGCCTTTCGTACAAATCCTTGTCCGGCCTGTCCGGACAGTCTTTTATCCCTTCCGGTTCTCTCTCCCTCTCTCTCTTTCTCACTACATACGTTGGTCTCTGTCTTATGCTTTGGCATTTCATATGTGTGTGTGTGTGTTGTCTGATGTAAAATTATACAGAATTAATATAATTGCTGGGTGTTTAAAATGTATTTTAATAACTTTATTTACATATGAATCGGAATATATTCGGCAATTCAATATCAATTTGGGTCAAAACAAAACAAAGATTGAATTGGGCCAAAAACAAATCGGAAATATATATATATATATATATATATATATATTTTTTTTTGGAAATAGTTTCTTTTTGTATCGGCTTATATGAGTTTTATGAATTGCAATTTGTTAAGTGCTTTTTATTTTATTTTATTTGTGGTACAGTTTGAGAGTCACTGGGGTATTTTGTTTTTTTTTTTTTTTTGTCAATAGTCTAAAGATCTATCAAAAGCCATAACTCTACAAACTGTTTTAGTATTCGAAAATGACTCTCTCTCTCTCTTTTGCATGTGTGTGTGTGTTTGTGTGAGGGCCATTTTATAGACCTAGACCTAGGCCAAAGTCAGCCTTGCATATGTCTTAATTTTTGGCCAAAGTTTGGCGGGAATGCAAAAGCAGAGTGCAGAGAGTTTTTGTTGTTGCTGTTTGGAATAAACTTTAATGAGTTTTGTGCTTTTCAGCCACAAAAACCACTTAACCGGCATACACACACACACACACACACACACACATACACATACGAATATGCATATAGAATTTCACTGAGTTAGCCTCAGACTCAAAAACAAAAAAAAAAAAGCCAACTTTGCTGGCTGTTCAACTTTTGGCCGGCTGCAAATTTTTGGCCCTCAACACACACACACACACACATACACCCATACTGGCCATAATACTCGTATGTGTCTGCTTGTATGTTAGAGGCCATATACACACACATATAAATAAAAGAAGAAGAAGAAGAAGAGTTGGAAAAAAATGTAGCCTCAAATTTGAGACCATGTAAATTTTAAGCGACCAAGCTAAAAATGGCTTTCCTCGCCCTGCCCTCGTCCTCGCCTCCGCACTGCGCTTCGCTTAGTATGAACCAATCAAGTGTGCCGGCAAGGCTTCTTCTTCTTCCACTTCTTCTGTCCAACTACTTTGAAACTTTGCCTCCCCCCCACACCGTTCGGAGTTGTTGTGTTTCCCCAACGTCGCTGCCGCTGCCGCCGCTGCCGCCGCCATGCCACTTCTCGTTGTCATCTCGTTTGTTTGAAATATTAATCAAGTCTAGTTCGTGGGCCCAGTCTGCCCTGGTTTTTGGGCCATGTTCACTTGGTTAAGGCATCTGAAATTTAATTTCTGTAGGAAATTTTCTGTTAGCCGCTTTCTGGCCAGCCACATGTCATCGTCGTCTGAGCCATAACAACTAAGCCAATATGTCAGTCTCTCATACCCATAACTCCTCTTCTTCCTCCTCCTCCTTCTTCTTCTTCTTCTTCTTGTTCATCGTAGTAATTTTTTCTTCCTCTTTATTTTTGCCTGCCCTCTACACATATTCAAATGTTTGCCACGACATTGTCAAAGTTTTATGGTCGGTCAGTTTTGGCTGCGCATTTTCGAGTCTTTTTGCTGTGCCTTCCTCCACCAGCTCCCCCCTACCCTTAGCCATTGATGTGTCTGTCCTACGTATACGCTTAATTACATTGCTGACCGACCGTCTACTTTTCGGACATTTTGTTTTCTTTTATTTTATTTTGTGCAGTTCTCTCTCTCCCTTTCTCTCTTTCTGTGTTTTGGCTCTTCTTTCATTTGTTCTTTTTCTTTTTTTTTACTTTTTTGCCGTACAAACGCTGGCTGCTGCAATTATTTTTGGCGGCCTCTGGCGGCAGCAATGGCAACTCTGGTTTGAGCAGCAGCGACGCTGGCTTCACTCGTTGCCGTTGATATTCAAAAGCTGACGCGTCCGAAACTAAGCTCGTTGGCTGCTCTGGACGCCGCGCACAGCTGCAGTTAACATAAAGTAATCAAAAAAGTTTTTTGCTTTATTGTGATGTGGTAAAAGTCATCAGAGCCGCCTCCACCAAACACGGGCAAAACAAAAAAAAAAAAAAATACAACTGTAAATGAAGTTCTATGAATGCGTAAGAGGGGGGCGGGATGGGAGAAGAAAAAAAAAATTATATAAGTGATAAATAAGTCAGGTCGTTAAGGCTCGTCAAAAATTGAAGGGAATTCGAGTTTAGATCTGGGAAAATCTGCCAAAAAACTTATCAAGATGGGGAGAAGAATTTAATTTCATTGTTTTTTTTTTTTTTTGGTATTTTCTTTGCTTTATTTTGTTGCTGTTTTTTGGTATTTTTTTCTTTATTTTTTTTTTTTTGTATTTGCTTTGTTTGTTATTTATTTATTTTTTTATAATTTTTCGTTTTCTTTTTTTTTGGTATATTTTTCGGTATTTTTTTTTTTTTTGGTCTATATTTTTGATAACATAGAAAAAGGTCTATTGATTTCCTCTAGTAAAACTTAATTGGAACTTTTGTTTGTTGTCGTTTTTTTTTTTTTGGATCAACGTCAACAAGGAAAAAAACAACAACAACGAGAAGATGAAGCAGAAATAATATCAATGGCAAAAACAGTAGCAATCAGCTTGAACTTGGACTTTTGTTGTTGTTGTAGTGGGATTCTTAAAGTCATTTGGTATTATTCGCACGTAATTCGATGAAATTTTAATAATCCAGATAGGAAAGTAATAAAGAACTTTGGACATGTGGTATCAGGCAGAAGCCAAGAAATCGAAGACTCAGACGAAAATAGAGAGACAAAAAGCACCTTGAAAAAAGACAGATGAGTTATGCCGGCAGGACGGGGGCGGAGGTGTAACGAGATTCCCCATCTTCTTCTTCTTCTTGGTTGTTTGTTGGCGTCTGTGATTCCTTGACACTCACTTGAATTTGATAGTGTCTGTATGTGTGTGTGTGGCGCCATCTACCTGAAGAAACCACTTTGGCTTGTGGCGGAAGTTTTGTTTTTTTTTTTTGTTATTTGCTTTATTTTATCCAAAATCTGACAAGCCTGACAACTCGTCGCTGTGGCAAAACAAAAAAAATAAAGTAAAATAAAACCTTCGATTTGATTGCAATTTCAATTTAGCTACACTTACAAATGTTTAGCTCATTGCTATGTGTGTGTGTGTGTCTGTGTGTGTGTGTTTGTATTGTTGGCACTTTGGGCTCGGAAATTAATTAAAATTACTTGAGCTGAAGAGCAATCAGGCAACCGTAAAACGCCGCTCAACTGTTTTTTTTTTCTTTTCATTATCCACCTCACCCCCTACCTCACCCCCTGGGCTACCTTATCGGCAACATGATTATTTGATTTTACAAAATAGTTGTTATTTTTGATTTATTTTAATTTATTTAAATTTTCGTTTTGCCATTCGCTTTTGTGTAGCCAACAAACAAAACGACAAGCTAACAATTTAATTAAAATTGTTCAATAAAAAAAAAAAAAAAAAATACACAAATACAAAAATACCCAGCAAACATTTAGGAAAACTCTTTCAAAATGAAGACCAGGTTGTTTTGTTGGTCAAAAAATGCTGGCAGGGCTAATGCAAATGTGATGATGTCTTTTAAAAATGGCAAACAGGTTGAGTTTGTTTTGGCCAAAAAAAAAAAAAAGAAAGAGAAGACGAGTGTAGAGCAAACAAATGACTTCCACAAAATACTTGGCATCTCAAAAAAAAAAAAAAAAAAAAAAAAAAATTGTTTAAATAAAACACACACACACACACATATATACAGAGACACACACTGGCCTCTCGGGCAAGTCAAATTTCATTTAGCTAAATGGCCAATAAGAGCCACAAAGAAATGAACCAAAATATTTGATTTTTCTACCCCTTAAAAATCAAAAAAAAATTATCAATCAATTTTTAAAATATTCATTTCGATTATATATTTTCTTTTTTTTTCGAATAAATTCTATATGAATTTTTCTTATGAATTTTTAATAAACGAATTTTCACAATTCATTTAATTGCTCATCTCTCAATTCCAAGCAAAAACAATAAATGAATGAAAGAATGAGTGAATGAATGAATGAATGAGTGGATGAGTGGATGAATGAGTGAATGAATATGCATGACCATTTTGAAAAACTTACATAAATGAACATTCATAAGTCATTCGCTATTTACATATGCCATATTTTTAAGTGTGTGTCTCTGTGTGTGTGTGTGTGTGTGTGTTGGACAACTTCAATATTTATTTTTTTTTTTTGGTCCCTGAGGAAAGCAGAAATGTGCTCAACTTATTGAAGTGGCCAGTAAATTTGACTTTGTAATGCAGGAAAAGTTGCTCTGGTCCAGTTGGCCTGCTGGCAAAATGCTGCCAGTTAAAATTTCGCAAAATATGCTTGGGTGAGCTGTTTGAAATCTTTCCTCCACCCTCTACCCTGGCATAATCTTTAGCCTTTTGGCACGTGCTTTTTCTAGGGGGAGGCGGACTTTCCAGTTGGAATGTCAACAAATGTAAACAAACTCGAAAGCCGGCAAAAGGTGAAAACCAAAAAAAACTGAGAGAAGTGTGGTGAGTTTTTTGGTCGGCTCCTTGGGTTCGTGTAGGACTTGGAAAATCTAGCAGAGCACGCAGGCGCCTTGGGCCCTCAAGGAAAGCACGGCTAACTCCGGCAAAGGACGCTGGCTAAAGGACGCCAGCCGAGCCAGGCCGATTGTGTGAGCCGACTAGTCGGGCCGATTCCAAGCCGAAGGCTGAGGCAGCCACTTCGTGGCGGCTCGGCCAATGGGGCGAGACAAGCAAGAGGCCAAAATAGCACGAAGCCAAATAAATGAAGGCGCCTAGGACGAGGCTCGAATTGCAGAGGACTCGACTCAATTCGACTCAACTCGACTGGCGTTGCGGTATCGTTGGCAACATTGGCTACGTTGTAATGTCGTCGTTATCCTGGCTGGCCGTGCGGCCGGGCCAAGCAACAGTTTTGTTTGAAACGTCAACACGTGCGGTCGTCGTCCTCGGCAAAACTCTCTTTCTCATCTCAAAAAATAAATAAATATTTCAAAAACCCAAAAAACCAAAAACTGTCACTCACATGGCGGGCAGATTCGTAAAGTGTTAAAAAAAAAAAAAAAAAAAAAATATTTTGCAAAAATATAAAAAATTGTTTTGTTATTTTTTTAAAGTGCTTAAAAAAAACTAAAAAAAAAAAAAAAAAACGGTATTTGCTAACACTAAAATAATTGAATAAAACGAAAAATACAAAAAATTAAATCCAATTAAAAAGGTAAAAAAAAAAAAACAGAAAATTGATTTTATTTATTTTATTTTATTTTTTTTTGGAGGGGAAAAGTCAACCGAAATAATCGCATATATGTTGGCTAACCACAATAACAACAGCAAAAACAGTAATACAAATTACAACAATAACAATTTTATGGTAATGATTACGATTTTATTTGAGTTGTTTCTGTTTTGGAAATGCTAATGAAACGGGCCCCAGCCGAAAGTCTTTAGATAACTCGAAAAGCCAAAGAATAAAACCAAAATCAAAAGCACCAAATCAAAGTAATTTGTCCTCATTATAATCAAGTAAGAAAATACAAAAAAAAAAATAACAAACCTCAAAATACAAAAACACCAACAAAAAAGGAGCAAAAAAAAAAAATTACGAATTTGTAATAAAAACAAAAGAAAAGCGTCTGATGGAAATGTCATGACGCCGTGTAATTTTCATTATGTGCTCGTTTGTAATGTTATTATTCTAAATACGTAATTGCCAAAGTTGCCCTCATTGTTTTCTTTTTGGTCTTTATTGTTGGCCACTTTCAGTTGTTAAATTAAATCAAGACGAGAAATCATAGAATCCACCAAAGAGAAAAGCCTCGAAAACAAATCGTTTGACTAATCGCTTCTCGATTGCCTTTAAAAATGACATACACACACATACACACACACACACATGCACAGAGAAAATGGCATCAAAATCCGTTGACCAAAAAAATAAATAATAATAATAAATTTTTTGTGGTCATGGAAAAGTCTCTGCTTTCCCTTTTGAATTTGACTCTTCTATGATTTTTTTTAACCATTTTTTTTTTTTTGGTGTCAGATTTTTTGTGTGTTCGCTTGTTTTCTTTATAATTTAAAACAACATGTGGCAATTATTTTAATAAAAAGCCTTTGTTTTTATTCAAAAAATAAAAAAGCGGAGGAAAAATTATAGAAAAAAAATAATGAAAAAAAAAAATGTTTCTATAAATTTTTGACACTTGCAAATTAAATTTTGGGCAATTTTGCAAACCTTTAAATTTGTTGGGCAATTTGAGAATTTAGAGAATTTTTTATTCAAATTTTAGTAATATTTGAAGTGATCTGATTTCATCAGAAGAAATTTTTTGTCAAAAATAAAAATCACAGTTTTACGTTTCAAAAAAGTTGGAATTTTAGTTTCCCAAAAGTTCAAATCGAAAAATCCTAAAGTTTTCTGAAAGATCTTTTTGGGTGATTCAAAGAGAAGTCTGCTTTTGTGGTGGTTTGAAACCCAAAATAATCTGAAATTCCTTGATTCGAAATTGGCTTATGTTGAGATTTTCTAGATCTACTTAGAAATATTTTTGAAAATTTTAGAAATGTGTTCAAAAATTTGGTAATCCATAAAAATGTTGGTGTAAAAAAATTATAAAAAAATGAAAGAAACTATAAAAAAAAATTATAAAAGTTAATATATTTGAGTTAAAATAAAATTTTGACCAATCGAACAGGAAATGTTCAAGTGAATCAAAATCAAAAAAAATTTTTTTTTACAAAAAAAAAAAAAAAAAAAATATTTTACCCAGCAATCAATTTGTTTTTTTTGCTAAAAAATCAAATAAAAGAAGTATTCGATTTTTTTTTAAATATTTTAAAGATTCTAGAATTTCTTGACTTTGTTGAAACCCATTATAGATTTCTGTGACTTTTTCAGAATTTTCAAGTGAAAAGTGAATTTTGAGTTTTCAACAGGAAAAAAAATCCAATAAAAAAAGTGTTTGATTTTTAAAAAATATTTTGGAAATTCTAGATTTTCTTAGCTTTCTTTAAACCGATTTTAGATTTCTAGGACTTTTTCAGAATTTTCAAGTGGAAAAAATGAAGAAAGAAAAATTTTCGAAAATTCCTTAACAAGTAAAAAAAAACTAGAAAATCAAAATTTTTAAAAATTCCTTAGCAAATCCTTTCTCCATATATTTTTTGTGGTTCTTGTATTTTTTTTAAATTTAAATTTGATTAATTTTAACTTCTTAAAATTATTCAAAAAAAAAAAAAAAACCCGAGAGAGAAAAATTTTAAAGAATTTCTTAACAAATCCTTTTTCCATATTTTTTGTTATTGTTTTAATATTTTTTTAAGCTAAAATTCACATTTGATTAATTTTGTCTTCTTCTTCAAATTTCTCCTAGCAAAAAAATATCGAGTGAATTTTTTTTTTTTTTAATTCTTAACAAATCCTTTTTCATGTTTTTGTTATTGTTAATTTTTTTAAGGAAAATTTTACATTTAATGAATTTTTTCTTCTTCAAATTTCTCCAAGAAAAAAAATATCGAGTGCAATTTTTTTTTTTAAATTCTTAATAAATCCTTTTTCCATATTTTTTGTTGTTGTTGTTAATTTTTTTTAAGCTAAAATTAACATTTGATTAATTTTGTGATCTTCTTTAAAATTATTTTAATTTTTTTTTGTTGTTGTCACCAAGGCCGCGCGGCTCTGGTCTAAGCTGCTTAGTCGGCTCAAAGCTGCTTTCATCTCACTCCCACTTGGTCTCTGTCTGGCTCTAGCTGGCTTACTCTCTCATTAACTATTTTCTATGCGAGTCGTTAGCTCTTGTTTTAATCGTTGTTATTGTTGTTATTGTTGTTATTGTTGTTGTTGTTGTTATTTTTGTTGCGTGTTCATGACGCAACATTTGCGGTTGTTTATGTTTTTGAGGTCTCATATCGTGGTATTTTGTTTAATTGCACACTGGCACACACAACACACACAACACACACACACACTCAAACACACACACACAAAATCACATGAGTGTGTGTTAAGTTTAGCCGAGCATATTTGTATTTCATAGCAGGTTGCGAGGGGGTGGGTAGTAAAGCGGGGTTGGGTTGGGTTGGGTTGGGGCGCGACACTCATCGTCGCCGATGTCAAAGCATTTTTTCCCGTTTTGTTCGCTTTGCTCGCCCGGATCGTTGGTAGGTGTTAATATTTCAATTAGCAGCAGTTTATGTTTTGTTATTTCATTCTCACACACACACACACACACACACACTCGCACTCACACTCACACAAGCACAACAAAAAATATTTATATATATTTTTTTTGTTTCCTTTTCGACGTCATATAACGGTCCACGCAACTGTTACCCAGTCACCTAGCCAGGCACACTCACACTCGCACACACACTCGTACACTCGCACAACACGTGTCTGTGTACTTATTTGGTTGGCTTTGAACAAGTTTGCTTTTAATTCGTTTCTTTTTTCTGGATCCATAAAAAATCGAAATTAGATGAAATTCGAGTGGGTAAGTTGGGCAAAATTTATAGGAATTCCTGGAATGCCCAAAAGTCAAGAATTTTCCGGTATTTTGTTTTATTTGGGCTTAAATGATTAAACTCGCGGCAGAACCAGGAATTTGGATAATTGAATTTATTTCCACAGTTCCGAAAGGTTCCTTCGAGATTATTTGATTGCCATTAAATTTTCTTCATTCTTAAAGATCTGGAAATATTTTCAAACAGTTCCTAAGGTAAAGCCGATAGGATTGGTCGGTATGTGGGAATTTCAAAAATGTTAAGCTGATTGGGTTATAGGGATATAAAGGTTTCCCGATATGCTCTGAAGTCAAGAATTATCCATAATCTGTTTTATTTGGGCTCGAATGATTAACAAGCAACTTAGAATGGAAATTAAAGTCAAGAATTTTCAGTTGATTCCTTTTATTTAGGCTTTCGGCATTGATAGGAAATTGAATTATATTTCAGATATATTGCCACAGTTCCGAAAGGTTCCTAGGACATTTTCAATATGAATTTTCTTAATTCTTATAAATACGCAAATATTTCAAGACAACCTAAGAGCTCAAGCAGACCTGATGGAAATATAGGATCTCCCGGAGTGTTTGAAAGTCAAGAAATTATGAAGTTGAAGCTGATCGTATATAGGAATATGCATTTAAAATTATTATATTCTTTTTGAATTTTCAAAAGCTGGAAATATTTTCAGCTAACATTTAAAGTCAAGTCGATCGAATGGAAATATAGGATTTATAGGAAAGTCAAGAATTTCTTGGTAATTCCTTTAGGCAGTCAGCATTACCAGGAATGTGAATTATCAGATTTAGTCACACAGTTCCAAAAGGTTCCTGAGACATTCTCTCTTGAATTAGAGTTTCCTTAACTCTTATAGATCGGAATATATTTCAATATAGTTTAAATCAAGCCAATCGAATGGGACTATAAGATTTATTTCCAGGATCCCAAAGGGTTCCTGAGACATTATTTCCGTTTAGTTTGGATTTTTCTAATTCTTATAGACCTGAATATATTTCAATACAATTTAAAAAAGCCAATCAGATGGGACTATAAGATTTATTTATAATTCTTATAGATCTGAATATATTTAAATACAATTTAAAAAAGCCAATCGGATGGGACTATAAGATTTATTTCCAGAGTCCCAAAGGGTTCCTGAGACATTATTTCCCTTCAATTTGAGATTTCCTAATTTTTAAAGGTCTGAAAATGTGTATAGAATCCCCTGGAAAGACTGAAAGTCAAGAATTTATGGAGTCAAGCCAATCGGATGAGACCACTTAATGTCATGAATTTTGGAATATAATTGAAGGAACTTTCGATTTGCCCAGCTTGTCCTAAAGATTAAATCTGAAAGTTTTCTTTGTCATTTTAATTTTCCTAATTTTGAATCTTCTCAAACAATTAATAAAGTCAATAGCTTAATTTAGAGTCTCGAGTTTGTTGACCCACAATTCAATAATGAAAAATGTGCCTCAATTATTTTGACTAATATTTAGTGGTAACTGTACCAAGATATCCTTGCCCCAAGGAATGGTCGGGGGGGAAATGTTAAAGGCTACGGCTGTGGCCTCTTGGAGGCACAACTACTAAATGACATTTATTGTTAGCCCGATTGAGTTGGATTTTGGGTTGGCCGAGCTGAGCTTTTGAGTATTTTGTTAAAATAAAAATTGCCGCCGCCAGACCGAAATGTCTTTTCATATTTTTCATGCACAATTTCAGGCATTGCAACAGACTGGAAATGGACAGAAATTGTCGTATGGATGCGAATTTTATGTAGATAGACGCTGAACGATGATGATGGAGAAGGTGGTGGTGGGATTGGGAGTAGGAGTTGGTTTGAGGTGATGGGAATGGTGTAACTGGCAAAGCTGGCTGCCTGGCTGCCTGTCTGCCTGTCTGCCTGGTTGACTGGTTGACCATTTTCTCTTGTTTTATATTTAACTTGTGTGTATTTATTTATTTACGTCCACTCCACTGGACGATGACTCTCGACACTGGCCGAAAAAAACCCCCCCCCAGCCCCAAACCCCACCCCCCGTTTTGACCATCAAGTTTCACATTCATTCTACTCCGTCAATTGCCCAACTATGTTGGCCGCCACAATTTCCTCTGCCCGAGGGCCTTCAGTCGGGCTCAGCTCGTCCTTCCGTGGTGTGTGTGGCCGCTTGTAAAGAATATTGCAATGGCTGACAAATTTATTTCGTGGCCGTTGGCAATTGTTGTTCTATTTGTTGTAATGTTTCTTTTTCTTGTTGCACTTTTTATTTATTTGCATTAAACTCTCTCGTTTTATTTATTTTTTGCATTTCGCTTTTTATTTTGTATTTTTTTTTTATCTGTCTTGTCTGTTCTGCCATGCATATTAAAATGTTAAAAAATATTCGCACGCCCACCACACTCACACACACATACAGTTGGACACGTACACATACAGGCACACCCAACTGCATTTATTTATTTTTTGCATATTGATTATTGAAAACTTTTGAAATATTCACAATAAAAATGATGAGAAAAAAAATTATTTAATAACAATAAAAGAGCAGACCAAAAAAATAAAACAATTAGGAGAAAAAAAAATAAATTGGACAGAAGCAATTGACTTGAAATATTTTGTTAATAGTTTTGTGTTCATTTGTTTATGCCATTTTTAAAGTTGCAATTCGAAAAAATTATTAAGCTAGGAAAATATTTGAAATATTTACTCTTATTTCATTTTGATTTAATTGGAAAACCAGATAATTTCTAACATGAAAATCAATAAATTTTCATTCTAAAAACCTCATTAAACAATTAAAAAATTATTTCATTTCTTTTTTTTTTTTTTGGAAAACAATTTATTTCCATTTTTCTTTTTTTTGTGATTTTCAATTAAAATTTGATGAAATTTTTAAGTCAGATTTTATGAATAATTTATTTTAGTTAAAACTGCACAAAATTTACCAAAAATTGAATGCATAATTGAGATGAAATTTTTTGACTTTGAAAAGGCTGCCAAAAATGCAAAGCTTCAGTGTTTATTTTAGACAATTTAATACGTATACGCAGCGTGGGCCCAAACAACTAAAACAACTGCTGATTTGGTTCTTTAAAATGCTGAAATGTTTATTATCATTTTGCTAGGTAGAAAATTTTGCCAAAACCAAACTAATTGAATAGGTTTTTTTTTTCTTTTCTAAACCAGATTGAATTGAATTCTTCTCCAAAAAAAAAAGAAACAAAACAGCTTTCTTTTTCTTTGATGATTTCTGATTGAATAAATTCCAAAATGTATTTTTTTCATTGTGTTGAATGAGAAATTTTCTGGCTTGATAGACAATTGAATAAGCTTGTTGGGCCCGACACTTTCAAATTAATTCTTTTGGATAAAAACCAGGACAAATACTACAAAAGTACACACACAAACACATCGAGTCGAGAAAATGCAATCAGAGCATTTATTTATTCAAGTCAAGCTCAACGTAAACAACAATTACAACAACAATAACAACAAGAAAAGAAATTGAGTTGTATTGTTTATATTTGGGATATTGAATTGTTGAGGACAACAGAAACAACAACAAAGGAAAATGCAGCAAGACAAAAAACGAAACTCCTCAAAAGTGTTGACAGCGAATTGAGCAATTTTCCTTTCAATCATTTCTTTTTTTTTTTTTATTCTTTTCAAGAGACACATGAATGCCTTCGTTTTGTGTTGCTTTTTTATTTACCTAATGTGCCATACTTATTTGTCTACTTTAAGTTATTTGTATTCAAAATATTGCGCATACGTTCCGTTGGTCTCGTTCTCACAATTTGTTAAACTAAAGTTGAATAAAACATGAAGTGGAAACACTTTTGCCTTTCGCGTCTCGACTAACAATAACAACAACAACAACAACAACAATAGAAAACAAAAATTCCAAAATAGGCAAAACTAAACTGACCAAGAGTCACAGACCGAATCGGCCTAGTTGATATGAGAATGTGACCAGAGGAAAGCGGCTTGTGTCCTTCTAGGTGTGTGTCTGTCTGTGTGTGTATGTGCTTTGACAACTGCACGGTTACATAAACAGGATAATAAGGCACTTAACATGCACTTGCCAACGTCCAAAATCCCTTCGTCCATCGTCAGTTGGCCCTGTCCAAGCCCAGAAGGAGAGTGAGTGTGAGGGGGCCTCTGTCAGCTTGTTTTTGTATACAAAACACACACACACACACATACACAGATTGAACCAATGAGCTAGCCAGCCAGCTTAAACAGGAAATGGCTTTGTAGGCGTTACAAAAACAACAACAACGGGGCAACAATGGGGGACCAAGCCCGGGGAAAGAGGAGCGGCAACAAAAAAAGCGCAAAGTCGCTGCCACTTATGTCAGAGCAAATCAAGCGTTACATTCAACCACTCAAAACACTCCAACCACCACCAGGACCACCAGGAGCACCAGGGCCACCACCAGGGCTACCACCACCACCACCATTGCCGGCATCACTCCATCTTCATTTCACTCCGCTTTGCATTCTTTCAATTCGTAGCAAAACTCTGGCCTTCCTGACTTTTGTGACTCTCTTCTTTTCAGTTTTTTTCTTTTTTTTTTTTGTGTTGTTCTTTCTTTCATTCTTTTTGCCTTAATTTACATTTTATGTCATGTCATGAGGCGTAATTGAAAATTTCCAGGGTCCCTCAAATCAACATATACAAATACTTACTACTTATGTTTTTTTGTATACGCTATATCATCAGTACATCTTCTTCTTATACCCTTACTACCTACTCACTCTCTCGCTCTCACAGTCTGTACTCGCTTGGCTCTGGCTAGGTTGGATATTTTTCAGGTTGCCATGTACATTCTTGAATTTGCATTGTTAAGCGGTTTCCTAGGCCAATTGTCAAGCTGTGCCACTGTCATAAGCTGCATGCTGTGAAACTCATTAGGAATTGAGAACAGAACTAACTGCGAACTGTACTCTAAAACGGGGTAGACTGTACTTTTTTTTTTTTTTTTTGGTATTTTTGGTATTTTTGGATTTCTTAAATTTTCCGAGAAAAGTTTAAGCCTCGAAAATCTCTTTGATTTTCATAACCTGATTTTTATATTTGTTTCAAGACTTTCATATGTGTGTTGGCCTAATCAAAAATGCGGGCAATCTGTTGCAATTAATCACCATCTGACCGTTGGACTTACCGAAAGAGGGGGGTGGGAAGGAGAGAGTGCAAGAAGGAGTGAGTGCGAGAAGGAGACAGTGCGAGAAGGAGTGAGTGCGAGTATGACTCCGCCCTTTCCCCTTTTTTGGGGTAGTCCTCTTTATTTTCCTGTCTGGTGCAGCAGTGGGCAGAACTTTAGTGCAAGCTAATTACAAAAGTGAAAACACAATTCATTTTGCCCCCAGTGTGGTTTATGATTTCCCTCTCTCTCTTTCTCTTTCACTCCTACCCAATATTGTGTCCAGTCGGTGTGTATGTGTGTGTGTGTGTGTGGCAGCGACAAGCCACGTCTTGCAATGTTATAAAAATGTTTATGGCTGGCGTTTGTTGCCATAAACTTGCGACTCTCCATTGAGGCCAAAGAAGAGGCACAAGTGAAAAAAGGCAAGTAGAAAGCAGAGGAAGAAAAAAGAGTCTACCACCGATTTAGTAATACACAAACACTACCAAAGCTTTTAGCCCCTTCTTTTTTTTTGGGGGGGGGGGGGCAATGCATTTGAGTAGTCGTCTGTCTGAGCAGTCCTCACCTCAGCTCCTGACCAGGCCAAGGCACACGACTACGACCAAGAAGAAGAAGAAGAAGGTCACTGTTCGCCATTGTGTGTGTGTGTGTGTGTGTGTGTGTGTGTGTGTGTGTGTGTGTGTGGCATTTGTGTTGGTTAATAACATTTCACAGCATTGCACTTAAAACAGCGCTGATGTAATTTTTTTTTTTTGCTGCTGCTCCCTTTTTCCCTATATGGTAGACTTTTACCGATATATATCGCATATATCAACTAATAGTTTTAATTCATTTAACTGCGCCGCCTTCACCTGCCCCTCGCCAACCCCTCATTGCGCTCTCTTGCGCCTTTTGAGTTTGCCTTGTTTGTTGCATTTCTTGTTCTAATTTTTTCTTTACTCTTCCTCTTTTTCTTCGTTTTATTCATGTTATTCTTATTCTTCTTGTTGTTGCAGCAATTACGCATACCCACGAAGTGGCTGAGGCGCCTTCAAACAAATGCCAAGCAGACGTCTTGCCATGGCAGAACCGTTAGCCGTGTAGTCTGAGAATTTCATCCGGCGACCGGAGACCAACAGTCAACTCACACACACATACACACACACATACATAAGCACATACACATATACACACACTAACATTATACAGTATCCAGAGCCAAGTTGCATAACTCAAAGCTGATGAAATATGGAGCTGCTGCAGGCATTTTTTTGCACATTTCTTTTGCTGTTGGCGCGAATGCAAGGTGAGTCTGGAATTCACATTTCTAAATAATAATAATAAAAAAAAAAAAAATGAAATAATAATAATAATAATCAAGAGTACATATTTTTTTTTTTAAGCTGCTTTCATTTTCTTATCCATAAAAGAGAAAAAAAAAGGTTAAAGCCAAATTTTAAATCAGTTAGTGAAAGAAGTTTGTGGTAGAAGAATTTGTGATGTTTTTGCTTGCACACTTTTGGGTTTGAGGTCAGTGTCGTGGAAACAATGGTGTCAAGTGTGAAAAGGCCTTTAATATGCAAAGATGATGCTCAGCCCTTTGCCCCTTTGAGGCTGACACGTGCCTGCATAACACTTGCCTCAGCCACAAGAACTTGGCTGGGGAGTGGGGACCAAGGTGCAACAATAACGTTGAGTGATTTTTGTCTTGTTAGTCGTTGTTGTTGTTGTTGTTCTTGTTCTTGTTGTTTTTGTTTTTGAGCCAGGTCAAAGAGGTGGGATCGGCCTGGGTCGACCAGTGGAAGTCTGGTCCTTTGTTGAGTGGCAACAGCTGAACAGGATATGAGTTAACTTAATTGCCGCTGCCACAAAGTTAAAGTTCATAAATTTTACATTAATTAGTGCAATGTAGAAGCCATAAAAAATACACGCACACACACACAGAGAGAGAGACAGGGGCAAAGATAAAGTTGGTCTAATAGAAAAAGAGAGAGATAGGGAAAGAAAGAGAGACGCTGCTTTTTGCGTGCCCCAAAGAAAATAAATAAATAAAACCTTCTTGCAGCCAAGAAATGACAACGAGCAAAAAACAAAAAAAAAAAAAAATCCCCACCAACCAAGAAGAAAGCAGAAGCAGATAAACTACAAAATGCAGTTGAAGTAAAAGTAAAAAGTAAAAAAAAAAAAAAATAAGATAGGAGAGAAAGAAGAGACAGAAGAAGCCAATGGCTAAGCCAGCAGCTGCAACATTTAAGTGACCAAAAAACTTTTGCCCATTATTCGAGGCCAATTTACGCGTTTTTCTGCATCTTTAGGCAAACAGCAACAACAGCAACAGCAACACCAAAGGCATAAAAAATATATAATGAAACAAAAGATATGGCAAAAAACTACAACTTTCAATGTGAATAAAACTATAAAAAAAAAAATAGAACAAGAAATGAAAGAAAGAAATATGGTGGGACAGTAAGTTAAAAAGTCCATATAAATATAATTTGATGGCACTGCTAAAAAAAAAAGAAATAAAACAAAGACGATGGAATAGAGTATATTAATTTGGCAAGTGTCAGCTAGTCTCAGGCTGAAATGAATTTGGTTCACACCTTTTTAGAGTCCCCCAAAAAAAAGATACAATCAAAGAATCAAATCAAATCATATCTCATCTCTGCTCTGTTCCGAGGATTCTGAGTAGGCAACTTTAAGAGATTTCAAGGTTTTAATTTTGAAGTAGACCGAGGCTGCTTTCCATTTTCCAGATGATAAAAACGAAACTTCAAATAATATTAAAAATCTGAAAGGCAAAGGCAAATTTAAGAATCTCTCAGAAAACTTGAAAAAGTTGAAGAACTTTGTATACACTTTTTAGTCTGCTCGCTTTGAGGCATAAGAGAACCCATAGGGTTATTCAGATTTTGAAAGATTTTAAAGAGACCTTGAAGTCCATTGCTTTCATATATATAATATATAACCTCCCTTGATCGTTAAGAGCTAAGATTAAGAAGGCCCTGAGCAAAGGAAAGTTAGTTCGGAACCAACTCTCGAAATCGATAATCAGACAGGTTTCTGAGAGGTCACTCTGAGACCTTGAAGTCCATTGCTTTCATATATATAATATATAACCTCCCTTGATCGTTAAGAGCTAAGATTAAGAAGGCCCTGAGCAAAGGAAAGTTAATTCGGAACCAACTCTCGGAATCGATAAACCTTGACCGACTCAATATATCAGAAAATTTCCTGGCTAGATTGATTTGTATATCGATTTATTATATCTCTTTTTCTTCAAGTATTTTTTAAGAAAAAGAGTATCAGTTGGCTGGGGTTTTTTGTGGCAGTCTTAAGCATTTATTCAAAACGTCATTTGGCCAGGCGCACCCCGCAAAGTATGCAATGGACGTATGGCCACATTCCACAGAGTAACCAAGCCGCCAGCCAGTCACACTTCCTCCCAGCCACCTGGTCATGATGGTGGAGGTGAAGGTGGAGGGTATAGAAGAGAACATGGCATGTTGATGGGAATGGGCATGTTGAGTTGGCAAGGGACTATTGGGATGGCAATGGCAATGGCGATGGCAATGGCGATGACGATGGCGTTTCTCGGTTGCATAGCCAACGGCTGCACGATTTCAACGCTTCCAACAAAAACAACAACAACAACAAAAATAAACAAAAAATACAAAAAGGAAAAAAAGAAATATATATATATAATTTTTGAGCACAAGAAAGAGGAAAGTATGTCTAGCAAAAAAAAAAAAAGAAAATAAACAGAAAAAAAAATTCGTGCAATAAATTCACGTTGAAATTTTGCAATAGTTGCGTTTGGCCAAAAAAAAAAAAAAAAAACATAGAAGGAAAAACGAAGAAGGGAGACTGAGAAACTATCAAGAAATAAAACAGCCCAAGCGTCTCTGGAGCGATTCAAGACTTTTGCTAGCAGAAATGGTGAGCCGACCAGACTGAGAGCAGAGCGGACCAGAGCGGCTGGTCTGTGATACCTGAGATAGCCCGGAATCAGGCTGGTTCTGTGGAGACCTGAAAACGTTGCTTTCAAGTGCGCTGCTTAATTTTGCAATGCCGCTAAGTAAACTTTTGAGCACCTCCTCCTCCTCCCTTGGCGGGAGTGATAGGCGGCTATGCAAAACGGTCAGAGCCGATAAAGCAGCCAACAGAAATCCAAGACCAAAGGGAGTATGAAAAACAAGAGTTTCTTAGTCCGGCACAAGCCAGGCAAGCAAAGACAGAGAGAAGAGAGAATGCCAGAGCGAGAGCACTTAGATTTAAGCCAACTGTTTAGCTGCTGTCCACCAAAAGCTTCCAGTTACACTTTCTCTATCCATTTGGATATTTCCTGGATACCCTCCTATTTGATACACTATATTTAAGGGCTTACTAAACTAAGGATCAGGTCTTATGTGGGCTCGTCTTACACCCTTGAGACCTGCAGGGATAGAGTCATTGGGTATGGTATGAAATAATCCTTTGATTGGTTTTGTGTTAGAAGATTGAAAGAAGTTGGGTCTTCATGATTAGATCTCACGACCCCTTGAGTATTTAAGAGTTTTAATGCCTTTGAGACCTTCAGGGATAGAGTCATTGGATATGGTATTATGTGATCTTTAGATTGATTTCTTGTTAGAAGATTGAAAGAAGTTGGGTCTTCATGATTAGATCTCAAGATCCCTTGGGTATTTAAGAGTCTGAGTGATTGGATTTGGGATTGAATGGTATTTCGATTGATTGCTGGAATGCCTTGAAAATCCAGAGAACAAATTCGTAGATCTAAAAAGAGATCATCTTCAAGCTCAGAGAAAATATTCCATTAGATTGCCTGAACCAACCAATAGATGGCGTGCCAGGCAAAAGAAGTCTTTATTCTTAAATTTTGTTACTTCTTAGTTATGTGAGGGTTGTTTCAGGGTATATTGAAATCGGACTCATCGCTTTATATATTTTTTCTAACTTTTCTTTATTCCCTGGAAGTCGGCAGAGTTCTCTTTATTTTCTTATCTCTCTTTGGCTGTCCTTCTGAGTATTTCTGCTGTCTGTCTTTCAATTTTTTTCAGTGTCTCTTTTATTTTTTTTTTCTGTCTCTGCCTTTCTCTCTCTTTGGTACTGCTTTGGTGGTATCTGCTAGCATTTGTGCTTTGTTTGTGTGCTTTTAGATTAAACTAAACATAAATTTTATGGACGATAAATCAGCCGTAAGCGTCGACGTAGACGTTGAAAAAACAGTGGGATGAAGTTTGGCCAGATGAAGCCAGTGAAGACGCTGAAGTCGTTGCATTTTATTGGGGCAGGTAGCTGCCGTTTGGGCCAGTTGCATCCAGGGCACATGTGGGAAATCAAAAAAGTGTACACTATAAATACTACACCAGTATATGTATGTGTGTGTGCATGTGTGTGTGTACAAACCACTCCAACTTCAGGTCAAGCCGTATTGAGTGGCTTTGAGCCGAAGTACTTTTTGGTTTGCTTGTTTTTCCCTTAAAAAGAAATTCGAAAAATTATTATTATTTTTTTTACTCCAAGAGAGGGCGGAGGGGAGTTGGAAAAGCGAAATAAGTGTATTGGATAATGCATTAAGTGCTGTGCACTTTTCATTTACACTGAAAAGTGTTTGCCCTTTCAATCAAACATGAAATGCAAAAATACCAAAAGAAAATTTCAAATTTATGCCAAAGATTTTGATTTCTTTTTCTTTTTCTCGTTTTTCCAAAAATTCATTAGATCCCAAGTAAACCATATTTCTGAGCTCTCCACATACACCCAAACCAATCCAACTTGATCGAACTCCAACCAAAGACCGTCTTAGTTGAATTTGCCTTGACTTGGATTGGTTTGGTTTCATTTTCTTTCGTTTTGCCTTTTGCTGAATTTTTGCAATCAAATTGAAATGAAATTGAAGAAAAATTTTTTAGCTTCTTGTTGGCTTTTTTTGCCCTTCAGTTTGCTTTGCACTTTAGAGCTGATACTCGTTTTGGTCACAACCAGCTCCAAAAAGGGAACCAGAAAACATACCAAAATGCACAACATTGTCGAGCTCAGACGAGAGCTTCATTCAGGTTGGCTAAGTAATATGGCACGTACCAAGCTTCTCCCAGCATGTGTGTGAGTGTGCGTGTGTAAAGAGCCAGTCATTCCACTCCAGACTCAATTCCATAGCACTATGGGCCAAAAAAAAAAATTTCCTCTTCCTATCCAAAGAATCTGGCGCCGCTCACTTGAACAAAAGCTCAACTGAGAGAGGAGTCCATCAGAGTGATAATAAATTCCTTTCCTTTCCTTTGGAACCTAGTGAAACCAGCTGGATTTTCCAATAGAATCAGGACCGGCACCACTGTATGCTGGAGTCTCTTGCTGCTTCTTCAGATCCATCAAAGGCACGATCGAGTCAGCTGAAGCCAGGACTTTGTTTATTTGAGTGTGACTGTGTGTGTGTGTGTTTGTGTTGGCAAAGAAACTGAAACACAAATAAACATTGCACAATTGCTAATGCCAAATTAAGTTGCAGACATCGTCGCCCCAGTCAATCTCAGCCATCTTGCCCGCCCCTCACGCTGGCCAACTTATCGATTTTCGCTTTTAGGTTGTGGGCAGCATTTAAGTTCGGACTGCCTGTGGGTGTTTGCCGACTGCTTGGATTCTCAGGGCTGAGATCCTTAAAATTCAAACTCATCAGGAGAGAAAGAGACAGAAAGAGAGAGAGAGAGAGCAAGTCCTTCCCCGTTTGAGTGTAAATGAAAATTCAATTTGAAATGGAAATTATACATATGCATTTTTCCAGGCTCCCCTCCCCCCCCCAACACACTTTTCATATTTGTATGCATACATTTGTTCCTTCTTTTTTTTACAGTTCTTTCCATTATCCCGCTTTATTTTGGTTTACGTTTCCCTCCCAAAAAAAAGAAAGGAAAACAAAAAAATTCTGTTCATTTCCTTTTCACTTGTTTTTTTTTTTTTTTTGGTATTTTTATTGTTTCGTTTTTGTGTTGCATTTAAACTCGATTTGATGGTATTGCAAATGGAAATATGATTGCCTGGGGCAGTGTAATAAGCAACAACAACACCAACAAAGACAGCATTAAGGAGCCAGGTCAAAAACGCTTAGGGACGCCAACGAGAAAGAAAAATACTAAATTATAAAAAATTAAATACCAAAAGCGAAATCGCTGACAATTTGTCAATAAAAAAAGAAATACAGCAAAGAAGAAGAAGAAGAATAAATAAATCACTATTAAATCAATTAAAAAGTTCAAAGAATTCTGATTTTGAAGGTAAAAATAATTCATAATTTGACAAAAGGCAAGTCAATCATTTCCTATCGATTTTACCCAACAATTTCATGACAATTAATTTCCCAAGATATTCGATTTCATTTCACCGGATATTTTCTTGGTTGGCCAACAAAACAGGACCTCTCCTGATGTCATTTAAGATCTGAAATTATTTTGAAAAAAAAAAATGTATTCCCTTTTTAATTATGAAAAATTTGAAAACCTGAAACTCCTAATTAAGAATATATTTCGAGTCTGTTGAGTTGAGTTTGTGCTAATTGCTAGCTCTGAATTTGTCATTTCTGTGTAAATGAAGAGAATTCCTACCAAACAATTGATGAGTTCTAGAATAATGGAAAATAATTGTAGTGGTCACTTCAAGCAATTTTCCATGTCAAAGAGATCAAGAGATGGTGAGTGGTAAAATTTGGTCAAGTAGCAGGCCAAAAGTTATATCTTCTATATATTATTTTATACACAAATCCACACGCATACCGACACACACTCTCAAATTCATAGAGAGACACTTATAAATACATAAAAGGATACAAACCAACCACACCGACAGCTGCTCAATATCCGCAAAGAGAGTGACAGACAGAGATAGAGATAGAGAGAGAGATAGATGAGCATAACATAATTTGCAACACTTAGGCATGACCAACAGTTCAGGGCAAGGAATTAAGTAAAACTGACTAAGGAAGCAAGTTAACCCGGACAATGGGCAATAACCCACAGATAAACTCAGACAGAGACAGAGGGGAATGAGAGAGAGGGTGTAAGCCAAACGAGTGTATGACAAACTCAGGCAACAGTTTGACCTCTTCAAAATCAGATTCAGTGTAGAATTTTCCACCAAATTTGCTCTCTCTCTCTCTCTCTCTCCAGTTGGTCCATTTGATTGCCCATCCATTTCGGTTGGTCATTTTTACGCTTCAATTGGTTTCCAAACTGATTTCAATCTGTTTTTGTTTTTGTTTCCTTCTTCTTTTTTTTTCATTTTGTTTCCATTTTATATGCCTTGACTCTTGGACTGTGTACTGGCAGAAGTCAGTCATTCGAATTGGCTGATTTGTTTCCCAAAGCTGCCCTGCTTTGTCTTTGAGAATTCCTTTCGAGCTGAAGCCCATAAAAACCATTTGCAAATGCCTTGGCCTGCCCTAATGAAAGAGAAATGTCCCCTTGGCCCTGGCCAAGACTATCACTGATCACAATGAAAATTAGCAGCACAAATAATCAAGTGCAGTTTTAATTTTCACAATGGCCAAGCCATTTGAAACAATAGAAACCCCAACAATCAAAAAAAAAAAAACAGAACCTTTTCTTTTTCTCTCTTTCTAATTGGCTCTCTCCTTCTCTCTCTCTCTCTCTCTCTTTTGGTGTGTGTGTTGTTTTTTTTTTCGTGGCCAAAGCATCTGCTTTTGCAGAGACAAAAGGTTTGGATTTTTCCGGTTTGGCTTAACGGTATTTTTTTAAGCTTCCCCCCCCCCACCCCAACCTCCGCCAACCCTTCTTTTGTGTATATTTTGCTCTCTCCTTTTTTAAGTCGTTTTGTTTTTGTTGTTTTTTTTTTGGTCATTTTCATTGTGGTTACTCAATAATAGGCAAAACGGTAGTGTTTGACGTTTGAATTTTATTGAATGCCCGCTGCAATTGGCAGCTCTCCATTCATTCTATTCGCAATCGCCTTTGGTCTTGAACCCTTTCCAATTGAATTGTAGGCCATTTTAATTGTTGGCACGACCATAAAACACTCAAACAATGACCGTTCATTTATTCAATGCTTCCACCAAAAACAAAGCTTCCACTAAAATTCTGAAAAAAAAAAAAAAAAAAACAAAAGAGAGAAGAAAAAACTTTGAAAGACTTGCATAATTCTTTTCTGCATTTTGGTCTGGCTTTTTTTTTCAAATAAATTTTCTATTCCGCTTTGTGCGAAAGACTCGTTCGGACAATTCCCCCAAAAAAAAAAAAGAAAAAAAGAATGAAACTTTGCTAATAAATATTCCTCAGGACTTTACGCAATAATTTCCATTGATCCATTCGGTTGGAATTGAATCCTGACTGGCTTATTTAAGGCCACTCGGAGTTCGATGGGGGTGAAAGAATGTCTTGGGATTTTCTCAGGAATCCCTGGAATTGTTTAAACTTTCCTTAATTTTTTTTTTAAATATCTTAGAATTTTCTCAGGAATCCCTGGAATTTTTTAAACTTCCTTTAATTTTATTTTAAATTTTCAATTTTTTTTCAAAAACTTTTTTTTTTCTTCAAATTTTTGGCTACTTGAAACTTGTTGGGGGTGAAGAAAATGTCTTGGAATTTTCTCAGGAATCTCTGGAATTGTTTAAACTTTCTTAAATATTTTTTTTCCAAATTTTTTTTTTTAATTTTACAACATTTTCATAGACAATTTCGGAAGGTGTATGCCAAAATTAAAGTTGATATAAATAAATATATATTGGTATTTTTTTTCTAGTATTTATTGCTTGTGGGCAGTTTATGGCCTCAATATTGTCAGATATTGTTTGCAATTTCTACTTGGCTGTATAAATTGCCTAATGTGGTTCATTGCACACTCAATCACTCACTCACTCACTCCCTCACTCGCTCAGCCTTCGCCTACCACCAAGCCACATATATGTATGAGTGTGCGTGTGTGTGTGTGTGAACATGTGTGAGTGTTTTTGTATGTTCAATAGTCAAATTATTTACGGCTCATTTGGGCCAAACAACTTAAAGGTTCTTAAAGCACTTTGTGAGGGTGTGGAAGTGCCAAGGGGGGGTGTGGGGGCTGGGGAGGTGTCAGAGATTTTGTGGCATAGAAAATTTGTGACTAATTTATCAAGTGACATTTATGGCAATGAGGACGATCAGAAGAAGAAGAAGAAGAAGTAGGAAAATTTTATGCTTAGTTTGGTTAGGTAAACGAAATATTACGTATACGCCGCTTGGTACGAAAGTTAGGGAATTTTTTTGTTTTTTTTTTGTCACCTGTTGGCGATTCGACCAGATATGTTTTTGTGAAACTTAACTTAAAGCACTTGAGACGCACCCAGGCGAGAAACCAACCAACCAACCAACCCACCAAACAAGACAAACAAAACAACAACAAGAACGCAGCTCCAAACAATAATAATAATAATCATAATAAAAAGAACACAAAATGTGCTAAAACGAAGAACGAACCAAGACCAAGAATACCCAAAAACCAAAAGGTGGGGCCAGTCAAATAGGCAGAGGGGGGGGGGGGTGGAAGGCCAGGTAAAAGCCAAAAGACAAGGCGTGTCAAAAAAGTAAGCATAAGGAAAAGAAAAAGGACACTGAGTCAGGGAGGGGAAGAGGGGGGTGGAGGGTTGGTTGGTTTGGGTCTGGCCATGCAGCCTGACTGAATTTTTGGGTTTGTTGTGAGACTAAAAGAAACATTGATGGTTATTTGGCTGGGGTTTCTCTCCTCAAAAGGAGGGTTGATTTTATCCCCCCCACCATCCACTTCCCTCTACTCATTCCATAGAAATCTAAAAAAGTGACATTGATACGTTTTTCTCCATATATGTGTGAGTGTGTGTCACTGTTCGTGTTGCTGCTGCTAAAATTTTATGGGCAAACATTCAACATTTTGTGAATGTGCCTCACAGGTGACGGCAAATTGATGCTGTTATTGTCAACCGTCAGCAAATGTCTCTCTCTCTCTCTCTCTCTTTTGCTCTTATCCACACGCAAACACTTATTTGCTCTCTCTTTCTCAGTGTGAGTGAGTGTGTGTGTGTGTGTGACTCTATGTGGCCTATGTCGATATGACTGTCTTTGTTGTCGTTGCCATTGACTGCGCTGGCAATGGCGACTTCAACTCCGACGACGACGACGACGGCGACGACAACTGTCATGTCAGGCGGCCATAATCATTGACATTCATATATAATGGACTCATTGATATTCGCAGCGCAAGGAAGTGTAGAATAAAAAACAACAACAACAACAACAACAACAATGCAAGCACAAAAGCGGCAAAAGTGGCTTTGAGTTTTCTTTTTTGTTTTTTTTTTTTTTTTGGTTTTCATTGTTGGCCAAGCCAACTGGCCATCGAGTATGGTTTAACCCAAACCTCTACCTCTACCTCTACCTCTCTCTCTCTCTCTCTGTCTCTGTCTCTGTCTCTCTTATCCTTAAAATGGCTGGGAGTAGTGTTGGCAGGCTCTGTTGGTGGCCTCGACTGGCCTTGTCTAATATGCTGGCTAACCTAACCTGACCCTTGGGCCATTTATTCTGGCTGTTTTGTGGCTCTTGTTGTTCTTATTGTTGTTGTTGTTGTTGTTGTTGTTATGGTTGTCATCGTTGGTGCTGCTGTTGTTGTTGTTATTGTTGTTGTAGGAGGTCATAACAGTAATTGCCAACAAAACGAGTGATTAACCTGACAATAGAGCGTCAGTGAGGTTGAGTTGGAATAAATTGGTAAAAGTCTCCTTTCATGTATGTTGGACGTGTGTATGTGTGTGTATGTGTGTGTATGTGTATGTGTGTGTGTGTGTGTGAAATGTTGAGACAACGCCCACGTTCTTGGGGGTCTGAAATTTCGTCTCCTTTTGTTATTTCCACACACACACATATCATTTGACCTTGCCCCCACTCGCCCCCCTCTTTGGCCACCTCTTAACCAGTTAAATGCTAACCATTTAGTCTTGCCAACAGAAATTTTCGTTCGATTTCTCGCAGGTGGCTTTAAATGTCTGCCCGAGGTTGGTTTCACTCAGTCTAGTTTAGTCTAGCCAAGATAGTTACTAACTGCCAATGTTAATGATGTCTAGCTTAGTCGATTACAAATAAAGATACCAAAAAAAAAAAAAAATGATTACATACAATTTGCTGGGGTCTTCCCTTTTCGGAGGGGTGGGGGGTAAATTGAATATTTATTTTTTTTTTTTTCTTTGTTTACCGAAAAAATTACATACGAAAATTTTGTTGAAAGGGAATGAATTATTTAAAGATTAATTGGAAAATATTTCAAACAAACCAAAAATTTATGCACTTGATTCGGATTTCATTGATTTTTTTTTTATTTATTTATTTAAATTAATTCAAGTATTCTTTTGTCTGTGAATTAAATATTTATTTTTTTTTTTGTAAATTATTTGATTACAATTTTTCAAATTGCATAAATCATTTATTGAGTCGACAGAATCAATTAAAAAAAAATATATATTTCAACACGAAACCAAAAGAAACAGAATGAAATAAATAATTGATTCATTTGAAAACATTTGAAGTTGTCTTAGTGAGCCAAGTAAAATAACAAGTTTTTAGTCTGTTTTTGCTTAAATCATAAATTATAAATTAAATGAGTGGTCAAAAGAAATACAACATGGAAAAACCACATTCGAAGCTGAGAAAATTAATTGTTTATTTTTATTTATTTTTTTTTTTTTTGTTTTATTTTGACAGAATATTGAATTTGACAGAGAGCCAAAGAGCTGAGTTAATCAAAATAGTGGGAGACGAGACGGCAGACGTCAAATAATTTGGAACTTTAATGGGTAATTTAACTTTGGTCTGACAGAAGTTGAGGGCAGACAGGCCCACACTCAGGCCAATTGTGGCGCCCTCTATATGTCACTCAGGCTTTAGCCTTCAAATCACTCAAACTGGTATCAACGATATTTTGGTTACGTTTCGCTTTGATTTCTCATTTAACAATTCAACTTTCGAATGGGTTGGAAGGAATCGGAAAAGGGAAAGTGTCAGAAAAGGATATCCCCAAATTAGCTGAAGGCATTTGTTTTCGTCTAATTTTATAATTGTTTTTTGATTTTATTTCAAGTGAAAATTAACAGGGAAATTAAATGGCCTATTTAATATTCTTAGCCCATCAGGCCAATAAATGATTTAATAAAGTCGGAATTGTCGGGGACTCTGAAGAATCCGGGATTTCCCCCGGAAACTGGGAAATCTCACTTGGCCTTTTGATTAAGCCATTTCGGAACTGACTTGGTCGTAATGGGTTAAAATCAAGTCTATTTGAACGGCAAATTTCATTTTGTCAGACATTTAAATTGCTCGGGCCTCTTGACTGCCAATTGGCTAGGGAGGGGAGAGGGGGGAGGTTGGGTTGGGTGTTTCTCTGGTTATGTTTGGTCTTTGGTTTATGGCAAGCATTTTGCTCTTGTTTTCTTTGTTGCTTATAAACTAATTTTCATGGAAATTGCGTAGAAGTCCAGCAAAGAAAACAAGAACGAGAACAAGAAGGAGAACATCAGCCACAGACGTGAAGCAAATCAAATGAAAGACCGCAAATGTCTGTTGCGAATTTCCCAGCACAGACGGAACATGTTTAGTACGCCTCACACCCACTTTGGGGCATCCCTCCCCCAACCCCACCCCTTTCAACTCCTTCAAGTTTCGGGCTCAGTCTTTGCGTGTGTGTGTGTGTGTGCGTGCCTGGCAGTCAAAGGAAGAAGCAGACACACCAACACCGTCACACACAAGCTTCACCGATTGCCTTTGGCACACACGTTCAACACACAATTTCTAACGTGTTTCCGTTTGCAGAAAAAAAAAACAACAACAAAAAATAAACTTTTCAGCTTTTCAACGCCTTTGCGTTTTATGCTGTTATTTGTTCTTCTTCTCTTTTTTTTTTTTTTAGTTGGTTTTGTTGAGGGGAGAGGGCTGAGCGGGGTGTTAAAGAAAATTTGGAAAATTAAAACTTTTGACTTTAGTTACGGCAGCAGCGCTTTGGCAAATTGCATTGCATTGAAGAACAAGAACAACGCCAACGACAAACATTGCACTGCAGTCAATTTGCATGTGCCCCAAAAAGAAGGCAAGGATTTTTTCTTCGCCTCAACGACCAACCAAAATGACTTGAATCAAAATGGATTCAAGTCTCTGGGTATAAGTAAGTGTAGCGGGTCTTTGCTTCAGTTTTGTCCAATAAAATTGCCAAGTACGTTTTTGTAAAAAAAAAAAAAATGCCAAAAATTTGCTTGAGAAAATTTCGAAAAACTTCCGGCATACAAGAAACAACAACAACAGCAACAACAGAAAAAAAAACAACAACAACAAATAAGCTGCTTTTTAGAATTTTGCTCAGCCTTTTCTATTTCTTAAGTTAGCCAACCCATTTCTTTTCTTCTTCTTCTTCTTCTTCTTGTTGCTCTTGTCATAGTTGTTGTTTTTGTTTTTGTTTTTGTCGATACGTGTTTTTTTGGAAAAACGGTAACTAGCCGAAAAGTTGAGCTTTGCATGCAAAACATGTGTACATTTGAATGGGCCAAACTTCAGGTGAAAGCCAGCCCACTTGGAGATGAGCTCTCGGTTGTTGAGATATCCAAAGAGTCAACCGAATTATCTGTCTCAACGACTGTCGTCGGTGCGGCCAAAGTGGCTACAGAATTGCCTCGATTAGTTTCAGCAACAAATGCCGGGGAGTGGGGTAATTTCTTCTCTTCTCTTCTCTTTTTTTTTTGGCTATGATTCTTTTGGTTGACTGGTCCTGGCTATTTATGCTTCGTTGGGTAAATTTAATAGCAAATGCGATTTGATTTTCAAAATTGCTTGCACACTTGTAAGTCTAGTTTTTCTCTGTCGACCAACCCACCCCACACCCCCTCACCCAACCACTCTCTCTTTCTCTCTCTCGTGTGTGTTTTGAGTTCAGAGAATTTTCTGTAAATTTCACTTTTTTTTTGCATTTTCTTCTTCTTATTATTATTCTTATTCTATTTGTATTGTTGAGTGAGTGGTCGAGGCTGGCAAACATGGAAAATGCATTTCTACACACACACACACGCACACACACAGACACACAGGCACAGGGCCTGGCATATACAAACAATAATAATCGTATAAGAAAATAAATACAAATAAGACAAAAGTCTTTCAAGTAAACATTGCAAGAAATAGAACGAACGAAGCAAATGGACGAAAAGAATTTCGGTAAAAAAAAAAAAAAAAAACAGAAAAAAAAGTTTCAACTTTCTATTAACCTCGTAACCTTAAAAAATATGTAAGCGCTTTGCAGTTTTGGGTAAAAAATTTTTTAGTTTGTTATAAAATTTAATAAAGATTTGGAAAATTAAAATCTAAGCTTGAAGAGTTTCGGAAAATCTCCTTTAAAGTTCAAAAGTTACTTTTCTACTTCTCCTGAGTCCAACGCTCAGAATTGTGGTCTGCCTTCATACGAAGCGGATGCCGATAGTTTGGCAAAACTTTTAAAGACTCCGGCAAACAACAGGCTTTTGTTTTTCTCAGTTAACAAAAGAGGTTGCAATAATTCTACACACTTTCTTCATTAGCTTTGCTTCGTTTGAGGGGGGAATTTCTTGCGAGCGCCGAAAAGTATGCTACGCGAAATTCGCCCTAGCCAAGCGAGAGTTCTATCGATTCCCCTCTGGCCTGCCGAAGGGTTGAGGGGCTGAACCACTGACAACTTTCAAGTTCGTCGAACAAAAAAGGGTCTAATGCATATGTGCGACTGCCTGTGTATGTGTGTGTGTGTGCTCGTAATGATAAATGAGCCATTGGCATTTTATTTTCATTTCAGTTTGCGTTTTTCTTTTTTTTTTTTTTTTTTTTTCTGTTTTTGTTTTTTCTTTTGCTTTGGCACAAATCGATGTTTGCTTATTTTTCAAATCGTTTGGAGCTTGCACTCCGTACCGACCTACTGAAAATTACATTAGATGGTATTCTACTTCCCCTTATCCGCCCCACCCCCGGTCCAAAAATCACCCTCCAACATAGAGCAAAAGACCAAGGCAAATAGTTCATCTAAACGCACACAGGTGGCGCTAATGCCTGGCTTGATTTGGAATAAATGTTTCTAGTCTTTGTTGCTGTATGTGTGTGCGTGTGTGTGTGTGTGTATGTGTGTATCTGTGCTTTCCACCTTTTGAATGTTGATTTGTTGTTTAAGGCACGGAAATTATGTCAATTTTTTGCCATTTCGTTAGGCGAAAAACGTTGTTTGCCGTTTTCCAAACATTTCACTCTCCTCCCTCACCTTCACTCTCCTGCTTTGCTTTCTTTCTCATTCTATGTGTTTGTGTGTGTGTTTTTATTTGGATCTCCCCGCATTCAGTAGAATGAATTCGGGTCTATTTGGGGCCAACTCTGACCTTGTGGCTTATTTATAGGGAACGTATGTGCCTGTGATTTTTGGTTGAAAATTCACTGTTAACTGATTGGCCTACTCGGGTGAGGGGGGCTGGAGAATATCGATGGTAATAGGGATAACATGAGACTAGGCTAACACAAAGTCGACTTTAAAATGAAAGAGAAATTCGAAAATTATTTGCAGAAATGTAAAAGCTTTAAGGAATCCATTTATAACTGAGACTCCTCGAAAATTTATAAAGTCCTTGCCAAGTGAGCTTGATAGTTTCGCCAACAACAACAACAAGTTTCGGTCCACTTTAGAATATAAAATCAAAACCTGCTCTTTTGTTTCGCATGCAAATTGCGAAGGAAGGTAAAAGAAATCATTGAAAATGAAATCATTGCCGCGAAATACCTGAGAAATGATTCTACTGCTATTTACCGGCTTAACACCACCACAGAGAGGATTCAAAAGAGTTCTCCGGATAGATGAAGGACTAGATAGAAGAGGTAGAAAGTGCAACAATGCAACCGTGTGTACTTAAAGCTTGTACAGCATTTCCACTTAGACTAATTAACTGCGCCGTCACTTGATGTTGCAACCCTTGACACTCCCACTTAGGGCGCAGTAGTAGTCGGTCCCCAGGTCAACCCTTTCGCCTGGCCGGGCACTCTGGTCAGCCTGTCATGTTGTCCAAAAAGATTGAAAAAAAAGAAGAAAATATAAATACTTTTTCAGCCAGGCTCTTTTCGTGGCTCAGCTTGGAATGTGTGTGTGTGTGTGTGTGTGTGTGTGAGTGTTGTTGTGGTCATTTGGTCATTTCAGTGGCAAACAGTGGAGCAGACCAGGAAGCCAGGAAGCAAGCAACATCATTAAAAATCCTGCTACTGAACTGAAACGAGTCTGATGACATTACCAAAGTCGCCTCGCTCTTGGGATGCTTAACTTTTCAGTGTTTTGGCGCAGCACCAACAACACCAACTACAACACTAATAGCAACTAAGAAAATGTAGTCTGCGGGTGTGGCAAAAGAAGTGTTAGAAAATCTCTCTGGCATCTGCCTAAAAAAAAAAAAAGGGAAATTTCATTGGTAAATGCGGCAGGAAAAATGAAACCCGAGGCAGGCATATTTGATGTGCCTCAGAAGGCAGACACCTGCAACGAGCTGTTTGTTGTTTCAGTTGCCACTGTGTCTTGGCTGTGGCTTAAAAATGTTGTTGTGCCTTTTAATGCCTCGCCCATTGCTGTGGCCACATGGCCAACTTGGGTAGACAGCAGCCATTCGGTTGGATCTCCGTTGACCTGCTTCACTGCAAGCCAACGGAAAAGTCTTTCAATCTTTTGCTCTTTCAGCCTTGCTTGCAGCTTGCATTGTGTGGCCCAAATGAGTACGAGAATGTGTAAAACCAAGTTGACAATAATGAGTACAACAAGTAGAACAAAAGTCTGCCACATTTTCTAGTGTGTGGCTGACTGAAACAAGTTAAAATGGCGCACAAAAACCAAAAAAAAAAAAAAAAAAACAAAATGAAAGAGGAAAAAAAAAGGAATCCGTATCAAATCAGGAGTCGGGGAGAAAGAACTTTCGAGAGACAACAGGAAGTGGCAGAAGAAGTTGCACTCAAAGCAACAAGCAATGTGCAGGAGACAGACAAATAGACAGTTGAGGGCTCACGACTCCAAAGAGAGCTAGAGAAAAGTCAGTCAAACAGACACTCACTCAGTCAGTGAGACAGTGAAGAGAGTCTGTTTCAGCAGGTGAAAAAGAATGAACAGCAGCAAATGGGAAACGGCAAAACGGCAAAACGGCAAAATGGTAAAATGGTAAAATCGCATAGAGAAGAGCGGAAGAGCTGAATGCTTGCGGCTGCCTTGGCTTGGCCCCGACAATGGCAACAAATCAGTGTCAGTGAAAATTTACGCTTAAACCTGACATTCTCAGTGCCTGTCACTGGCTTAAACAGTCAGCAAAACGGACGACAACAACGCCAACAATAAAGGCCGAAAAGACAAAAGAGCTCAGACCTGAGCTCGCCTGAGATGAACCGAGCTAAACGGAACGAAACGAAACGAAACGGAACAGTGCAATAGTCCAGAGAATTGCAGTCACAGTCACAGATACAATGAGAAAGAGCATAACGACAACAACAACAAGTTGGCTAATATTTAAAAGCGCTTGTTGGAAATGCCGTCAAGTGATGTTCTATGCCCGCTTCAAAGTGAAGGGGAAACTGAGAAAAGCTGAGAGGTGGGATAATTGTCGGTACAGTCTGTATACCTGTTGGTCAAAGCTCAGGGTCTTAGCCTAGCTGGGTAAGGGATAGCAGCTACTCTAACAGGGTTGTATGAGATAATTCTGGGCGCTCAGCAACTGTGTGCGTTTAAGGATCTTTCTAGGGTCTGAAGGAATTTGACACTCAAATCATATACAAAAAAGAAATCACAATACTTGCAGTTAAGTAGGAACACGAAGGTCCCAAACCGTATGCAAATGCCAAAGCTCACTTGAGAGGAAGCACTACACTTTGGGCTTGTGAAATCCGAATCAGCAAAAGCCTTTCACCTAAGCCGAAACTAGTTCTTAATAATGAACTGGGAATACCCTTAACTATGGAAAGGTTTTAGATAAGAAGTCATAGGATTCTCCTAGGTCAAAATTGATTGGCGATTGAAAAAAAAAAAAAAAAAATCAAAATGAGAGATTCTCAGCCAACTCTGCCTAGATGGACTCGGCATATACTTATATTTTTTTTGTAAGTTTTGAAGAAATCAAAGTAGAGTAACAAAGCAGAAGGAATCCGCTTTAATGCTTCTTATATATTTTTTTTTCTTATTTCGTTTCCTGTCACAGTTTTTTCATTCCTTTTTTTTTGTGTGCACTTTTCAAGTTTCAAACGTCATTCTGGGAGCTCATTTTTTTTTTTGGGCTTCTTTTGTTTTGTTTTGGAAATGCCGTTGACTTTGACGCGCTTATTGGCGCTTCAACTAAAAAAAAAAAAAAATTTCGTACTTTTCATACGAAAAAAAGCAACATTTTTGACAGGTGTTTTTGTGTACAGTCCCACGAAAATTAAAAGCTTTATCGAGCAAGTAGAAACGGAATTGAGACGTTTCGTCTCAAATCATAGAAAACTCTAATTGTGATAATCTCATAAAAGCAAATTAAATTACAGACGGAATAAATTATAGTTTTCTTCTTTTTTTTTAATGGCCAAAAATAAAAATGCATTTAGATTTTTTTTTAGTGGGTTTATTATCGGTCATCAAATCAATCAGTTTGCTTTGCTGGTCATTCTCTTGGTTTTGCCCTTTTTATCGTAGCGTAAATGCACTTAAGCCCAAATGGAAATCGAAAGAGTCAAACAGAAAATTGTAACTATAAAAAAATACATAGGAAAGGGAAAGAGGAATAAAGCGACAAGCAAAACGCAAGGAGCATAAAATTTTAGTATTGTGTACGTAATTGAAATGGCATTTGCCATTAGCCCGACGACCAGACGGGCAGACGGGTAGTCAGGTAGACGGTTGGAGTGGCGAAGTGGTGGAGGGTATAGACCCGTTCAACAACAACTAAACAAAGGCGTGGCCGTGTGCCCATAAAAACGGCAAAGGCAGTGGGGTAAGGCCAAAGAAAATAACACAAAAAAAAAAAAAGGAGGAATAGAATCGTTGAAATCGTCAGCCGAGTGTCCACTGACCAGAGAGTCCTTTCCTGTACACGAACTTTGGTGAAAATCAAAGAACGAGGTGTGGCGCCTTTGCCGTCGTCAATGAAAATGAAAATGATTACTTGAAAAAGAAAACAGGTAAAACTTCACACACACACACACACACAGACGGGGGAAGAGGAAAAAAAAAGAAAAGCTCGTAGCGTTTGAAATTAAAAGCCAAGCCAAGCCAAGGCAAGCCAAGTAGAATTGTGAAAAGACCAGGGCGTGGAATTCGTTTCAGACGTACAGTATCTACAGTATTTAGCTCACTTCTTCTTCTTCTTCTCTGCGAGCTGTCCTTACGGTACAGTTGAGTAGAAGGCCAAAGGGAGGGTGGATGAGAAATCCACGGACATTGATTGAAAGCTTTCACTTGTTTGCATTTTGAGGCACGGCATCAATTGCTTGGGTATGTGTGTGTGTGTGTGTGTGAATGTCCTTCCTGGTTTATGCTTTTGCATTCGGAGTTCAAGTAATTTGCATATAATGTCTGTGAATAACGACTTCTGGGTTGGGCTCACAGTTTGTCAGTCTATCGCTCAAATTGTAATTTGAAAATTAAAGACAAAAAAAAAAAAAAAAACAAGGACACCCTGTAATCAGCAATTGAAACCGATAATGAACATTTTCACCCAGCGGGAATAGATTTATAAGCTCAGCTTAGATTCGAATAGATTTTTTTAGAAGAAACCGAAGCTGGTCTAAGAATCCCTGAAATTGCTATACAGTTGAATCGGAGTTTCTCTTCTGAGCTTTATGGAGTGTCCTTAGTTCCCAAAGCTGCTCACTAACTTCCATTAAAAATCGATTAATCTGAATACCTTATATGATTTGAGACCTACCTTATTGAATCACCCCCGGTGGGTTGAAGGAATTGCCTAGACAACCTGATTGACCTCGTTTTATATTTTTTGGGCTTCCCACATTCCACTCATTTCTCGTTACTTTCATTTTCTTAGCCCGGTCTGTCTCATATTCCTTTTAGCTTGTGGCCTTTGTCTTACTTGCTTCCTGTCTGTCTTGCCTTGACTGACTCTTCCTCACCCTTTTACATGGGAAGAAAAGTCTTGTATTAATTACAAATTAAATTTACCATAATTGTCTTAAACCAAAGAGCAGCCCAAAGTCCAGACAAAATTATAACCAAAACAAAGCCAAAGCAAAGCCGAGGAGGGGAAACAAAAAAAAAAAAAAAACAAATTCTTTCTTTCATTCTTTATTTTGTGTGGAGAATTCAGTTGGCGTTGTTTTCTTCTAATTGCTACTCTCGGTCTTTGGTGTTCGTTGCCATTTTTATCTCGTTCGCCTTGTTTTCGTTTATGGTTATTAGGTAACATTGCTGCTAATTGCTTGGCCCCTCGTAAAACGCTTAAAGGTACCCCCAACCCAACTCGAAAGCTGACCCGACCAGCCAAGGTGTGCGACTACACTAAAAAAAGTAATAGGAAAAGTTGAAATTCTTTTGTAAATTGGCAAGTGGACTTGGTCCAGTTTGGAAATCTGTGGGTATGCATATAGAAAATCATGATTCTTAATTTTGATTTTATTCGCTTTATGCTGTTTTATTGTGGCCATTATCGTCATTGTCGTTGACTTGTTTACAACTTTCCGGAAATTAATGGTGACACTTTTAGTTGCGCTCAATTTTGCTGCTTTCACAGTTGTTGTTGTTGCTTTCGTTTAGGCTCACACACAAAAACAGTCAAGAGAGTCGTTACGAGTAAGCCGAAAGGAGTGGTGGGGACTGGGAGGAGATGGCTGAAAAGGATTGACGTGTGCGTTTTAGTCGCGCCTTTGTCAGCTGCTCGCCGCGTTTCCTGTCTGCCATTTTGGGTTGATTGTTTTTTTACACGCTTCTCAGGGTCGACATTTACCGTATCAGGGTTTCAGCTGCTTGTTTTTTATATTTTTTTTTCATTATTTGTTTGCCTGGTCTGGGCTTGGGGTTTTCTTCTAATGCGACTTAATAATGTTTGGAGTAACTTGATAATCACTCACTGACAAGTTTGTCAATTTGGCGGGGCCCCAGTAAGAGGGAGTATAATCTTATTGCAATGGCCTCATTGCCTTCGAGTTTTCGATATGAGGTTTTTTTTTTGAAAAATTTCAAGTAACCCAAGTTGTTGTTACCACTTTCAGAGCCAAACACATTATCATTAATTTCAGTTTAACTATTTAACGGAAAAGTACGGAACGCACATTTGTTGCTCAGCTGCATTCCGCTAATAACTTTCAAATGTTGCACACTCGGGCTAAAAGTTTTCTCGCTGCAACAACAATGAAAGTCGGAAGAGCAGAAAACAAAGAGCACAACACAATTTGGGCTGGAGCATAGGGTAGGTAAAGTGTGGAAAAGGAGCACACTAATGGTGGCCACAGAATCCTCAGACAGCTAAAAGAGAAGTCGAGAGAAACTATTTGAAAAATACCATCAAATTGAATGGATAGAATTAAGGGAAAAGTCGAAGAACTTGGAAACTTAGGATCATAAATAGAAACTTGGAAATGCCTTTGGTGCCAGACTTGTCTTCTGGGTTCAGGGTAATATTAAGAACCTCAAGACCTCCTAGAGAAAAGTTGAAAGCTTGGAAGCTCAGGATCATAAATAGAAACTTGCGAATACCTTTGGGTCCAGACTTGTTTTCTGGATTTAGGGTAATATTAAAAACCTCAAGACCTTGCAGAGAAAAGTTGAAAGTTTGAAAACTCAGGATCATAAATAATAATCAGAAAATATCTGGATATGCCTTGGATAATAGATATGCTTGACGCGTTCAAGAAACTCAAGACCTCCTATTGAAAAGTTGAAGAACTTGGGAGCTCAGTAAGCCTGGAAGTGTCTAGAAATGTCTTGTTGGATTGGATTAAGATATAATTAAGAACCGTAAGACCTTTCAGAAAAGGCGAAAGAATTTTGAAACTCAAAATCGAAAGTGACCTGGAAATTTCTGGGTATATCAGAAGTATCTTTATTAAAAAGTAGCACATAGACCATTAAGCTTATAGTCAATTTGAGATTATCAAAGATGCCTTGTTTAGTGTACAAATTGGTCGGCTCGAGCTCTTTATGTTTTGGGAAATAGAATATAAAGGGTAGCCAACTCCCTCGGCAGTGACGCAAAACATTTGGAAATCCATTAATTTCAATCATTGCCCATGACTTTGCAACATTATTATTATTATTCTTATTCTTGTTGTTGTTGTTGTTAAAAATGGAGGGAAGATGAAAGTGGCAAGTCTTACTTTCTCCACTCCTATTTGCTATATAAAATTTCTCAAATTTGAATCTTTGCTGGCTGTGAAATTACCTTCGGTGCTAAATATCAAATTCTATTTATTTCGAGATTTCAACGAGTAAACAAGTATATTTCAATTCTAAAAGAAAAAAATCGAGCAGTTTAGTTTACACTTTGTATCTAGAATCTTTCTATAAAAAAAGCAACATGGAATGCAAAGATGAATTAGACACCTCTTCCACTTTGAACCATTCGGACTCGGAGATGGTGGTTAAGTCTGGCTCTGAAGTCACAAAGGAGAAGAAGTCCAATATAGGAGCAAACTCCTCAAGGAAGAAAGGGGCTGGACAAGTTTTAAGGCGCTCGTTGAGGATCAGGAAACCGGTAATCAAGAAGGCTGTGAAGAAGAAGAAGGAGAAGAAGTTTAAGAGGGTCCTATACTCGCTACCGGATACAAGTAGCTCGGACTCCGATTCTGATTCCGAGACTGATTAGAGTATATCCAAATTTAACCCCGGCATTATATAATGTCATTCCAAAAGGGGACGCTAATGCTAAACTTAAACATTTCATTAATTATGAACACAACATTACAAATGCAAAAAAACCAACCAATTCGGAATTTTATTCTATAAAATGTAATTTACATAATCAAAATTGATTTGTCATAATTTTCGGGATACACGAACATAATGATTGAGCTGATCTGGCAACACTTGGGCTTATTCCGCAAATCGAATATGCCTTGAAGACATTGTGAATAATTATCTTACATAATTGTTTATACATAATAAATATAATGATTAACGAAAAAAAAAATCGGTTGATCTTATTTTAGACAGTTAAATTTTACAGAAAAAGAAGAACGCTTGCGTAGTAAAAAGTACAGTTGCGTGGGACGGAGTAAGAGTGCTTAGGCAAATCAAAAGTGAGCGTGAATCAGAGAGAGTTTTAGAGGGCTTTGAAGAGAAGCTTGTCTGGCAAACATTTGGAAATCATTATTTTTCAATCGTTGTAAAATTTCCCGAATTTGACTCTTAGTTGGCTGTGAATTCAACTTTGTTGCTAAATATCAAATAATTCTATTTATTTGCCTCACAACACTTCGAGATCTGAACGAGTAAACCCATTCAAATTTATATGTTTTAAAATTTAAAAGTCAAGCAGTTTAGTTTACACTTTGTATCCATAATCATAAAACAAAACAAAAAGAACATGAAACGCGGAAATAAATTAGAGACCTCTTCCTCATGCCAAATTATTGAATCTAAGCCGGTATCTGTTATCACAGTTTCGGACTGCTCTGATGCCATCAAAGTAGACTCGGATGTTATATTTATCGGAACATATACTTTGAACAATTCGCATTTGCAGATCAAAAATAAGAAGGCTCGTCCAAAACTTCCAAAGAGAAACAATTTTAAAATAGGAGCAGAGACCATCAAATTAAATACATATAACAAAAGAAAGGCTAGAAAAGCTAAAAGGCGGCTGAGAAGACAATGGATTCGTGTCATAAGGAAGGCTCCGCTCACGAGGCGCCATCTGGTGTGCACCAGGTGCAATATGTTGTTGTTGGCCGCATCCGAAGCAATACGCGACTCTGAGATGGCCATGTACCCGAAATCAAGTAACTCAGGCATGACTATTTATTCTGATTCCCTGGACTCCGTTACCGATACAACTAGCTCAACCTAAACCATCAACCCAAACCGACACTAGTGTATTCCAATTTAACTCTGACATTATATGATATTCCAAAAGGGGAGGCTAGTGTTGAACTAACACATTTCATTAATTATTAACACAACATTTAAATCAAAATTGTTAACATGACAAATGGAAAAGACCAACCAATTTGGAATCAAAATTGATTCGTCATAATTTTCGAAAGACTAAATTAAGCTCACCTCACATTTGAAGAAGAATCCGATAGTGGAAGATAATGATTTAGCTGATCCGGCGCAGGCGGACTTGAGGACATTCTGAATAATTGTCATAAGTAATTAATATAATCATTATGGAAACAAAAAAAAGAATCAGGTGATCTTATTTTAGATTTTGCAGAAAACAAACAGAAAAAGAAGAAGAAGAAGAAGAATCACAGCTGCGTGAGACGGAGTTGAAGTGCTTAGACAAATCAAAAGAGAGCGCAAATCAAAGAGAGTGAGAAAGAGCTTTGAAGAAGCCTGCCTGGAAAGCAGAAGAGAAATGTTATGAGCAGTTCTAAGTGAAAATTCGATGGAAGCTTATTTAAGTTGATCAAAATTGTGCAGAGTATTTGTAGCGTTTCTATGAAGGTTTACGTATTTCTCGAGGTGGTCGAAAAGGGGAGAGTGCCAAGTGTAAGAAAGAAAATTGCATTGCGTTTTCATGTGCTGCCATTTCTGCATTGCACTTGCTTTATTTTATTTTGCTCAGGGACAAGTGAATATGGGAAGTGGGCAATGGAGGGGAGAGCGACTCTCAGGCCAAATGGGCAATGCCAACGGCAACGCTTTTTAATGACTCAACATTTCTTGCCTTTGATTTGCGTAGCGGCAAGGCGCTGGCTGGCTGCTTGGCTGGCTGGCTGGCTGGGTGAGGAGCTAAGGCGTTGGCCCGCCTTTTTGTCGGCTGTCAAAATAACAAAGTGCTTTATGGTTTCGGGGGCTAGACGGAATTGCGAAGGGCGGGAACTGAGAGGTCAGAGGCCAGGCAAAAAGTGTCGATGAATGTTAAAGTTAACAAGTGACGGAAGTAAATTTACAGCGCCCTCAACAAAACACAAGAAAAAACAAAAAAAAAAAGCGAAAAATGTAAAATAAGAATAAGAAATAAAAAAATTTAAAAAAAAAAATTAAAATGAAAAAGGCAAGTAAGCAAAAATCAATTGAAGTGTTGTGTGTATGTGTGTGTGTGTGTGTGTGTGTGTGAGAGTGAAACACACGCGACTGTTGGGAAAAAGTTGGCAAAGGACCACAACAAAGCTCAACAGCCAAACAACAACAGGACAACAACTGCAAAATGTATGCAAGTGTGAGGGGAGCACAAGAGAAAGAGAGAGAGAGAAGAATATGAAGAAAAAAGTGTTGGGGGGGAAAGATTTCAGTGTGAACGAATCTAGCAAAAGGACTCGCGGTGTTGATGGTGATGACGACAGCGCCGATGTTGTTGGCCCAAAGAGGTTTTCCTTTCTTGCAGGAATTTTTCTGTTTTTTCTTGAGGTTTTTTTTTTTTTTTTTTTTTGCTGTTGCCTTTGACACGGAATTGCCCGTTGGTTTTGGCAAAGAAAGTACAAAACTAAAGTGAAAGAAAAAAAAACCTCTTAAATCTGTCAATGAGTTTTAACTTAAGTTCAGTTCAGTTCAGTTCGTGGGGGGGGTAAGAAGAAGAAAAAGTTTGAGGCGCCCCAGATTCTCGGAAAGAACTATTCAAGTTCTGAAGTCGGTTTTTCAGTGACTACAAAAAAAAAAAAAACAACTACTCTCACCATTTATGCAAGTCATTCTTTTAAGAATCTCCTATTTCATTGATAAAATTTAATATTTAATTAATTGTTGAAAATTTGTTGTTTTTCCTTAAATATTTTCAGTGCTGCACGCAGTTAGCTGGGAGGAATGGTGGACATACGATGGCATATCAGGTGAGTTGGAAAATGTACCACAAAACTTTTACCTATTACCTAAGTGCTAAGGTGTCAAGGGATGGGGTGTGGGTGGGGTGCGGGTGGCAGTGGGTTCATAAATAACCAAACAACAAAGTAAATTTTAATCAAAAAACCCGGCGAAACACAGCAACAAGCGGCTAAGGCAACAAAGTTGCAGCAAGAAAAAACAAAAAAAAAAAAAAATAAACGGTTGCATACTTTTTGGCATTAAAAGGCATTTGCAGCTGCCACATTCGTTGCAAGCTGCACGCATAGCAAGTGGCTGAAATTCCGCCAGATTTGCAGCTGTCAAAATGTTAAATAGACAAAGTAACCGAAATTTGCGTCTGCTGTGTCATTGAGACGTGATAAGCAAACTCCTCCGACCCCAGACAAAATCAAAAAATAAAAAGAATGAAAATGTCTACGAAAATTATAAGAGAAAAAAGTGGTAATAAAAATGCCAACAATGCGACCATTTGGCTGGCCAAACAATACCGCCATTCTTTCCTCTATTCCTGCTCATTGCACTAGTCAAGGCAGACAGCAGATAAGCAGACATTGGCTATAGCGTCATAGCGACGCCACCGACTGCTACCGTCTTAATCTCATTAGAGATGGCAACGGGTAGGAATTGTGGGAGTTCGCGAGAGAGGGGGAGAGGGTGTGTGGACTTGGCCAGGTTGCTAGCAGGCTGTGTGCCATTTGGAGAAGACAAATGCATAAATAAGTTCAAGTGCTTTGAATTTTGAATTGGATTTTCGTTTGGCTGCCAGACAGACAAATAACCCAGTCGGTCCCAACCCCGCCACCATCCCCATCAAATTCTGCCCGGTTCATTGCCAGCTGTCTCCCTTTTTCTTCTTTTTTTTCTGTTTGGCTTAACTCTGCCAATGCCAGGCAGCTTTACCAATTTCATATTCCATGTTGTCTTCTTGTTGTTCTTCTTTTTGTTGCTGTTGTTGCTGTGGCATGCATAAGCGCATTTCCTTTCGAATTGATGGTGCATTTCGGCACTGTCTGAGGCTGTGCGGAGTGACTGCGAACACGTGTTGTGTCAACTAAATCCACATAAAAATAAAAAAAAAGGAAAGAAAGACTTGAGAAACCCAGCCTGGGAAATAAACCATTTGATCAGACTTTGAGCCATCTGGTTAGACTGAGTTCGACCTGTGCTTCGGTCTTCCTCGAATATCAAAAACTTGTATTACTTATTTATTTCATTTCGATTCAGCTCAACATGGTGTGGGACTTGCTGCTCCCTTAGAAAGACGGAGTTCAATGAAACCTGAAGTATGGATAGTTACTGGCTGTGGGCCAGTCCAAGTCTTTCTCAAGCTTAGTATGGTCCGGTAGTTCCCTCGTAGACTATAGAATATAGACTGGTTTGTCAGGTTTCTTTGGTGTCCGAAATATCAGCCGACTTGAAAGACTCACACAAGTCCTGAACAAATTCCAGAGGTTAACTTTCTCGAGCTTAGTAAGGTCCGATAGTTCCCTCATAAGGGCCTTCGGAGAATATAGCATAGATGTCCAGATATGCGGATATATCTGCATATACTCATGGTCATTTTTATTTGTCAAATTTTCTTCGGTGTCCGAAATATCAGCCGACTTGAAAGAGTCCTAGACAAATTCCTAAAGTGTACTTTCTCAAGCTTAGTTAAATTCGGCAATTGCCTCGTTAGGACCTTAGGAAAATATAGACTGGATGTCCAGATATACGGATATATCTGCATATACTCATGATTATTTTTATATGTACAATTTTATTCGGTGTCCGAAATATTGACCGAATTGAAAGACTCACAAAAGGCCTAGACAAATTCCTAAAGTGTACTTTCTTGAGCTGAGCAAGGTCCGATAGTTCCCTCATAAAACTGGAAACTTTAAATTGTGCCGGATATACGGATATATCTTTATATACTGATGGTAATTTTTATAAGTAAAATTTAGCAGCTGACAAATTTTAATTCCTTAACTTTCGGAGGTTGGAAATTGCTTAGTAATTGAATAGATTCTTTTCCTGATATCCTGAAGAATTCAGTCCACCAAACCCAATCTCACAATTTACCAAGAATAGATCCAGATATTTCAAGATCTTTCAATAACACTCAAGTCCCTAAAGCGAATCAAAATTTCACAGTTAATTTGATGCTCCTTCAACCAGAAACTAAGTGCAACCAGAACCAGTTGGTTCGGAGCATATTTAAAGTAATTGTAAACTTTCTGTGAATCTTACGACTCCGGGGCATATTCAGAGTGAATAAAAAATTAAGGTAAAATATAAAATGGAAAGGGAGGGGAAAAAAACTGAAACGATTTGTTTGGCGAGGTAAATCAGGGTTTGCATAATCGCCAAAACATAACCATATAAAATATTTATGAATGTAAAAAATGTTGGCACGTTGTGTCTAACGTATCATAAATCCAAATCAGAATGCATGTGTGTATATTTTGAAAAATTGCATTACATGACGTAAGGCAAACGCAGTGCAATCTAACGTAAATCCAACATGACGTAATGCCAAAAGCAACTGATTTTCCATTTTATTTAAGTTCTTTATATGTCTGTGTGTGTCTGTGTGTGTTTGTGTGTGTGTTTATCTTTTTGTTTGCTTGGTTTGAATAAAAATGGTAAAGTGGGTAGCAAGTGAAACCTAGGCGAGTCAGCCAAAGCTCACAGAGTGGAAATCGTAATGGAAACCCTATGCGATTTGGCTCTTTTGTCTATCGACGAAGATCCTATACTTTTTATAGTCTTGTGCCACCAACATTGGGCCTTAACGGAAGAAATCAAAGTACTTGCTTGAGTAGTCACTTACGTTGACACTCTCAATGTTTATCTGATTGGGTCTCTTTTTTCATAGAGAGTAGACACTCATTTCCCTTCCGAAAAGTGTATAATGAAAAAAGAGTGAAACTGGTTGATTCTTGGTTAGAAATGGGAGCCAGCAAATAAATGTAAAGAAAGGAAGAGCAGACAACGTAACGTGCTGCTTGTTTAACGTGATTTGCACGCGCAACGAGCCAAATAAAGGCGAGCAAAGCGTGCAGAGTATCTTCATCCTCTCCCCGCCACTCTTAGCCGGGCTTATCCGCAGCACAAGTTGGCTGTCTTGGGCTCTTTGGCCCAGGCAATCACACACATTTAAACACTGGCCCAGCTCTTGCCGCTAATGTTGTTAATGGCTGCTAAAATCGTTTGGCAATTGCCTCATTGACTCAACTGAAAACCGTTCTGCAGATAACCCAGAGTACCAATATACCAGTGGCAAGGCAAGGCAAGGCATTTGCCCTACTTGCCTCCGCCAGAGCTTTTGCTCTGCGGGCTAGTCGACTCCTTGGCACGTTTAATGGACTCGCATTGAGGCAACTGCAGTTGCATCAAGTCTGTCTGGCTGGCTGGATCCCTCTCTCTCTCTCTCTGTCTCTAATGTGGCGCTTTTAAAATTGTTATGGCTTCAGGCTTCGCGGTTTGCTTTAGGTTTTTGCCAATGGATGCCGCCGTCTGAGGTCAAGAAACGGTTGAACGCGCGTACGTGGCATATCTATGATTGAAGCATTTGATTGCAGATTTTGATATGGTGTTGGATGCTTGGTCTTCCGTCTCTCTTGGCCCTTGCCACACGAAGAGTTAACTAAACTAGAAACTAAGCCAAGCCAAACCAAGCCAAGCCAAAGTTGTGTGTGCTGGCTCTACGCTTGATGGCGTCGACTTCTTACATGGCGTATACGCAATATTGGTTAAAAGTCATCGCATGTCTAACGACTTGAGTGGCCAAGGCGATTAGCTGGTGAAAGAATTAATCTTCCCCACCGGACAATGACATAAGAGTTTCTCTCTTCACTTCTCTTCCAAGTCATTGCTGCCTTGAAGTGCATCAGAATTGTTTATCTACGAAAATAAAAAAAATAAAAAACTGAAAACCTTACTCAATTGTTTCGTTAAAAGCAATCAAGCCAAAAGCCACACAAATTAAAGAAGTAACCAGGACCAATTGAGAGCTGACTGTGGTTTGCCTTGGCTTGCCACCTGCAAGCACCTATGAGCAAAAATATTGTAATAGCTTCTTTGGATCCAGAGCAAGAGTGGAAGAGCGAGAATGAGTGTCCTTTCCCTTATAAACCAACAGTTTGTGGCTTCTCAACCGCAAGTTTTTTTTTTCTCTCTCCTCTCTGGCTGTCTGGATGGACTTTGGTTTGATTTCTCCCCCAAACTCTTCCATCATTTTGTGGGTTTCCAGCTGTGACTGCATTTTTCACGCTGCAAAAACTTTTGCTTGTCGTCTTCATAAATCTTGAATTATTATTTTCCGAAACCTGACACGCTCACAATTAAAACATCTACTCTTTCTCTTTGTTTACAGGTCCTGCCTTCTGGGGTCTCATCAATCCAGAATGGTCGCTCTGCAACAAGGGCAGACGGCAATCACCAGTGAATCTGGAACCACAGCGTCTGCTCTTTGATCCCAATTTGCGGCCCATGCACATTGACAAACATAGAGTGAGTATTTTTCCTTTCTATTTCTTTTGCTTTTCCAGCTCATTTATTTTGATGGTTATTTGTCTTGACAGATAAGTGGCTTGATTAGCAATACCGGACATAGTGTCATATTCACAGCTGGCAATGATACGGTGGCCAATTATGATGGCATGCAGACGCCAGTGAATATATCCGGTGGACCCTTGTCGTATCGCTATCGCTTCCATGAAATCCACATGCACTATGGCCTGAACGATCAGTTTGGCTCCGAGCATAGCGTCGAGGGCTATGCCTTTCCGGCCGAGGTAAGTCTATCCGAATAACTGTCAATTTCAATTTGATAGGTGGGGCAAGAAACAAACCTTTTTGACAACTCAATTTTTAGGTGTTGGAAGAGCTTCCCTTGTCCCAACATTTGTCTGCCTTGTCTGGCTTTGCTTTATCCACTCCTCTTGAACTGTCACCACTTGTCGTGCACTTTGCTGTGCGAAAAGTTCTTACCAACTCACACATACTTTTGAGCTCAAAGAGTCAAAGATTTGTGAAATATGTTGAGTCGTTGGCTTCTCCAGATTTGTCATCACCTTCATCATCGCCATCATCTTCAGCTTTCGGGCTTTGCCTTTCATTCATTTCGTTTCGTTTCGTTTCTGTTTTTTTTTCTTTTCTTTTCTTATTTTATTTCAACTTTATTGTTAGACTTGTTGTAAACTTGTTAGCTCGCCTGTTAAAATATTTACACAGATAAACGAGCGGAAGTGTATTTGATCATCATTTAACCTAACCAGCACGGCTCCGCCTCTTCTCTTTACGGAATTTGCTGATGATTTTGGATAAACCATATTTCAATTGTTCTCTACCTTTTCTTTTTCTTTGAATCAGAAATGGTTGAAAATTTATTTTGAATTAATTTCGCTGCTTTTTATCCAACTCAAACAAGTCATTTTATTATATTTTTTGAGAGCGTTTCTCGTCGTCTCGAAAAAGATATGAAAATTATTTAGGTCTACTTGATTTTTATAGGGTATACAGACATGTGTGTGAGTGTGAGTGTGTGTGTGCTGAAAAGTTCTTGTCTCGAATTTAAAAGGATGAATGATTTCACAACTGTTGTCTTATCCGTTTTCGTTTTGGTACAAAAATGTCAAAGCTAAGAAAATAAATGAAAAAGAAACGCAAAATTTATTGTATTACTTTTACATTGTTTCAACATCAAGCAGATTTCTGTGTCATATTGCAGGCACTTTCACTGCTAGACAGTCAAACAGACGGAATTCTGAAGAAGTAGAAGAAGCCAGGACAGATTTGAACCTGGGCTGGTTTTGGATGGGGTCTGTCTTTTGTCTTATTTGGGCTGGCAGTGTACACATGCGTGCTTCCTGCTTTGCTTAAACTGTTCTGAACTGGCTGACTAACTGACTGACTGAGTGTCGCTGTGTCTGCCTTGTGTTGTCTTTGCCAGGCCTGCTCTGAGGAATCTGCCCATCTGCCCCTGCCTCAATCAGATTTGTCTGACTTGGCTTTCTATTCTTGGCTACTCTTACTTTGCCTTTGCCTTTGCTGGGGGTAAATATGATTTTGCTCTTTTTGATTTTGATGTCAAGTTCACATGCTTTAGCACACACACACCAACACACACAATTTTAAGCAAAGACAAAGCGTTGGAGTGAGTTTTTTTTTTGGGCCAAGGCGCCTGTTTCCATTCAGCTTCACTTGATTTGCAAGCAGTTTATTAAAATTATGTAAATATGTAGCCAACAAACACACTCATAAATGCAGATACATATTGTGCAAACAATCAAACACACACACACACACACACAAACAGATAAACAGACAAACGAACGAACGAACGAAAGCAATTGAAATGTTTTTGGGCTGTTTGAATTTTTGGGCAACTTTTATCAAGCGATCAGGAATAAAATTGTTTTCTGCTACTATGTCAACTCGTTTGGTAAAATTTTGATTGCCTGCAGAAGGCTGTGTGCTGCCGGCTGTCGGCTCTATGCTATGGCGACCGTTTGATTTGGTTTCAAATGCCACATTGCGTATACGCCGCGTGTACAAAAATTATAACAACAAATTTTGTGGCCATGCCATTTGCTCTTACTCCTTACACCGAGCACATTCTGCCAACCAATTTTTTTTTTCTTTCTGCTCGATTGATTTCGCTTGTTGTTTTTGGCATTGGCGTTGTGTTTAATGACCTCTGACAGAATGACTATCATTGATTTTATTGGCTCGTTGAATTTTTGTGCGTTTTTCTCCTCTGTTACTTTTTTTTTTTTTTGTAAATGATTTTTATTTCAAGTGGATTCGTCATCATCATCATCATCATCATCATCATCATGAACATTATCAGCCTCATCGTGGCCACTCTTGTGACATCTCAATTAATGACAGCCGAAAGAATTCGGCACCAAATATTTTTTGACTTTGTCCTTGGGCTGGCCATTTCGTTTGGTTCGGTTTTTGAGCCAACATTTTGTGTGACCATAATGTGCAGCTGCCACTAATTTGTGCTACACAATTTGTGGCATGCAATTTTCCTTTCTCACTTTATTTCCTTCGGTCTGTCCAATTAGTAGATGTCAATATTAATTAACTCATATTCCGTTGGCCACTTGGACTCGCTTGGACTTGCGACAGTCAAAACAATAAGAAGTAAGTCTGAGCGTCAAGTTTTTTTTTTCTGTTTTTTTTTTTCGCTAGACTTTGGCACACTTTAACTGTCTACTCGACACACTTTGCTTGGCCACCCACAAGGATTCTTTAATTCAGCACAACTTGACTGGAAATTCTGAAGTCTGCTTTCGTCTGGCTTGGCTGGGCTGGACTGGGCTGGGCTGGGCTGGGCTGAGTTTGGTTGGGCTTGGTTTGATTTGCTTTGGCTGAGCTCAATTTCATTTTGTTGCCTTGGCTGCTTTGTCTGCCAAAAAGATTTGTCAGCCGTGTGACAGTTAGCCAACCAAATAGACAGACAGACAGACAGACAGACAGACAGACCAACTAAGCTCTGGAACAACATAAAGATTTCTTCAAAATAATTTAATTCATTTTGGCTGGCTTTTGCATATCAAAGTTTGTGGCAATGTCAACTGGAAATTAATACACAAATTTTATTTCAAAGACAAACGAATCAAACGAAAAACACTTGAAAGAAAATTATACAATTATATTTGTGATATAAATTTTTGTTGCTCAATTTAAGTGATTTGCTTAAATGTTTTGGCTTAAAGCTTTTTTTTGTCTGATGAAAGTTTTTCTCTCCTTTATTTTTTTGGCCAACTATTCTTATGGATTTTTTCTTGGCTGGAGTGGGGTGGAGGGGGTCGCCCCCCCTATCAACTAAAGTGGGCGTAAAAATTTGAGCTGCTTTAATGAATTCTTAATTGGCAATTTTAATTAATCCTTCATGAAATCCGCACAAAATTGCAACTGAGGCAGCTCTGTTAGAGTTCTCGTGTTTCTCAGATCTTCCTTGTTTCAGCTGTCTCCATTTCAAGAGCTTTCGCTTCCACCTTGGCTCAGTCTGGTTGCCTTCGTTTTTGTAGAACAATTCATGATTGCCAGTTTGATTTGTTTTGGCCTGGTTTTCGTTTGTGCCTTTCTGGCAATTTCTGGTTATGCCTATGCGTGTGGTAATTTAGTACTTGTCTTATGGGCCAAAAATTTAATCACTGCCCTCTGCTTGTTGCCGCCCTCCATTTTGGCCAATAGTCTTGCCTGGCTTATTTACTTTAGTTTCAGCCGTTCACACTCCCCTTTAATTTTGCGCTTCGCTCTTGCCAAATTTCCATCCCAATCAGTCCCATCATCTATCTCTTTCGCGGCTTTCTGCCCTTGCCCTTCGCCCGACCGGTTGGCGCCGACAACCGCCAGGCACTGAGGCTTAACCATTAATTTTCGCCCAAGCCATCAACTACTTAAACACATATACAAATGTATTTTGTATCTGTGCACTGCACTCCGCACAAACAGACAGACACTGATTCCGCCAGCTACTCTCACCTTTAGCCAAAATATTTCCTGCTAATGAGGTCGTGCTGTAATTTTCGGTTTGATTTTGTCGGCTTTGCCAGCTAAAATCAGTACATATTTTTTTCTATTTTGGTTAGTTGGTTGTTCTTGTTTTTTTTTGTTTTTTTAATGTAAAGGGTTGAAACTGGATAGACTCAACTGATTAAAGAGGGTAGGACAGAGTTTAAGGTCGGGAAAATGGATTGATTTGCTTTGATTTCGGTTTCAGCTTGAATATTAAAGTTGAAGTAAAGTTGATGAAATTAAATAAAATAAAGTCAATAAAAAGTTGAGAAATATTTTTTTATTTATTTTTTAGTCCAACGCAAACCAAACCAGTTTGGTTTTATAGGAAATCGAAGAGAAAAGGAAGGCTTTCCCTGTCGAAATCAGATTGCTTTATTCGAATTTCCGAGTTTCTTTGCCAAACGGAAGGAAATAATTAATTTGTTCATTAATTGGACAGGTCGGGACTGTACTTTAAAAGGGGATTTAGTCTTTTGAAACTATTAACCACGACTCTGGTGAGAAGTTCTCAAATCTACGGTCTTCCAATGGATCTTTTAATGGATCAAAAGCTCACTCCTTTCCTATTTCAAGTCTTATCTATAGCTCTTTATTCTACACTCTTTTTAGGAACTATCGGTGGCAGGGCTGCCGATAATCGATAAGTTTCAGCGAGGTCGAAACGATCAGCTGTTCTACTGATCGTTCTTTCGTTGACTCTTGAAACCAAATAAGAGTAATCATGACTTCCATATAAAAAGACTGACTAAAAGGATTATCGATACCTTGAACACTTGATCGCTCTTTCATTGACTCTTGAAACCTAATAAGCCTAATCATGATTTCTTTATAAAAAGAAATAATACTGACTAATAAGATTATCGGTAACAGGCTTGCCGATAACCGATAACTTTCGGCGAGCTTGGAATGATCAGCTGATCACTTGATTGCTCTTTCATTGACTCTTCAAGCCAAAGCCTAATCATTTCTTTATAAAAAGAAATAATACTGACTAATAGGATTAGGTTACTCAGGATTTCCGTTTCAGACAGGCTTCTCAGGGAATAATTTGAAATTTATTAAAACTGAAATGATGTAAATTTTTGTTGTTTTCCTGCTGCTTTTGTTGTTGTTATTGTTGGTGGTGGTGGCGGTGATGCTTAGCTTTTTGGGGCTTATGTGGACAGTAATTAGCAGCAAGTGGTACAAGTTCATAAACATTCAAGCTCACACACACACACACATATGTAGGGTCTAAAGCCAAGGCCCAGTGTGATGAAAGAAAATGTTTGTGTGTTGGTTTGTTTGTTGGTTGGTTGACAATGTCCCCGGTGCGTTGTTAAGCTAATTTGCTTCATTTGTCTAGAAAACTGACAGACAAACCCCTCCACACACACACACACACACACACACACATAGTAACACATAGACATAGCCAACGGGAGTAGCAGCTAAAGTGTTGACACGAGGCCGTGTCCTAAGGAGGAGCTGTATGTGTCCAGGGTTGGATACGGAGTGGCAGGTTGACTGTGTGTGTGGCAAAAGGCAAATCGTAGCTACATGAAAGCCAAGTCAGCCAAGTTAGCCAAGTCAGCTAACTAAAACATGCAGAGCTCAGGGCCGGACCAAGAGCAGGCAGGCCACAGAAAGCGGACAGACAAATCGGCCAGTCGAAAACATGGCCAATGCAAAGAGGCCAATGTTGTTGGGCCTGTCCTGGCCGGCAAAGTTTCCAGCTGCCGCGTGCTTAGCATTTGAGCTTTTTTTCTGTGTTTTTTTTTTCTTTCTCTCTCTGTTTTCTTTTGACCAGGCCTAGTGCAAAGGACTCTTGGAAGAATCGGGCCTGGAATCCATGCAGTGAAAACATGTGTAATTGATCTGATTAAGTTGCCTTTGCTCTGTGTGAGAGCTGGCAAGAAATATGCTTTAGCCTAGACAGACTAGACGGGCGGTGTAGGGGGACGAGGGGTAGTGTAAGGAAAACGGAAAATAGTCTGCAATAGACTTGGTCAAACACACACAGAGAGAGAGACAGAGGAAGTGGGAGAGGGAGTGAGGTCAACAGAAACAAATAAGCAAACAAGAAAACAAACAGCAACGTTGCCTCAAATGGTCACCACTGCTGGCTGTCCTCGTTCAGACGTCTCCTTGTAAATCTCACCCTCTCTCTACCCCTCCTCCTCCCCCGTCTGCGTCTGCTTCTGTCCCAGTGTAATATTTGTCCTGACTGTTGCTGGCACTGTTGGCGTTTATTTGCTGCCACACGCTTTGCTGTTTAATGAAACGGAAGTATAACATTTTAGTTTGTGGTAAATATTGCATAATTTTTTACGCACACATTCACCCAATCCCTTAAGCATTCCATTTACCCTTAACCCTCACCCCTTCTCACCCGATTCTCTCTCACTTAGAATTCCTTGGGTTCTCTAGTTTTTTTCCGCCTTTCTGGTTTGGATAGTTGTTTCTTTTCTTTTTCTTTTCGTTTTGTCTCCTTCTTCGTTTTGATGAGCACTTTGGTTGTTGGCTTTTATGTTTTAATCGGCGATTCTCTCTTTATGGATTTCATGCTTCTGATGGCACTTACGAAGCTCCTAAATAATGCAAACTGATTGCCACTGTGAGCCCAAGAATAAGAGAAATGTTCAATTAGTTTTTTTTTTTTTTTTTTTTTTTTTGCCATAACAATTGAAATTCCAGATTATTTTATTTCTTTCTCCAAAAAGAAAATAAAAATTGTTTTGGTATTTGCTTAAACACCTTGACCATTAAATCATTTGAATATTGAAATAATTTCCTTTTTATTAAAAATTTTAGAAACCAGCTTAGCTTTGGCTTAATAAATTAGAAATTTTCATATTCAAAAGCTTTGGCAAATTTGATTATTTTGATATTTGTGTTTTTAGGAATTTTAACTCTTTTTATTTTATTTATTTTTTTTTTTTTGTTCGGTCTGTTTTCAATTTAAAAATTTACTTTTGTGCTTTCAGCAGAAACTTTAGAATTTTCGGGCAAACAAAAAACGCACACAGAGAGAGAAAAAGAGAGAGAGAGAGACCGATTAAATTAATATAAAAAAAGAAGAAGAAGAAGAGTAGGAAAAACCCGAACAAATACTAAAAATGCACACACACATACATATGAATCTTTGCATATTTGCTTGGCCAAAATGGGTAGGAGTCCAGGTGGTGCAGCGTTGGAGCAGGAGGAGGAGGAGAGTCTTTTCCGGAAGTTTTTTTTTTACCCACGTTGGCAGTTCCACTATTATTTTTATTATTATTATTATTATTTGCACTATTGTCTACAGCATTTCCTTCCGTTGTGCGGACCTGGCTGGCTCTCCATTTCCCTGGTCAACCGATGAATGCACTCACCCATAGGCCAGACCCACACTCACGCATCTCCAAATCCGGCAAAGCCCATGTAAGCAGACACACAAACACCCTGGCTGAGGGGTGGGGCGGGGAGGGGAGGGGGAGGACACGTCTAAGAGTCGTAGTCATTTGCAGCTCTCCGAAGGCTGGCGTCCTGTGGAGTGCGGGAGAACGGTGGCTGGCTACAGAGATTCCTAAAAATGGGAGTGGTGGCAACTTTTCAACATTCCCTCGTCTCGGGCCAATGTGATAGGCGTTGTTCTTGTGCAAAGATGACGACGGGAAGTAAAACTGCAAATGCATATTTATTATGTGCTTGCCTCTGTGTGTGTGTGTGTGTGTGATGTGTGTGTCTGAGGATGCCTTTGTGTGTGCAAGTGTTTGCCGTCTTTCCGTCCAGTTCTTTGTGTGTGTGTTTGATGATTCTTGCTCAACCGAAAACATAGAATCCAACTGGTCCGGCCTTCAGGCACAGTGGGTCCAGACTCATTTAAAAAGAGAAAGAATTTTTCTGATTAAAGAAATGAATTCAATGTTTCAGCTGGACTGGGAAATTTGCGAGTCGAAATTGGTAATGAGAATAGGAATTCTATGGGTTCTAATTTTCCATCTTTCTATCTATCTATCTATCTATGTATCTATCTATCTATCTATCAAAAGCCAATTCAGAGTCAGTAAGATTCTTAAGATCTTAAGACCCATTTGAATAAATCAGAATAGTTCAAATTCTTTGAGAAATTTAATGAGTTTTTTCTGAATTCATTCATCTAATCATTAGTTTTTCTTAAAGGATCTTAAGTTTCCCACAGACTCGAAGGTCTTGAGAAAATTTTCAGAGATTTCTTAGGCAAATTTTTGTTTCCTAAAAATGGTTCGAGATAAGTTTTCGAATTCCAAAAGTCCCTAAATGATTTTCAAGATTTTTGAAGAGCTAAGAAATCATCGGGTTTTTCGAAAATCTTTCATAGATAAATTCTCGTATTCTAAAATGGTTCGAGATTGCTTGGAAATTTAATGAGTTTTTTCAATTCGAAAGTCTCTAAATTTGTTCTAGAAAATCTTCAGCATTTCCAAAAAGGAAACAATTTGAATGGACTTCAATTCTCTCAAGAAGATTTCAAAATTTTTAAAGACCTAAAAAACCATCAGGATTTTGGGAAATCTTTCATATCTAACTTCTTGTATATTAAAATGTTTCTAGATTTCTTGGAAATTTTATGGGTTTTTTCATTTCGAAAGACTCTGAATTTTTTCAAGGAAATCTTCAGAATTTTCAAGAGGACTTTAATTTTTTCCAGAGATTTTTTTCGGATGTTTTTAAAGTTCTTAAAAAATCTCCAACATATTCAATGATCTCTTAAACCAAACATGGTTTGGTTTATTTGAATTCTCTTTTCCAAAAACTTCTAAAAAAAAAGAAGACTTTTTTTCCTCTTTGGTCAACTAAATTTGCGGGCTTCCACCAAGGTGGCTGGGATTTTGTTTTGGACTGGGCCAAGTTGCCAGAGCCAACAACAACAACTGCCAACTATTTGTATTTGCTTGTTTGTTTTGTGTATTTTACTTGCCTACGTGTATTTGTCTGCATTTTGTTGATAGTTGGGATTATTTTGTGGCAATTTATGCGAAACAAGGCGAACCTTTATATGCCCAGGCATTTCTACCCAGCTCCAACCCATCCTCTCTCTCTCACTCTGGCTGTATGTGTCTATGGCTCTCTGTGTGGTGTGGTATGTGTGTTTTTGGCTTAAATTGAGCAACAATAAAATTGACCAGAAAGCAAATGTGTCCAAGTTTCTGTGAACACGAAAAAGAACAACAACAACAACAACAACAAGAACAACAAATCAGAGCAAATCGTTTGACCTGACCCACGCCCAACCACACCTGAATTACAATAAATTGCCATCTTGTCTTTTTCTGCTTTCAAGTCGTTTACACTAAATTTATCTCATTATTTGCCTTGCAGATACAAATTTTTGGCTATAACTCACAGTTGTATGTAAATTTCTCCGATGCTCTCAATCGAGCTCAAGGCATTGTTGGGGTCTCCATCT